>JASWHV010000014.1:2964758-4164758 GCA_030760725.1 Neostapfia colusana | reverse complement strand
TTTATTTAAAATTTTTAGCCAAATGTAATAAATTTAATATACTATTGCAATAAAATATATATTCTAATGCAATATAACACATGTCTTAATCAAAATGTAAATTTGATCATAACTATATTTACATAATATTCTACTAGATTACAGATTCAAATACAAATTTAAACTATATTTAAATTGCTAACTAATCAACTAGGAAATAAATAAAATAAAAAAAGCTAATTAGGAATGGGCAGTTGTGACACCTTCATCTTGGTTTCTGTATATACATCATGAAGAGAACATTTTAAAAGAAGTGGGAACAGAGGGATTATCAAATAGATAGCCAGTAAGAGCCAAATCCAGTTCACAGAAAGTGCCAAGCACAACTTCCGCGGCCCGCTGGCCATGTGGTGTGTTTGGAGCTCACCCCTGCAAAGTGGGGAGAGGTCTGCCGCTAAAACTGGGTATGTGGCAGGCTCGGGGCTCATCTCCGCAAAAGGGGGAGAGGTCCGACCCTGTGGGACACGTGTTGCTCGAAGCTAGCCTCTACGGAAGAAGCAAAGGTATTTTTCGTAGGACACATGTCACCTTCGGAGCTAGTCACCCCGGAAATCAGAGCATCAGTCGCACGGGGTACGTGTCGATCTCGAAGCTCATCTCCGAGAGGTCCGGTTCCATTGAACACGTGTCGCCACCGGAGCTTATCTCCGGGAGGTCTGTCGCTGCTGGACACGTGTCAAACTTGGAGCACGTATCTAAGGAAAGAAGAGAGGAAAGACCGGCACTAACACATGGCGTGCGCGGAGCTCACCTCCGAAAGAAAAGGGAGGTCTCGCTCGTTGACACGCGGCACAACCGGAGCTCGTCTCTGCGGAGAAGGAGATACCAGGCCCCGGAGGACACGTGGAGCTTCCGGAGCTCATCACCGCGGAGGTAACGAGTTCTGGAGCGGTTTTTACGCGTAAAGATACCGGTACGCAAAGGAAACCGACCTGAATTCCACGACGTTACTAAAGATAAGACGTTAGGATCCAATAACGATCCGAATAGGACTCATATTCGGGATACAATTAGATTAGGACTCTTCTCTTCCCGATTATAAATAGAACCCAGAACCTCTGGCCGAAACCAGAAACTTCTTTTCCAACTCCTGAGCCGACGACTTAGAGCCCTAGCCCTAACTCGCCGAGTAAACCATCACCGAAGCACAACAAGGGAGATCACCGGAGGAGAGCCGAGCGGTCTGAGGAGGACCTTGAAACCGAGAAGAACGTGAGGTAGGACTCCGATACCACCTTACGACATCGTTGTGTTTTCTTGCATCTGTTCTTTGATTCCTTTCGAACAGAAGCCTTCTCGTAGACAGATCGCTTGATGATCAGGTTGATCTAAAGACAAGATCATCGCCACGTCCACCTTAGATCCGAACACCTCTGTTCATCATAAAATCCATGCAAGCCATGCTAGAACACGTGCAAACCAATCTAATAAAACTAATCATAGGATAGCATTGTATGTGCATCATCGCATCTAGTTGAGGTTTGTGCATTATATTGATTGCTGTGAATCTTGTATGCACGTGATCCTATATAGCGGGACAAGCTCAGGGAGCTGTCTACGACGAGCTGCAGCAACAAGGTTTTGAGATCCAAGGACAACCGGAACCGCAAGAACAAGGCAAGTGCTCCTTGACCATATTGATCCTATGTTTTTTGGAAAAACTATTTTGATTTGTGAAAAGGTGTGTGTGCTGAGTCAAACATGATGAGAAACCCCTTTATAGGAGTTTACTAGCTTTGATTGAAACCACCCTTGTAGCCCGGGAAGTTTATGAGTCGGGTATTGTTTTTGCTTTATGCTTCGCTGACTCCATGGGATTGGGAAGCGAGATAGATATGTCTAGCTAACTGCACTCGTAAGGACAATGAGAAACAGATGATATTAATGGACATGGATCGGAGGGAGATCTAGGCAAGCCTGGGTTTGTGAATGAGGTAGCATGAGATGGTGGTTTACTTGCCGTAGATCTAAGGACCGATTCATGCATGCACATGCCAGGATAACAGTGCCACCACAAGGCCAAGTATGGGTGCGGCTTAGCTGAGTAATTAGGTAAGTTGCTAGAGTGTTATGGACTGAGGAAGGCGTGGGAATGGGAGTCGAGTGAGGACTGCCCTGGGAACTGCATGGCACAAGAGGGGGCCTGTGGGTGGGAGAATTGGAGATTCTAGCCTGCCGGTGAAACCTTAGTGAGTCCATACATCTAGTGACCCCTTTGTAAAGGCTATTTTGTGATCTCTTGGCCATACACCGACGGTTGTGTACTGGTATAATGGAGGTTTTACAGTCGCCGACGGGTGACAAAATCACAAACTTGTGGGTAAATAGGTGCAAACTCTGCAGAGTTCTAAAATTATCATGATAGTCGAGCTTACGGTCACGAGCGCCTGGCCAACTGCCATGATTAGTTGGGATGATTATTGGAATGGTTATTGGGATGGTTCTTGGTTATGGTTATTGATTTTGGTTATGGTTTGGTTTTGGGGCTGTTGAGTTTCGGTGATGAGATGGTTGCATGATTGTTGAGTCATGGCAACGAGATTGGTCTCGGTGCGAGACGAAGATGTTTATGAGATGAGATGGTAGCGAATACGGGAAGGTATTTGTGAGATGGTAACGAATACGAGGAGGTATTCGTGAGTAAGATTAAGGTTGGTTAATGTTCGAATGGAACACGGAAAGTGATGGAGGTATGTTGGTAATTCAATACATGTTGGGATTACATTCATTTAAAGATAAGTTGTTGTTCTATTATGATTTTATAAATTTGCTTTTCCGCAAATGAGCCTTTTTATACCTACCTTGTTATGAGTTGCATATCATGTGTTTCCCGCACTTGTTGAGTACATCATTGTACTCAAACTTGCATTATTATTTCATCATCAGCAGCAGGAGAAGCCTACTATGAAGACTAAGTGGGGCATTAACGTGTGTGATCTATTCTCAACCTTGCCTGTGGACGGAGTAGAGATGGAGCCACTTTCTGCTTAGATTTGCTTCCGCATTAGTTAAATCGCTTCCGCATTAGAATAAAGACTTCCGCTGCATAGAAATAAGACTTCCGCTGTGAGCATGAGTCCAAGACTCATGAGACATTGTAATAAACTCTATTAATCGTGGTAATATATATTCTGAATTTAGTTTGTGGATCATATGTGTATGTGTGATGAACATCCTGGGCACACATATGCATTAGTTCTCGTTTCCGTGGTTTCCACAAAATTGAGGGCGTCACAGATTGGTATTAGAGCCACGAGTTGACAGTAGGTTACACGCCTAGATAGGAACCTCAGACTGATATTAGGGCCACGGGTTGACAGTAGGTTACACACCTAAATAGGAATCATAGATTGGTATTAGACCCAGATTGGTAGTTAAGCCACGCTGACCAAAGGAAGCACCCTAGGACGCTTAGATTGGCTTTAAAACCACCTTGGCATAGGAGTTGTATGAGCCCTTGCAATGATTGTTTGTGATTGTGTGCTTAGTGTGAGTTGTGGGACGTCCCCAAACGTTGTCCATATCCACACGCAAGTAGAAAGAGGTGTGAGATGTTTCGGCACTTGCTCACATCCTCATATGGGCTAATATATATAGTCCCACTCACCTTGATGCATATAGTTGAAGGGACCTACTAACCTTCTATTCTATTTCGTCCTCTCTCACAGATGGTGAGGGGAAACGCCGGCCGAAGAAACACCCAAGAGGATGACCATGATGAAGTTCCTGCTAACCCGGGAGCTGGCGAGAACCATCTGGAAAGGTTGATGGCCATGCAAAATCAGCTTATGCAAACCATGATCCAAACTTTGGGTCAGTTGCAGGCCAACAACAACCCCGTTTCGGCACCACCGCCACCACCACCGCCAGTTCATAACAGGCTGGGAGAGTTCATGAGGACTCGACCATCCACCTTTGCTCAAGCTAGTGATCCCATGGAGGCTAATGATTGGTTAAAATCCATGGAGAAAAAGCTTGCCATTGTTAAGTGCAATGACCAAGAGAAGGTTCTCTTCGCGTCGCACCAACTTATGGGAGCCGCTGCTGACTGGTGGGATGCCCTGAGCAATGCTCATGCCCACCCGGAGACAATCACTTGGACGGAGTTCAAGAAAAGTTTCCGCTCTAATTACATCCCTGTTGGTGTAATGATGATCAAGAGGCAGGAGTTCGAAGGTCTCCGCCAAGGACAGAAGAGTGTGAATGAGTATCTCAACAAGTTAATACAACTGTCCCGGTATGCCCCCGAAGATGTCAACTCAGACCAGAGGAAGCAATACCTATTTATGAGAGGGTTGAACAATGAGATCCAGGTTCAGCTCCTCAACAATGACTACGTAAGCTTCCAGAAGCTGGTTGACAAGGCTATAGTGGTTGAAAACAAGATACGAGAAATCGAGCGAGAGTGCAAGAGGAAGATGCCATACCAGCCCCAGGGAGCATGTCACCAACTCGGTTCAGGAGCTACCACCCGAACTCCGTAAGGAGTTCGAACGGTTACACCTCGGATTCTTGAACGATATGGAAATAATGGAGATCCACTCTTCATTGGAGCAAGAGATAAGAGAGGGCCAAGAAATTGATGAGGGGATCAAGGAGATCAAGGAAAGAATCCGACAAGGAATAGAGAAGGATTTCAAGGAGGATGAGAAGGGTACGCTTTGGTTAGGAAAAAAGGATTTGTGTGCCTAACATAAAACACCTCCGCGACATGATATTGAGAGAGGCACATGATTCACCCTACTCCATACATCCCGGAAGTACCAAAATGTACAAGGACTTGAAAACTTGTTATTGGTGGGATGGTATGAAGACGGATATAGCCGAATACGTTGCCCTATGCGACACATGCCAACGGGTGAAGGCCGAACATCAAAGACCCGCTGGATTGTTGCAACCCTTGAAGGTACCCGAATGGAAGTGAGAGGACATCAGTATGGATTTCATCGTCGGATTGCCACGTACTCAGTCGGGTTATGACTCCATCTGGGTTATCGTGGACCGATTGACGAAAACCGCCCATTTTCTCCCTGTAAGGATCAATTACAACGTTACGCAATTAGCCGAGTTGTACATGGAGCAGATTGTGTGCAGTCATGGAGTCTCAAGGAGGATAGTCTCAGATCGAGGTTCTCAGTTTACCTCTAGATTCTGGAGGAAGCTGCAGAAAGCCATGGGTACACGACTGGATTTTAGCTCCGCCTATCATCCACAAACTGACGGACAAACCAAAAGGACAAACCAAATTTTGGAGGACATGTTGAGAGCTTGCGCCTTGAAACGAGGGCGTAATTGAGATAGGAGTTTACCATATGTCGAATTCTCCTATAACAACAGCTATCAAGCTAGCTTGAAGATGTCATGTCACCTTTCGAAGCATTGTACGGCAGACGGTGTAGAACGCCGCTGTTCTGGAACGAATCCGGAGAGAACCAGGTGTTTGGACCCGAAGTACTACAAGAAGCTGAAAAGCAAGTCCAAACGGTACGGGAGAACTTAAAGGCTGCTCAGTCACGACAGAAAGGCTATGCGGACAACAGGCGTAGGAAGTTGACCTTTGAAGTAGGAGACTTCGTATACCTTAAGGTATCGCCTATCCGAGGCCAACGACGTTTCAACGTGAAAGGCAAGCTAGCACCTCGCTACATCGCACCATTTAAGATTTTGGATAAGCGAGGAGAAGTGGCCTATCAATTAGAGCTCCCAACCCACCTCTCCGACGTACATGACGTGTTTCATGTATCCCAGCTCAAGAAGTGCTTGAGAGTACCAGAGGAGCAAGTATCAATGGGAGAGCTTGAACTTCAAGAGGACCTAACTTATGCGGAACACCCTGTCCGAATCTTGGACATAAAGGAAAGGGTCACCCGGAACAAGGTAATCCGATGGTGCAAGGTACAATGGATTCATCACACCGAAACTGAAGCTACATGGGAGCGTGAAGAAGACATCAAGGCAGAATTTCCTTATCTATTCTCTACCAACGAATCTCGAGGGCGAGATTCAATTTAAGGGGGTAGGTTTGTGACACCCTCATCTTGGTTTCTGTATATATTCATACTTCATGAAGAGAAAACACATTTTAAAAGAAGTGGGAACAGAGGGATTATCAAATAGATAGCCAGTAAGAGCCAAATCAAGTTCACAGAAAGCGCCAAAGACAACTTCCGCGGCCCGCTGGCCACGTGGCGTGTTCGGAGCTCACCCCTGCAAAGTGGGGAGAGGTCTGCCGCTAAAACTGGCTACGTAGCAGGCTCGGGGCTCATCTCTGCAAAAGGGGGAGAGGTCCGACCCTGTGGGACACGTGTTGCTCGGAGGTAGCCTCTGCGGAAGAAGCAAAGACATTTTTCGTAGGACACATGTCACCTTCGGAGCTAGTCACCACGAAAATGAGAGGACCAGTCGCACGGGGTACGTGTCGATCTCGGAGCACATCTCCGAGAGGTCCGATTCTATCGAAC
This sequence comes from Neostapfia colusana, assembly GCA_030760725.1. Classification (NCBI taxonomy): domain Eukaryota; kingdom Viridiplantae; phylum Streptophyta; class Magnoliopsida; order Poales; family Poaceae; genus Neostapfia; species Neostapfia colusana. Next base: position 4,158,258 of record JASWHV010000014.1, on the reverse strand, counting down.
ACGTGTCGCCACCGGAGCTTATCTCCGGGAGGTCCGTCGCCGCTGGACACGTGTCAACCTTGGAGCACGTCTCTGAGGAAAGAAGAGAGGAAAGACCGGCACTAACACGTGGCGTGCGTGGATCTCACCTCCGAAGGAGAAGGGAGGTCTCGCTCGTTGACACGCGGCACAACCGGAGCTCGTCTCTGCGGAGAAAGAGATACCAGGCCTCGGAGGACACGTGGAGCTTCCGGAGCTCATCACCGCGGAGGTAACGAGTTCTAGAGCGGTTTTTACGCGTAAGGATACCGGTACGCAAAGGAAACTGACCTGAATTCCACGATGTTACTAAAGATAAGACGTTAGGATCCAACAACGATTTGAGTAGGACTCATATTCGGGATACAATCAGATTAGGACTCTTCTCTTCCCGATTATAAATAGAACCCAGAACCTCTGGCCGAAACCACAACTTCTTTTCCAACTCCAGAGTCGACGACTTAGAGCCCTAGCCCTAACTCGCCGAGTAAACCATCGCCGAAGCACAACAAGGGAGATCGCCGGAGGAGAGCCGAGCGGTCTGAGGAGGACCTCGAAACCGAGAAGAACGTGAGGTAGGACTCCGATACCACCTTACGACATCGTTGTGTTTTCTTGCATCTGTTCTTTGATTCCTTTCGAACAGAAGCCTTCTCGTGGACAGATCGCTTGATGATCAGGTTGATTAAAGACAAGATCATCGCCACGTCCACCTTTGATCTGAACACCTCTGTTCATCATAAAATCCATGCAAGCCATGCTAGAACACGTGCAAACCAATCTAATAAAACTAATCATAGGATAGCATTGCATGTGCATCATCGCATCTAGTTGAGGTTTGTGCATTATATTGATTGCTGTGAATCTTGTATGCACGTGATCCTATATAGCGGGACAAGCTCAGGGAGCTGTCTACGACGAGTTGTAGCAACAAGGTTTTGAGATACAAGGACAACCGGAACCGCAAGAACAAGGCAAGTGCTCCTTGACCATATTGATCCTATATTTTTTGGAAAAACTGTTTTGATTTGCGAAAAGGTGTGTGTGCTGAGTCAAACATGATGGGAAACCCCTTTATAGGAGTTTACTAGCTTTGGTTAAAACCACCCTTGTAGCCTGGGAAGTTTATGAGTCGGGTATGATTTTTGCTTTATGCTTCGCTGAGTCCATGGGATTGGGAAGCGAGATAGAGATGTCTAGCTAACTGCACTCGTAAAGACAATGAGAAACGGATGATATTAATGAACATGGATCGGAGGGAGATCTAGGCAAGCCTGGGTTTGTGAATGAGGTAGCATGAAATGGTGGTTTACTTGCCGTAGATCTAAGGACCTGTTCATGCATGCACATGCCAGGATAACAGTGCCACCACAAGGCCAAGTATGGGTGCGTCTTAGCTGAGTAATTAGGTATGTTGCTAGAGTGTTATGGACTGAGGAAGGCGCGGGGAATGGGAGTCGAGTGAGGACTGCCCTAGGAACTACATGGCACAAGAGGGGGCCCGTGGGTGGGAGAATTGGATATTCTAGCCTGCCGGTGAAACCTTAGTGAGTCCATATATCTAGTAACCCTTTTGTAAAGGCTATTTTGTGATCTCTTAGCCATACACCGACGGTTGTGTACTGGTATAATGGAGGTTCTGCAGTCGCCGACGGGTGACGAAATCACAAACTTGTGGGTAAAGAGGTGCAAACTCTGCAGAGTTCTAAAACTATCATGATAGCCAAGCTTACGGTCACGAGCGTCTGGCCAACTGCCATGATTAGTTGGGATGGTTCTTGGTTATGGTTATTGATGTTGGTTATGGTTTGGTTTTGGGACTGTTGAGTTCGGGTGATGAGATGGTTTCATGACTGTTGAGTCATGGCAACGAGATTGGTCTCGGTGCGAGACGAAGTTGTTTATGAGATGAGATGGTAGCGAATACGGGAAGGTATTCGTGAGATGGTAACGAATACGAGGAGGTATTCGTGAGATGGTAACGAATACGAGGAGGTATTCGTGAGTAAGATTAAGGTTGGTTAATGTTCGGATGGAACACAGAAAGTGTTGGAGGTATGTTAGTAATTCAATACATGCTGGGATTACATTTATTTAAAGAGAAGTTGTTGTTTTATCATGATTTTATAAATTTGCTTTTCCGCAAATGAGCCTTTTTATACCTACCTTGTTATGAGCTGCATATCATGTGTTTCCCGCACTTGCTGAGTACATCATTGTACTCAAACTTGCATTATTATTTTATCATCAGCACCAGGAGAAGCCTACTATGAAGACCAAGTGGGGCATTAAGGTGTGTGATATATTCTCAACCTTGCCTGTGGAGGGAGTAGAGATGGAGCCACTTCTGCTTAGATTTGCTTCCGCATTAGTTAAATCGCTTCCGCATTAGAATAAAGACTTCCGGTGCATAGAAATAAGACTTCCGCTGTGAGCATGAGTCCAAGACTCATGAGACATTGTAATAAACTCTGTTAATCGTGGTAATATATATTCTAAATTCAGTTTGTGGATCATATGTGTATGTGTGATGAACATCCTGGGCACACATATGCATTAGTTCTCGTTTCCGTAGTTTTCCACAGAATTGAGGGTGTCACAGCAGCCGAGCCAGCACGACCCAGCAACCGAGGCTCGACCCGCGTAGCATGGCCAGCGAAGCCCAGCGGTTGCGGCCCGGCTAGCGTGGCTTGGTGGTCTGGCGTGGCCCGGCGTGGCCCGAAGAATAAAAGGGGCCAATTAGGGTTAACCCTAATCGTCCTCATCCTTTCTCCTCCGCCGCACCTCTGCCTCCGCTGCTCTGCGAGCCTCGCTGCTCCATCAGCGGCGCCCTACCGCCGCATCTGCTTCGGTGTCGTTCCTCTGTCGCTCCTCCGGTAGCACCCTTCCGCCGCATCTGCGGGTTTAGCCCGGCTAGCGCGGCTTCGGGCACCATCGCGGCCTGGCGGCCCTGGCCAACACGACTTTGGGCACCGTCGCGGCCTGGCGACCTAGCGGCCTGGCAGCCTGGCGGCCTAGCGCAGCCCGGCGGCCCTAGCCAGCGCGGCTTCGGGCACCGTCGTGGCCTGGCGCAGCCTGGCGACCCTGGCCAGCGCAGCTCGGCTTCGGCCAGCGCGGCCCTCTAGCATGGCCTGGCCAGCGCGGCCTGGCTCTCTGCAGTGTCGCCGCTTCTCGGTGTTCCTCCACCACCCCATCTTGCCGACGCCGCTCCCCCTTCCTCCACCTTGTCGACACCGCTCCGCCTCCACCCCATCGCTCACCGGTTTGAACCGGCGGCCCGATCATAGGATCCGAATGCTCGGGTTCTACCGGCGAGATGGGAGAATCAACGGAGGATGCGGTTACCGCACGGGCTTGTCAGCTCCGGCTTTGAATCCGACTCTGAAGGTTCGTTATGGGGTGGCGGCGGCGGTCCGTGTTGGTAACTGTTGGAGTAGCCGAGGCCGGTGAAGTGGATGAAGTCCTCGATACCAATGGTCCTTGTGGTTGACCATTTCGGCCGATGCAAATCCTTGCATTTCGGCGTATGGTCGGCGGTGATATGGAGTCGGTAACCACCGTGATTCGACGGGTACCATCATCTTCTTGTCCTCCCACTCTCCTCCTGGCGATCCGATGACAAAGGATGTAGAACCGGTGCAACCCGGATTGGGATATCCCCATCGTGGACGACCACGGTTCATCTTGATGACCCCTCTTATGGGCGTTAGAATCCGAGAATCATTCGGGGGAAGGGGATGATGGCCGCTCCAATACATGGCGGTATGGTGCGGTTGAAGTTGATGCAGGGGCGCCGGTGACATTTGGATGGTGGCGTCGGCCTTTGCAGCGATCACGGCGTCGACGACGGCGGGGAACCACTTCTTTAAAGAAAATTGCAAGAACAACTCCAGGGATATGCATCTTACCCGTTTTCTCTCTAAATTCGCTCGTAGAGCAATGCTGATGACGTGTTGAGAATGAAATTGGAGAGACAAAGAAGTTATGTAAAAATAATGGTAATTGAATTTTTATTCATTTCTTTTTCTTTTATACATGTGATAGTGTTATTTGACAATAAACACGACTATTAATGAAAAGACACGTCGATAACTACTGACGTCTTGATTCTATTGTCAAGTAAAAGGTCAGGCTCAGCTTCCCAGTTTGTCTTGTCCCGTCTTCTTCGATGGCTCTCCTCCTCTCCGCCTCTCCGGCTGCTGCGGCAGGCCACCGGGTCCCGCCCTCACCTCGGCCTTCCTCCTCCTTCGCTCACAAGAAGACCGCGACGTCGTCGGTGGGAGCCGCGGGGCTCCGCTCGTGGTCGCGGAGAGCGGCGCCGGCGCCGTTAGTCAGAGCCGCCACGAACTCCAATCCGGGTATCCTTGGTTTCTCTCGCCTACTTTGTTAAGATAGGCGCTCTCGACGCTGGCCCCGCAGACCGGCCGCGGGTTCCTGCGGTTGCTGTTCCATGCCGTCTGTTCGTCCATTGGAAGGGTGTGCGTTGCCCTGTCTTCCTGAGGCGGCCGGAGCCCAGACAGTGGGTCCCACGCACGTGTCACGGCATGGCTTTAGGACGGTGGAGGTAAGCTCACTTGCGCGTTTTGTTTGGTTTGGTTTGGATTTCTGGAAACTAGAAACCTAGGATTCCGCGTGAATTTCGAGGTGACACGGACCTCCACGGTGATGTTGGAAGCGCATGTCGTGTATCAGTTACAGTAACATGTTTGATGATCGAGCAAATCCTCCTAGCAATGAGCTTTATTGTCCTCGATATTCCTGATCCAATACATTTTTTAGTGTAATGTGCATGGGCAAAATTCCCTGATCCGATTTGCTAGAGAAAAAAGTTCTTGTCAGATTTTAATTTCACGGTAATGTGGACTGTGGAGTATCTGCGGGTTCAAGATGATACGTGTATTTGATTGTAATTTCGTGGTTTCTGGTTTGTTATGACGATCCTATGATCGTAGTTTGCTGCCGGCTGCTTTTGTCTGGCGTGGAGATTTGTAGCGTATAGAATTGTTGTCATGTTATTGTACTCACTTCACTGACTAGCTGTCCTTTTTCTTATTGATTTGTATGGGCTTGAATGTTCAATAATGTGAAGATTGGATGAACTACATATAGAATTAAAGGTCGTATTTTGACGATTATATCTAGGGTTCCCCTTTCATGTTATGTAAAGGGTTGCTTATAAACTTTAGAGTGTTTTTTTAATTGGTTCTGGCTACTCCCGGTCCTGGGACTGGGAGGATCTCGTTGTTTGCTCTTCAGTGCTGATCCAAATTATTTTCCTGGATGAAAAATATCAGAAACTTTTTTTATGAAACTGGTTGTTGAGCATTTTTTTATGATCTGCAGGTCTCTGTGTTTTTATTTGACTTATGATTGTTTTTCTCTTGCTCATATATTATAAAAGTAAAAAGAAAGGAGTGTACTGCAGACATGTATATTATACATAAATGCATTACGAAAATGAAACTATCCATACCAATATGAATGAACATTGTTTTTCCGTGCAACTAAAGAGAGCACTGCATTTGTCATGCAGCGGAAGCCGAGTCCATCGTGAAACCAAATGATGTCCCTGTCTTGTCCTTCTCTGAGGTGGACCTTTCTTCTCTCTTTTTTTTTTAAAATCGTTTGGAGCTAGGCACAAGTTCGTACAACTAAAATTGCTGCTCTTGAATATGTCGTCTCAACTCATATACTTCGATTCCATTTAATTTCATAACTTTTTCTGCTCAAGGCAATCGAAAGGCTTAATGCGTTCCAAGCATCTGGTGCTAGGAATCAGAATTACATGGCCATGTTCTCTAGTATTTGTGGTGGAATCACAACAGATCTGGCCGCAATGGTGATACCGATCGATGATCACATGGTTCACAGAGGCCATGGAGTTTTTGATACTGCAGCTATCATGGATGGGTAAGAGCTTTGTTTTTTCTTTTTATCATACGGGGCTGAGAAATGTATGATCGCATATTCATGTCAAATATACTTTCTAGAAAAAAAATATTCATGTCAAATAAAACACGGTTTGATAGACAATTTCTATCACCTTAAGCAAAACCCAAAAATTCCCAATAGTATTTTACTTACGTGAAGTTAGGTTAATTGAGAACAGAAAAGCAACAGTATTTTCACTACTTATTACCTTGTAATTCTGACTGACATCAGTATTGTGATACTGTTTCCTTGTTGGCATATTACTGGCAGGCACCTCTACGAGTTAGAGCAGCATCTTGACCGCTTCCTGAGGTCTGCACTGATGGCCAGAATCCCATTACCTTTCGATCGCTCAGCAATCAGAAACATACTTATTCAAACTGTGAGGGCATCGAAATGTACTCAAGGGTCACTCAGGTACTGGTTGTCTGCTGGACCTGGAGACTTCCAACTATCCTCATCCGGCTGTGCACACCCTGCACTCTACGCGGTTGTCATCGAAAGTCCGTCATCCTCCTTACAAGCACCACCAGCAGGCTGCAAGGTGGTCACGTCATCTGTACCGATGAAGCCCCCACGGTTCGCCGTCATGAAAAGCGTGAACTACCTCCCGAACGTGCTCGCCATGATGGAGGGCGAGGAGGCCGGCTCGTTCACCGGCGTCTGGCTGGACGACGAGGGTTTCGTCGCGGAGGGCTCCAACATGAACGTCGGCTTCGTGACGAAGGGCAGGGAGCTCGTCGTGCCCCGTTTCGATAAGGTCCTGAGCGGGTGCACGGCGAGACGGGTTCTGGCCCTCGCCGAGCAGCTGGTGGTGGACGGGAGGCTCGGTGGGGTAGCGTCGAGGAACGTGAGCGTTCAGGAAGGCAAGGCCGCTGATGAAATGGTGCTCATCGGGAGCGGCGTCCTCGTCAAACCTGTTGTCCAGTGGGATGACCAGATGATAGGCTCCGGTAAGGATGGCGTTTATTTTGTTCTAGATAGAAAGTGCTAATTTAATTTGTTTTGTTCTAGATAGAAAGTGCTATTTAATTTTTTTTGTTGTAGATGGAAAGTGCTAATTTAATTTATTTTGTTGCTCCTTCGTAGGGAAAGAAGGCCCAATAGCTCGAGCGCTTTATGAGCTCGTTCTTGAAGACATGAGATCCGGTCCACCATCTGTTCGAACCCCAGTTCCGTACTGAACCCGCTTGTGCTGTACAGATTGTTGTGACATGGCTACGCACGATTTTTTTTTGATAAATCTGTTATCGGAGTTGCAGATCCAGTTATTATACACAACCTATGTAAATATTCTCTGGTGGCAGAGCACACAACCTATGTCAATATTCTGGTGACAGAGTACGAATCTGTGATACCTTCAGAAATCAGCAAGTCGTACGTAACCTTGTTGAGGTTGAGGCGACTGACCGTGCTCCTGCTTCACCAATCACGGGCACCAGTTTCTGCTGTTCCACGAAACTGATATTGGGTCCGGGCTTATCTGTTGACTTCCTTCCCCAACGAAGATCCTTTGGTGCGCGTCAGTGGGGGAGACTGGAGCAGCCGGGTGCCCTTCTGCTGCTGCTGCGATCATGATCATCATCATGCATCGGTTAGCTTAGTGGAGAAGGTTTTGTGGCCCGTTCCTTTCTGAAACTGAAACGGTGGTCAACTTGCCGAGCCGATCGTGTGCGTACACGCGACATGTGTTCCTCCGATACAGCTCTACGGCCGTGTCGATGGAGTACGCTCATCGTACAAGTGTTGACATGATCCCCGTTCATTGTTTTTTTATTGAAGTCTTGAGTGTTTCAGTTTTGGGACCGGGACAGGTGACGATAAGAGCTCTGAATCCAATCCCTGCTTTCCTCCTGCCCCCGAATTATAATACGAGTATGATTGGTCCACGAGTATGATTGGTCCGGACTCCGAGTAGTACGTTTCCGTCGTTCCGTGGCAGTTAGAATGAAGTGTAATAAAAAGGCCAGCAAAAAAAAAGAAATAAGAGACGGAAATTTTAGGATCAGGAAAGAGGAACAAGCGGGCGTCGTCAGAATCGCCGAACTTTATCGTGCTCCTCGCCGAAAGCGAGCCATCCCATCCCTTCGGCGGCCCTCGCTTCCTCCGCCACCGAATCCATCCATCCATCCACCACGAAAAAAAGGAAAGACAATTTCGCCGTCCGACCGGAGGTGTCCAGGCCGAGGGGGGAAAGTCGGTCGGGGAAGGAGCGATTTTTTTTTTGTGGGGACAAGGCAGGCAGTTTCAGGATTTCCTTCCCCCTCCCATACCCACCCTTGGCGCCTCGCTTCTGCGTTGGTCGCCGGCTCCGGCGTCAGTAAGGCAATTGTGCTGTAGTGTTCGGTCGGGGGGCGGAGCCGCGGAGATGTCGTCGTCGCTGCTGGAGAGGGCGACGAGCGACACGCTCATCGGCCCCGACTGGGCGATGAACCTGGAGATCTGCGACATCCTCAACCGCGACCCTTGGTGAGGCCCTTGCAGAATTTCGCGTCTTGGGGTCTTCACGTGGGTGGTTTCGGTGACGGTTTTACTGTTGTATTGCCCATTACCGCCGCATCTCTTCTCTTCTCTCTTCCTTTTTTTTTTGGGTGCAACTCTGTTAAAGTTTCCATTCTGTTTGGGATGAGATGATTCTCTGTGTTCCTGAACTGTGTGGTTCGGACAGGGCCGCCAACCTTTTGGCTGATGGACATGCAGTTGGGGGGTTGCGAGTTGATCAGTTGATCTTTTGGAGTACGGGTTAAAAGTACAAGCCATTCAGAACCGTGGAGCGTTGTGTTCTGAATCGTGCTTTCATTCTTGAGTTAGCCTGGTTTATGACACGCTTAAATGTATGGAGTCGAGCAGTGTGTTCTGCGATCCATCGATTCCTGTGCTTCGTTTGGAGTTGCTTTCCTGCAATTAGGTTATGAGTTTGGAGTACGTGAGTGTATTTTTTTTGTAATCTGAAATGTTGCAGTCAACCAAAATCATTTTGAGGGTCAGCTCCTGTTATGCACGTACTAAGAAAAGCTTACTTGCATATATATAGAAAAAAATAAGCCCTACATGCAATTATCATTTGGTAGCAAGAATTTTTATATTCTCGTGTTCATAGGCAATCAAAGGATGTGGTGAAGTCACTCAAGAAACGCATTGCACACAAGAACTCAAAGGTCCAGCTTCTTGCTCTTACGGTAAGTGTGATTTGATCTTTCATGGTTTCTAAACTCAGCTCATCATTTTTTTGTTTATATATAGAAAATATGAATGATACAGTATTTGCAAATCATCTGACACATTTCATAAAAGATTACTTGCATATCAATAGAATTTTCATAAACATGATTGATTGTGTCATAGCTTCGGCTCTGAGTAATGCTTGATGATTGTCCCAACTTGATAATTGGAAATGTGTCCATGTTGTGATGTACCATGTGATGCACCCAAAGGAAGATTCTTTTAGAGAAAATAGGAAGAGATTGAGGAAAAAAGTCTGGAGATTTGGTTAATGTTGATGCATTAGGATTCAGAATGATCAGAGGCTCTAGTTAAGTAGAATGAAAAAAAATCCATTATGTCGACATGATATAGCAAGGGATAGAACAGGCAACAGGACAAAGTCATAAGCAGCACTTTTTCAGAGATGATGTTTTATGTCATCTTTCTTGTATTTTTATGAAAAGATAATGCTTGTGATATTCTTCATGTCACTGTTTATAAATTGTCTCAGCAAGCTTTGTGGTGATTGGGTGAAAGCAGATATTTTCTTCACAGTGTTCGGCATTTTAAATGATCTGCTCCAGGACATGCTTAATGTTTTTGTTGTCAGCATTACAACATTCCTGTACTTATTTCAGTTGCTGGAGACAATGGTTAAAAATTGTGGGGACATTGTCCATATGCAAATTGCTGAGAGAGGCGTACTTGATGAAATGATAAAGATAGTAAAGAAAAGGGTACGTGCATAGAAATTAAACCCTAAAATTTACTGTTTGTTAGTCAGGAAGTCTTAATGTCTGCTATTTTTGAATTTATAGCCTGATTATCATGTAAAAGAGAAGATTCTCACCCTGATAGACACTTGGCAAGAAGTTTTTGGCGGCAAAAGTGCAAGATATCCACAATACTATGCAGCATACGAGAAACTCTTGGTATTATTTTATGCATATAAAAATATTGCGTCTTTTTTCCTCAAGTCTTTTAGAAGCTCATCTTCCTAGAGGTCAGTAATAGAAATAAGAGGGGGTAAGTGAAATTTCACAGCAACCCCTTCTTTATCCACAATTGTTAAACAATGCAAGAATATGATTATGTTGTTTCCAAAGTAATAGTCTGTGTTGGATATCAACCTTTTTTACAACTGATTTAATAACGTTTCTCCAATGTCCATGCATCTGATAGCGCGCTGGAGCTGTATTTCCTCAAAGATCAAATGGTTCTGTGCCAATCTTTACTCCACCGCAGACTCAGCCTTTGCAAAATTATCCCCAAACTTTAAGGGTTACTCAACAGGAGGCACCTGAATCGTCAGTGCCTGAAGTTCCTTCATTAAGGTAACAGCATCTAAAACTTTTATAATGCAGCTGACATGTTTAAATTTTGATGTCATATAAAACAGAACTAGGACATGATGCCAAGTGTCTTATCTAATTTAGCTTTTTGCCACTATGCTTTTCCATCTTACATCCTTTTCATGCTGTCCATCTTAATGATGATTATTATTAATGACATAGCCGGTCCCAAGCCCGGGTAAAGGAGGAGGGGTTGTGATAGGCTTGGCGAGCCAACAACTACACTTAGCCATTCTCATGGAAATGAAACCCAATAGAAATTCATTGGGGCGTAATCCTCTTAGCGACGCGCCATATCGGAACCCGGGTATGGTGTTAAATGGGCAAGGGCCGGGTCGCCACTGCCTTAGTGGCGCACCATATCGGAACACGGATATGGTGTTAAATGAGCAAGGGCCGGATCGCCACCACCTTGGTGACGCGCTACATCATAGCCCGAATGTAGTGATAAGTGAGCAAGGGTCTTTGCATCTTACTCGATGGGTGCAAAGCATAAGGAAGCTAGCCGGGAAACATAGATTTCGGGTGGGTAGTTGGAATGTAGGATCCTTGACGGGGAAGCTACGTGAGTTAGTAGATGTTGCCATTAGGAGACGAGTAAATATCCTTTGTCTACAAGAGACTAGATGGGCGGGTCAAAAGGCGAGAGAATTCGAGAATACCGGTTTCAAGCTTTGGTATTCTGGATCGGCTGGGACTAGGAATGGCGTAGGTGTTCTAATAGATAAGAGTCTTAAGGATGGAGTAGTGGATGTTCGAAGACGAGGGGATAGGATCATCTTAATCAAGATAGTAATTGGGGACATTGTCTTGAACGTCATTAGTGCTTATGCCCCACAAGTTGGGCTCAACATGAGTGCTAAGAGGCAATTTTGGGAAGACTTGGAGGATATGGTTAGTAGTGTACCAGTAACCGAGAAACTTCTCATAGGGGGATCTCAATGGTCACGTGGGTTAGGATTTGAGAGAGTACATGGAGGCTTTGGATGCCGCGATAGAAATCAAGAGGGTAAGGACATCCTAGACTTTGCTGTAGACTATGATCTGTTGGTAGCTAACACCCTATTTAGGAAGAGGCAATCTCACCTAGTGACCTTTAGTAGTGTCCAACACTCTAGCTAGATTGACTTTGTCCTCACTAGGAGAAAGGATAGACGGGAGTGTCTAGATTGTAAGGTGATCCCCGGGGAGTGTGTTGTGACACAACATAAGCTTGTGGTAGTTGACTTTCGCTTCCATACATGTTCTTTGCGGGACAAAGGTGTCAAAATCACAAGAACAAAGTGGTGGAAGTTGAAAGGAAAATCACAAGAATCCTTCAAAAATAGGGTGATCACAGAAGGACCCTGGGTAGAAAATGGAGATGCAGATAGTATGTGGGTGAAGATGACAACTTGCATTAGGAAGGTAGCTAGTGAGGTGTTCGGTGTGACAAAAGGAAAGAAGCTTGTAGATAAAGACACTTGGTGATGGAATAAGGATGTACAAAAGGTCATTAAGGAGAAGGAGTGTTACAAGAGTTGGCATAATGATAGAAGCGCAAGCAATATACTTAAGTACAAAGAGGCTAAGAAGAATGCAAGGCGGGCTGTGAGTAAGGCAAGAGGACAGGCCTATGATAAGTTATATGAGAGACTAGAGACAAAAGAAGGTGAAAAGGACATATACAAGGTAGCAAAAATTCGTGAGAAAAAGATGAGGGATTTCAATCAAGTTAAATGCATCAAAGATGAGACTGACCGCATTCTAGTGAAGGATGAAGAGATTAAGAATAGATGGCGTGATTACTTTAATGGGCTATTCAATGATGGGAATGTGAGCACTATGGTTGAGTTGGATGACTCCTTTGATGACTCCAACAGGCGGTTCATGCGGAGGATACAAGAGTTTGAGGTTAAGGAGGCCTTAAAAAGTATGAAAGGAGGAAAGGCCCTCGGCCCTGACGATGTCCCTATTGAGGTGTGGAGATGCCTTCGGGACGTGGCAATAGTACCACTCACAAAGCTATTCAACCACATTTTTCAGTCAAACAAGATGTTTGAAGAATGGAGGAAAAGTATATTAGTACCTATCTTCAAAAATAAAGGAGATATTCAAAGTTGTACTAATTATCGAGGTATTAAGCTTATGAGTCATACTATGAAGCTTTGGAAGAGAGTGATTGAACACCGCTTGAGGAAAGTGACAAATGTCACTAAAAACCAGTTTGTTTTTATGCCTGGGAGGTCTACAATGGAGGCGATTTTTTTGCTTCGTCAGCTTATGGAGAGATATAAGGAGCAGAAGAAGGACTTGCATATGGTGTTCATCGACTTGGAGAAGGCGTACGACAAGATACCAAGGTCAGTCATGTGGTGGGCACTAGAGAAACATAAAGTGCCAACAAAGTACATTACCCTTATCAAGGATATGTACAATAATGTTAGGACAAGTGTGCGCGTAAGTGATAGTGAGACTGATGCATTTCCTATCACGGTAGGACTACATCAAGGATTAGCTTTGAGCCCATACATCTTTTCCTTGGTGATGGATGAGGTGTCGAAGGATATACAAGGGGATATCTCTTGGTGCATGCTCTTTGATGATGATGTAGTGCTGGTAAATGAAACTAGAGATGTTGTTGATAAGAAATTAGAGTTATGGAGACAAATCTTAGAGTTCAAGGGGTTTAGACTTAGTTGGACCAAAACCGAGTATATGAGGTGTGACTTTAGTGGTGTTGGTCGTGAAGAGGAAAATGTTAGTCTACAAGGACAAATAATACCTAGAAGAGACTCTTTCCGATACTTAGTGAAAGAGGGCTAATGATGGGACCGAAACTCGGAGAACAGCGATGACGGGAGGCCCTTTGTGAAGATGTCGGCGAACTGCGTCGTCGTCGGGACATGGTGTACCCGAACCTCGCCCCGTGCAACCCACTCACGAACAAAATGAAGGTCGATCTCCACATGCTTCGTGCGCTGATGCTGGACCGGGTTGGTGGAGAGGTACATGGCGCTGACGTTGTCGCAGTAGATGAGGGTGCTCTTGATGACGGGAGTGTGGAGCTCCTGAAGTAGCTGCTGAAGCCAGGAGGCCTCAGCTACGCCGTTAGCCACGACGCGATACTCCGCCTCAGCACTCGAGCGCGACACTACGGGCTGTCGCTTTTGGAGGACCAGGAGACAAGGTTGCCGCCCAGGAAGACGGCGTACCCAGAAGTAGAGCACCGTGTGTCTGGGCAGCCTGCCCAGTCAGCGTCTGTGTACACGACCAGCTCGGAGGCCGTGTCACGCCGAAGAAGGAGGCCGTAGTCGAGGGTGCCTCGTAGGTACCGAAGAATCCGCTTGAAAGCGGTGAGATGCGGTTTCCTCGGGTCATGCATGTGGAGGCACATCTGCTGGACCGCATATGAGATATCTGGCCTGGTGAAGGTGAGGTACTGGAGAGCACCTGCAAGGCTCCTGTAAGAAGTGGGGTCAGAGACGGGTGTCCCGTCGGTGGCGGAGAGCTTCGCCTGAGTATCCACTGAAGTGGAGCACAACTTGCAATCAGCCATGCTCGCCCGCTGGAGGATATCCAGACAGTACTATCGCTGGTGAAGGAATAGGCCGCCTGGTCGGTCCTGGACCGTAATACCCAGGAAGTGGTGGAGACGGCCCAGGTCCTTCATAGCGAACTCGTGCTGTAACGCAGAAATGGTTCGCTGAAGCAGAGTCGGACTAGATGCTGTTAGTACAATGTCATCGACGTACAGTAGGAGGTAAGTTATGTCACTGCCTCATCGATAGACAAACAACGAAGTGTCTGACTTAGCTTCAACAAACCCCTGTGAAACCAAGAAAGAGGCGAACCGGCTGTACCAGGCTCGCGGTGCCTGCTTCAGTCCGTATAGGGATTTGTTCAGCTTACAGACCATGTGTGGGTGAGCTGAATCTACAAATCCTGCCGGCTGACTGCAGTACACCGTCTCGGTGAGTGTACCGTGGAGGAAGGCGTTCTTGACGTCCAACTGGTGGATAGGCCAAGAACGTGAGAGAGCTAGCGACAGTACGATACGAACTGTCGCCGGCTTCACCACTGGGCTGAAAGTCTCGTCGTAGTCAACTCCAAGGCGCTGAGTGAAGCCCCGGAGTACCCAACGAGCCTTGTATCTCTCTAAGGTGCCATCCGCCTTCTTCTTATGCGTGAATACCCACTTGCCTGTGACAACATTGCCACGACCAGGACGGGGAACCAGGTCCGAGGTCCGGTTGGCAAGCAAGGCCTCATACTCTTCCTCCATAGCGCGGCGCCAGTTAGGGTCGGCGAGGGCGCTATGCACGGAAGTAGGTATGGGCGAGATCGAAGAAGGCTCGGTTGGTGGAGATGTCGTCGACGAGAAAGCGGCACTATCGAACCGCTCCACTGGCCGAAGACTCCCGGACGCACGTCGAATCACCATCGGGTGGACGGGACCAGGATCCCTATGAAGTAGAGGGGGGTTGTACACCGGCCGCTCGGGTACAACCATCTTCTCTCGTCGTGGGTAGACGAGAGTGGGTCTGGATGCCGCGCGTGGCGTCGCCGGAGCAGGAGCCTCTCCCCGCGCCCGTCGCTGGTAGACAAGTGCGGCGTCAGCAAAACGAGAAGTCGTCGTCGGTGTCGCGCGTGGCGCGGCTGGTGGCGTCGTGCTCGCTGCAGGTGACGTCGGGGAGGTAGCTGGTGATGCCGCTGGTGCCGTACGTGGTATAGCTGGTGACGCCGGGGGCACCTGAGGTACAGTAGGTGGCGTCGGGGAAGCCGAGGCCGCGCGTGGCGCAGCAGGTGACGTCGGAGACGTCGATACCACACGGGGTGCAGCGGGTGACGCCTGAGACATCGATGCCACACGAGGTGTAGAAATCGGTGTCGAGGGCATCTGGGACGTAGCTCGTGTTGATCCTGCAGAACAAATAGGCCAAGGCAACTGCGAGGCAGCCTCGGGGTCAGTAGGAAAAAGGGAGTCTAGCTCTGTGGTGGAATCAGAAGAGGTGGTGGAAAAAGGAAAAGATGACTCGTCGAAGACGACGTGCCGAGAGAGCAAAAGACGGTGGGTAGTGAGATCTAAGCATCGGTAACCCTTATGATCAAGGGAATACCCGAGAAAAACACACCGTGTCGAGCGGGGCGCAAGCTTATGTGGGGCGGTGGCGGAAAGATTAGGGTAGCAAGCGCATCCGAAAACTCGAAGGTGATCATAAAGATGATTAATGCCATATAGAGCAAAGTAGGGGGTGGAGGCACGAATCGCCTTGGTGGAAAGACGATTGATCAGAAGTGTGGCAGTATGAAGAGCCTCCACCCAGTATCGGACTGGAATAGATGCTTGGAACATCAGGGACCGTGTGACATCATTAATGGTGCGAATCATGCGCTCTGCCTTGCCGTTTTGAGGAGAGGTATACGGACAAGACATGCGTAGCTGTACCCCATGTGCGGAGAGAAAATTACGAAACACAGAGTTATCAAACTCACGTCCGTTATCGCACTGGACAGCTCGAATGGTACGCCCAAATTGAGTAGAAATCCAAACGAAGAAGTGAGAAAGAGTGACGAAAGTCTCAGACTTCAATCGTAATGGAAAAGTCCAGGAGAAGTGAGAAAAATCATCAATTATCACCAAATGTTAATTAAAGCCCGATATACTGGAAATGGGAGATGTCCACAAATCACAATGTATAAGATCGAATGAGTGCTCAACATGAGTCACAAATGTGGGAAAAGGGAGGCGAATATGGCGACCAAGCTGATAGGCATGACATAGGGAGTCATGTGTACCCCTAGAACACGAGATAACTGAGCTACTGGACAGCCTTGACATAGCATCTGCACCAGGGTGGCCAAGCCGGCGATGCCAGATGGTAGATGAAGCTGTCGTAGTCAAAGCAAATGGCGGTGATGCAGCGGAAGTAGGAAGCCGAAGTGTGTATAGGGGCCCCGAGCTATCACATCGGAAAAGAGGTCGCCGGGTGGAAAGATCCTTCACAGACAAACCAAAAGGATCAAATTCAATGGAAACATTGTTGTCAGTGGTAAAACGGCGAACAGAAAGTAAGTTCTGAATGATATCTGGAGCAACAAGAATGTTTTTAAGCTGGAAAGTACCCGGAAGACCGGAATCACCTACTGAGGTGACCGGAAGAACGGACCCATTCCCAACAACGATAGATGAAGGAAAAGAGGGATTGGGAGGATGGGTGGAAGAGAGTATACCGGAATTAGGAGTGGTATGATATGACGCTCCGGAATCAACTACCCAGTCGGCACCAGGTGGAGTAAGGTGCATGGTGCTGAAGGAGGAAGCAAGCGATTGTCGATCCCACGTCGACGGTGGCTCCTGAAGAGGTGCCGATGGCTCCGAGTTCCCAACAGGGTAGTCAGTGCCTCCATATGTCGGGGTCGACTGTCCGCCAGAAGAGTATCCAGGCAACTATAGACCTGAGTTGTCGGCCCACCAGCACTGTGGGCTGGTCCACTGTAGCCGGTGGTAGCCGTGGACGCCGGCTGAGGACGTGGTGGTTGTGGAGGCTGAGAACTCGGGGACGGTCCAGGCCACATGTAGATCTGGCTAGTCCACGGGTTGTAGGGTGTGGGCCAGGGTGCACCTCCCTGGCCGGTACCACCACTACTACCAGTAGTCGAAGCCGTGGGGGTGTTGCCTGCACTGCTACCACCACGACCGCCGTTCTTTCCTCGGCGACGACGGTTTCCACCTCCTGTACTGGTAGGAGTAGAAGGTGGATGTGACGGTGGTCCACCAGCCGCTGGTAAGGGTGGACGAGGGGACTGTCTGGAGCCATAGAAAGTTGTGGCAGATCCAGAGCCAGTAGAGCCTCCTGCAATGATCTCTTCAAGTTCAAGATCAGACCATACCTTCTCGAAGGTAGGTAGTGGTTCCAGTCGAAGTAGCCACGTTCGTAGGTGACAATAGCGCTCGTTCAGGCCCTGAAGGACCCGAAGGACAAGAGCGTTGTTGGTGACCGGCTCACCAAGGTCACGTAGGGCATCCGCCATGCCATTCATCTCCCGACAGTAGGTGGAGATGGAACGATCATCCTGGACGGTGTTCTGGAACCGAGTGCTGATGTGGAGGGCTCGAGTCGCGCGGTTCCCTAGAAACCGTTGCTCGAGGACTAGCTAGGCCTGTCGAGTAGTACCGCCGCCGCGCTGCCTGACGATGTCCTGTAGCTCCTCTGTCAGGGAGCCAAGGATCCAGGATAGTACAAGCTGTCCATGCTGATCCAGGACACCTGTACTGAAGACTCGTCCTGGAGGACGTGGTCATCGAGGCAGTAGCGCCTCAGCGTGAGGAGCACCATATCACGCCACCGGGCATATGAGGTGGACTCGGAGCTGAGAACAATCGGCACGAGCGTCCGGATGTTCTGAATCCCTGCGGCCTGTGCATGAAGAGCGGCCACAAGCGAAGTCGAGTACGGACCAACGTCCGAGGGAGGCTCATGGACAACACTCGTTGATCGGCGAGCACTCTCCTCGAGTTGGTGGGATAGTGATGCCACGGAGGCACGCTCCTGCCCTAGGGCAAGGGCGAGTGCCCGCTCGCGTTCGCGAGAGGCGGCCAGTGCTGCGGCGATTTCAGATGTCTCCGCAGTGTCGGTGCCGTAGGAAGAAGCTGTGTTCTCCGCAGTAGCACCGGCGGCTGGGAACGGAATCGGCGGGATTGCCGTGGTGCTCCCGTCGATGTCGAGGCCGGTGGCGTCCCGTAGCGCGGAGGTACCTGCCATGAAGGTGACACCAGTGGCGGGGTTGCTGGTGGTACCGACGAGGGGTTCACCGGCGGCTGGACCGGTTCTCGAGGAGGGGCGGCTGCAGACCCAGCAGCGAGGGGCCTGGGGGCTGCAGCACTTCCTAAAAAGGCGGCGCCCCCTCCAGAGGCTGTTGTGCCTCCAGTTTCACCAGGCCAGAGGGCGGCGCCCCCTCCAGGGGGGCGGCGGACCCCCCAGGGGCGGCGGCGGAGCACCCAGGGGCGGCGGCGGCCCTGGCAGGGGAGGTGACGCCCCCCCTCGGTGCGCGCGCGACCCCCATCCGGGTGGGGGCGGCCCGAATCCGAGCGTAGAAATTAGGTCGCAGCGGCCCCAGATCCGGATGTGGCGGCAGCGGCGGCCCATGGTGGGGTGGCGGCTGCCCCTCCCCGCGCCCAGGGTGGGGTCGCGGCGGCCCCTGCCTCCGCGCGCTGTCCTCAAGAGGAGGAGGCGCCCCCCTGCGTGCGCAGCCCCGATCCAGCGGCTGGCGGCGCCCTGGCAGCGCACCAGGGGCGGCGGCGGGCGGCGGCTCAGGAGCGACGGTGGTTCTGGCGGCGGCGGCCCAGGGTGGGGTGGTGGCGGCGTGCGCCTAGGGCTGCTGCGGCGGCAGCTGGCCATTAGGATTATGTTTAGCCCTAATCCTGATTATTCCTAGCTAATGATACCATGAAAGAGGGCTAATGATGATTGTATTGAGATGATAGAAAAGCTGGGGTACAGGTGTGATTATATAGAGGGATTAGGAGGGGAGAAAAGAATAACTACCCCTAACCCTAATCCCTCTCTAATGACTAATATACCCCTGTGTCACACCCTTAATTACAGTGTCTAACACTTAGGATCAATGTTACAAAGCAATGGCGATATTGATGAGGATGTTTGCCACAGGATCAAGGTAGGGTGGATGAAATGGCAACGAGCCTCTGGAATCCTATGTGATAGGAAAGTCCCACAAAAGCTAAAAGGGAAATTCTATAGGATGGTGATCAGACCCGCGACGCTCTATGGGGCGGAATGTTGGCCAACTAAACGGCAACATGTCCAACAAATGAGTGTCGCAGAGATGCGCATGCTACAGTGGATGTGCGGGCACACGAGAAGAGACCGAATAAGAAATGAGACGATTTGTGATAGGGTAGGGGTGACGCCGATTGAAGAGAAGTTAGTCCAACATCGACTTAGGTGGTTTGGACATATCCAACGGAGACCTCCAGAAGCATCGGTTAACAGTGAGATTTTAAGAGGTAGAGAAAATATTAGGAGGGGTAGAGGACGACCAAGGTTGACCTAGTAGGAGGCGGTAAAACGAGATTTGAGAGATTGGAATGTATCCAGAGACTTAGCTCATGATAGGACTGCATGGAAAGTAGCAATTCATTTGCCAGAATCGTAGTCTTGTTTTTTTTCCCTTGTTCTTATATCTCTTCCTCTCTTTTACTTCATTGATATTGGGTTTCATGTCTAGCCGACCCCAACATGCTTGGGATAAAGGCTTGGTTGTTGTTGTTGTTGCATTGCATATGATATTGTTTCTCTTCCATAAACTGCATTCAACAACATAGTAAGAAGGTTAAAAATGACAGATGTAGTAAATTATATGCCCTCATGTGCAATTTTCGGTGAGGATATTGGGAACTCTTTAGGTGTTTTCATACCGGTGGTCAGATTGTGTTGTTATTGTTAGACTCTGTAATTGTGTGGGTAACACAGGGGTAGTTTAGTCATTAGTGAGGGATTAGGGTTAGGGGTAGTTTAGTCTTTTTCCTCACCTAATCCCTCTATATAATAGACCCTGTACCCTATTGATTATCATCATCTAATACAACCCACAATTATCCCTATATTATGGTATCAGAGCTAGTTAATTAGGATTAGCTAACCCTAACCCTAATGGCTGCACCACAGCCATAGCCCTGGGCTGCCGCCGTCGGCTCAGCCGCCCCCGCCATGCTCCTAGCCGCCGCCGGCTCACCCATGACCACCGCTGGCCCGCCGTCGCCCCGTAGGCAGCCGCCGCTGGAGGCGCTTCCGCTGCCGCCGCCACCCCCTGGTTCGCAGTCGCCGCCAACCCAAGGACCGCCGCCGCCTCTGATCTAGCCGCCACCTGGTCAGCCGCCGCCGCCAACCCTCAGGTCGCCGCCACCTCTGATCCAGTCACCCCCTGGGCGGCTGCTGCCTCTGCAGCTAGGGCGCGCGGGGGGGGGGGGGGGGGCGGCCGCTGCTGGATCGGCTGCCTACCTCTCTCGGTCAGCCATAGCTTCTATTCCTGGAGGTGCTGTCGCCCCTTCTATGACTTCGAAGACTGGTCCGGCCGCCGGCGAACCTCTTGTAGGTACCACCGGCAAACCCGTCACCGCTGTCGTTTTCATGGCAGGTACCTCTGGTCCACGGGACTCTACCGCCACCGGCCTCGAAATCGACGGGAGCACCACGACCACTGTCTCGCCGATTCCGTTTCCAGTCGCTGGTGCCGCTGCTGATAGCGCAGCTGCTTCTTCCTACGGCATCGACACGACGGACACCTCCGACATCGCCGCAGCTCTGGCTACCTCTCGCGAGCGCGAGCGGGCACTCGCTCTCGCCCTGGAGCAGGAGTGTGCCTCCGTGTCCGCTCTATCTCACTAGCTCGAGGAGAGTGCTCACCGACCGATGAGTGCTGCCCACGAGCCTCCCTCGGACGCTGGTACATACTCGGCTTCACTTGTGGCTGCTCTTCATGTGCAGGCCGTCGGGATTCAGAACATCCGGACGCTCGTGCCGGTTGTTCTCAGCTCCGAGTCCACTTCATATGCCCGGCGGCGTGACCTGGTGCTCCTCACGCTGAGGCGTTACTGCCTCGACGATCACGTCCTCTAGGACGATTCTTCAGTGGAGGTCTCCTGGATCAGCATGGACAGCCTGGTCCTATCCTGGATCCTTGGCTCCTTGTCGGAGGAGCTACAGGACATCGTCAGGCAGCGCGGTGGTGGCACTGCTCGACGGGCCTGGCTGGTCCTTGAGCAGCGTTTTCTAGGGAACCGCGCGACTCGAGCCCTCCACATCAGCGCTCGGTCCCAAAACACCGTCCAGGGCGACCGCTCTGTCTCCATCTACTGCCGGGAGATGAAGAGCATGGCGGATGCTCTACGTGACCTTGGCGAGCCGGTCACCGATAGCGCTCTTGTTCTTCGGGTCCTTCAGGGCCTGAATGAGCGCTATTGTCACCTACGGACGTGGCTACTTCATTTGGAGCCACCCCCTACCTTCGAGAAGGTATGGTCTGACCTTGAGCTTGAGGAGATCACCGCAGGAGGCTCTACGTCTGCCACAGCCTTTTATGGCTCTGGGCAGTCCCCTGGTCCACCCTCACCAGCTGTTGGTGGACCACCGTCACGACCACCTTCCACCCCAGGCATTCCTGCCAGTACTGGAGGTGGAAATCGTCATCGCCGAGGAAAACACATCGGACGTGGTGGAGGTAGCAGTGCAGGCGGCACTCCTTCACCCACTACTCCGGCTACTGGTGGTAGTGGTGGTACCGGCCGGGGAGGTGCACCCTGGCCCACACCCTACAACCCGTGGACTGGCCAGATCTACATGTGGCCTGGGCCGTCTCCGGGTTCTCAGCCACCACGACCACCATGCCCCCAGCCGGCATTCGTAGCCACCCCGGGCTATAGTGGACCAACCTACAGTGCTGGTGGGCCGCCGACTCTGGCATACGATGGGCCTGGCTACCTTCTAGCGGACAATCAGCCTCGACCTACGGAGGCACCGACTATCTTGTTGGGCACTCGGAGCCGTCGGCACCCTCTCCAGGAGCCACCCTCGACGTGGGATCGACAGTCACTGGCCTCTTCCTTCAACACCATGCACCTTACTCCACCAGGTGCTGACTGGATAGTTGACTCCGAAGCGTCATACCATACCACTCCAAATGTTGGTATACTCTCTTCCACCCACCCTCCCAATCCCTCTTTTACTTCATTTATCGTTGTTGGGTATGGGTCTGTTCTTCCGGTCACCTCAGTAGGTGATTCCGGTCTCACGGGTTCTTTCCAGGTTAAAAACATTCTTGTCGCTCCAGATATCATTCAAAACTTGCTTTCTGTCCGTCGTTTTACCACTGACAACAATGTTTACATTGAGTTTGATCCATTTGGTTTGTTTGTGAAGGATCTTTCTACCCGGCGACCTCTTTTTCGATGTGATAGCTCGGGGCCTCTGTACACACTTCGACTTTCTATTTCCGCTGCATCACCGCCTTTTGCTTTGACTACGACAGATTCATCCACCATTTGGCATCGTCGGTTTGGCTAACCTAATGCAAATGCTATGTTGAACCTGTTCAGTAGTTCTGTTACCTCATATTCTAGGGACACACATGACTCCCTATGTCATGTTTGTCAGCTTGGTCGCCATGTTCGGCTCCCTTTTCCCACTTCTGTGACTCATGTTGAGCACGCCTTTGATCTTATACATTGTGATTTGTGGACATCACCCGTTACCAGTGTATCGAGCTTTAATTATTACTCGGTGATCATTAATGATTTTTCTCACTTTTCCTAGACTTTTCCGTTACGATTGAAGTCTGAGACTTTCGATACTCTTTCTCACTTCTTCGTTTAGATTTCTACTCAGTTTTGGTGCACCATTCGAGCTGTCCAGTGTGATAACGGACGCGAGTTCGATAACTCTGCATTTCGTAACTTTCTCTCCGCACATGGGGTACAGCTACGCATGTCTTGTCCGTATACCTCTCCTCAAAACGGCAAGGCAGAGCGCATGATCCGCACCACCAATGATGTCATGCGCTCCCTGATGTTCCAGGCATCAGTTTCAGCCCGATACTAGGTGGAGGCTCTCCATACGGTCACACTTCTGATTAATCGCCTTCCTACCAACGTGATTCGTGCCTCCACCCCCTACTTCGTTTTATATGGCACCGATCCCCTTTACGATCACTTTCGAGTTTTCGGGTGCGCTTGCTACCCTAACCTTTTCGCCACTGCTCCGCATAAGCTTGCGCCCCGCTCGACACAGTGTGTTTTCCTCCGGTATTCGCTTGATCATAAGGGGTATCGGTGCTTAGATCTCACTACTCACCGCCTTTTGATCTCTTGGAACGTCGTCTTCGACGAGTCCTCCTTTCCCTTCTCCACCACCTCTTCCGGTTCCACCACAGAGCTGGATTCCCTTTTTCCCACTGACCCCGAGGCTGCTCCCCAGCTGCCTTGGCCTCTTTCTTCTGCGGGTTCGACACGCGCTACACCTCAGGTGCCCCCTGCGTCACCTGTTGCACCACGTGCGGCATCGACGCCTCCAGCGTCACCTGCTATACCTTGGGTGGTCCCGACGTCACCAGTTGCGCCATGCGTGGCATCGACGTCTTCGGTGTCACCTGCTGCGCCTCGGGTGACCCCTACGTCAAACTTTTCTACTAGCTGGGTCACCGCTGTCCCTGACTTGGAATCAGAGCCATAAACGAGTGATTCGGTCGGACGGACGATTGAGTTCTTAAAGCTTGGATCGGCACCAGCTGTGTCACGCGCGGCCTCGGCTTCTCTGACGTCACATGCAGCGAGCCCGACATCACCAGTCGCAGCATCGATGACGATTTCTCGCTTCGCCGACCCCGCGCTTGTCTACCAGCAACGAGCGCGGGATGGGGCCCCTGCTCCAGCTGCGGCACGCACGGTAGCGGAGCCCTCTACACCAGTCGTCGCGCCACGCGTGGCCTCGAGACCCACTCTCGTCTACCCACGACGAGAGAAGGTTGTTGTACCCGAGCGCCCGGTGTACAACCCTCCTCTTCTCCACAGGGATCCTGGTCACGTCCACCCGATGGTGACTCGACGTGCGTCCAGGAGTCTCCGGCCGGTTGAGCGCTTCTCCGGAGTTGTCTTCTCGTCGACGGCGTCTCCATCGACCGACTCTCCTTCGATCACCCATACCGACTTCTGTCCGTAGCGCCCTCGCCGACCCTCACTGGTGCCGCGCTATGGAGGAAGAGTATGAGACACTGCTTGCCAACCGGACCTGGGACCTGGTTCCCTACCCCGGTCGTGGCAATGTTGTCACGGGCAAGTGGGTATTCACACATAAGAAGAAGGCGAACGGTGCCTTGAAGAGGTACAAGGCTCGGTGGTACTTCGGGGCTTCACTCAGCACCCTGGAGTCGACTACGACAAGACCTTCAGCACGGTGGTGAAGCCGGCGACGATTCGTACCGTTCTGTCGCTGGCTCTCTCGCGTTCTTGGCCCGTCCACCAGTTGGACGTCAAGAATGCCTTCCTACACGGTACACTGACCGAGACGGTGTACTGCAGTCTGCCGACAGGATTTGTTGACTCACCTCATCCAGACATGGTCTATAAGCTGAACAAATCCCTGTACGGTCTGAAGCAGGCACCGAGAGCCTGGTACAGCTGGTTCGCCTCCTTCTTGGTCTCACAGGGATTCGTCGAAGCTAAGTCGGACACTTTGCTGTTTGTTTATCAACGTGGCAGTGGCACTGCTTACCTTCTACTGTACGTCGATGACATTGTCCTTACAGCGTCCAGTCCGGCTCTTCTTCGGCGCACTATTTTTACTTTACAGCAGGAGTTCGCTATGAAGGACCTGGGCCACCTCCACCACTTCCTGGGTATTGCGGTCGAGGACCGACCAGGCGGCTTGTTCCTTCACCAGCGATAGTACTGCCTGGATATCCTCCAGCGAGCGGGCATGGCTGAGTGCAAGCTGTACTCCACTCCAGTGGATACTCAGACGAAGCTCTCTGCTATCGATGGGACACCCGTCACTGACCCCACTGCTTACAGGAGTCTTGCAGGTGCTCTTCAGTACCTCACCTTTACCAGGCCGGACATCTCCTATGCGGTTCAGCAGGTGTGCCTCCACATGCATGACCCGAGGGAGTCGCACCTCACCGCTGTGAAGCGGATTCTTCGGTACCTACGTGGCACCCTCGACTACGACCTCCTCCTTCGACATGACGCGGCCTCCGAGCTGGTCGTGTACACCGACGCTGACTGGGCAGGCTGCCCGGACACTCGCCGGTCTACCTTTGGGTACGTTGTCTTCCTAGGCGGTAATCTCGTCTCCTAGTCCTCGAAGCGACAGCACATGGTGTCGCGTTCGAGTGCTGAGGCGGAGTATCGCGCTGTGGCCAACGGCGTGGCTGAGGCTTCCTGGCTTCAGTAACTGTTTCAGGAGCTCCACACCCCCGTCGTCAGGAGCACCCTGATCTACTGCGACAACGTCAGCGCCATGTACCTCTCCACCAACCCGGTCCAGCATCAGCGCACGAAGCATGTGGAGATTGACCTCCACTTTGTTTGTGAGCGGGTTACACGTGGCGAGGTTCGAGTACACCATGTCTCGACGACGACGCAGTTCGCCGACATCTTCACGAAGGGCCTCCCATTGTCGTTGTTCTCTGAGTTTCGGTCCAGTCTCAACATCTGCAGTGGCTAGATGTTGTGACTGTGGCGGGGTGTTAGACTCTATAATTATGTGGGTAACACAGGGATAGTTTAGTCATTAGTGAGGGATTAGCGTTAGGGGTAGTTTAGTCTTTTCCCTTCACCTAATCCCTCTATATAATGGACCCTGTATCCTGTTGATTATCATCATCTAATACAGCCCACAATTATCCCTCTATTAGTTATCATCTTATGCTTTCCCAGATTAATATTTCCCGTGGTT
This sequence comes from Neostapfia colusana, assembly GCA_030760725.1. NCBI lineage: Eukaryota > Viridiplantae > Streptophyta > Magnoliopsida > Poales > Poaceae > Neostapfia > Neostapfia colusana. The sequence continues at coordinate 4,132,304 of JASWHV010000014.1, read as the reverse complement.
ATTTAATGTTGCACTTGTTTTCTTTCATATTTTGGATATCTATACTTTCCATTGACATTGATTAACTTATTTGTTTTCTTTCCATCGATTGCTGTTGTTTTACCAGCCTTACAGAAATTCAGAATGCACGTGGCATCATGGATGTTCTTTCAGAGATGCTGAACGCTTTGGATCCTGGTAACAGAGAGGTACTTTGTCAATTTGCATGGAGCTATTTCATTCTCCGAAGCTCGATAATTTAAATGGAGTTTGTGTTTGAGTTTAGTTATTCTAAGATGCAAATAAGCAAATAACTGGGGGCCAACTCATTGAGTTTGCAACATTTTCAATTCAGGTTAACCATTTGCAATTCGTGATTCCTAAATTTTACTGTATATGCAGGGGGGGCTTAGGCAGGAGGTTATGGTTGACCTTGTGGATCAATGCCGTTCTTACAAGCAGAGGGTGGTACAACTTGTCAACAGTACCTCGTAAGTTTCTTTCATGACTCTTTTCAGATTTAAGAAGTTTTTTGAATAACTCAGGTTGAACACATAGTATTAGTTTTACATCTTTCTTGCTGATATAGCGTGTAGCTCCATGCTCAATAGGCAGTAACTAGTGTATATTTCTGTTTCCCTGTAATGAGCCAAATTCTTCATTGCGTCAGTGCAGCTAGCCCAGATCCAAATTGTATAGTTGACTTATTCATTGATCCCATGCCTGAACAGGGATGAGGAGTTGCTCAGCCAGGGTCTTTCTTTGAATGATGACATGCAGAAGGTTCTAGCAAAACATGATGCTATTGCTGCAGGTGTAGCAGTTCAAGTAGAAAAGCCAAAATCACTCCAGACTCCGATTGAGAGTTCTGCGACAAGAAAACCAGAGACTCTCAAGCAACCAGTTCAAAGGTTGAAATTGTGTTATACATTTTTTAAGTCATTCCTAAATATGGGTGTGTGGGTTGTCAGGAACTTTAGGAACAAGGATTGCAAAACTATTTAAAAGGTATGATGGGAAACAGGGCAGTTGTTAGTGATTTCTGGATTTTGCTTGATAATCTGGGGAAGTGGGGATTCGTTCAAGTTTTCAACCTGGTATTTGGATTGTATCTAACAAGCACCATACACCCATTCCAATCAAAATGCATTAGGCACACCGCATACACGATCTGCATAACAGAATCTCGACCTAGATAACAATTTCTAGTGCTGGTGTTGACCCGTGGGTGCCCATAGGTTTCCTGGAACCAACTTGAAACTTAATGTTATTTTGGTAGTTCTGGCTCCACTAACTATACAACAGAAAACAATCTGAGATCAGCCTAACTTGTTACTTCTGCACTATTTCAGATCATCAGCAAGTACAAGTGCAAGCAGCCAATCTCCCTTTGAGATTTTAGCACTTCCTGCGCCTACATCATCCAATAGTTCAAAAGCTCCTACAACACATATCGACCTTCTCAGTGGAGATGATTATATCAAACCAGAATCAGCTAATTCCCTGGCGCTTGTTCCAGTCACTGAATATTCAGCTGAAGACCAGAACGTTTTAGCCTTTGCTGATATGTTTGAACACAATACTGACAGCACTAGCAGCCATAACCTTATGAACTCTGTCAGTTCATCTACTTCAAGTCCTTCTATACCTGCACCACAGACATATCTTCCTCTAGGGCAACCTAATGTGCCCAACCATCGAGCTACTTATTCAAATGGGGCCACATCCAATGCCATTGCTTCTGATCAACAATCAACTGGTTCATGGAATGTGCAACCTACTGATGGTGTGAATCCCCAAGAGCATGCAGTATATCATGGTACTACTTTCCCAGTGCTTGCTAAGTCTTTAATAGTATCCCTGTTCCATTTATTAGATATTGTTGTGAAATTGCTCACTATACAAAACAGTGTTTTTTCAATAAAATCCAAGCTAGTAAAATCATATTTGTTAATAAGCAGGAACACATTATTATTTCTGGTCCAGAAGCACCGGTTAACAGTTGGATTCTAAAGGTTAGGGAAAATATTAGGAGGGGCAGAGGACGACCAAGATTGACTTGGGAAGAGGCGGTAAAATGATATCCGAGGGATTGGAATGTATCTAGAGGCTTAGCTCGTGATAGGACTGCATGTAAAGTAGCAATTCATGTGTCAAAATCTTAGTTCTTTTATAGTTTGCTACTCTTATCTCTCTTTTACTTCATTTTTTAAATAAAAACTATTGGGTTTCATGTCTAGCCTACCCCAACTTGGGACAAAGGTTTTGTTGTTGTTGTATTAGTTTCATATCTCTGGCTATAGCCTTGTCACTTATGAAATTTGCTCCAACTGTTAAATAACCTTCCTGTCAAATAGTTGACCTCATTAATGTTGCCCGAAAAGTCTGCTCATATCAGATCCATATTCAGATCATTCCATCATCTGACAACCGTTTGTTAACAGGTACAAAGTATCAGAATGGAGGCCTTTCATCAGTACCATGGGAAATCAAACCATCGACAAGGAATCCCTTTGATGATAGCAACCTTGATGGTGGGACATCATTGCAACCAGGACAACCAGTAGGGGTGCAACCCCAATTAGGGAACCGATTCATTCCAGCCCAACCCATGCCTACGGGACAGCTAGGAGGAATGCAGTTGCAACCAGTGCCTGGGCCTGTACAACAACAGCCATTGCTGAATATGCAGTATGGGGGAGCATATCCTCTAATGCAATTGAACCAAGGAATGGGCTCATATTCTCAACCGATAGTTGGCGGAGGATTTTACGGAATGAACCAATCACAGTTGTATGGTGTTCAGATGTCCAGTAACAGATACGGCCAGCTGTCTGAAACCTACTATATTCCAAATGCTGCATACGCATATGCTAGTGCAAATGAGCTTTCCCAGAGAATGAACGGACTTTCACTTCAAAATGGTAGTTCAAATGGGACAATGGCAAATAAACAAAGCAGGCCTGAGGATTCACTCTTTAGTGATCTTTTGAGCATTGCCAAAATAAAGCAGAACAAACCTGCAGCTGGTAGGGCTGGTAGCTTATAAGGGCGAGCGAGTAGATATGTAATCCCACTTTATTTACCAAAACAGAACCTTTTCCTGATACACAATTCTTTTGCCAAATTTTGTCTTACCGATGTAAGAGGTAGATGCATTGGAAATTAACTATTGTGATTTGAGATATTTATGGTGATGCCTCATAGATAATGTGTGTTTATATGTAAATTCTTAAAATTCAGTTGGAACTATATTAAGTTCTGCCCAGAAATATTAGCAGGAAAGAAAGGATCCCCACATCATTCTCCATATGTAATGTTTTGTTCCATTTTCTTTTTATCTTAAAATTTATTTTTTTCAGAGCATAATTTTCTTGCTTCGTCACCTTATGGAGAGATATAAGAAGCAGAAGAAGGACTTGTATATGTTCATTGACTTTGAGAAGGCGTACAAGATATCAAGGTCAGTCATGTGGTGGGCACTAGAAAAACATAAAGTGCTAACAAAGTACATTACCCTTATCAAGTATATGTACAATAATTTTAGGACAAGTGTGCGCGTAAGTGATAGTGAGACTGATGCATTTCCTATCACGGTAGGACTACATCAAGGATCAGCTTTGAGCCCATACATCTTTTCCTTGGTGATGGATGAGGTGTCGAAGGATATACAAGGGGATATCTCTTGATGCATGCTCTTTGCCGATGATGTAGTGCTGGTAGATGAAACTAGGGATGGTGTTGATAAGAAACTAGAGTTATGGAGACAAACCTTAGAGTCCAAGGGGTTTAGACTTAGTAGGACCAAGACCGAGTATATGAGGTGTGACTTTAGTGGTGTTGCTCGTGAAGAGGGAAATGTTAGTCTACAAGGACAAATAGTACCTAGAAGTGACTCTTTCCGATACTTAGGATCAATGTTACAAAGCAATGGCGATATTGATGAGGATGTTTGCCACAGGATCAAGGTAGGATGGATGAAATGGCGACATGCCTCTGGAATCCTATGTGATAAGAAGGTCCCACAAAAGCTAAAAGGGAAGTTCTATAGGACGGTGATCAGACCCGCGATGCTTTATGGGGTGGAATGTTGGCCAACTAAAAGGCAACATGTCCAACAAATGAGTGTCGCAGAGATGCGCATGCTACGGTGGATGTGCGGACACACGAGAAGAGACCGAATAAGTAATGAGGCGATTCGTGATAAGGTAGGGATGGCGTCGATTAAAGAGAAGTTAGTCCAACATCGACTTAGGTGGTTTGGACATATCCAACGGAGGCCTCCAGAAGCACCGGTTAACAGTGAGATTTTAAGAGGTAGAGAAAATATTAGGAGGGGTAGAGGACGACCAAGGTTGACCTGGGAGGAGGCGGTAAAACAAGATTTGAGAGATTGAAATGTATCTAGAGACTTAGCTAATGATAGTACTGCATGGAAAGTAGCAATTCATGTGCCAGAACCTTAGTCTTGTTTCATTTTTCTTTTTTTTCTCTTTTTTTCTTTTTTGTCTTTTTTTGTCTTCTTTTTCTTTTTTTTCTTGTTCTTATATCTCTTCCTCTCTTTTACTTCATTGATATTGCGTTTCATGTCTAGCCGACTCCAACATGCTTGGGATAAAGGCTTGGTTGTTGTTGTTGTTGATGTAGAGTACTACTGAGCGCTTCAAGTAATTTACATCAGATAGAGCAATGCGCATTGTCGCTTTTGTTTTTAGTTATTGGTTCCTACCATGTGTGCATGTGCGGTTCTTTCTATTTTCTTTCTATGTTTCTGTAGTTTAAAGGATTATTTCTCACTTTATTATGATTTTGAAGTTATCACAAATTGTTTAACACCAGCTCTTTCAATCTCCATACGTCATACAATCTCAAAAGGCAGTCTCGATCTAAATCATATCTTATTGTACTGTTCACACAAGATGTCAACAAGATATCCATACTGCGAGTTCTTTGATGGATGACAATGCAAACATATATATTGCATCTGTCATGGTTGTTAAGGCGTCGCTTAAGCGGTAAGGCGACCGGCGGCGTCAAGGCGTTCTTGTCGCCTTAATCCCAAGCGTAAGGCGTCCCTAAGGCGTCCGGGGTGTCCGCCGAGGCGAGCTCAAGGAGAGACAGAATCGAGATCGAATCGGGCCTTATTCTGTTCAGCCCAGCCGGTGCGTAGAAGAGACAGAAGCATAGACAGGAGGTTAGGGTTGGAGGCGGCGGCGGCTCAGACCTTGGTGGAGCTCAGCGGCTCGGCCCCCTGCGTGTGCGGCGCTCTCCCGGCTCAGAGGAAGGCGGCGGCGGCTCGGACCTGCTCGGTGGCGGCGGCCCTCCTGCTCGGCAGCGGCGGCGGCTCTGCTCGGCGACGGCAGCTCTGCTCGGCGGCGGCGATTACTTCTCGGAGGCGGTGGCTCTCCCTCTCTTCCACTCGGGGCTCGGGCTCTCGGGTCTCTGTGTTCTGCTCGGCCGCTCGGGTCTGTCCGGGTCTGACTGGTAAAGCCTAAGCCCTAAAGCCTCTCTCGTGTGAATGAGATGACTGGAATACTGAATAGATTGAGTTGTCTCATGTACGAATTTGCTTGCTGCTCATGTAGGATTGAGATTGACAATTGACAATGAATCCAATTGAGAGTGTTGGTTCTGTCGATGTTCCTATGAATGCAGATGCTTATGATCCAATGGTTGATCCTAAACGAAGAGCAAAGTCCAATGATCCAGGATGGAAGTACGGTTATTGGACGGAAATTGGGAACAGAGACAAGGTGACATGCAATCTTTGCAAGACCATGACAACAAGAGGAATCAAAAGGTTGAAAGAGCATCTTGCAGGTGGATATGCTGATACTCATATGTGCTCCAAGACTACCACTGAGATTAGGAAAGAGATGATAGCTTACCTGGAAAAAAATAAAAAAACTAGACCAATTTTCCTAGATGATGATGTTGGGCAGCAACAGGAGCAGGGGTAGGTTGAGGACAATTCTCAGTCCGTTGTTCAGCCAAGTTCAGGGACAGCTGCTAAAAGGAGGAGAGCCATGTTTGAGATGAAGACCTTAAAGAAGACACAAGATGCAACATCACAATCACAATCTGAGAAAGTTGCAAGCATGCTCCGAAGAACACCTGAACAAGTTGTGGATGATAGTCGCTCTTCAGGACCACACCAGACCACCATTGAGGCTAGCACAAAGTCTAAGGCTGACAGGAATTATGTGAACAAGCAATAGGCTTTATGGTTCTATGAGTGTGGTGTACCCTTTAATGCTATAAACTCGAAACAGTTTCATATTGCTTGTGAGGCCACAGCACAATATGATTCAAGGTATGTGCCTCCTAGTATGCATGAGATCAAAGAGCCTTTACTTCATGAGTGTGTAAATGATACAAGCAACTTAAGTGCTGATCATGAGTTAGCATGGAAGACTTATGGTTGCACACTTATGTCTGACGGATGGACCGATAGAAGGGGGCATCACTTAATTAATTTTCTTGCCAATATCCCAGCTGAAACATACTTCCTAGAGTCCGTTGATGCATCAAATGAGGCACATGATGCAGCTATGCTAGCTGATTTGCTAGAGAAGAGGATTGCCCACATTGGTAAAGATAAAGTGATTCAAGTAGTCACAAATAATGGTGCTAACTACAAGGCGGCGGGTAGAATTCTAATGCAGCGGATTCCCACATTGTTTTAGACTCCTTGTGCAGCTCATTGTTTGGGCCTCATTGTTAAGCTACTATGCGCCAACCAGTTGATCCTAAAAGTTTAAACTGATGGGGAAAGGTGGGCAATTCACTTATATTTCAACGCCCCCCTCACGTGCAGGCTCTCTCAGGCCGGAAACGTGGAATAGGAGTCGGCTGTAATTTATTTAATAAATCGCGCCTGCCAGGATTCGAACTCGAGACCTCTGGCCCTGATACCATGTTAAGCTACTATGCGCCAACCAGTTGACCCTAAAAGCTTAAGCTGATGGGGAAGGGTGGGCAATTCACTTATATTTCAACACTCATGTTGGAAGATATTAGAAAGTTGAAAGATTTTAAGAAGCCAATTACACAAGCCAAACGAGTCACCACTTTTATATATAGGCATGGGAGGATTCTTGCAGCAATGAGGGAGAAGACGGGTGGGATGGACTTGGTAAGACCTGCAGCCACTCGGTTTACCACTTGTTTCCTTACTTTAAAGAGCCTACACAACCATCGTGATGCCTTGAGAGGTCTATTTGTGAGTGAAGCATGGAACCAAAACAAATTAGCAAAGACTGGTCCTCAGTTGAAGATTGTCTTCGAGCTTCGACACCTCTTCTTATTGTGCTTAGGGCGGTTGATGCTGATGAAAGACCAGCCATGCCTGAGGTTGCAACTCTAATGAATGTTACAAAAGAGAAGATAAGTGCTAGCTTTCCTACCCAAAACAAGCAAACCTTGCTGAAAAGAGTCTTGGACATTATTGAGCGTAGATGGGTCTCACAAATGGACCATCCATAGTATGGAGCTGCACTTTTTGAACCCAGAAAAATTCTTTGCAATACAAAGAAAGGGAGATGATAGATATGTGGGTGAGCTAAGGAGTTGCTTCAATGATGTGCTTGCAAGAATGGAACCCGATGAAGAAGTTCGGGCTAAGATTGATAACTATGCAATGCAATATCAAGATCAACGAGGGCCTATCTTCTCAAACGCCATGGCACAACAACAAGTTCAACTAAAAAGCCCTCGTAAGTATCTGTGTTTTGCTTGCTAGTTTCTCTTCTCCATATTAATTCTATTTCTAGTTTGTAACTAATATGTGGTTACATTTCTCATTATAGTTTATTGGTGGCAGTCATATGGTGGTCGAGCATTTGAATTGCAAAGCTTTGTAAAACGTCTAGTTAGCCTTTGTGCTTCATCATCTGGTTGTGAGCGAAATTGGAGTACCTTTGAATTTGTAAGTATTGGAATCCATATATTAGAGTTGCATAATCCATATACTCATTTAGATTCTCATTTCTTAATTTATAGATGCACACAAAAAAAGGAACCGGCTGCTACACAAGAGGTTGAATAACTTAGTTTTTGTTTCATACAACCGGAAGATGCAAAGTAGGTTTCAAAAGAGGAGGGAGAACGCTGACCCAAGTTATGACAATTTGGTCATTGAAGATTTTGATTGGGATAATGAATGGATAGACTCATCGGTTGTTCACACCGGTAGGGATAATGCTGATCTACTTGACCTCACATGGGATCATGTTGATGAAGCCGTTGGAGCATCAAGCTCGCTTCAAGGTCGTAACCTTCCAAGACAAGCTAGCAGGTTGAACACCTACCAAAGGCGTGCAAGAATGAGGGTACAAGAAGTTGAGGAAGGTGAAGAAGATGCTAATGATTCGGACTTGGAGGAAGATCTACATGATGACATAGACGTGACTGATAGTGATGAAGATTCGGATGGAGATGATGGTGGAGAAGAAAATAATCCTACAATTCCCGATGAGTTTGACGATGGATATTGAGACTTGAGAGTTTGAGAGATGAGATCATGGGACTTGAGAGTTTGAGAAATGTTGAACTTTTTGTCTATTTTGTATCTTACGTTGAACTACTTGTCTACTTCTATTTCCTAATTACTATTTTCATCCTTATTTATTTAGAATTTCTTTATTTTATATTTATTTATTACTAAGGCATCGTCTCGCCTTACGCCTTATCGCTTAAAAGGTAAAAAGGGGGTCGGTCGCCTTAGGTCACCTTACCGCCTTAATAACTATGGCATCTGTATGAACTCAAGAACTTTACCTTTATCTAAAAAATTTGTGTGAACTTAGGATAGAGACTCCAAAATGATTACTGAATGATGTGTTCCTCTAATTAGATAAATTACCTTGCAAAGATTAAAGAGGATTCAACCCTTTGTAACTGAATGTTGGGAAACAAGCCCTCTCTTCCTCAATGTGTGCCATAAGAACTCCCAACTTCTACCATAAGGACAACTTATGGCCACTTCCTGATCCTGTGGGGGATCATCTCATCAGCTGAGCCAATGGAAAAATGGAGCAGGAAATGCTTCCCTGTTTGCAGAGATCCTGTGTACTAGGAAGTCAGCTATATAATTTTTCTTTTCTTTCATTTTTTCTATTAAAAATGTAGGACCAACTTGAGCTAGAATACATGGTAGATTGATAATATCTGAAATTTAGTTACTTGAGAGCACGATTATGGCTCTGCAATTTGCATCTTGCACCATATATAATATTAAACTTTCTTTTCTAATCATGTGACCCATCAAAAATTTCAAGTTAGCCATTTAAAATTAATGAGTTCCGTAGAGTGATAAAGAGATGGAAAACGAGATACTGGCCTGAAAGTGCAGAGATGAATGTCCAGTCTTTGGCTTTACAGGGTTCTCATTCTGAGTTGTGTTTTATTCACATCCAAGTTCTGAGTCAACTCATGCTTCACTAAACTATTGTGCTTGTGAACTGCGTCGTGTCACACACAACCAGGTTCGTTCTCCCTCTAGCAAACCTTCCTTCGATACAGGGATATGCCAGTGACCTTTCCCAGATTCCTGAATTTCAGAGATATTAGATAGAATAGAACAATCATAAAATTGATAGAAATAAATAATAAAAGATTGGATCGACCAGATTGAAAGTTTTTAAACCACAATAAAGCCCTGTCTACATAAAAAATGTATGCCCTATTGGTTCTTGAGAATTGAAGGGCAAAGTTAGAGCTACAGATATTTCAGGTGTACACCATAAAGACCATTAAAATGTGATTCATATTTCATAAAGTTCATTTCTAGCACAGCCAGGCACAATAGTAGTCTCTCCACTTATGTCCTAGAGGTTGTAGCTTCGGATCAGCCTCCTTGCAAAATAAGCAAGAGATAGACTGTCTAGAAATTTCCTTTTTAGACCCCATAATGTGGAGAGCTTTTAGCGTTGGATACACCTCCTTATCTAAGTTCATACATTAGTAAAATCTTTCTAGATGTAACCTCCTTATTTCATCACTAGCAGAGATTTAGATAATAGATTCATCAACAAGAATTTTGAGCTTTAGGAACAAAAACTTTTGTAGGGAAGGGCTGGTCTGGCGCAATGGTATAGTCTCTCTACTTGTGTCCTGGAGATCCTGGATTTGAACCAGTCTCATTGCAAATTAAGTAAGGGGAAGGGTGCCTATAAATTCTCTTCTCCAGACCCCATAATGTGTGGGACCTTCCAGCACTGGGTATGCCCTTTAATGAATAAAAGATTATTGGCATGGATAGATAGCACTAAATCTATAGCATGTCAGTAGCCAGATTCATACCTGAATTACAACTGAGTAAGGAGGAGGCATTTGAAATGTAGCACTGCTGTCCTCAAAAGTGAAGCGTACCTGTTAGTGAAGATGGCACGGAATAATTTCTGCTGTAAATACACAATAATCTATAAATTGTCATAAAAAAGCAGTTCACGTTGTGGTATATGTAAATGTTGGTTTAGTATTATTGAATACTCAGGTTTTTAATTGATGACTTAAGGACAGCATTCATTATTTCATTTTTGAGCTAAGATATTGAAAGTCCCACAAATTACACTTAGTTTGCACAATACTCAGGAATTAGATTGGTTTGGTATATACATCACATCCACGTCCAACAGAAATACAACGTCATAGATCAATATAGAAAAAATATAACAAGCTTCAACTATTCTTAAACGAACTACTATTCTTTTGTCAGAGAGATGATCCATACCTGATGCCTTTCTTTCCATTTGGGGAAGAAATCTTCTTCCAGGATCTGAAAAGTATGATCCCTCATTTCATCATTGGTGATGATCAAGCATTTGCATTTGATAGCAGCAAATAGCCAGTACCTGAACTACATGCCCGAAATATTACTTACTGCACCAGGCCAGCATATACAATCAGGAATTATTCAAATGTACTAATATAATGGCTAACAAAAGAGATTATTTTAAAATCTTTGGTCATATCAAACAACAACAACAACAACAACCAAGCCTTTATCCCAAGCATGTTAGGGTCGGCTAGACATGAAACCCAATATCAATGAAGTAAAAGAGAGGAAGAGATATAAGAACAAAGAAAAAAAAGAAAAAAGAAAAAAAAAAGAAAAAAAAAAGAAAAAAGAAAAAAAGGAAAAAAGAAAAAAAACAAGACTACGATTCTGGCACATGAGTTGCTACTTTCCATGCGGTCCTATCATGAGCTAAGTCTCTGGATACATTCCAATATCTCAAATCTCGTTTTACCGCCTCCTCCTAGGTCAACCTTGGTCGTCCTCTACCCCTCCTGATATTTTCTCTACCTCTTAAAATCCCACTGTTAACCGGTGCTTCTGGAGGTCTCCGTTGGATATGTCCAAACCACCTAAGTCGATGTTGGACTAACTTCTCTTCAATCGGCGCCACCCCTACTCTATCATGAATCGCCTCATTCCTTATTCGGTCTCTTCTCGTGTGCCCGCACATCCACCGTAGCATGTGCATCTCTACGACACTCATTTGTTGGACATGTTACGGTTTAGTTGGCCAACATTCCGCCCCATAGAGCATCGCGGGTCTGATCACCGTCCTATAGAACTTCCCTTTTAGCTTTTGTGGGACTTTTCTATCACATATGATTCCAGAGGCTTGTCGCCATTTCATCCACCCTACCTTGATCCTGTGGCAAACATTCTCATCAATATCGTCATTGCTTTGTAGCATTGATCCTAAGTATCGGAAAGAGTCCCTTCTAGGTACTATTTGTCCTTGTAGACTAACATTTCCCTCTTCACGACCAACACCACTAAAGTCACACCTCATATACTCGGTTTTGGTCCTACTAAGTCTCAACCCCTTGGACTCTAAGGTTTGTCTCCATAACTCTAATTTCTTATCAACACCATCTCTAGTTTCATCTACCAACACTACATCATCAGCAAAGAGCATGCACCAAGTGATATCCCCTTGTATATCCTTCGACACCCCATCCATCATCAAGTAAAAGATGTATGGGCTCAAAGCTGATCCTTGATGTAGTCCTACCGTGATAGAAAATGCATCAGTCTCACTATCACTTACGCGCACACTTGTTCTAACATTATTATACATATCCTTGATAAGGGTAATGTACTTTGTTGGCACTTTATGGTTCTCTAGTGCCCACCACATGACTAACCTTTGTATCTTGTCGTACGCCTTCTCCAAGTCGATGAACACCATATGCATATCCTTCTTCTGCTCCCTATATCTCTCCATAAGCTGACGAAGCAAGAAAATCATCTCTATTGTAGACCTCTCAGACATAAAACCAAACTGGTTTTTAGTGACATTGGTCACTTTCGTCAGACGGTGTTCAATCACTCTCCCAAAGCTTCATAGTATGACTCATAAGCTTAATACCTCGATAATTAGTACAACTTTGAATATCTCCTTTATTTTTGAAGATAGGTACTAATATACTTTTCCTCCATTCTTCAGTCATCTTGTTTGACTGAAAAATGTGGTTGAATAGCTTTGTGAGCCATACCATTGCCACGTCCCCAAGGCATCTCCACACCTCAATAGGGACATCGTCAGGGCCGAGGGCATTTCCTCCTTTCATCCTTTTTAAGGCCTCCTTAACCTCTAAATCTTGTATCCTCCGCACGAACCGTCTGTTGGAGTCATCAAAGGAGTCATCCAACTCAACCATAGTGCTCTCATTCCCATCATTGAATAGTCCATTAAAGTAATCACGCCATCTATTATTAATCTCTTCATCCTTCACTAGAATGCGGTCAGTCTCATCTTTGATGCATTTAACTTGATTGAAATCGCTCATCTTTCTCTCACAGATTTTTGCTACCTTGTATATGTCATTTTCACCTTCTTTTGTCTCTAGTCTCTCATATAACTTATCATAGGCATGTCCTCTTGCCTTACTCACAACCCGACTTGCATTCTACTTAGCCTCTTTGTACTTAAGCATGTTGCTTGCGCTTCTATCATTATGCCAACTCTTGAAACACTCCTTCTCCTTAGTGGCCTTTGATACATCCTCATGCCACCACCAAGTGTCTTTATCTACAAGTTTCTTTCCTTTTGTCACACCGAACACCTCACTAGCTACCTTCCTAATGCAAGTTGTCATCTTCACCCACATACTATCTGCATCTCCATTTTCTACCCAGTGTCCTTCTGTGATCACCCTATTTTTAAAGGATTCTTGTGATTCTCCTTTCAACTTTCACCACTTTGTTCTTGTGATTTTGACACATTTGTCCCGCAAAGAACATGTATGGAAGCGAAAGTCAGCTACCACAAGCTTATGTTGTGTCACAACACACTCCCCGGGGATCACCTTACAATCTAGACACTCCCGTCTATCCTTTCTCCTAGTGAGGACAAAGTCAATCTGGCTAGAGTGTTGGGCACTACTAAATGTCACTAGGTGAGATTGCCTCTTCCTAAAGAGGGTGTTAGCTACCAACAGATCATAGGCTACGGCAAAGTTTAGGATGTCCTTACCCTCTTGATTTCTATCGCCGCATCCAAAGACTCCATGTACTCAAATTCTAGGTTAGTTGCACCCACGTGACCATTGAGATCTTCCCCCTATGAGGAGTTTCTCGGTTATCGGTACACTACTAACCATATCCTCCAAATCCTCCCAAAATTGCCTCTTAGCACTCATGTTGAGCCCAACTTGTGGGGCATAAGCACTAATGACGTTCAAGACAATGTTCCCAATTACTATCTTAATTAAGATGATCCTATCCCCTCATCTTCGAACATCCACTACTCCATGCTTAAGATTCTTATCTATTAGAACACCTACGCCATTCCTAGTCCCAGCCGAACCAGAATACCAAAGATTGAAACCGGTATTCTCGACTTCTCTCGTCTTTTGACCCACCCATCTAGTCTCTTGTACACAAAGGATATTTACTCGTCTCCTAATGGCAACATCTACTAACTTACGTAGCTTCCCCGACAAGGATCCTACATTCCAACTACCCACCCGAAATTTATATTCCTCGGCTAGTTTCCTTACGCTTTGCACCCGTCGAGTAAGATACAAAGACCCTTGCTCACTTATCACTACTCTGGGCGATGATGTAGCGTGTCACTAAGGTGGTGGCGATCTGGCCCTTGCTCATTTAACACCATATCTGGGTTCCGATATGGCGCGCCACTAAGGCGGTGGTGACCTGGCCCTTGCCCACTTAACACCATACCCGGGTCCGATATGGCGCATCGCTAAGAGGGTTACGCCCCAACGAATTTATATTGGGTTTCATTTCCATGAGAACGGCTAAGTGTAGTTGTTGGCTCGCCAAGCCCGGCTATGTCATTAAAACATAGGCGGAGTTAAATCAAACAATTAACTTAAATTGTTGTGAGCACAAAAACTTCATTGCCATCAAGTCAATCAGAAACAAGTTACTTACTTGTATACAACAACAACAACAAAGCCTTTGTCTTAAGCACATTGGGTAGGCTAGACATGAAACTCAATAATTTTTTTAATGAAGCAAAAGAGAGAAAGAGATGTAAGAGTAGCAAAATATAAAAGAACTTAGATTCTTGCACATGAATTGCTACTTTCCATGCAGCCCTATCATGAGCTAAGTCTCCAGATACATCACAATCTCTCAAGTCTCATTTTACCGTCTCCTTCCAAGTCAACCTTGGTCGTCCTCTACCAACAACAACAACCAAGCCTTTATCTCAAGCCTGTTGGGGTCGGCCTCTACCCCTCCTAAATATTTAAAATATTAAGATGCATATGGATAGTGAATAAAATAATTAGAAGGGACTAATTTAGTGACTCCACTGCTGGCCCCTTAACTTGTTGAAATGGTTCAAGACTTCAGGCAGGTAAACTAATTTCCAGATTGAAAATTTCAAGAGGGCCACTATTTGCTGGCTAGACAAGAACTGTCGATTCTGTACAATGTTTTTAAGTCGCCTAATCAACCCTAGTCGCCTTAGGGGCGACTAGGGCGACTAGGACGACTAGTCGTCGACTAGGGCGACTAGTCGACCCTAGTCGACCTCCGAGTCGTCCTGGTTTTTTTAGCAACTTCTAATCGATGGTATATATATAGTGACACATACATATATCTATACATATATATAACACTATGGTAGCAGTAATACACATATCAACAACAGTTTTTAGCAGTAATAGAGATTGAGCATTGCAATTAGCGAACAAAACTTCAGATCAGCAACTGTAACAACAGTTCGGTGCAGAATTAGCTTAGAAAACAGATTGCATATCAAATTGAGCCTCTAGATTTATAAAATTGATGTCTACCAAATTGAGACTTCAGATATCATAATAAACAAGATAGAGAATTCAAACATGTACAACAACAGTTCACTACAGAATTTCAAATCATCCTAGTCGTCCAGACCACTAGTCGTCCGATTAGTCGCCCTGATCGGACGACTAGTTTTCTAGTCACCCTGATCGCGTCGATTGCCCTGATCGTGCGTCAGTGACCGATAAGGATGACTAATCGCGATTAGTCGGACGACTTAAAAACAGTGATTCTGTGGCAAGTTTACCATTTCCACTATGGCAGCTGGGCTGTTTTCACAGAACTTTATCCACTATGGAGGTAGGAACTGCCTTGGAGAAGTCCTTCTTCCTATTTATATATTGACAAATGATAAGTGGGCTCATTCATTCCCTAGTCTAGCTATTCATCACCACTCCCAATCTGGTTCTTTCTGCCCCTTGCCTGCTGTATGTACCCTTTCTTCAAGTTTCTGTTCTACTGGCAGAACAGACAGCAAGAGAATAGCTTCAAGCTCATCTGATACAAGTAGGAAGAAAGGGGGAGAGAACAAATATTTCTCCTTACATCTGTCCCATCCCCATAATTCGTTGTAAATTACAGTACCTGATCTTGTCAAGTGGAGGAAGAGCTTTAGTCGGAAGCTGGATTTAGACGTATGTCTCCTCGAAAAGAATCAGAGATGTGACCAGGTAGCAACGGGGGAACAGGTGAGGGCAGGTACGAAAGGGCATAATAACTATGGCATTCATTACATATCACCATGGTTGCAACTTGCAAGTAAAAGGGTCATGTCACTGGTAGACTGGTGTGGTGACATGAGATGACCATGTGAACATGTTAATTGACCTAATTCTGCAGTTCCTCATTCAACGGCTACTTGAACCATCATGACAAGTTCAATGATCCACGATATAATGTACGCAAATTCATTTGAAAGAACAGAACTTACTAGAGACATCAAAATAGCTTACCAATCATCATTTGAGCCAGTAGGAGTCGCATAAATACAATTTGTTTGCTTCCATTTTTCAACCAACTTTTGATTACCAGGTTTCTTCATGTGCTCTCCAGCGAGATGCTTGTTATGCAGAACTATCAAGGGCCACTTTCTTGATGGGAACATTTGCCGCATTGAATCAACGACGACATTAACCTGCCCATTCCTTGTACAATAATGAAAATAGAGGTCTTTAAAGGATAGATTGAAGAAAGAATTATACTGATATACATGCCTTACTCAAAGAAATATGTCTGTGGCTAAAAAGCCCAACATTGGCAGCATCAATAACTGCTTCGAAAGGCCCATGCTTTTCCAGCCATTTCTGAATAAAGAAAAATAAGATGAAAAGTTAAAATATTGCTAGGAGTTTGAGGACAACATGGATCCTAAGAACAACTTAAATGTCTCTTCTGTGGATCTCAGTTTACAGCTTATAAGCATAATCATGCAAGCTCATATGGGAACCTTTTAGAAGTTACAAAAAAATACTGCCAGCATTTATTTGACTTGACAGTTGAATAATGCATTCAGTAAGCATAATTTAGTCAACCTACAATACTCTTCTCTTTTACCATTTAAATGTGTTTATCTATGGTTTCATTCAGTAATCTTGGAACATTTCTTGTAACCGTATCAAACCTGTATCATAAAGGTGTGACATATTGACGCTAGCACAAAACCAACATATTAGTAATCCGAGGTAGATCACCTGGAAGTTCTGAAAGTTCAAGTTCCTCTCTCTCTTGGTAGCTATTTTTGCTACCCGCGCCGCAAAATCTTCTGTTTCTTCTGGATCAAGATCTATTATAGCTAGCTTCTCTCCACAAGCAAGGCAAAACCCATTCCTATCGATATTTGAGTGTGCTGTGGCCCATTTGCCCCTCCCTAGCCATCCCAACTCATGCCAACCCCCTCCATTATGTTCAACAACCTTTGCTACAGTATCTGCATCCCACTTTCTTTTTCCGACTTTGGGAGCAGTTGGGCACCTAAACCAAGCCTCAAATAATTCGGCTGCGGAAGGAGACACCTGTCTGACAGTAGTCCTAAATTTATGCAGCAAGTAGTACACCTTGTCTCCTCGTTGGGCAACCACACTAGCCCTGAGAAGTGTCTCCAACTCTGGTTCTTGGGGTTTAACCCCAGATTCTAACATATGCGCTTCCACCTCAAACGCTTTCTCAACATCACCACTGTTACAAAATGATGTTAAAGCGGGACCATATGAGCGCAACTTCGGTGTTATACCTAGGTATTTCATTTGTTTAACAATCTCAAAGGCCATATCACTGTTGCCCATGGACATTGCCATTCGTGCCTTTGCAGTCAGAGCAGCCTCACTCATTTGAACCTTCTCTTGTTCTGAGCACATCCTCTCAAATATCTCAAAACCTCGTGAACGTGCATACTCTCTCAGCTCATCTCCTACCGGTAACCTTTCCCTTTGCACCTTCTGATCATCTGAGGGCAGATAATAAGATTTATATTCCCCCTGATCTTGAACATGATCTCCAGATATATCACTGTCCTCCGATTCTCCCAAGCTTAAATTGGGTGATAAATTGAATCCGCGTGCAAGACCAATACTAGCAACACCGGTGCCGGTAGTGCCACTTTTTGCCGGCTGCACGAAACCAAGAGCAGCTGAAGAACATAGGTAAAGCAGCACGTTGTAGTGGTGCTGCCCCAATCTTATCCCCTCCTTGACTGCAGAGTCATACAGCGAGATCGCTCCCATCACATCTCCTCTCTTCGAGCACATGTCCAGCTCAACTCTCAACTTGTTTCCACGCTCACCGCCCTTTGCTTTCTTCTTCCTGCTCACGTTTCCTCTTCCTCTATCCTCGCCCATTGCAAAATTTCTAGCCCTTGCGGAGTCATTTGCCTGCATCCCATTTCCGCCTCTGCTCCAATGCTTCTTCTCCCTTCCCCCTTTTTGTTCCCAGGTCCCCGTCGGCCGTCCCCTCCATTCCTTATTTTCAGACACCGCGTCTGCACGCTCCTGGAGCACGACTCTGTCCCTTCTCCTCCATGGCCTCGGCGCACCATGGCTCCCTCCATGTCTCACGGGCACGCCATCCCGCCGTGCCACGTTTCCGCGCCCCGTCGCTCCGTTTGCACCACGCGGAACACCAGCTGGGCCTGCTCCGCTGCCTTGCATGGTTCTTGAGGGCTTGGCGCTCGCGCCGCCGTATCTTTGGGGCATTGCCTCGAGCAGGTCCCGGGCGCGGCATGATAGAGGAGAAACTGGTCGCCTGATGGAACCGCGGGGAAATGGGGAGCAGGCTCGGAAGAGGAGGTGGTGGTGGGCGGGGCGCGGACCGGAGGGGACGAGACAGGCCATGGCGGGGCAGAGCTGCCATGAAAGCGGGAGGGATGCGAGTGGAGCAACGGAGGTTTAAAAGGGGTCAGGTCAGAAGATAAGGTTTCGCCAAATGAAGAGTATTAAAAAGGAAAAAATATTCAGATTCATATTGAAGATGATCATACACTACGAAAATACTAATCATGATGAATATTGTAACATCACTTATACCTGTGTACATAATTCTGTATATACTAATAGTCAAATCCTAGAAATGCTAGATCGAGAGGAATAAAAAAATACGGCATGTATTAGTCCTGAGTTCAAGTTTGGGATATATCTATGGCAAAAGAAATGCACCACTCAAGATAGAAACTGTATATACTCTTGTGTTATGCATAAGTTTCCACTCGAACAATATACTGGAATCCACACGTATAAAGGTACATTGGTTCTAATAAAAGTACATTAAAAGTACGTTGATACATGATCATATATTTTTGAGAGATTACATCCGAGGAAACACAACACATTACTCAAAACACACCACACTCACGAGTCACCGGTGGCCTCCTACACACGCTAGGAAGAGATTTGGAGGCTCGAGAACCTCGATACAATTGTCACAAAGACAACACTTTTTCAGATAATCAAATAGATTTATCATGAAGAGACATAATTTTGTACTCCCTCCGTTCTAAAATAAATGGTGTTTAGGATTTTTTTTCAGTTTGAACTACATTAGCTGTCCTAACCGTCATTTACTTTAGAACAGAGGAAGATATACTTTCCTACTAACAGTCAATTAAACATGTGTTTAAAAGGACTACACTTTTTCCTACCTGTTTTCAGAACACTGTCACAAAGAATCGAATAGATTAAAAAAAGAAAGAAAATCCAATCACCATGAAGCTCTGTTTGCCAAATGCAGAGCATAAGAAAACAATTGGTGCTTAACAACTCAATTCCAAAAGAAAGGATCTGAACGCTTAAAGTGCCTTCAGATCAAAAGCCATCACCCTGACCAAATGGGAAAATGTCAAGTACACCAAACTGCAGTGATCGCCTCTGAATCTGAATAGCTCTTGCAGCACCACATGAGTGAGTCAGTTGTCACAAGATGCTTCACTTGGGAAAAGAACTTACAGAATCTGTGTCTCTGAGTTTGATGCAATTGATGAAAAATCATTCTAACAATGTATTCTGAAGCATTGGCAGTGATATGTCAGATGAGCATGAAAATCCAGTATCTGGATCATACAAAAAAGAATCCATTGTTTGTATCCATATATTGAACTGTTCTTATAACTCAAAAAATAGCCCTTCTTGCTATTCGTTCATAGTTTACATTAAATGTTAACAAAATTTGGAAGTGCCCCAAATTGTCTGGACCGGTACAGCTGTAAAGAGGAGGTACTGCTTCATAAAGGCATGGAGTTTCCTGCCAAAAAATGGGGAAAGTTCAGGTGAATTGTACTAAAGCAAAATATTAAATAAAATCAGGAACTTGCAGGCCAATGCTATGCAGAAACAAGCATGTTATGGAGTCCTAAAAAACACAAAACTGGCATATGTTGCTGTACTAAGAACCCAGCTATTTCATAAAGATTGAAGTGGAAGAAATGGAATAAGGAGCATGTGTAAAAACATATACTACTACCAATTTAATGTTTTAAACTATGTTCATTAGTTCAAATATGACCAATACAAGGGTTTGGCAAATAGTTCACTGAAGGGAAAGGGATGCCATGCTCCTAAAGTATTTGCCACACTTTGTTCGCTCGTTACATTGAGAACCACATTCAAAAGATGAACTCATGTGAGATCAAAACCAGGAACACCAAAAGAAGTTTATAACATGATGTATGCTAATCATTAGAATCAACATGGTGTTCTCACAGCAACCAGAAATGGGCATAATCTGCACAAGACCAATTTATTGATCCTTTGAAATAAATTAAAACTATCAAGACTCAGTTTTCTCTAAATCAGAACCCTTGCTAAAACGTACTTACTTTTATTTCCAAATAATGATGTTAGGACACCATTCTTAGTTCGTTTTTGAGCTAATTGTCTTACATCATCAATTAAAAACTGGAGAGGTAGACTTCAAAAAAAAACCGGAGAGGTAGTTAGGAATGAAAAGGGTATGAACTTTTTGGAGAAGATTCCTAATAGGCAAGCTAAACGTATACAATACCATTCCCTGGATCATCGGTGGCCTATTATTTTTTCCTATTATGTTTTTTTTGCTTGCTTGTTGTAAATACATAGCCGGTCCCAAGCCCGGGTAAAGGAGGAGGGGTTGTGATAGGCTTGGCGAGCCAACAACTACACTTAGCCATTCTCATGGAAATGAAACCCAATAGAAATTCGTTGGGGCGTAACTCTCTTAGCGACGCGCCATATCGGGACCCGGGTATGGTGTTAAGTGGGCAAGGGCCGGGTCGCCACCCGCCTTAGTGGCGCGCCATATCGGAACCCGAATATGGTGTTAAATGAGCAAGGGCCGGATCGCCACCACCTTAGTGGCGCGCTACATCATCGCCCGAATGTAGTGATAAGTGAGCAAGGGTCTTTGCTTCTTACTCGACGGGTGCAAAGCGTAAGGAAGCTAGCCGAGAAACATAGATTTCGGGTGGGTAGTTGGAATGTAGGATCCTTGACGGGGAAGGTACGTGAGTTAGTAGATGTTGCCATTAGGAGATGAGTAAATATCTTTTGTGTACAAGAGACTAGATGGGCGAGTCAAAAGGCGAGAGACGTCGAGAACATCGGTTTCAAGCTTTGGTATTCTGGATTGGCTGTGACTAGGAATGGCGTAGCTGTTCTAATAGATAAGAGTCTTAATGATGGAGTAGTGGATGTTCGCAGATGAGGGGACAGGATCATCTTAATCAAAATAGTAATTGGGGACATTGTCTTGAACGTCATTAGTGCTTATGCCCCACAAGTTGGGCTCAACATGAGTGCTAAGAGGCAATCTTGGGAGGACTTGGAGGATATGGTTAGTAGTGTATCGATAACCGAGAAACTCCTCATAGGAGATCTCAATGGTCATGTGGGTGCAACCCATGTAGGATTTGAGGGAGTACATGGAGGATTTTGGATGCGGCAATAGAAATCAAGAGGGTAAGTACATCCTAGACTTTATCGTAGGCTATGATCTGTTGGTAGCTAACACCTTCTTTAGGAAGAGGCAATCTCACCTAGTGACCTTTAGTAGTGCCCAACACTCTAGCCAGATTGACTTTGTCCTCACTAGTAGAAGTGATAGACGAGAGTGTCTAGATTGTAAGGTGATCCTCGGGGAGTGTGTTGTGACACAACATAAGCTTGTGGTAGTTGACTTTCGTTTCCATACATGTTCTTTACGGGACAAAGGTGTCAAATCACAAGAACAAAGTGGTGGAAGTTGAAAGGAGAATCACAAAAATCATTTAAAAATAGGGTGATCACAGAAGAACCCTGGGTAGAAAATAGAGACGCGGATAGTATATGAGTGAAGATGGCAACTTGCATTAGGAAGGTAGCTAGTGAGATGTTCGGAGTGACAAAAGGAAGGAAACTTGTAGATAAAGACACTTGGTGGTGGAATGAGGATGTACAAAAAGCCATTAAGGAGAAGGAGTGTTTCAAGAGTTGGCATAATGATAGAAGCGCAAGCAACATGCTTAAGTACAAAGAGGCCAAGAAAAATGCAAGACGAGCTGTGAGTAAGGCAAGAGGACTGGCCTATGATGAGTTATATGAGACACTAGAGACAAAAGAAGGTGAAAAGGACATATACAAGATAGCAAAAATCCGCGAGAGAAAGATGAGGAATTTCAATCAAGTTAAATGCATCAAAGATGAGACTGACCGTATTCTAGTGAAGAATGAAGAGATTAAGAATAGATGGCGGGATTACTTTAATGGACTATTCAATGATGAGAATGGGAGCACTATGGTTGAGTTGGATGACTCCTTTGATGACTCCAACAGGCGGTTCGTGCGGAGGATAGAAGAGTTTGAGGTTAAGGAGGCCTTAAAAAGGATGAAAGGAGGAAAGCCTCTCAGCCCTGATGATGTCCCTATTGAGGTGTGGAGATGCCTTAGGGACGTGGCAATAGTATGGCTCACAAAGCTATTCAACCATATTTTTCAGTCAAACAAGATGACTGAAGAATGGAGGAAAAGTATATTAGTACCTATCTTCAAAAATAAAGGAGATATTCAAAGTTGTACTAATTATCGAGGGATTAAGCTTATAAGTCATACTATGAAGTTTTGGGAGAGAGTGATTGAACACCGAATGAGGAAAGTGACCAATGTCACTAAAAACAAGTTTGGTTTTATGCCTGGGAGATCTACAATGGAGTCGATTTTCTTGCTTCGTCACCTTATGGAGAGATATAGGGAGCAGAAGAAGGACTTGCATATGGTGTTCATTGACTTGGAGAAGGCGTACGACAAGATACCAAAATCAGTCATGTGGTGGGCACTAGAGAAACATAAAGTGCCAACAAAGTACATTACCCTTATCAAGGATATGTACAATAATGTTAGGACAAGTGTGCGCGTAAGTGATAGTGAGACTGATGCATTTCCTATCACGGTAGGACTACATCAAGGATCAGCTTTAAGCCCATACATCTTTTCCTTGGTGATGGATGAGGTGTCGAAGGATATACAAGGGGATATCCCTTGGTGCATGCTCTTTGCCGATGATGTAGTGCTGGTAGATGAAAGTAGGGATGATCTTGATAAGAAATTAGAGTTATGGAGACAAACCTTAGAGTCCAAGGGGTTTAGACTTAGTAGGACCAAGACCGAGTATATGAGGTGTGACTTTAGTGGTGTTGCTCGTGAAGAGGAAAATGTTAGTCTACAAGGACAAATAGTACCTAGAAGGGACTCTTTCCTATACTTAGGATCAATGTTACAAAGCAATGGCGATATTGATGAGGATGTTTGCCACAGGATCAAGGTAGGGTGGATGAAATGGCGACAAGCCTCTGGAATCCTATGTGATAGGAAGGTCCCACAAAATCTAAAAGGGAAGCTTTATAGGACGGTGATCAGACCCGCGATGCTTTATGGGGCGAAATGTTGGCCAACTAAAAGGCAACATGTCCAACAAATGAGTGTCGCAGAGATGCGCATGTTACGGTGGATGTGCGGGCACACGAGAAGAGACCGAATAAGGAATGAGGCGATTCGTGATAAGGTAGGGGTGGCGCCGATTGAAGAGAAGTTAGTCCAACATCGACTTAGGTGGTTTGGACATATCCAGCGGAGGCCTCCAAAAGCACCGGTTAACAGTGAGATTTTAAGAGGTAGAGAAAATATTAAGAGGGGTAGAGGACGACCAAGGTTGACCTGGGAGGAGGCGGTAAAACGAGATTTGAGAGATTGGAATGTATCTAGAGACTTAGCTCATGATAGGACCGCATGGAAAGTAGCAATTCATGTGCCAGATCCTTAGTCTTGTTTCCTTTTTTTCTTTCTTTCTTTTTTCCTTTTTTTTCTTTTTTTTTCTTTTTCCTTTTTTCTTTTTTTTTCTTTTTTGTTTTTCTTTTTTATTATTTTTTTCTTTTTTCTTTTTTTCTTTTTTTTCTTGTTCTTATATCTGTTCCTCTCTTTTACTTCATTGATATTGGGTTTCATGTCTAGCCGACCCCAACATGCTTGGGATAAAGGCTTGGTTGTTGTTGTTGTGCTTGTTTGCAGATACAGATGCCAATTGCAATTAAGCTTGCATAGAAACCATAGGCTGATATCCTATTAAGTTAAACAACGCAATTGGCGATTCCATCAGCCCTCCACCTTAGAAGGCGCAAAGAACCCAAAAAAGCTGACTGCAGAAATGCAAATCCTACCCAGTTTTAGATCACTTAACATTTCAAGAATCAGAACACCTGTCTACCCGATAAACACGACCCCTGTCCCCCCCCCTGCCCCGACCATCCTAGTTCCTAGATGCCCCATAGGCAACAACATCCATTCCACGAACACGTAGTGAGCAAGACACGCACCTTGCGGGACCAGGCCCCAGCTCTGAGATTCCGGCGCAATCGCCGACCGCAGCCGCGCCGACGCGACGGCGCTGTGGAGCGGCAGCGCGGACAGCAGACCGCCTGATACCAGAGGTAACCTGCACGACACATCCAACGCAGAGCGACAGCGGTACAACCAGCGTGAGCATGCGAAGAGGATATGGATCCTTGAGCGAGTTCGTTTGAAAAAAAAAAGAGGCAGCGCGTGCAGGGGCAGGAGATGGCGCGTACCTGTTGATGCAGGAGGCGCGGCGTGAGGTGGGGAGTAGGCCGCGGCGGAGGAGGGAAGAGGAGACGGCCTGGGCTAGGACCCTAGATCGGGCGGCGACTGCTGAAGCCGCCATTTTTTGTCGAGCAAGAGAAGGGAACCCCGAGAGGGAAGAAATGAAAAGGTTTGTAGGGGTTTAGCCGCCGTCGCCTGTTACGGACGGTTCAGATTGGGCCATCTTCCTGTCGCCAACGTCCATGCGGTCCAGGAACTCGGTCATTTGACCGCTATCCGGGGCTACCCATACCATCTTGCACGAATCTTGACGACCACGCGTTTCGCGAAACCAGAAATCTCTAAAGTGCCCCGAGGACCCAGCCGATCAACTTCTTCTTCCCTGTACACCCTTCCGCCCGACGGGCGCCGACCGAACGCACCGAGCCGAAGCACGGCGCCGCCACCCGCCTCGAGGACGTCGCCTTCGTCTCCGTCGCCGTACTCCCCTTCCTCCTTGCCCTCCACGCGGCTGACTTCTTGTACGGGTAAGGAAACTCTACCATGCTTGGATTTATCAAGTCTTGTCCGGCGGGATCTTTTTCTTTCTTTGCCGTGAGCAACTAAATCCAGATCTTCTCTCTCAGGACGCACGATTCAACCCATCCATCCAATTTTACGGGGAGGGTTGAACGAATTTATCACGGAAAGCAGTCCCGTAGGGAAAAAAAGAGGGGGTTTATCTGTTAGAGAGGTGCGAGTCTATTCGTGATCCTTGCCTGTTGTTGGGCGGCTGCTTGTGCTGCTTTCAATATCGATTGAATATTGTTATGATCCGCGGGAAACAGGCAAAATGATATTTTTTTAGGGCTGTAGGTTGATTTTCGGCACACTGTCTACCAAATGATTGTTTAAAATAAGTTTACTTGTTACACAATCTCTTTCTATGTTTTATGCTCCCTCTGTTCTGAAATAAATGACGTTTAGGACAAAAAATCTAGTTCAATTTGAACTAGATTAGCTGTCCTAAATGTCATTTAATTAAGAATGGAGGGAGTAATTAGATCCAGTAACAATGGTGGTTTTTAGTGCTATCTATCGTGTTACACATCAAGGAGTATGATAATGGACAAGTAACCAGTGTTATCCTAAACGGGTCTAAACGGCTGTTTAAACGGGGTTAAACGGTAAATGGACCTGCACTGTGCAGTTTAGGGGCTAAACGGGCCTGTAAACGGTTGACCCATTTAAACGGGTCAACGGGCGTCTAAACGGGCAAAACGGGCTAAACGGAACGGAATTTATTCGGGTTTAAACCCGTTTCCAGCCGTTTACCCGAAGTGAGCGGTTCCATTAAACCCCCGACCCGGTTCCCGACCCGGAGATGCTCAGAACCGAACTCGCGCCGCGCTAGGGTTCAGGTACGCCCTCTGCCCCCCCCCCCCCCCCCCGCCGGCGGCGGCGCTTCTTCACGCTTGGCGGTTGCGCCCGGTGCTCGGTGCCCTCGCCACAGCGCGCGCGCGGCGGCTCCCGGGGCCCCCAGAGCGCCCGCGCCCCGCCGCCTGGCATCGTTCTCCCCCCCCCCCCCCCCCCCCCCCGCGCGGCGCGGCTCTGCCGCCTGCAGCAGCACCCCCCCCCCCCCCCCGCCCCCCCCCCCCGCGCGGCGCGGCTCTGCCTGCACCAGGCGCACGCGGCGGCGCCCGCTCAGTTTAGCAATTAGCGCAGTAGTACAGTACTGGTTCCTTGGTTCATTAATTGATTTGGGCTTGTTCTAAATATAATTTTCTCTTATATTATACATGTATATTTGTA
Source organism: Neostapfia colusana (assembly GCA_030760725.1). NCBI lineage: Eukaryota > Viridiplantae > Streptophyta > Magnoliopsida > Poales > Poaceae > Neostapfia > Neostapfia colusana. The sequence goes on along the minus strand of JASWHV010000014.1, from coordinate 4,105,691 downwards.
TTGTGTAGAATGTCATCCGCTGCATCAAATCCATCATCTGCCACTGTGACCAAGCAACCTCCCCTTAAGAGAAATTCTAATGATGTAGGTTGGGATTATGGGGTTTTAATTGATCCAAATAAGTCAAAAGTAGTTTTCAAAAGGTCAGTAAAAAGTATTTTACTTACTGCTACAGTACAAAACCGTTTAATCCGTTTAAACACCGTTTAAACACCGTCTACACAGCCTAAACGGTAAACAGACCTTCACCGACTGTTTACCGTTTAGGATAACATTGCAAGTAACTACGCATGCTGGGATGTTGACTAAGGAAAGAGTCTAGTGATGTGCGTATCTTTGTATGTATATGGTACTACCACCCTTTTGCATATTCTGTCTTGGATAGCCACGCAGATGAAATATATTCATGTATTTTGAGGTGCATAATATGGAGTCTGGTGTATTCTGTTTTGGATAATCCTGTTTGGCATTTCATTTTCATCCGTAGCGCTTTGCTGATGTATTTTGCTTTGTAGGCACTGAACCGTATTAACCATGTCGCATCTCAGCACATGCTCATTGCCAGGAGTGGCGATCTATGGCAATTCAACCAGGGGATACGGAGGTAATTGTTGGATTCAAGCTTCTCTCGTGCCTTTTAGATTCATTTTTTAATCTGGTTGATCTCCCTTTTCTTTATACATAGAAGAACCTGGTTTGAGAAAGTAACTGGGTATGATTGGTGAGCTGAACTGCACACGTAATAACAGATTGTTGACAGTGGAAAAGAACTAGATCTGTTGATATATATTAAGAAGTATGAAAGATCATTGGATCAATTGACCTTTTGGAATGTCTGGCCATTATGTTCTTCCAAATCTGTCATGAAACTGTCTCTGAGCATGTCTACCTGTACTTATTGTTAATAGACCATGTTGCTATTTATCTTGGACATATTAATTAATCATCACAGTTAGAAAAGCTTCATAGCCTTCTAATTTCTGACATTGCATCCTCGTAATTTCACTTTTTTTGTTAATTTGTCCTCAATTCTGCGCTGGGCACTCACCATTACTCAACCCCAGCAAGGAAACTGGCAAATGCCTTGCAGAGCCTCTTTAAACACATCATGAATAATTCATTGTTGTAGACTCCTCATTTTTATGTAAAGTGTGCTAAATTCATGATTGATATCTCAAGGTATATATAAGAAATGGGTTCTTTAGGGAAGTTGGTACACATATGTCAGTTGGGTACTTGGGTTCGTGTGCAATACTCCTTTCAGCCAGAATTATTTATGTTTAATGGCCAGGATTGGATTGTCCCATTCTGGCCCAGCATCAGCACACACATTTAGAGTTTGACCTTGTTGTCCTCTTTTGCATAGCATTACTTACATCACGGTTTGTAAAATAATGCTTATTAATATCTTATTACAATTTGGCAGGTTCACAATTGCACCATTGTAAAGTTAACCATATCTCATTTGATCGGGAAGTGTCTGCTAAAGCAATTTTGAGAGTAAGAATAATTTTGTATTTTAATCATTATTTTGATCACCCTACAAGTAAAGTTGAATTTATGGAACTAACTCACCACAGAACACCGCCTCTTATCATCTTTGTGAACTATAGATTCTAGTATTATATTTTACAGTGTATTTCATAGTGGAAGCGAGGAACTCAGTATCTTTCATGAGTGCCTGCCTCCATATTGTAACGTTAAGTCATGTTGAATCATCAAGAAAAAAGAAAGGGCAGCCCGGTGCATGTAGCTCCCGCTTGCGCAGGGTCCGGGGAAGGGTCCGACCCATTTTGAATCATCAAGCAGCAGTAATTATGTTAGGTTCCTCCGCTGCTTACTTGAGATAATTGTGTCAACTTGTACCTCATTCAATTGCTTATTTCAATCTTGAAAGGACCTATGTCACTGTCAGATTCGTTTTAACCAAATTTCCTATGACAACACTATCTACTGCAGAGTGTTAGATGCAAGGCTACTCAAACCCAAAGCGTCCAGAAGAAATCCTCAAGTGCGACCCTTCAACGTGATAAGAAGGGTTAGATTTATGCATTAACTATATGACTAAACTAATAATTTGGTTCTATTCATTGCAGTTGGCAACCGAACAAAACGCGTAAAGTTTTTTTCTGACTCGTAGGATCTGTTTCTGTTGCAGGGAAAGTCCAGGGGCCGAAACTGGACGATGGAAGTGGTGGGTTCCCTCCGTTCCGCTTCGGCAAGGGTGGGGGCGGTGGCGGAGGTGGTGGGGGTGGCAGCAGCTACTTCGGAGGGTTCCTTCTCTTCGGCTTCGTGTTGCTCCTGGACTACCTGAAGGAGTTTGAGAAGTACGTGCTTGCTCGGAAGCACCGAGCCGGAGACGACGCCGACGACAGGCTTCTGCAGGAGTGAAAGCGGCTTCAGTCGTGCCTGCTTTTGACTGTTCTTCAGTCGTGCCAACGGAAAGACGGTAGCTCCACTGCTGAGACGGGCAGGGTGCTGCTGCTGCACTAGTAGAACTAGAAATATGGATATTGAATATATAGTTGTGAAACATTTTAGACGGATCGATCATGTCGTCGCAGGTGTGGTACGCTCTCCCTCGCCTGGACAATCTTCCAGCTAGCAGTTCTGGCTTCACCGTGGCCTCTTTCCATTTACATTTTCCTGGGTGACTTGTCGGGATGCTCTTTCGAATGCCGAAAGGGAGGCTGCAAAATCTGGGAAAATGCTCGTTGTTTTGTTTTGCCGGGAAGATCCTCTGGTGATTCTTCATGCAACCACCCCACCGGAGTTTGAAATCTGAACGGGACGTGGCCATCTTGTGAACGCTTGACCTGACCTGGCCTGGCCGCCGGGGACCCGAGTCCGTCCGCGGTGTTCGATGCGGTTTCACGGCGCTTCAGGTGACCTTGCGTTTACGCGAGTTCGGTTGACCTGAGCTGGTTGGAGAGTCTTGTTGGTCTTTTCGCTGCGTTTCGGAGGACGGGGACTGCTCCTGTCCTGTGATGTTGTTACTGTCGAGTCAGGGAAAAGCATGGTTAGTGCCAACGAAACGTCTTGCCAGTCGTCAGTGACGTTGGATCGAAGAGAAGCAAAGGTCCAACGAATTAATTCCTCACTTGTTACGGATGAACCGTCGCTTCTTTTTCCTTTTCTTTTCTCTTCCTGATGACGGAAGTTTTCGGGCAGCAGGCAGCAGGGGTCAAGACCAAGCCTGCGACTGCGAGTCGAGTCCGCGACTGCACGGACGAGTGACGAAGAGATCAGACGTATCCGAGACGCAATACGACGCAGGCTTCGCACTCCCCAGTCCCCGCACCTCCCCGATAAAAAACGGGCACGCGCCAGGCTTGGCTGCCGCAGGCACCAGTCGTCCACTCGTCCCCCGCCGCGCGCCGCCCGACGAGCTCCCTGCTCCCCCACCTCTCCCGTGACCCCCCCCCCTCCCGGCGGCCATGGCGATCGGCGTCACCATGGAGGTGGACGCGGACGGCGTCGCGCTCATCACCATCTGCAACCCGCCCGTCAACGCCCTCCACCCGCGCAGTAAGAACCCGGCCACCGACCTCCCCGTCCCTCTCCCCCCGGTTATTTCCCTCCTCCCCCGTACGGTCTAACCCCTTCCGTTCCGTGTCCGTCCCCGTCCGTTGGTTCGCGCCGCGGGTGCAGTATTCGAGCGGCTCAGGGAGAAGTACACCGAGGCCATGGCCCGCGACGACGTCAAGGCCATCGTGCTCACCGGTGAGACCTCGTCTCGATTCTGCTCCTTTCATTCTACCGCAGACCAGACCGGACCGCCTGCTCTTTTCTGGCGGAACCTATTACATACTGCTTTCGGACCTGCTACATACTGAACTGAAAGTAGACATACATCGTCTTTGGTTGTCCCCTTGAAGGGATTATATCCTGGCATCTGCATCTGTGAATAATGTGCTGCATCATTTTCTGATACTTGTCATTGTCCTGTATTCTGATTTGCTTATGAAATTGGCCAGGTGCCGGTGGCATATTCTGTGGAGGTTTTGATATCAATATGTTTGCGCAGGTTCATAAGACTGGTAAGGGTGTGCCTTCATTTGTGCTGCTTTCAAATGGCTCCCTTAGACCTTTGCTGCTTAGCAGGGACTGTTTCCGTTCTTATACATGCAACGTTGGCCTGCAGGAAACATATCTACTCTGCCCAACGTTTCTGTCGATCTTGTATCAAATATCATGGAAGGTAAGGGTTCTCTCCTTTCTTATTTTGCCTTGATTTCTCTCATGTCATAATCTTTTTGTATACACTCTTGTTTCCGCCGATATCATAATTTGTGGATATGTTTATGCGCAGCTGGTAAAAAACCTTCAGTTGCTGCAATTCAAGGCCTTGCTCTTGGTGGTGGACTTGAGTTGACCATGGTATGTCATTTATGCTTCTTGAACGTTGTTGGCAAATCTGATTCTCGAAGGTGCAGATGAGCTTAGTTTGGATCCTGTCAACCTTTAAATGACAAACTTATTCAGGCTTGTCATGCTCGGTTATCTACCCCTGAATCTCAACTTGGATTACCAGAGCTGACTCTTGGCATAATTCCTGCATCTGGAGGTGCGGATGCATATTTCTCTGACAACTTGAAATACTGCTCTTGTTCTCTGGCATTGTGCTGGTTCCCATCGTGTATCTGACTGAGTTTGCTTAATTTGTAGGAACCCAGCGTCTTCCAAGGCTTGTAGGTCTGCCCAAAGCAATAGAAATGATGTTGGTGTGTATAAACTGTTTCTTGTCTGAGTTAATTCATCCTTCTAGATTTGTAAAAGAATAACCACAGATAATCTTGTATAACCTGATATTCCCATCCAATCGTCAGGCAACCGATACTTTACTGAATTGTAGGTGTAATAACTTATCCATGAAACAATTTCCATGTTTTTATTACTACTACTGTCAATATAGTGTTCTCAATCTCTCCCATACAATTTTACAGCAATCAAAGTTCATTACCGCAAAGGATGCGAAGGAATGTGGTCTCGTTGACGCCATTTGCTCCCCTGATGAATTGATAAAGATGTCACGTCTTTGGGCTTTAGATATTGCTAATTGTCGTAAACCTTGGATAGGGTCTCTAACCAGAACAGATAGGCTTGGTTCACTGTCTGAAGCTCGTGTTGTATTAAGTATGGCAAGACAGCAAGTGAAGAAGGTTGCACCACATTTGCCACAGCAACGAGCCTGCCTTGATGTTATTGAAGAAGGAGTTTTATTTGGTGGCCATGCTGGTGTTCTGAAGGTATGTTCGTCTGTTGTCCTACCCCCTTTTCTTTTATATATGGAATTTTTCATTTAACATGCCTAAATAAATGCAGGAAGAGAAAACTTTCAATGAGCTGGTGCTATCACCAACATCAAGGGCACTCGTCCACATCTTCTTTGCACAACGTTCCACTACAAAGGTTATTTTCATGAGTTAATTCTTTGGTTTGCTTTTGTTGGCCATTTTGCAACTCAGGAATGTTCGCAAAGCTTAGGCGCATGACCTTTATTCTATGTTGTAATGTTTTTGACCTGGTCCATTTCTAGCTGCTGCACTTGTCCCCCCCCCCCCCTTTCTCCCTTTAAAAAAGGCAAATGGTAGGGGAGAAGAGGACCCTATTGAATTAAACAACAACAACAAAGTCTGTCCCAAACACGTTGTGGTAGTCTAGATATAAAATCCAACAAAAAATTATGAAAGTAAAAGAAAGAGAGGGAGAGGAGTAAATAAAGTACGAGTAAACTAAGATTTCGGCACATGAATTGCTAATTTCCATGCAGTAAGTCAAATCTCTAGGTACATTCCAATCCCTCAAGTCCCGTTTTCCGCCTCCTCCTATGTCAACCTTTGTCGCCCTCTGGCCCGCCTAATATTTCCATACTATTTAGGATCCAACTGTTAATTGGTGCCACATTAGAAAAGGACCCTGTTGAATATTAAATAAAAATGGTCCCATACATAAGTCAACAAGACCACTTATAAGGATCTAGGAGATCAAGGCATACGTTTTTTTAGATCACTGTAGCTTGGCTTATTTTAAGTTACCCCTAGTTAGTAAACATGTGGACCTTCAATCTTCTTGTTTATGCAAGCATTCTCTTTCATTATTTTTTGAAATATATACAGTAAGGGAAGCCCATACTGTGATAGATAAAGAACTGAGCATAAACTGTACAAAAAGCATGGGCAGTAGCCCAAAAGTAAAGAGAGCAGAATTAGCTGTACAAGTCTATCAAACTAGAGAAGAGGATTTGTTTAGAGGGTTGCATTCTGTATTTCTGTGAGCTTGAAGGGAACACTCCTTTACAATGTTGTTTTATTTTCCATTATTGTGATCCAACATGGCACCAGATTCCCAAGCATTCATTGTGGAGATGAGCAGAGCTATTTTCTTGATTATTAACTTCTCCCATACAGCCAGTCAAAACTTGCAGAATATGCTACACAATCTTAGCTAAGTGAAAGTTGTTAAGCATCACTGCAGTAACAACATTTTTATTTTCAACTTTATTTTGTCCACCCTTTTTGTTTATGAAATATGGATAACAATTGTTCCATCTGACTTAGAATTGATTGTGTACAGGTGCCTGGTGTTACTGATGTTCAACTGAAACCGAGACAAATTAGAAAAGTTGCTGTTATCGGTGGTGGACTGATGGGCTCAGGAATTGCAACAGCGCTTCTTGTTGGCAACATATCTGTTGTGCTCAAGGAAGTAAACTCTCAGTTTCTTCAAAGAGGACAAAAAATGATAGCAGGTCAATTTTGTCAACTTTCTAGTTTCTACTAAATTGCTGGCAGTATAGTAGAAATTATTTTGATGTAGAATAGTGCTTTTGAGTTTTTCTGCATTGGAACCTGAAACTTTTTCGTAGAGGCTTATGTTATCTTTGCTAGTTACTGTAGTTAGAATTTCATTTTTTTTGAAAGGATAGTTAGAATTCCATGTTATCTGACAGATAAATGTCACGGTCCTTCCCACAGCTAATCTTGAGGGTTTAGTGAAAAGGGGGGCACTTACAAAGGACAAGATGAACAAGGCCATGTCACTTCTCAAAGGTGCTCTGGATTATTCAGATTTCAAAGATGTCGATATGGTTATTGAGGTAAACCTCATATGCTTGATGATTCTTTTGCATATTTACTGACATGACTAATTGAATTCATGAAAGGGTAATTTGTTCCTTTTAGGGTGAAAGTTTAATGTGTTTGATGACTCGTAGATAAGTAGATTACCTTTATTTAGCTGTTTCAAAAAAAGAACACCTTTGTGTGATGGGTAGTATCTGTGCTTTTATAGGCCGGCATGATACTTAAGCAGCCTGCTACTATTATACTTGCTTTGTAGGCTTGTTTGATACAATATTTCTTTCCTATAGGCTGTCATAGAGAAGATTCCGTTGAAGCAATCAATATTTGCTGACATTGAGAAGATATGCCCACCACATTGCATACTTGCAACAAACACATCTACCATTGATTTGAATATTGTTGGCGAGAAGACATATTCTCAAGATAGAATTATAGGGGCACATTTCTTCAGGTTTGGTGTTTCCTAAATCCATAGCTACAGTGGTAATAGAAACATAGAAGCAAAGGACATTCGTAGTTATTACTCTGATGCACTGCATGGAGCATTATCCAAAGGCTTTTACTGAATATACACGTAGAACTACTGGTTTCTCTTGATGTTACATCTATCAAGATAGAATTATAGGGGCACATTTCTTCAGGTTTGGTGTTTCCTAAATCCATAGCTACAGTGGTAATAGAAACATAGAAGCAAAGGACATTCGTAGTTATTACTCTGATGCACTGCATGGAGCATTATCCAAAGGCTTTTACTGAATATACATGTAGAACTACTGGTTTCTCTTGATGTTACATCTATCTGCCAAAGCATGAGTTATGTTACTTTATATTTTTTTTCAAGAGATCGAAACAGAAGGTAAATGAAAGCCTTTTTGCAAACTCTTTTTATTTTGAGGTTTTTTTCAAAACAATTATCCGTTCTTCTAATTCCATGAAAAATTGATTCTGCTTGATTCCGTTAGCAATTGATCTTTGGATGTTCCATGTGATTATACTACTAAAGGCACATTGTTGTATGATTCAATCGCACTTAGATGCCGTAACTTAATACCTGTGTAAGTACTGCATTAACAATGTATGATTCACATCATACATTGTTGTGTCGATAGAAGTATAATTCACAAATGATTGGAGAAGTAGGATATTGACATGGAAACAGAACTTTATGTCCTTGATTTTTTCTGTTCCCAACGGTAGCTGTATTGTACTTGCTTGTTGTGACCACAGCATGCTAATGCTGTGTTTTTTCAGCCCTGCTCATATAATGCCGTTGCTGGAAATTGTAAGGACAGAGAAGACATCTCCACAGGCTATCCTTGATCTCGTCACGGTTGGGAAGATAATAAAGAAAGTGCCCGTTGTGGTTGGCAACTGCACAGGATTTGCAGTTAACCGTACATTTTTTCCTTACACACAAGCTTCTCATCTTTTAGTTAGTTTTGGCGTCGACGTTTTCAGAATTGATCGAGTAATAAGCAGCTTTGGTATGCCAATGGGACCGTTTCAGTAAGTCATTCGACTCTTTTCCAGATATCTATACATAGAAGTAGATAATCACTAGTTTGGCATTGGAATGACTTGATAACAGAATGAAGTGGGAAGTCTGGGGCCGGCCAAGTTATTTATTTTGTTCCTTGCTTGAATCATAAAATTTTACACTGGCTAGTTTATTACCTGTATCTTATTCTTTCGGGTTGTACTAGGCTACATTGTTTATGTGTTGGCCTGACCTGCTGCAGCACCACATAACACTCACACTAGAGCTCAGATGAATTTTTGAGCAGCTGAGCTGTTGAAGGAGGGAAGCCTCCCTATGATTAAAGAAAGGAAAGGGCAGTCCGGTGCATGTAACTCCTGCTTGCACAGGGTCTGGGGACCCACTTGGGTCTTTTGTACGCAACCTTTCCCTGTATTCTTCCAAGAGGCTGTTTTCAGAACTCGAACCCATGACCTCATGGTCACAAGGCAACAGCTTTACCGCTGCGCTAGGGCTCCCCTTCGAAGCCTCCATATGATTATATATACAAAAGTAGAGTACAAAGGTACAAGTCACTGTTGCCATACCTCAGCCTCTACAGACTGTACTGGCCATACTTGAACCCATATCTCGACTACCCTACTCCTACTAGCAATTTAAGTGCAACTACTACTACCTACTACACCATGCTGCCACTTGCAGCTAAAAGCTTGCGCCTAAAAACATCTTCTTGGCGCCAAGGTGCAAAATGTTAAGCAAAAGACAACATAAGCAATGCCTTTTACTAACATTATGATCGAGTAGTATGTTGTTTTCTCAATATCTATGTAACTGAAGTTAGGTGTGGAATGTTACTAAATAAACTGGAACTTTGTTAAATATTGACGGCGCTGAACCTAGGCTAAGATTAACATGTAATGATCATGTTTCCTTTTTTACTTCTATTTATCATTTTTATATCTGTGCAGAAACGATCAAGGACCTCTCATGAAATTAATAACGTGAACAAACATATTCCCAATCAGCTCTTGATCAACATATGTTCATTAAGTCTTTAGGTTTATTATAATAATGTTGTGGCTTTCCACTGAAAGCTAGTGTTATTCTGGGATTTGAATCAATTGGAAGGGAAAAGTTGTCTCCATTAACCTCACAAAAGATACATATAGGGTACATACCCATGAGTACTAAAATGACCCTGAATACACAATAGTCTAACACCCCCGCAGTCTCAACATCTAGCCACGGCAAATGTTGAGACTGGACCGAAACTCGGTGAACACCGACAAAGGCAGACCCTTCGTGAAGATGTCGGCGAACTGCGACGACGTCGGAACGTGCAGAACTCGAACCTTCCCGAGAGCCATCCGCTCACGAACGAAGTGAAGATCAATCTCCACGTGCTTCGTGCGCTGATGCTGCACTGGGTTGGTGGAGAGGTAGACGGCGCTGACGTTGTCGCAGTAGACCAACGTACTCCGGGCGAGGGGGGAGTGGAGCTCCTGAAGAAGCTGCTGAAGCCAGGAGGCCTCAGCCACGCCGTTGGCCACGGCGCGATACTCCGTCTCAGCACTCGAGCGGGACACCACGTGCTGCCGCTTCGAGGACCAGGAGACGAGGTTGCCGCCCAGGAAGAAGGCGTAGCCGGAGGTGGGCGGCGGGTATCCGGACAACCTGCCCAGTCAGCGTCAGTGTAGACGACCAGCGCGGAAGCAGAGTCACGTCGCAGAAGAAGGTCGTAGTCGTGGCTGCCCCACAGGTAACGGAGGATCCACTTCACCGCCATGAGATGTGGCTCCCGTGGATCATGCATGTGGAGACACACCTGCTGAACCGCGTAGGAGATGTCCGGCCTGGTGAAGGTGAGGTACTGCAAGGCACCGACAAGACTCCTGTAAGAGGTGAGGTCAGCGACAGGAACGCCGTCGACCGAGGACACTTTCGCCTGAGTGTCCACCGGAGTGGAGCACGGCTTGCAATCAGCCATGCCCGCTCTCTCGAGGATGTCCAGGTAGTACTGGCGCTGGTGAAGGAACATAGCGTTTGATCGGTGCTCGATCGCAACGCCTAGGAAGTGGTGAAGCTGGCCAAGGTCCTTCATCGCGAACTCCCGCTGCAGGGCAGAGATCATGCATTGAAGGAGAGCCGGACTTGACGCCGTGAGGACAATGTCGTCCACGTACAGGAGGAGGTAGACAGTGTCACCCTCACGTCTGTAGACGAAGAGCGAAGTGTCCGACTTGGCCTCGACGAAGCCGAGCGAGACCAAGAAGGAGGCGAACCGGCTGTACCAAGCCCGAGGCGCCTGCTTCAGCCCGTACAGGGACTTGTTCAGCCGGCAGACCATGTCTTGACGGGCTGAATCAACAAACCCTGTCGGCTGACTGCAGTACACCGTCTCCGTCAGCGTCTCGTGGAGGAAGGCGTTCTTGACGTCCATCTAGTGGACAGGCCAAGAACGCGACAGAGCCAGCAACAGAACGGTACGGACCGTCGCCGGCTTTACCACCGGGCTGAAGGTCTCGTCGTAGTCGACGCCGGGGCGCTGCGTGAAACCCCGAAGAACCCACCGTGCCTTGTACCTCTCCAGAGACCCATCCGCCCTCTTCTTATGCGTGAACACCCACTTGCCCGTGACAATATTGCAACGACCAGCACGGGGAACAAGTTCCCAAGTCCGGTTGGCAAGCAGGGCCGCATACTCTTCTTCCATAGCCCGACGCCAGTGAGGATCGGCGAGGGCGCTACGGACAGAAGAGGGGATAGGCGAGATGGGTGACGGGCAGGCGGTGGGGGGGGGGGGTCGACGACCCCGGAGAAACGCTCCACCAGCCGGAGAACCTCAGCGGCCCGTCGGGTCACCATCGGGTGAACATGACGTGGGTCCCGATGGAGCAGTGGAGGGTGGTACACCGGAGGCTCGGGGCGGGAAGTGGCTGGAGCACCAACCCGCGCTCGTCGCTGATAGACAAGAGCGGGGTCGGCGTACCGCGTCACAGGAGCCGCGCGTGGTGCAGTAGTCGACATCGGGGACGCCGAGGCCGCGCTCGCGCAGCAGGCGTTGGCAGGGATGCTGGAACAACGCTCGGCGCAGCAGGCATTGTCGGGGACGTCGGGGCCGCGCGTGGCGCAGCAGGCGACGCTAGGGACACCGGGGCCGCACAGGGCACAGCTGGTGACATCAGGGACGCCGGTGCCGCGCGTGGCGCAGCAAGTGGTGTCAGGGACGTCGGTGCCACGTAAGGCACAACAGGTGGCGTGGAAGATGCCGAAGCTACGCGTGGCGCAGCGGGTGGGTAACCTGCAAGAGGTAAAAGGCAATGTCGTTGTACAGGAGCGGCCTCGGGGTCAGTAGAGAAGAGAGAATCCAACTCAGCGACGGAGTAAGAAGACGGGGTGCAAAAGGGAAAGGAAGACTCGTCGAAGACGACGTGTCGAGAGATCAAGATACGACGGGTGGTAGGGTCAAGGCACTGGTACCCCTTATGGTCGGGGGAGTAACCAAGGAAAACACACCGAGTCGAGCGAGGCGCAAGCTTATGGGGAGTTGTGGCGGAGAGGTTAGGGTAGCAAGCGCACCCGAAGACTCGAAGGTGGTCGTAGAGAGGAGGGGTGCCGAACAAAGCGAAGTGAGGGGTGGGAGCACTAATCGCCTTAGTAGGAAGGCGATTAATGAGGTAGGTGGCGGTGTGAAGCGCCTCCGCCCAGTAGCGAGCAGGGGTAGAAGTCTGAAACATCAGGGAGCGCACGACATCGTTGGTGGTCCGAATCATACGCTCAGCCTTGCCGTTCTGGGGGGAAGTGTATGGGCAAGACATACGCAACTGAACACCGCGAGAAAACAGAAAGTCACGGAACGCAGAGTTGTCAAACTCGCGCCCGTTATCGCACTGGACCGCATGGATCGTCCGCCCAAACTGGGTGGACACCCAAGCGAAGAAGTGAGAAAGAGTGCCGAACGTATCAGACTTCTGTCGCAAGGGAAAAGTCCATGAATAGTGCGAAAAATCATCAATGACCACTAATTATACTTATATCTAGAAACACTAAGAACAGGTGAAGTCCAAAGATCACAGTGAATCAAATCAAAGATGCGCTCGACACGAGTGACAGAATGCGGAAAAGGAAGTCGAATGTGGCGACCCAACTGACAAGCATGGCAAAGAGACTCATGAGTGCCCCGAGTACACGAAATCACTGAACTACCAGACAACTTCGACATAGCATCAACACAGGGGTGGCCAAGCCGACGATGCCAAATGGTCGAAGAGGCTGTCGTAGTCAGGACAAGAGGCGGAGCGGAAGCAGGAAGACACATCGTGTACAGGGGACCCGTACTCTCACAGCGAAAGAGAATGCGTCGAGTAATAAGATCCTTCACAGTTAAACCATAAGGATCAAACTTAATGGAAACATGGTTGTCAGTAGTAAAACGACGAACGGAAAGAAGGTGCTGAATGATGTCAGGAGCAACAAGAACATCACGTAGCTGAAACGAATCCGGCGAACCCGAGTCACCTACTGAGGTGACTGGAAGAGCTGACCCATTCCCAACAACGATAGATGAAGGATCAGAGGGACGGGAAGGGCAGGTAGAAGAGAGGATACCGACGTCAGGGGTGGTGTGGTACGAGGCACCGGAGTCCACCACCCAGTCAGGGCCAGACGGCGTGACACCCCACAGGTAGACTAACGGTGTAGAACGGGTCGCGACATACCTCGGCGGTGGCGGCGCCGGGAAGGAAGACAACACGCTCGGACCCTCGACGGTCGTGCCAACAGAGTAGGCAATAGTCGATCCAAGGACACCAGCCGATGGCGGCCGAGTACCCTGTGGCGATGATCGGGGCTGAACAGGAAACAACGGTCGCACGTCAGAAGGTGAGGCCACGGCGGCCCAAGGTGGCGTGGCCGAGCCGGTGGCGACTGAAGACGCCGGCACGGCGTACGGCGGCGTCGGCTGCCAGGTCAGAGCCGGTGATGACCATATGTCGGCCGGTGGTGGCGGCCGAGGCGAGGCGGCGGCGGCGTACGGAGGCGGCTGCGGCCGGATCAGAGCCGGCAACAACCGGAGCTGGGCCGGCAAGGCAGCGACAACCCACGGGGACGCCGCCAAGCCGGCGGCGGCCAACGGCGGCGACCACAGGGGCGAGGTGGCGGCAGCCGAGGGTGGCGGCCCGGCCCACGCGTCTGGCAGCGGCGCGGCCCGGGCGGACGGCGGCAGCGTGATGTAGGTGGCGTCCTGCGGCGGCCAAATCTGACCACCAGACGGCGGTGGCGGCGCAGCCCATGCAGCCCAGGCGGACGGCGACGGCGCGGCTGGTGAGGCAGCGGTGGCCCAGGGCGGCGCTGGTGAGGTGCCGGCGGCCCAGGGCGGTGCTGCCGAGCCGGCGGCGGCCGACCCCGAGGGCGGGGCGGCCACGCGCGGAGCTGGCGAGGCGACCGCGGCCCAGGGCGGCGCGACCTAGCAAGCGGCGGCCGACCCCGAGGGCAGGGCGGCGGCAACTAAGGCAGAGAGAGGGAAGGAAAGAGGGGCGAGGGCCAGCGGCGGGACGGCGGGCGACGGCGGCTGCGGCCCGCGCTTGGGAGATGGCGGCGCAGGCGAAACGGCGGCGGGCAGCGCAGCAGCGTTGGCGGAGAGAGGGAAGGAAGGAGGGGCGGGGGCCGGCGGCGGCGGCGGCCCGCTCAGCTGCATTTCGGGAGAGAGAGGAGAGAGAGTGCCTGATACCAAATTGGAAGAGAAAAGTTGTCTCCATTAACCTCACAAAAGATACATATAGGGTACATACCCATAAGTACTAAAATGCCCCTGAATACACAATAGTCTAACAGAATTTTTGAAAATGTTCTCCTAAAAAATAGTCAATTGAGTGATCATCTCCATTATGGTTTAACCATCATCAGTAATTAAACATCTTATGCTATGAGTACCTAGCTTGTTAAAATGAACAGTGCAGTCTCAGACACCATTGATTCTTATACATGGATGTTGTTGATTGCAAAATGTTGATTCGTTTATATGGAGGCCCTTGATTTAAACGAATGGTGCAGTTCTGATATTTGACATTTCACTGCTCCTCTGTAGACTCCAAGATGTGGCTGGATATGGAGTTGCCTTGGCAGTAAAGGACATCTATGCAGCTGCCTTTGGAGAACGAAATTTGGACTCTGATCTAGTGGATTTGATGGTGCAGAATGGACGTCAGGGTACAGTTTTCTGGTCTTAACATGCTTTTGCTTATCCTATAATATGATCCATAGCTAATAAAATAGAACGAGACAGTCACTGAGTATATGCATTTTTTTCTGTATATATTTTTGTAAGAAGTCATTACCTTGTTATTCTTTTACAGGAAAGAGCAATGGCAAGGGCTATTACATTTATGTGAAGGGTGGGAAGCCAAAGCCTGACCCTAGTGTCCAGGATGTGATTGAGGAATACCGAAAGCGTGCAAAGACAATGCCTGGTGGAAAGGTTTTCCTTCATCACTCTACCTGTCCGAAAAATGGCTTTCACATGATTAAGAATTGCCGTTCTGATTTATTTGCATTATTTTTTGCAGCCTGTTACTTTAACAGATCAAGATATATTGGAAATGATTTTCTTCCCTGTTGTCAATGAGGCTTGCAGGGTTATGGATGAAAATGTCGTGATTCGGGCTTCTGATCTTGATATTGCATCTGTTCTTGGGATGGGCTTTCCCAAGTACAGGTAGCAAACATTGCCTAACTCTAACTGTATCCATGTACTTCTATAATTAGTTGGGTAATTAAGAGTTTTTTTAACTAGGCTGTTTTATCATTTATCCATGATTGAGCAAAGCAAGTCTAGCACATATGTTTTCACTATGTTTGCTGAGTTCTTATTTGAACTCGAGTCTTCCCAGATGGCTTGGCCCATGAAGTTTAGATAGGGATTTCTGTAGTGGTGTATAACTAGGGCCTGAAGACACTTCACATAGTAGGGTCGTGTTTGTTTGACTATGTGCAATAATTGGTGGTTTGCGTTCTATTAAATGTTTTTAAATGGTGGCTATGTAGAGGCATATGTGGTTTCTTGCTTGTTGATCTAGTATACCAGCTAAAGATTATGGACGTCCTTCTTAGTTACTCAAATTGTCCTGTACTCCTGTATGTTGAACATCTGATTAGTTATGCCTGTTAAACTGTGTGTACCCTATTTATATGTAACCCCCCCTTTGGAACAAATGCAATTCATTTTTCCCTTCCAATTTGGTATCGAGCCAGAAACCCTAACCCTAGGGCCTCTCCGCCCACAGCCGCCGCCTCCTCTCCCCAAGAGCCGCCTCCTCTCCCACCCCCGACACTCCTCCTCCTCCCATGTAGCAGCCCCGCCGCCACCTGCTAGCGCGCTGCCGCCGGCCGGCGAGCCGGCGGCGGACCGCCTCGCGTGGCCTCCGCGTGCGCCCGCTCGGTTGCCCTGAGATCCGCCGAGAGCCGTGCGAGTTGCCGTGCTGGACGCCGCCGCCGCCCCCAGACCCGACAGACGCCGCGGCCGGCCTCCTGAGCGCCGCCTCCGCCTCAAGCCTTCGTCACGCGGTTTTCCGTAGCCGAGCTCTCTGCGCGGCCACTCGCGGGTAGCCCCCACCGCGCCATCGCCGCGACATTGCCCTGAGCAGGCGCCGCCACCTTGCCCGCGGGCTGCTGCCGGTCGGCGAGCACGCGGCGACCCGCCTCGCGCCTCCACCAGGCTCGCCCTGCGCCTTGGCAGCTTCCCCGGCCCCGGCGCGGCCGGATCCGCCGCCGTCGCCCCTGGCGCCTCCAGCGCGCATCGGCCCTAGGTCTGCGCCCCTGTCGGCCCCCCTCTCCTCTGGTCACCGCCGCCGCGCCTCTGGCCGCCGAGAGAGCTAGCGCCGCCGCCGCAGGAGGCACGGCTGGATGTGCCGCCGCCAGGGACCACTGGATCCGCGCCCCTGCCGGCCCCCCTCGCGTCTCTGACCGTCGGGAGAGGCACCTCCGCCGCCGTCGCGTCTCTGGCCGTCGGGAGAGGCACCTCCGCTGTCGCGTCTTTGGCCGCCGGGGGAGGCACCTCCGCCGCCGCTATGGCCGCATCCACCGTGGCGTCCCCGCTCACCTGCCACCATCTCGGCCAGCGCCTCCACCCCGCCTCCCCTCCCTCTCCTTTTTCCCTTCTGCGCCGCCTCCGCCGCTGAAGGGCGCGGTCGTCAAGCCGCAGCTAGCCACCATCGCGACGGGTCCTCATCTTGTTTATCCCGGTGCCCTCCGGCGTGCCGCGCAACGCGTGGCAGCTGCTGGCCATATTCCTGTCCACCATCGTCGGCTCCCCTTCCTTCCTCTAATGGCCGCCGCCGCGCCTCCCATGGTCGCAGCCACCGCGCCTCTCCTGACGGACATGCCTCCGCTCCTCCCCATGGCTGCAGCAGCGCCCCCGCTCCACCCCATGGCCGCCGCGGCGTCTTCACCCTTCTCACCCCGCGTTGCCAGCCTTCCGCGCGCGTCCCTCTTCCTCCTACCCCGCGCTGCCGACCTTCTGCGCTCGTCCCTCCTCCAACCCCGCGTTGCCGGCCTTCCGCGTGCGTCCCTTTTCCTCCTACCCTGCGCTGTTGGCCTTCCACGCGCGTCCCTGCCCTCCTATCCCGTGTTGTCGGCATTCCGCACGCGTTCCTGCCCTCCTATCCCGCGCTGTCGGCCTTCCGCGCACATCCTTGCCCTCCTACCCCGTGCTGCCGGCCTTCCGCGCGCGTCCCTGCCCTCCTACCCCGCGCCGTCAGCCTTCGTCGCGCGCATCCCTCCTACCCCGCGCTGTCGGCCTTTCGCGCGCGTCCCTGCCCTCCTACCCCGCGCCGTCGGCCTTCGCCGCACGCGTTCCTCCTACTCCGCACCGCCAGCCTTTCGCATGCATAACCGCCCTTCGCCACGCGCGCTTGGGCCATCTCTACCGGTTGTGCCCCTCATGGCGAGGTGTTTGCGGCCCACTCCGTCCTCGCCACCGCTTGGGAGCGTAAGTGGGCTCTTCTACGGTGTTCTCCGCGGGAAGATGTTAGAGTGTGTTTACTTATGTATGTAGGGTCTTTTGGTTCAGTCTCAACATCTGCCACAGCTAGATGTTGTGACTGCGAGGGGGTCTTCTTAGAGTGTGTTTGTATTTACTTACGTAGGAAGTGTGTTGTTGTCCAGTCTTAACATCTGTCGCAGCCAGAGTTTCAACTGCGGGGGGATGTTAGACTTTGTGTACCCTATATATATGTAACCCCCCCCCCCCCCCCCCGCCCTTTGGAACAAATGCAATTCATTTTCCCCTTCCAATTTTGCCAAGTGTCCTAAATATGTCAATTGATTTCTACCTTTACATTGTGCAAGCCCTTTATCAACCATTGTAGGACCTCTTAACTAGCTGAGATTATTGTGCTTTATATACATTTTTGTGTGTTTCTTTATTGCGTTGTTTTTTGAATAGAGAAATTCTGAGTGTTAACTTTAATTTCTATAATCTTATGAAGGGGTGGTCTGGTCTTTTGGGCTGACACTGTTGGAGCACCTTATATACATTCAAAGCTAAGCAAGTGGGCTGAAAGTTACGGTGCCTTCTTCAAACCATCGGCATATTTGGAACAAAGAGCTAAAAGCGGTCTACCACTGGTACTCCCTCCCTCCTGCCTCCCATGCCTAACCATTTTTGCGGTACAATATGCATTTACTTATTTCTAGGTTTGAATCAGATGCCAATTTTCTGTAGCTCCAGCGTTACTCTTTTATCAGTAACCTTCTGTAGGCTAGCTTGGTTGTGAATTGTGATAGTTGTCCACAGACCAAAAGTTGCATATATAATAATTACTAGGGAGTTGGAAACTTGAAATACAAAGGGGATAAAATCTTGTGTTTGTTGGATTCCTCAATCCTCAAAAGTTATACGGGGGCTGTATTTAAAGTGAGTCTTGTTTGTCATAACTTACAACTGCACCAGGTCCAAGAGTGCATGTACAAGGTTCTTTTGGTGGTCTTAGTGGGGTTTATCTTGGTCTTCCTTGTTGACTTTTGCTGTAATGGCACTTCCTGTGCTATTCATTTAGCATGTAGTACATATTTTACTGTGTGTGTTACTGTTAAGAATGTAGTGACGCTATTTTTAAGCAGTTTATTCAAATGCATCATGTTTTTTTCTTTGCAGAGTGCACCAAGCTTATCTCAGCAAGCTTCGACGAGGTCACGCATGTGAATTGCTTTTGCATTGGCTGGCAAGAGTAAGCGCCCAGTGAGCTTCAACATGTTTTTCTGATACGCACATTGAACTCAAAAGGAGATCCTGGAAAAACTTCATCTTGGTCCCGATTCCATGGTTGGGCTACTATGACAATAAGAACCTGAATAAATGGCTATGTATCCTTATGTATCCGTACAATTTTCATGTCTAGAAGCCTCATACTGTACCTATTTCAGAGACTCAGTGTGTGGCGTTCTTGTATGTTCTCAAATCTGTATATGGGACAGTTATCTGTAACAAGTAGATTAAAGGATATGCAGCCTCCCAGTTTCGTGGTTAGCTCTCTTTTTTTTGGTTCAACATCTTTTTTTATTCGACAACTGGTAAGGAGACACGAAGACCCAAATGCTTGTGGAATTCCTGGTAGCTTCCTGGTACCACACCACCTTGCATGGAAGCTGCCCATGGGGCCAGAATGCACCTGGTCCCAGATGATGGCACTGCAGTGTCCACATCTTCAAAACAGTGAAACTGGCCGATAATGGGTCAGCTCTGAGGTCGATAGGTGAATGCCGTGTTTCACATGGGCCTGATCAATGACGAGCGCCGTGTTCCTGACACAGAATTGCTTTATCGGCGGACTTAAATCATAGTGTGGTAGTAGATTATACAAGATGAGAGGTTATCTTTACCATCTGGCATTAATTATTTTTCATCCTACAAGTAGTTTGAAGAATCAAACAGGAACGGAGTTAATAATAGCTAAGCTGGAGAGTTAAAATTCTGCATATAAAACAGGTTTGCAGAGGACTCAACCGCAGCGAACCAGTACACGGTATAAAAGTTATTATTGCTTCCATGGATAATGAAACCAGACAGCATCAGCTTTTTACAATATCTCATACCGCCAGTAAACTACTTGAATGGAATTTTATTAAATTAATACATCACTATGTAGCAGGCAAGTTTTTTGCCGTGCTACATCTCATGAATGGAATTGACTATACCTAGAATGGCAGCAAGGACCATACTAGCTATCTTGCTCGTCTATGTACAGAACACATTTCTAAGGCAGACATCTTGAAATGAAAAAGGCTGAATTTTCTACCTAATGATACTTAACTTCCACTCTTGCCTTTCGGTCCATCATTTGATGGTGATTGTTGAGTACTTTTAAACATTTTGATGGTATTGGAAGAAGTATCTTTTTCTTCAGCTTCCGTCAGAGCAGAAGATGTCGCTCCATGGTCCAATTGCACGCCCAGTTCAATTGCTGCCTCTGATGACGATTTGTGTTCTACAATATGAGCACCAAGTTAACAAAATAAAGTTACTGCAAAGTAGTCTAATAAAAATTTTTGCATTTGTAATAATAAGCAATGACATCCCACCAGTATACATAAGCACTATAGATGCAAACATGGAAAAGTATGGTATACTGATAATTTTGATTGATACCAGAAAGTACAAAGTAGCAATCGTTAACACAAGTATGCCCAAACTTCATCAATAATCATTGTAACTGCCAAAGTTGATTACCATATATTGTAGCTTTTCACAAATAGTTTTTCTTCTGCTTTACTACCTACTTCTGTTTTCTGATGTTGGGTTCTTCTAAATTTGATAATCCTCAAATGATCAGATCTTACTACTTTACAATGAATGATACAGCTACCGAATGCCACAATAACAAGAGCAAGTGTGACAAGAGTAGGGGCTTCCCCTACTGTTCCACCTCCAAAAATAAAACAGAGCATGTGTGACTCACCATTTATTTTTCCACGTGTAATAATTACACGAAGATAATCACGCAACCCAGTCAATACTAGTCTCTCTTGTGCAGCACTTGTCTCAGAAACATATTGATCACACGAAATAGATGGAAGCGGACTTCTATAATTATCTCCAAAAGCGGTATCCTGCTCATTGCACATTAGTGCTTGTGTTGCTGGAGACGCGGGCCTAGAATCTTTAGAGCTGTCAGACCATTGGGAAGCCATTTCATTAACATTCAGATCATTGCATGTCAGTGTCTGTACTTCTTTGGAGTCCTGCTGCTTACAATGGCCATTACTTAACCCATCATTTGCGTGGAATTCATCTCCTTCCACAGCCTTATGCACTTTATTACCTGTACATAGAAAAGTTAAAAACGTACCTACATCACCCCTTTACAAAATTGAGCGTAAAATTCTAGCTTGAAGGTGTCATTTGTGTACAACATGACAAATTTTGACCGGTATGTCTCTGCACATGTCGTGTCAAGCACGTGTCATGCATTCCTTTATTGGTATAAAAGAATAAGATAATGTGCCAAACATCCTCAAAGTCCAGTTGTTCCAAGTGATAACATTGTTATATTTTACCAAAACAAGTATTACTTACAGTTTCCATAAAAAGTAACATTGCAACATGTTGAATTATCAAATTTTGTCTAATGGGGACGCCAGAACCCCTGGCCTCTAATGATTTCGCTATAATTTTACTCAAAGCTTTGGTCCAAACTGATTATAGTAACTTATGTAGAAGTAAATCTAGTTGGAAGGCCAAGGCCTAAGCAAAATATCTGTAAATGCTGTTGGTTAATAAATTTGAATAAGTGATTTTTATTAAAAGAATTACCTGATTTTTAGTGATGTCTAGTACTTCACCTAGCACTCATTTGATGCAAATTTTGGGTTCTTTCAGTACCTAGAATAAAAGAGGAGACAAAGGAAAAAGATCCTGTACCAGCTATTGTTGTGTATGCTTCTGCTTCCATTCTGCAGGCAGTCACAAATTGCTTGACTAGATCCTTGACCTCACTCGGGCGGATGGTGTTCGCTAGTGGGGACCTAAGGGAATATTACATTTGATCAGAACGATATATAAAATTAAACAGGTAAAAGAGTATCATGGTTAATTGTTTGATAATTTCACTTTTCAGATGAAAATAATAAAAAGGAATCTTAATATAATTTATATGGATGTAGAACATTTGCTGTAGTTTTCAGGTAGCTCCAATAATGCCAGAAATATGTACACCGACTCCCTACTACAGCTAACCTATGGGTTGGTGACCTTCAATTAAACAAGCTTGGGCCTTGGGCACCTTTTTATAGGATTGGTTGGTTGGGAATCTGAGATATTCCATGTCCTTAATTCGGAACCAGTCATTTCGGTTAACTGTATCACTTAATAGAAGGTTACATATATTTCGATATACCTATAGATCGGATTGAATGGTTTAGGTGGTGAATGGGAAGCATTGTGCCTGTCGCATCCCGTGGAAGAGGGAGCATGCAGTGAGACATCTGGGGGATTACCCTAGCATACAAAAACAGGGGGAAGTTAGGAAATCAAAATAACAGTAAGCACAGAAAAAAAATGATTGTACCAAAAGAGATGATGAAGCAAACGAGACTTCTAGTGCATCAAATGAGAAGTATGCCAGTTACAAGAGAATTGAAGTCCTTGAAGCATCTAAAATTCATTCAGTGACATTAAAATTATTTTGAACATACCTGTTGAAATTGTGCTTCTGGCATACCTCCATCACTATTAATCCTACCACCTAGGGCATCTTCATAAGATCTTTTTCTACGCACCGGAGAATAGTTATTTCCTAGTGATCCAGTGGCATTGTTGTGAGTTATATTAGCTCCCTGTTTAATGTGATTTCTGTCAGATGTGTGCTCCCCTTGAATTGAAGCTTTTCGTTCATCACTTCCTTCAAAGTTTTTACAGTCCACGCATCTACAGTTTTTGGAGCAGAGAACATTTGCTTGGTAGCACTCACAGTACTTCTTTAAGCATCCTGACTTCTTGCAGTGACAACCTTTATTGTGCTTTGGTACAAGAGGTATCGCTCCAGAATTATCCTAACAGCCGATAAGACGATTTAATCACGTGCAGATCAAGCAAAAGAAATTAGAGTGTATTTATTAGGCAGCAACACAAATTTTTAAATCGTAAATTTCAGAAAACAAGAAAGTCCACTGCTAGAAAAAATGAACCAAAAAAATGAAGTTTTAAAGGAAAGGCTAATCGATCCAAAACAAAATCAAGAAGCTTAAAAGATAATAGAATCCAGGAATCCGAAATAGCGTTAATAGTTTCATGTTAGTTAAAGCCATTTGATCTAAACAAATATGATACGGCTCAGATTAGGGGAAGGATAACTAGCAAGATAAATCTACTAACTCGCCCTCCCTTGGAGGCTCTGAGTAATATTTATGATCTATTCTTTTGCTTGATTACAAATGGCATACCTAGCCTTTTTATATAGAGCTGGCCCTTCTAATCTGATAAGTATTAACCTAAAAAACCTGCCTAATTTATCTCTTTCCTAACAAACAACCTAGTCTACGTTACTGTTCAAGCGATACAGTAACTGCATGAACAATATATTCCCAACTGACTAATGAATTATCCCTAATCTGGTGGTCCCAGACTAGTAGGGCCCACACCATAACAAATAACAAAGAGACTAATATAAGAGGTAATGAATTAGAGAAATGAGTAAGCCAGCTAGAGGGGTACATGTAATGAAATGGTTAATTCAGAATAACTGTAAAAGTTCCACAAGTACAGTGACATTAAATATAACACGAAAATTGCATGATGACTGTGTCATAAATTACCACTACATGTCAAAATAGAGACCTGAGCTTCATTAACAGAAGAGTTTTGCAAGTCATTAACACTTAAGGGATGCTACCGTAAAAGAACATGGCAGGAAGGCTACTAGTTTTCCAGGTCAATTAGAGGTATCAGTCACTCAATAAGAATACATATGTTTGTGCTCTTTTCACTCCTACTTGACACCATGCTCTTTGAATATGAAAATTCTAAAAATTCGAAACAAAATTGAAAATAAATTATTTGTCTGGGACTTTTGACGATATACCACCAGGTTATCATTAGATTACAAACAGCCATCACTGGGACAAGCTAGGCAAAATGCTTAACCCCAGATGTTGCAGTGACAAACAATCAGAATTAACTAGACATATGTCATGTAAATATCTGCATTACTCGCCTTTCTCTACTGGAATAGTAACTAGCAGAAAAAGGACATCTATCAGCAAAGGGTAAAGAAAATGCATTGACTGTGGTCCAAGAGATGGTTAAGACACATGGACTCTCAGTGGCTCTAGACAGTATAATAAGACTCAACCACCACGTTATTGAAGAATTACATTCTAAGAAAGTACCTTTCGAACATTGAGTGTACTGGGGCCATTTTCAATTTTAGGCTGAAAAGCAAGTGGATTGCGAGCGAGAAGGGTTTCAATAGCTTCCTTTCTCATATTCTCATTCTCGATGTTGTTACCACAATTTGAACAGTTGCAGCCATCACAATATACCTGTGCTGCAAAGCACTCACAGTACCTAGCAAACAAAGACCAAGTCAGCATACGGTAGCATGATTTTCAGTATTAAAACGCTATATAAAGAAAATAATGAAACAATCACCAAATGCGTAAGATAATCTTACAGCAACTTACTTACTTCAACTTACAAAGAGATTCAATGAGGAATAATAGGAGCAACAGATAAGTACATGAGAATGGAAACTACATAAGAAATAAAGAAAAGGTGCAACCACTATCTCCCGTAAACCCAAAACTGTGACCACTTTTTTTGTTCACTGACTGTAACTGAAGTGTGTATTCTTTATCTATCTTATACCTCACCTCATTAGCAAAGAGGCCAAGGAGCGCACTCAATGTTACCAGACTTTTATTTAGTTGAGAATAGAGCTTGTAAATTGTTCATGGAGAGACTACCATTTTGCATATAACATGTATGAAGTAACTATTTTCATGTAATAATATGCTTTTCAAACTTTATATGCACTGAAAACATACTCACATCTTCAAACATTTCGAGTTTCTACAATTACAGTGTTTTTTCTTCTTTGGGGTAACACTTTCCACTTCAGTGGCAGGCTTCCTGCGTAAAATAGAATAGAAAAGTAGGTTAGTAGAAGGAATATATTGGAAGCATTGCAGTCGATCCTGAATGCAAAAGAATATTATCACAGGAAATAAATTTCCTGTGTGAACATAAGCGATACAATTTGGACCCCATCATGTATCTTGACAGCATTGACAGATATAAGATTCTGTGTGCCCGTCAAAAAATAACTATGGTTGATCTTGGAAAGGTATATCTGACCTTAGAAAAATTGACATTTCCAGCCACATGTCTAAGAGACTAAGACTTCACTTACCAAATGCTTAAGCATCATATAACTAATCAATTGCAAACCAACGTGGCCAACAACAAATTCACATTTTTCCATTCACAGTGCAGTGCATGGCCATCCGTTTTCAGTAGGACAACATGGTCAGCTAGACCCACCAAATATTAAAATTTATACCAAGCTCAACTATTCCCAGCACATTCTTACATAACGCGTAGACAGCAATTATGCAATTGTTACTGTGGTAGAGGCGCACAAATTTATGCATACCTTATTGTACTGGCTCTTCTTAATTTTAAAAATCATCAAAAAGATGTACACAGACATCAACATAACGATACGTCGCAAGAAGCAATTTTAAATTTTTAAACATGTATGCAAGCTAAACTCCACAGATCAAGCAAACAAACAACAGAACTAAAATGCAAATGCAATATACGGAGCACGCAATTAAACTCAGGCAAAAGGCGCTTGCTCACGTCGGAGTGAAGACCACCGGCCACGGCCTCGGCGCGGTCATCGACGGCACTGCCGGACTCTGCTGCTGCGGCGCCACCGCTGGCGCCTTCATCTCGCCGCCGGCAGCTAGAGCGGCCGGTATCGGCTGCTGCTGATTCCTTCCCTGCTCCATCACCACAACAGAATGACCACCGAATTAGGTCACTGATTCCAAAACCTCAAGGCGGGTTCTGCGATCCGGGACCCGGATCACCGCGCGGAGGCCCCAAAACCGAATCTTGCCGCGCGAGCTATCAGAATTGGATCAAGAATCTAAGAACCGGGGCGGGTTCTTCGACTCCTCCGTAGTCCCAGAACTCAAGAATCAGCAGGAAACAGGAGGGGGAAAGAATGGAGAATATCGCTGGATCAACCCAAGAAGCCAAAATTGAGAGAGGGACAAAGGAATTAAGAGAATCTGGGTTGGGGACGGAGAAGAGTGGAGAAAAGGCGAAATCTTTTGGAATTTGGGATCGAGAGGAGGCGGGGGTGGCGGGGGAGAAGAAGCTAATGGGCAATGGAGGTTTGGTCCCTTTTCAGTTTTTTTGAATCTGAAATATTTTATGCATTTATCGGATATTCTCGCTTCCTTTATCTCCTTCCCTCGTTTCACTTCTCCATCTAGCTTATCTTTTGAATTCTGTACAGAGTGTGTAATATTTGGACGGTTGAAGCTGATGGGTTTGACTGCTGGGATTTGGATGGAGGTGCATGCACCTTAGATTTTTAGACCATGGAATTGAACTTTTTGAAAGCGCTAGAGGCCACAGAAATTTGAATCTGTGCGGAGCGGAGGCAGGATTGAGTTGATAGGCTGGCTTCAGCTTAGTAGTGATGCTCAACGAATACTAGGGCCAGTAATGGAAATACAGTGCCTACTTCCGTTGCTCTACCCTATGACCTTATGTTAGTATATTTAATACGGTTACTCTAAAGGGTTTAGTTATACTGTATTATTACTCTAAACCACAACTTACCATTTTGTATTTCACTTTTACAAATATCTGCATTTTGTGATTTTCAGAATTATTACCAAGTTAAAGATATTTTGGAGCCTAATTTCGTGTTGTTGGCGCCTTCAAATAAGAAACAAAAACTAAAGTGTTTTTTGTGTCGTCTACTCCATTAAAAAATGGAACATTTGCAATTAATTACAACAACTATCTTGCACAAAGATATTGCACTAAGAAACAATTGCTTTGAACGATACTATATGTTACAAGCTTTTTCATAAGCAAATATAAGCTCTTGAAAATAGCTCATTGTTCACAGTTCGGTGCTAATCGTTACCAAGGGCGGATCCAACGGGGCAGCAGGGGGGCTCGAGCCCCCCCTACTGTACGTCGGACAATGAAGCCCCCTTAAAAGCCCCTCTTTGATTTTTTAGCCATGTAAGAGAAAATTGAGATGGCTGGAGGTTGAAGAAAAGCTTGTGTGTATGATACTTTATCTTTATGTATCAAATTGCTTTGAATATCTAAATTTCAAATTTATGTGTGATAACATTTAAGCATATGTTTATTAGACTAAGTGGTTCAGCCCTCCTATAATTTCTGTTTGGATCCGCCACTGATCGTTACCTCCGTGATACTGTCAGATTTGGCAATAGTTGCCACTATATGTGTTGCTATATTGAACCATAGCTAACCACCAGTGGTAAAGCTAGAGGAGAAAACTCTTTGGTGATTCATTTTATAAAGCATATAAAATTAACTAAATCTAAATATTAACAAGAAAGAATATTCATTTACTCTGAGCAAGTGCATTAGACTCGATGAACTCAACTATGAAAATAGCCGTTGACCGCTACTGTCATCGTCCACACCACCTCTTCCCGTGACAAGTGGGTCCACCCCACATTGTTGAGACTGCATGTGATTTTATAGAATCTCAATCCTATCGTAGATTGATGCTCAAAGTAATTGCTAATGAATGTTGGTTTTTATTGCCTAATCAAAATGTATCTACCTCACTATTGTGAAACTTAACTACCTTGCTAAAATTACTTACCAATTTATAACATTTCCTTTGGAGTCCATATGGCGCGAGAGATAATTGAGATGATATAGACATTTTAACACATCTCAGCTATATAATACTAAAGAATATATATAGAGTGACTAAATCAAAGTCGGTGTGAAAGTTATCATGTCAACGCCCTTTTAGTGAGTTAGTCATAAACATGACAGATGTTATGGCTCCAAGCTAAGACTTATAAGGTGACTCAAAAATGTATATAGACATGCGATAACAGTGCCTGTAGGCAAGACTAGTGTTGTTGAGCGAATTTGGAATATTATAAAAGATTATTTATTGCTACTTTAGAATCACGTTATACAGTTTGCAAAATATCTGAAGTGGTGATAGTCTTAAACTTCAGAATCCCACATTCTACAGTTCGTAAAATAAAGAAATTTTGGGCCTTAGATGAGGAGCCAGAGAGTTCCAGGCAAGAAAGCCCACAAAGGCGGGAAGCCCGGTAGCCCACGCTGAAACGGAAAAGCTATCACACTCACAAAGGGGAGCTGAACAGAACGGAAGGCAGGGGAGCGGGGCGGACATGGCGACCACTCTCTCGTTATCCTCTCCCCTCTTCGTCGCCGCCACCGCTCCGGCCAGAGGTAACCAGCCCCTCCGCGCCGCACCTCGAATTCCTCCCGTCTCGCCCCACTCCTTTTTTGAACGTGTGCTGGACTGGTAAATTTCGCACAGCAAGGTCAGCTGATTGTTTGTCTCTTCGGTAAACCGAAAACAAGTAGAAACTAAAAAGAAATCATTGACGCTGTGCGGCGGTAGAATATAGGAAGCATAGGTTCTGCAGCTGGAGATGTGATTCGTTTTGTTTTGAATTCTGCAGCTGGAGATGTGATTCGTTTTGTTTCGAACTCTGCAGCTGGAGACGGAATCTGGCATGGAATGGCTTCGGCTAGTCCGTCTCAGAGCGCTGCTAATGTGCTAAGAAACGGCTACGCGGGCAGGGTTCATGGCCAGAAGCAACAGCGGCGCGTGACAACAGTTTCTGTGGTTGGTCAGCAAACTTCTTGTGTACTTTACCGTTCCAGTACGTCTGAATTATCATTTGCATTATGTAGATTGTTTTGTGACATAACAGTGCTAAGCATGTTGAGATGATCATAAATTTCACACGGTAGTAATGATCCTGAAACTATTAGCTTTAATTAGGGCTCATTGTGTTGCTGCATGGAGATGCTGTTGTGATAGCTCGTGGTTTTCAAATAATGTTACCTCATAGTTTGTTTGATTCGGTAATAACAGCTGATTTCCTCCTTTCCAGTTTGGAAGAAAGTCTAAGACAAGAGAAACAGTTGTCCCTGACCCTGACTACAGATTACCAATTGCTATACTCGGTGAGCTCTGAAGTTCATAAGTAAAAATAACTTTGATATGTCTTCCATTTACTGACTGTATCTCAATACAGGCATAGCTGGTGGTTTAGCATATGCAGACAATCTTCTTGCTGCTGCGCCTGTAGGCCTTCTGGGGTTGCTTCTTTTGTTCCAGGTCAGCATGGCCCTAACCATGTTGTTGGTATTCATTCCATCTGTTGAATTTTTGTGATCACATATGACATATTATCAGGGAATTCTATCATTTTCCACAAGGGGATCCGTAACTTAATTTATGCAGAATATAAAATACTGCTGTTTTGAGACAGTTCCTTTTCTCAGCAAATATTAATTCAACTCAACAACCCTGATTGTCTCATTATTGAAATCTCAAGATGTTATAAAGTTTCTATGTCTATTTATGAGCATCTTGTGGTATTTTCCTAATGTTGGACTTGTTGTATTCCTTCTGTGCAGACTACAAGAGTAAGATTCGTCTTCGATAACGAGGCCCTGGTTCGTACTCTGCACCTCCTTTTTTAGTAGTAAAATAAATATTTAAGAGTTGTCAACTCACCCTTTTTGGTAGTGAAGCAAATATTTAAGAGCATATGTGAAAACTGACGTCATCGGTGTCTTGTAGAATTGCGGGGATACCATGATTAGGATCTTGTTGTTTGAAAAAGCCCAATGTTGCTCATCTTGTCACTGGGATTATCTGTGATCGCAGGAAGTGAAAATCGGAGAGCAGCTGCAGGAGGGAGGCGAGAATGTATTTGTGGGCGGCAAGAACCGCTGGAAGTAAGCAGGCCTGTCGTCCTATCCCTGCTTTCTGACCATGCCAGTTTGTTTGGTCTTCTGATGGCAAGCGGCCTAGCCTAACCTAGAAAAAAAATCCGCTGCACGTGTATAGGTACTCGACGTTCGTGAACTGGGAGCTGTGGTGGCCGCAGCTTCCCATCCTGGTCTACTTCAAAGAGACCCAGACGAAGGCCGAGGGGCAAGTCCACTTCTTCCCCGTCATATTTGTGAGTCCATTTGTTGTTGCGCGTTTCTTTCAGCTGCCTACACACAGCTCCTTTTCTGTCGATCTCTCCCCTTGGACTGGGACGTACGTAAACGTAACGCGGTGCTGCGACTCGTCAGAACGGCCGGCAGCTGTACGACGTCATGGTGGAGCGCGCTGGACCCTCGAAGACGAGCGGCCCTGGCCCCTGAGTAGCGCCGACTGCCGAGCTCTGTCCTCCTCAACCTCAGGGTCGCCGAGCAGAGCTGAGATGAGCTGGGTTCCGTGACCTTCCTCCCGATCGAGGAACCCAGTCTGACCCTCCTGCTCCCGGTGGCTAGAGGCTCCTCCCATGTCCCATGTCTTGGACGGGCAATCTGCCGGAGATGTGTAGACCTTGGAAGCGCATGCATGTACCTTCAACAGTAACGGTGTAGAGCATATGCTGCATCTTTGGTACGTAGATGTACGTACTAGAAGCCGGTGTAACGACACGTGATTCGATCAGAGGCAATACGTGTACCTGCTGTATATGTTTCCGCGACTGTTTATTAGAAAAGGGATGTGCGTTTGGTGGCAGTAGAGTGCAAGAGAAACGAGGAGGAGGCGCGGACGCAAACGCAAAGGTGCCGGTGGCGACCGCACGTTCCTCACTCGAAAGTCGAGAGCCTTCCTTCCTACGCGCGTGCCCCAGACGACGGCAGGAAGCAGCAAACAAGTTGAACACCGGAGCAGCGAGTAGTAAAAAAAAAGAGCCTTCCTTTCTACGTGCCCCAGACGACGCTCAGCTTGCGTCTCCAAAGCGATCGAGCCGCGTGCTCCTCCTCCTCCTCCCCGGATCCGGCGCCGCCCGCATCCCCTCCGGTGCGCCGTGCGGCGGACACGATGCGCCCCCACAGGTAAACACGACGCCAGCCAGCCAGCCAGCCTTTCTCCCTCGTACACGTACGGTACGTCCGATTAATTTACTGAACCGACCGCGATTAATAAATACACGGCCGCGCCCGTCCGGTCCGCCCCAGATCTCCCTCTCCACTCCGACGACCTTCCGCGTCCCCCGTTCTCCTCCCCCATGCTGCTCTGCTCTCGCCTTGCGTGCGGTTCCCTTGATTGATCGATCGCTTGGGTTTTCTCTCTGTGTGGATCATCACCCAGCGGCGATGCGCGGGAAGCTCAACACCTCGGCGTACAAGCGCGTGCCGTCCCGGGACGCCGCCATGGACCGCGACGTCGAGACGCCAGGTCAGTGCGAGCGCTCTCGCCACGATCCCTTCCGTTCCCCCCTCGTCCCGCTACCGAGATTCCAATGCGTTTCGTTTCCGCAGCGAAGGCGAGCGACGGCGGCCCCGGCCCGTCGTGGCGCGCGTCGCTGCCGCACGTGTGCGTCGCCACGCTCACCTCCTTCCTCTTCGGATACCACTCCGGGTGCGTTGCCCCCCCACCCCCTCTCCTCCTCCACGTCCTCTGCTTGTTCCGGCTGCTACGTCTCGTGACACGCGGTGCACGTTCCCGTTCCCGTGGTGCAGGGTGGTGAACGAGCCCCTCGAGAGCATCTCCACCGACCTCGGCTTCGCCGGGAACGCCCTCGCGGAAGGTACTGCCGCCGCCCGTTTCCTGCTGGAAATCTCGGGATGTTTCTGCCAACGTCGCCAACCGACCAACTCTCCCCGTCCCTCTGCGCGCAGGGCTGGTGGTCAGCATCTGCTTGGGAGGAGCCTTCGTCGGGTGCCTGTTCAGCGGTTCCGTTGCCGACGGGATCGGCCGGCGACGGGCGTTCCAGCTCAGTGCGCTGCCCATGATCATTGGCGCGGCTATCAGGTGACGTGATGCGATCTAGTGTTTCCGTTCCACCCCATCCTTGTCTCTGCAATTTTTTTTTCTGTTTTTCTGCCTTAAGTTACTTTTCAATCGCCACTTGCTACCATTCCTTATTCCTGATCGGCGTCAGTATAACAAGTTGGTTGAGTCGTTTCGTGTTAGAAAAAAAATATCCCTGGATACAACATGTGAGATCTCCTCAGTCGTCACTCCTCACCCAGTGAAAGAAACCATAAAACAATTCCTAATAACAAAATTGGAACTGCGGAACACTGTAAAAGTCCACTAGATTCAAATCTGCTCTCAAAAAGTAGTACTGTTATGTCAAAACTGACCTTGACTAGGCAACTAGGGTCTAGGAGAATTAAGTTGGTGAATTACACCTTTTCCAGGCTATTACGAAACCATTTTTATTTTATCCTGCTACTGCTCTAGTGCTCTGTACCTGAATTAACTTTCACTTTTTCATTAGTTGGTTGAATTACTTGCATTCTTATAGTGGATGGAGTAAGCATGATAGATTTTCAGGTTCTAGTTCAGTGTAAAAATAATGCAAAACTATCTTAGGTTCACCCCGAGATATTAATAATATGATGATGTAAAAAAGGAACTATATTGTATTTCCATTAATAACTCCGCCTATGTTGTAATGACATAGCTGATTCCAAGCACGGGTAAAGGAGGAGGGGTTGTGATAGACTTGGCGAGCCAACAACTACATTTAGCCATTCTCATAGAAATGAAACCCAATAGAAATTCGTTGGGGGCGTAACCCTCTTAGCGACGCGGCATATCGGAACCTGGGTATGGTGTTAAGTGGGCAAGGGCCGGGTCGTCATCGCCTTAGTGGCGCGCCATATCGGAACCCGGATATGGTGTTAAATGGGCAAGAGCCGGATCGCCACCACCTTAGTGGCACGCTACATCATCACCCGGATGTAGTGATAAGTGAGCAAGGATCTTTGCATCTTACTCTACAGGTGCAAAGCGTAAGGAAGACGGGGAAGCTACGTGAGTTAGTAGATGTTGTCATTAGGAGACGAGTAAATATCCTTTGTGTACAAGAGACTAGATGGGCGAGTCAAAAGGCGAGAGAAGTCGAGAACACCGGTTTCAAGTTTTGGTATTCTTGATCGGCTGGGACTAGGAATGGCGTAGCTGTTGTAATAGATAAGAGTCTTAATGATGGAGTAGTGGATGTTTGCAGACGAGGGGATAGGATCATCTTAATCAAAATAGTAATTGGGGACATTGTTTTGAACGTCATTAGTGCTTATGCCTCACAAGTTGGGCTCAACATGAGTGCTAAGAGACAATTTTGGGAGGACTTGGAGGATATGGTTAGTAGTGTATCGATAACCGAGAAACTCCTCATAGGAGGAGATCTCAATGGTCATGTGGGTGCAACCAACGTAGGATTTGAGGGAGTACATGGAGGATTTTGGATGCGGCGATAGAAATCAAGAGGGTAAGGACATCCTAGACTTTGTCGTAGCCTATGATCTGTTGGTAGCAAACACCCTCTTTAGGAAGAGACAATCTCACCTAGTGACCTTTAGTAGTGCCCAACACTCTAGCCAGATTGACTTTGTCCTCACTAGGAGAAGGGATAGACGGGAGTGTCTAGATTGTAAGGTGATCCCCGGGGAGTGTGTTGTGACACAACATAAGCTTGTGGTAGTTGACTTTCGTTTCCATACATGTTTTTTGCGGGACAAAGGTGTCAAATCACAAGAACAAAGTGGTGGAAGTTGAAAGAAGAATAAAAAAACCCTTTAAAAATAGGGTGATCACAGAAGAACCCTGGGTAGAAAATGGAGACGCGGATAGTATGTGAGTGAAGATGGCAACTTGCATTAGGAAGGTAGTTGTTGAGGTGTTCGGTGTGACAAAAGGAAAGAAACATGTAGATAAAGACACTTGGTGGTGGAATGAGGATGTACAAAAGGCCATTAAGGAGAAGAAGGAGTGTTACAAGAGTTGGTATCATGATAAATGCGCAAGCAACATGCTTAAGTATAAAGAAGCCAAGAAAAATGCAAGGCGAGCTGTGAGTAAAGCAAGAGTAAATGCCTATGATGAGTTATACGAGAGGCTAGAGACAAAAGAAGGTGAAAAGGACATATACAAGATAGCAAAAATTCGCGAGAGAAAGATGAGGGATTTCAATCAAGTTAAATGTATCAAAGATGAGACTGACCGCATTCTAGTAAAGGATGAAGGGATTAAGAATAGATGGCGGAACTACTTTAATGGACTATTCAATGATGGGAATGGGAGCACTATGGTTGAGTTGGATGACTCCTTTGATGACTCCAACAGGCGGTTCCTGCGGAGGATACAAAAGTTTGAGGTTAAGGAGGCCTTAAAAAGGATGAAAGGAGGAAAGGCCCTCGGCCCTGATAATGTTCTTATTGAGGTGTGGAGATGCCTTAGGGACGTGGCAATAGTATGGCTCACAAAGCTATTCAACCACATTTTTCAGCCAAACAAGATGACTGAAGAATGGAGGAAAAGTATATTAGTACCTATCTTAAAAAATAAAGGAGATATTCAAAGTTGTACTAATTATCGAGGGATTAAGCTTATGAGTCATACTATGAAGCTTTGGGAGAGAGTGATTGAACACCGCCTGAGGAAAGTGACCAATGTCACTAAAAACCAGTTTGGTTTTATGCCTGGGAGGTCTATTATGGAGGTGATTTTTTTGCTTCGTCGGCTTATGGAGAGATATATGGAGCAGAAGAAGGACCTGCATATGATGTTCGTTGACTTGGAGAAGACGTACAACAAGATACCAAGGTCAGTCATGTGGTGGGCACTAGAGAAACATAAAGTGTCAACAAAGTACATTAACCTTATCAATGATATGTATAATAATATTAGGACAAGTGTGCGCGTAAGTGATAGTGAGACTGATGCATTTCCTATCACGGTAGGACTACATCAAGGATCGGCTTTGAGCCCATACATCTTTTCCTTGGTGATGGATGAGATGTCGAAGGATATACAAGGGGATATCCCTTGTGCATGCTCTTTGCCGATGATGTAGTGCTGGTAGATGAAACTAGGGATGGTGTTGATAAGAAATTAGAGTTGTGGAGACAAACTTTAGA
Source organism: Neostapfia colusana (assembly GCA_030760725.1). NCBI lineage: Eukaryota > Viridiplantae > Streptophyta > Magnoliopsida > Poales > Poaceae > Neostapfia > Neostapfia colusana. The sequence goes on along the minus strand of JASWHV010000014.1, from coordinate 4,070,971 downwards.
GTCCAAGAGGTTTAGACTTAGTAGGACCAAGACCGAGTATATGAGATGTGACTTTAGTGGTGTTGGTCGTGAAGAGTGAAATGTTAGTCTACAAGGACAAATAGTACATAGAAGGGACTCTTTCCGATACTTAGGATCAATGTTACAAAGCAATGGCGATATTGATGAAGATGTTTGCCACAGGATTAAGGTAGGGTGGATGAAATGGCGACAAGGCTCTGGAATCCTATGTGATAGGAAGGTCCCACAAAAGCTAAAAGGGAAGTTTTATAGGACGGTGATCAGACCCGCGATGCTATATGGGGTGGAATGTTGGCCAACTAAACGGCAACATGTCCAACAAATGAGTGTCGCAGAGATGCGCATGCTACGGTGGATGTGCGGGCACACGAGAAGAGACCGAATAAGTAATGAGGCGATTCGTGATAGGGTAAGGGTGGCGTCGATTGAAGAGAAGTTAGTCCAACATTGATTAAGGTGGTTTGGACATATCCAGCGGAGACCTGCAGAAGCACCGGTTAACAGTGGGATTTTAAGAGGTAGAGAAAATATTAGGAGGGGTAGAGGGCGACCAAGGTTGACCTGGAAGGAGGCGGTAAAACGAGATTTGAAGATTGGAATGTATCCAGAGACTTAGCTCATGATAGGACCGCATGGAAAGTAGCAATTCATGTGCCAGAATCTTAGTTTTTTTCTTTACTTTTTTCTTGTTACTCTTATATCTCTTCCTCTATTTTACTTCATTGAAATATATATATATATATATATATATATAATTATTGGGTTTCATGTCTAGCCGACCCCAAAATGCTTGGGGTAAAAGCTTGGTTGTTGTTGTTGTTGTTGTATTGTATTTCCATTAATGATGGCTCCTCATTTTACTGGGAACCATGATGCAGTCTGACTTTTTTCATACAAAAAGGATATATGTCGTTACATTTTTTTATTCATCTAAACAATCCTGACAAATAAAAAAATTGCAGTGCTCTCACCAATAGCATGGAAGGTATGCTTTTTGGAAGGTTCTTGGTTGGAACAGGGATGGGATTGGGACCCCCAGTAGCTTCCCTCTATATAACAGAGGTGTGTGTGTTTTCATTAATGGCTGCCTATTTATGAGATCTTGTTGTAGTTCATCTAAGTTTATCTATACTCCTCATGGAATTCAGGTTTCTCCTCCTGCGGTGCGGGGTACATATGGAAGCTTTGTTCAGATTGCGACCTGTCTTGGAATCATAGTATCCCTCCTAATTGGTACCCCTGTCAAGGATATAGATAGATGGTGAGAAGCTTTCTGCTCTGGTCCTTTGTGTAGCTGTTGCAGTTAAGATGTGTGAGATTAGTCCGTACTAATATTCCTCACATTGGCAGGTGGAGAGTCTGCTTCTGGATTGCGGCTGTCCCAGCAACTTTACTAGCTCTTGGTATGGAGTTCTGTGCTGAGAGTCCACACTGGCTATATAAGGTGCCTTTACTTTGCAACACTATTTTCTTTTGTCATGTTATATCAAGCTAAACTTCAAGCTTTGTCTTCTAGATGTCTTTGTGACTCTTAACTGTGCTCTAAGTGTTCTTTTGGACTTTTTACTTCTTCCTCCTCCTACTTTGGAAGCATTACCCCTTTGATGTTTTGAGCATCATCAAATGATAAAGCTTGTTGATTACATTCTTCTTTCCATTGTCCTGAAGCTTTTTGTGCCAACTATTGGTCAGTGCTATTCAACATGAAGCTATTGTGTACTGATACTTCAGTAGTATCCTGAATCAAATCATTTGTGCTTTAGACTAAGAAAAATAAGTTACCATCCATCGATATATTTAACCATCACACATCCTACATTTGTTAAAAGGCATCAAAGTCTATGTAAATTACTGTACTGGTTTTCGTATGGTTTGTGACCATAGTAATCATATATATTTGCAGGTGCTCTCTCTTTCTTTTACATTCATATTAGTGCAGCTGTTTTAGGCTTTTCCCTGGTGTTAACTGTTGAGGTTACATCATAAACATTTTGTGAATCTTCTAAACTGTAATTTTCACGTTATTGTATTAGTCATATTGGCCTTGGCATGAATTGATATTTAAGCAGATACCCCCAGAATGGTTCGGTAAGTCCTGTTCTTTTGTCTATGCAGTGTGGAAGAATAAGTGAAGCAGAGATGCAATTTGAAAAGCTGCTGGGCCCTCTGCACGTAAAGTCTGCCATGGCCGAACTTTCTAGATCAGAAACAGATGATGGAGAAAGTGTGAAGTATTCTGAGTTGTTTCGTGGCCGCCACTTCAACGGTACAAGATTTTCCACTATCCTGTTGCATTGATGCACTCAATATAAATTGATCTCTGTTTGTCTGTTAAATGTATTCATTACAAGTCCCTTTTTGCTACAGTTGTTTTTATTGGCACGATGCTCTTTGCTTTACAACAATTATCTGGCATAAATTCTGTGTTCTATTTCTCATCAACTGTATTCAGAAGTGTTGGAGTGCCTGCTAGCCTTGCCAACATATGCATGGGAGTCTCAAATTTATCTGGTGAGTTACGTGCATTTGAGATCTTATTTTATTACTGTTATGTCACTTATGTGCACCAAAAGCAGTTATTAACTGCGCTGTTACATGTGTTTGGGGTCTTACTTTTGTCTGTTTTCTCTAAGGCTCAATCATTGCTATGCTTCTAATGGACAAGCTAGGCAGAAAAGTGCTCCTTTCAGGAAGCTTCCTTGCAATGGTAAGCATCCACCGTACATGGAGAATACATTGAACAGAACAGTATTATTTTATTTACTGACAGCACCTTACTGGTATAGGCCTTTTCAATGGGGCTTCAGGCCATCGGAGCAAACCGTCAGTATCTTGGCTCTGCAAGTGTGTATTTTTCAGTTGGTGGCATTCTGATGTAAGTTGCATGAGTTATATGTTTTCCATCAGTCGCTGCCTGTTGTAACCTTAGGCACCATTGATTATATATCAAAGTTAATTCAACCTTGCTATGGTAATATTCCAACCCACTTTCCTTAAAGAAAACATAGTAGTATGTGAAAGTCATTACACTATCTGTTGGAATTTGGAATGTTTTGATAGTTTTTACTTTGTATTACCGTTTTGTGTGACCACTGACCAGCTGGTCGCATGAAGTCAGCAAATAGGGCTGTCTTGTTTAATAGCATAAATAAATCACGGCTAATTGTGCTTTTTTAATCATAATTTCTTGTGTATTCTTTTCCTTTTTCATAATGCTATTGTGCACCTATGCTTTTTAGTAGTTTTTCATACAGAATATCCACAATTGGTCAAAAATATACCAGCATTTGCTCTATGCTCATAGGGAACTTGCAGAACTTTTCATTACTACTGTCACTCACTTTTTAAAGTTCTTACAGTCAAAGCTTTCCTGCAGGTTTGTCTTGTCATTTTCATTAGGGGCTGGACCAGTTCCTGGACTTCTACTACCTGAGATTTTCCCCAATAAAATACGAGCCAAGGCTGTGGCTTTGTGTATGTCTGTGCATTGGGTAAGAGTTCAGTGAACATGAAATTGGTTATGCATGTAAAATGGCTAGGCGGGATATATATATTATTGATATAGACCAGTTATATACTATAAATCTTTACACTGGCTTGTCATCCTTTTTTCTTCGATGAAGACCAATCGCATTGACTGATAATCAAAATGGAAACAAGGTCTTACTGATTGATTTCTATTTTTTCAAATGGGGCCTGCCAAATTGGAGTATGGAGTCTGCTTGCATGCTTTAGAATGTAGGTAATCTTATGTGGACAATCGAATCAGAAAACAAACCAAAATTGAGCAATGAGAAAGACTAACGAATCAAGTGTTAATAACGGTCGATAACGTCAGACAATGAATGGCATCTGTTATATTGTTAACCAGTTTTAGTCAAGTGACTGCAAGAGGGTACCTGTCACTGAGTGGTGTCTGTATTCTGATATCCTTTTAATTCACTTTACAAAGCAGTGTTTTTTGTCTTTTCTTTATTGTAAATTCTTTCATCTTTAGCTTTTTATTTCTAGTTGAGTACCCTGATAACAATCAATCGATTACTTGAGTGGGAGAAAATATGTGTACTACATTTTTTAGAAACTGTGTAGGAATTGTAATCCCAGTTAGTTATAGGCAGTTGTACTCTTTATCAAAGTTTCCTGTGTACTTAAAGTTATATCCACTTGTTGACATGTTATTGAAATTAAAATCTGCAGATTTTCAACTTCTTTGTTAGTTTGTTATTCTTGCGGATGCTGGAGCAGCTTGGACCACAGCTTTTGTACACAATATTTTCATCGTTCTGCGTGATAGCGGCAATATTTGTGCGGCGCAACGTTGTTGAAACAAAGGGAAAGACTTTGCAAGAGATAGAAGTTTCACTTCTACAAGCACAATAAAGGTAATGAATTAATTTTAGTCTGGCATGATCACATCCCGCTTCTGTTTATCGACTTGTATTTATGGTTGGCTGTTGTGATGTGTTTTTTTCTGAGGCTGTGACACGAGTGAAATAACTCAAAAAGGCATAAGATCTTTAGTTTAGATTGATGATATCATGATCTCTTGAGCATAAAATTGAATTCACAAGCAGCATGCTATCCTCGTTGCAGGAGTCTGATGTTACACCGAATGGTTGAATACCACCCAGCTGCTGCATGTGCAAGCGCCCTGCAGAAGTTAGTTCCGGAATCAAGTCATCTCTTGCGAATGAGAACGCCCTACAATGGTCTCAGGGAAGTTCCAGACATGCGCCTGCGACCGCTAGGGCGTCCCGGTTCCGGCATTTATCATGTACCGAGGATGTGTGTGTATAGCCCACGCTAGATATACCTATGTTGTGTGCGTTTTCTCCTCTTTTTATTCATACTGCCCTGTAAGATGAAAGTGGAGTTTAGCCTTGGATGAGTAGTTGGAAAAAAAGGACCCTCATTTGTAAGACGTGCATGAATATACTCTCTGGAAGTGTATGCAAAACAAGGCCCGTTCTTCTTTGAGCTTTGATTAGGTGGTTTGCCTCGGCCTGTAGTGCACCGTTCTGGCACATGAAGGTGTGGTCGTTTATGGAGAACTCGGTTTTATTTTTCAAGATGGATGAGATCGCCTGTCGACACTTACTCCGGATTTGTACTGGGCAGCCCGTGGAGGTTTTTTTTTTGGATGGGCTAGTCCCCCGCGGAGAGCTTAAGCGTAGTGGGACGAAGGAAACAGATGAACACAGGGGTTTTTTACGTGGTCCACGGTGAGCAGAGGTGTTCGTTGTATTGCTTGGTGCTCAGAACCGGAGTTCTGAGCTTGAGGATGAGCTGAGTGCTAGAATGCTGAATCAGGGTGCTAACTCGCGTGAGAGTATGCCAAGAGTTGAACCCTAGTGGGAGTTGAGCAAAATGTCGAACCCCTTGTAACGTTGCCTACCCGAGTCTTTTATAGTCCAAGGCTCGGGCGGCTTACAAGGTGGGCCCGGGACCCGACAGGTGGTCTCGGGGAGATTGCCTGCCATCTACCGTATCCCGCAGTTAAGCCGGTAGCTGTCTCTGGCGAGGGCTTCTGAGTCTTCGTCTTGCCGCCCTGCCCACGCCGCAAGCTAGGCGTAGTGGTTGATGACGGCAGGGGAGGCAGTGGATGTCTTGTCGCTGTGTTTATTGGTGTACAGCCTCTGACGCGGCATTGCCAGTCTTCACTGCGACGTGACTAGGTACAACGGCACCTGACAGCGGCGTGCTCCGCGTCTCCGCATCTTGGAAAGGCGCGGGTCTTGAATACCTTATACGGACAAGGTATGACGCGTCTTTACTCTTGCTGCCTATCGCGCGGGGGTAGGTAGTGCTCTTCTGCTGGCCACGTGGCGGGCCCAGAGCTCTCCTCTGAGGAGAGGGAGGTCCGGCCCCGCTGGACACGTAGAGTCTTCGGAGCTCTCCCCGCGGAGGGGGGAGGTCCGGCTCTGTTGGCCACGTGGCGGGCCCGGAGCTCTCCTCTGAGGAGAGGGAGGTCCGGCTCCGCTGGACACGTGGAGCCTCCGGAGCTCTCCTTGCGGAGAAGGGAGGTCCGGCTCTACCGGCCACGTGGCGGGCCTAGAGCCCTCCTCTAAGGAAAGGGAGGTCCGGCCCCGCAGTACACGTAGGGCTTTCGGAGCTTGCCCCTGCGGAGGGGGCAAAGTCCTTAGGCAATTTCCCCTGTGCGCGGGGGTACCCCATATTGAGGGTACCGACAGTGGCCCTCGGGCCCATCTCGGGGGAGATAACGAGCCCGAGGTGGGGCCCTCGTCTCTTCTTCTTCGCGCACCTTCTCGATGACCCGTTTTGACCATTGCTGGAGCACGAACAGTCACGGGATCGTGGGGGGTGAGCTCTGCTTGATGATTGCTTTTACTGCGGCAGTTCCCAAGGCTGCCACTACTGCACGTCGCAGCGCACGTCGCAGCGTCTTGTCAGGAACCGCCGGGTTCTCCGCCTGGGGGTTGTGAACCCGGTCCACCGCTTCTGTCGGACGGCCTGGGCCTACTTGTCATCGACTTCAGGGCTTGGAGCTGAAGCGGTTGTCCCAAGCAGCGTATTCGAAGAGTTTCGAATTGCTTTGAATCGCGTATGGGAAGTTTAAAAGGGGATCTCATCTGCATCGCAGGCTTCCCTTCGCACTTCCCCACGCCTGAGCTCTCCTTGTTTCTCCGAGCCCCTGCGCCTTTGTCTTCCAAGGCTTGTGCTTCCGCCGCCAATGGTTTCCAACCTGATTCCAAAGGACGACGGAGCTCGGACCGCTGACAGGGGGAGGGGCAGGTCTCCCGGGAACGCCAGGCGGTGCTGGATCGTGAGCTGGCGGGTGACTTCCGGGCATCGGAGTTGGAGCGGCTCACCCAGGATCTCCAACTTCGAGAGGGCTCTCTGGCAGCCAAGGAGAAGAGATTCTCCGAGGAGGGGCTCGACGCCCTGTTGGCAGCCCGCCAAGAGGTTGAGAAACTCCAGGCTTCGCGGTCTGTCGAGGCCCGGGCAGTCTGGAACTTCGTCGGCCAGGCGGGGTACGCCCTGGTACCCCTCGGCTTCAGCCCCGTGAGGACGTGGGCTCCGTCGCAGGAGGTGGCTGAGGTGATCCCGACACTCGAGTCCATCGGTGCCAAGCTGGACAGGCTCGAAGCCGTGATCGCCGGCGAGCTTGAGTCAGAGGGACGGGGCCTGGCGATGGAGGTCGCCACGCACATGCTGGCGTGCTTCCGGAGCCGGGATCCCCCCCTCTCTCTGGAGCCTGTAAGACGGGGCCCCGTCGCCGAGCGGGAGGAAGCCGCCAGGGTCGAAGTCGGGGACGCGGCTGCCCTCGTAGCCTCCAAGTTCCGGCGGGAGTCCGGGGACTCCTAGGCAGTCGCCCCCGCGGCCGGAAGGCCTTGTAACTTTCTTTTTTGTTTTTGTTGAGTCTGTAGTCCAGCTCATGGAGCTTCGATGAATGAAAAGACTCTTGTGTGTTTTTGCGTCTGTGTTTTTCTATCTTCTTAATGGCTTGGCCCACCCGAGTCCTTAGCTCCGCAAGGGCTTCAGGAGGTCTTCACCGATCTTGAAGTTTTGCACAGACACCTTCCTCGGGTCCTTATTGTGATAAGGGCCCGAGGGGTCTTCGGAGCTCGCCCCGTGAGGACGGGGGTGGTCCGGATCCGCTGGCCATGTGGCGGGCCCGAAGCTCCTCTGAGGAGAGGTGGTCCGGCCCCGCTGGACACGTGAAGCCTTCGGAGCCCGCCCCTGCGGAGGGGGCGAGGCCCGGCTCTGTCGGCCACGTGGCGGGCCCGGAGCTATACTCTGAGGAGAGGGGTGGCCCCGGCCCCGCCGGACACGTGGGGCCTTCGGAACCCGCCCCTATGAAGGGGGCAAGGTCCGGGTCCTCCGGTCTTGCGTTGGAGTAGTCAGGAGCTCCGGCCTTTCTTCGTGCGGTCCCCGTAGTGGCCCCCTGGTAGGTGTGGCCAATGGATTGGGCACACCTACCATACTCGTGTGGAGGAGCTAAGGCTAGGAGGTCCTGCACACAAGTAAGGGAACCGTAATTCTCCTCGGGGGCTCTCCCCTCCCTATCTCATAGTCTTATTTGGCTTACGCTCCTGATCCGGTATACGGGGCTTGGGCAATTCAGTGCGCCCAGCGTCGGGGGTCCGGCTCCCTCCAAGGTCAGGGTACGACCGTCCGGCCCCTAGTACTGGACCGTAACGCTGGGGAGGCAGAGTGCACAGGCTTTCGGTACGGAACCAGGCAAAGCAGACTGTACTCCCCTGGACCTCCGAAGGGCAGGGCGCGCACGCTTTGGGTCGAAACCAGGCAAAGCAGTCTACGCACCCTGGATCCCCCATGCACAGTGCAGGCTTTTCCTGGAGGTGACCAAATGGCATCGCAGCACCTGACTGGGGGAGGCCCGAGAGGCCCCCTGGCCATCGGCAGGTACCTCAAGCGTGACCGTCTTCGGTAGGATAGCAAACGCCGACTAGGGATGGGAGTGGGAAAGGAGAGCTAAGTGTACGGTGGGCATACACAGAAAGTGCGATCATAAAAATTAATGCGTAATTTAAATGAACACATAAGTAAGAGCGTGGTAGAACAGGATTCTTTCTATATAAATGCCCAGAGGAGGAAGGCAGGCTAAATATGGAGGCAACGACCACCCCATTATGAGGGGAAGCAAGATCCTACGCGCTTAGGGTCGGAACCAGGCCAAGCTGGATGTAGTCTTGGACCGTCCCCTGGGGCTTAGTTGCTCCGAGCGTTGTTCCTAGACTCTATGGGATCTATTACAGAAAAGAAAAGACATGTGCTACCAATGCTCTAGGAATAGAACTTACGGAGGTGTTCCAAGGGTTCGGGAGCGGATCCCCATCCTTAGTGGAGAGGCGTACGCACCCGGGGCGTCAAGCTTTCGCGACTCGGAAGGGACCTTCCCAGCTGGGGGAGAGTTTGTTGGTCCCTTCACGAGAAAGTATGCGCCGCAACACCAGGTCGCCTTCTTGGAGCTCCCAAACGCGCACGGTCCTTTGGTGGTAGCGCCGGAGCGCCTGCCGGTACCGTGCGTTCCGGAGCGCTGCGTGTAATCGAGCCTCGTCGACGAGGTCGATGTCATCACGCTGGAGGTTGTCCTGCGTGGCTTCATCGTAAGCTCGGACACGGAGAGACCCCATGGTGATTTTTGGGGGAAGCACAACTTCGGCCCCGTACACTATGAAGAAGGGAGTCTCCCCGGTGGCCCGGCTTTGGGATGTACGGTTAGCCCACAGTGTGCTCGGAAGCTCATCCACCCACTTGGCACCATGTTTCTTCAAGCCGGCGTAGGTGCGAGTCTTGAGGCCCCAAAGAATCTCGGCGTTGGCCCTCTCGACTTGCCCATTGCTCTTTGGGTGAGCACCAGAGGCATAGCACACCTAGATGCCGAGCTCTTCACAGTAGTCTTGGAACGCTGGGCTGGTGAACTGGGTCCCGTTGTCGGTGATGATTCTTTTCGGGACCCCGAACCTGTAGACGATCGACTTGATGAACTTGACTGCGGATTGCTTGTTGATGGTGATGACGGGTGTAGCTTCCAGCCACTTGGTGAACTTGTCGATGGCGACGTAGAGGTACAGGAATCCCCCGACGGCTTTGGGGAACGTCCCCAGGATGTACAACCCCCATACCGCGAACGGCCACGAGGGCGGGATCATCTGTACCGCTTGAGCCGGTGTGTGGATCTACTTGGCATGAAACTGGCACGTCTTGCAGCTCTTTACCAGCTTGACGGCATCCCGGAGTGCTGTCGGCCGGTAGAAGCCATGTCGGAAGGCTTTGCCGACGAGCGTGCGTGAGGAAGAGTGACTCCCACATTCGCCTCCATGGATCTCAGCGAGCAAGTCGCAGCCTTCCCCCTGGGGTATGCACCGCAATAGGACGTGGTTGGCGCCACGCCGGTAGAGATCCCCTTCTACCAGCGCATATCTTTTAGCCATGCGCACGATCCGTTCAGCGGATACACGTTCATCAGGGAGGATGTTGTCTTTCAAGTAGTCCCGGATCTCCGTGATCCATGCATCGGGTCTGACTTGAGCTTCTGGATCTTGAGCGCTGGGTAGCACAGAGTCCCCAGTGACGCTTACGATCCGTGGCAGCGTCCATGGTAGAAGGGCCGCCGAGACCACCAGCTTTGAGGTGCTGGTCCCGCCCCCTTCGCCCGGCTCGGCAGGCCGGGCTGTGGGCCGCAGCAACGTCCTCTCGAAGACTCCTTCGGGCACCAGGGCTCCGGTGGAGGCCTTCGTTGAGAGTTCGTCGGCCACAGCATTGTCGGCGTGCGGTACAAGGCGCAGGTCCAAGGCGAGGAAGTCTTTCTCCAACATCTGCACATGGAGCAGATAGGCAGCTAGTTGCGGGTCATTGTAGGAGCATTCACCCTTGACTTGCTTGATGAGTAGCTGGGAGTCGCCCTGTGCCAACAACTGGCGAGCGCCAAGAGACAGGACTGTCTTTAGGCCAAAGATGAGGGCTTCATACTCTGCCATGTTGTTGGTTGCGAGACGCACCATGTACCCAAACTGCTCCCCCGATGGCATGAGAAGCAGTACGCCGGCACCGGCCCCCTGCTTTCGTGAGGAGTCGTCGAAGAAGAGCGTCCAGTGAGGCCCGGTGAAGACCGAAGCTCGGGGCTTCGGTCCACCGTCTTTGTTGCCCCTGGGTTGGTTGGCGATGGCGTCCACTCGGCCACGAAGTTAGCCAATGCTTGGCTCTTGACCGCGTGTCGAGGTAGGAAGTTCAGCTCGAACTCCGCCAACTCCGCTGCCCACTTAGCGACGTTGCCGGTCGCGTTGGGGCTGTGAAGAATGGCCTTCAGCGGGTAGGAGGTGACCACCGAGATCCGATGGGTCTCGAAGTAGTGGCAGAGTTTCCTGGATGACACGAACCCACGGTCTTGTCGAGGCAGGATCACGCTGAGGGGTGATGCGTTGCACAACACCGGATAACACACATCAAAGGTACAAAGCGGAAGCAAAACTTTTATAACATAAAGTGGTTTATGAACATTTGTACATCAAAATAAGTCCAGTCTATACTTACAGGCGTAGACTACGCATCAAGTTCACGTTCAGCCCGTGAACGTGTCCTTGCTAGCACAAAGGCACACTAACACGGCGGCGTGCACGACTCCCACTCGACGGGGTTCCCCTCCTGGGGTTCCGTCTCCTCTTCGGGAGTCCCTTCCTCATAGAACCCTGCAAAAGCTTCAAACACAAGGAGTGAGCACGAAGGCTCAGCAAGTCTGACCCGTCTCACCTAAACATGGAACTTCTACATGGGGGTGATGGGTACATGAGGTAGAACCATTCGCAAAGGACTCGCCTAATTATTGGGACCTTACTTTCAAATTTTAGCAGTAGGTTGTGGAGAACCTTACGCTAAGGCACATGAGAGAGCCGCAATCAAACAAGAAATGCATTTCTCTTATGTACTTTGCCCAAAGTTGAAAGGAACTTTAATTAGCTCTAGACTACAGCAAATCATTAACAATCAAGTCCGTCTTTCAATCAACAACATTTTAACATGTAACTAGCCTGTTCTTTCTACGTCACGGTACAGTGAACAAGTGGTACTCATTGACCGCGAGGGACGACGAATATAATCGATTTACACCTGCAGGGTTACCCGAACAACCTGTCACGTACGCCCGTACTCGATGTTGCCTACAGCAACCATCACTGATGCCGTACGCAACCACCTTTCACCCGTCAGCCAAATATTGAACCGGTCCCATCGTCCCGAGCAAGAGGTCTCTGCACGCGCATCTCAGTGCCACCAGCCGATTTACACCTCAAGCTCTCAACCTACCCTCTGAACGACGGGCAATGCCTCAATACCCAGCTACCCGAGTTACATCAGTTTCCCGGTTCCCATATAGCCGGTAGGTCTTCAGTACTATTCTAGCTTGTTCAACAGGCCCGCACACGGATCGGTCCTCAATCGACACAAGCGGAGCTATAGCACACAGGCCCCAAAGTCCTGCTGCCCTTACTCTCCGCTCGGTGTCATTTTTCTTGCCATGTGTATCATGTGCTATTTCTACCCGAGTCAAGTGTCTCTAGCCTATGCTCGCGAGTAGTTCCAACTACTCGACTTGTACCGAATCCTATCCTAACTTAGCTTTGCAGTAGCTAACAGGGTTTGCAATCCTAAACCCAACCCATGGTTTTCTTGGCTATGCAATTGGCTTTCCAAACAAGACTCTAATGCAAGGAAATAAGTGATACTCAAAGAAAGTGCTCAAAACAATAAAAATTTGTAAAGAGATTGATGCAAACCGGAGCTTGCCTTGCCGCTCTTGGTCGTAGGCTAGCTGCTCCTCTGGAGTAACGAAGTCTAGGACTTCGGGTTCCTCCTCGACCTTAGCGACTACATGATATACAAATTATGTATTAATTTAAATGCATTTGATTGAATTTAAACTTGTGAACTCTATAACTTTTACTAGACAGACCCAATGACTGTGAAACTTTTACTGTGGCTTGGTCACAACCTAAACAGAGACTTGGTCAAGTTTTAGTTGCAGCAAAGCTCATTTGAGCCCTCCATAATTAATTATGTACTTGACCTTAATTGAAGGATTTTAGGGTGTTCTAAGGAATTTCATGAAACAAACTATGACTTTCTGAAAACTATATTTTTAGAGGGTTCTAATGGAGTTGGTTTCACTTAATTTGAAGGTTCCTAGCTAAAGATATGAGCTAAACAATTTCAGAGAAAATTCTGAAAATGTTTCTGAACATTTTCTATTTTCTCTGGAACAGTTTCACTAATCACACCATTAGGTGGATCAAATGAGCTCAAATGGATCTGAAATGTTTATGGTAGTTCAGGGATATTTTGGTGAATATTCCAGCAAAATTTCAGAATTTTCCTCCAAAGAATTCTCCAGTTAAAATTCCAAACAGTTTAAACTTTGAGGAATTAATTCTGGAGAATTAAGGATTTTCATGAAGTGAAACTTGATTTGCTGGAAAGTGCTCATAGAGCTGAATCCAACAAAATTTGGTTCACTCAATTTGGAGCTTCCTAGCCAAGGTTATGAGGCTTTGAAGTTTGAATGTAATCTGAAAATCGGGGAAAAAGTTTAAATCTGCCGGGGGGCCACGGGGACACGTGTTGGGCGCGGAGGCGTCAGCACACTGAGGCCCACAGGGTTTTTGCGCGCCAGCACATCAGATACCAGCCGCAGCCCGATCCCGATTTAAAATATCTGCCGCTGACAGCTGGGGTCCACCCCCTTCGTCTACTCTCGCTGCTCGCGCTCTGCCGCCGGGGTACCTCATCGGAGAGCTCGCCGGCAGCCTCTGTGGAGCTCCAAACTTCACGATTTTGGCCGCCCCTGCCTACTTTCACTCGGGGAACAGGATTCTGGGCTCAGCTCGTCCTCACAATGGCCGGTGCATGGTCGGCGACGAGCCGCCGCCTCGGGAAGACTTCAGCCGTGTCGGCCGACCTCCTTAGCACCCCAATCACTCGAGCAACCGGTCGGGAAGCATCAGTGGACCGTAGGGAAGATCGGCATGAGCTTGAAGCAGCTCGGGGGAGGCCCGAAGTAGGCCCTCACCGTGCGCCCGATGCCTCCCGCATGCTCCGCCGTCGGTAAACTTCGAAATACGTCGGGTACAGAGGTTCTCAGGCCAAAGGTTGTGAAGGCAACTTGTGCGCTACCGTGTCTAGTTTGTGTGGGAGCGGATTGAGGTCCTCTAATCCTTTCTAGAGTATTAATTCGACAGAACGGCACCCGAAGGTCGGTCTGTACCCAGAAAGGGGAAAACTCGAAATTCACCGCCGGTGAGCAAGCACTCGGGCTGTGGCTCGGTGGTGAGCAGCACCGATTACCAGCGCGTCCAAGGGTGCCTTGGCTCGGGCGTGACAACCTCCCGGTTGGGCTGTCCACGGAAGCCCGAAGTGCGGCGGTTTTAGGTCACCGAACTAAACTCTCGGTATAGCCGAGATCGACAGGTTTTAGCTGAGTTCTAGCAACGGGGAAGAACGAGGAAGGTTCCTAGTACCTTGTCGTAGCTCAGGAGGGAGTAGAAAGGCGGTGATCATGCTTCCTTGATCAGCTCCGAGTGATCGGCAGCGATGGCTGGTGCGAGGAAACAGCAGAGTGTGCGGTGCTCTATCCGATCAGGGCGACTGCGGAGATAAGGGGGCTGCGAGGCGGTTCAGCAAGTCGGGGCGGCAAGCAGGTGGTGTCCCAATCGACTCCTCGCCGTGGCGGCTGCTCAGTCCGGCGCAAAAACCCGAGCTGGGTTTTCAGTCAGTTGTGTTTGCTTCAGTGGCTGACATGTGGGTCCCACCCGGGGTTTTAACCTCTGAAATTAACTTTGCTCTACTGCTCTAAACAGTGGAGACCAAACTATCCTCAAGCATTTGAATTATCTGCCCCTCAGCCATTTGAATGGGGTAGAATTCAAATTGGTTTGGGTTTGACTAAATTTCAGCACACATGTAGTTTGAAATTCAAATAAGGTTTGAATTTGCTACATTTAACTCATGTCAAGCTCAACTCCAAATGGAGTGAAAATTGGTATGTGAGCTCACAAAAATGTGCTGAGCAAGAATATGTCTCCCAAATTTTGAATTTATGGGATCAAAACAGTTTGAATTTGCATTTGAGTTCAAACTGCCCTCCTCCTAGCTATACCCCAAAAGTACCTCAAAAGGTTTTGATTGGGGTGAAACTTGGCATGGACATTCCTAGCAATGTGAGTTTTCATATGCCCAGCCCCTGTATATCACATGTGGGAAATACCACTTTTGCAATATGTGAGTTTGTTCTCAAATGAGTATGTTGGTGGTGGTTACTTGCTCTTCAAATGTGTTTATCAACTTGCTTCAAATGAGGTGTGTGTGTGGTGATGACACTTCAAACATGTGTCAAAAACTGAGGCCCTTACATTCCTCCCCCTTAAAAGAATCTCGTCCCGAGATTATAAGGTGAAAATGAGAGAGAGGACGATGGAAAATTACGGGATATGCGACGTGAAAAAGTCGGGGTAGTTAGCGTGAAGAAATCCTTCGCTGTCCCATGTCGCTTCGTCCATGGAGTGATTACTCCATAGAACTTTGTAGAAATACAACGTACGGTTGCATGTGGTTCGGGCCTTTTCGTCAGTGATCTGAACCGGTTCCTCCCGATAGGTGATATCCGGTTGCAATTCTTCAATGTCCTCCAGCTGAACGGTAGTTGATAGCTTAAGACACTTCCTCAGCTAGGAAATGTGAAAGACGTCGTGCACACCAGAAAGTGCTTCTGGTAATTTCAGCCGGTATGCTACTGATCCACATCTTTCGGTAATCTGGAATGGACCGATGAATCCGGGTGCCAACTTTCCTCTCACCCTGAATCTGTTTACGCCCTTCATCGGAGACACACGTAGATATACGTGATCCCCGACTTTGAATTGTAATGGGCGTCTTCTCTGGTCCGCATATTGTTTCTGACGGGATTGGGCGGCATTTAGGTTCGCTTGAATCAGTCGAACATTCTCTTCCGCGTTGTTGACAAGGTCAATCCCGAAGGTAACCTTTTCGCCAGACTCACACCAGTTCAATGGTGTGCGGCATTTCCTTCCGTATAGCGCCTCATACGGCGCCATCTGGATGCTGGCTTGATACCCATTGTTGTACGAGAACTCGGCTAACGACAAGTGATCATCCCAATTCTTGCCGTGGTTGATAGCGCAAGCTCGTAGCATGTCTTCTAAGATCTGATTTACCCGTTCGGTTTGCCCATCCGTCTTCGGGTGGTATGCTGAACTACGGATCAGCTTCGTCCCCAATGCAGCGTGCAGCTGCTCCCAAAAACGGGACACAAATAAAGTGACCCAATCCGATATGATGGTACGGGGTACGCCGTACAAGCATAGGATCCGTGAGATGTAATCAGCGTACATCTTGGCGTTGTAGTTGGTATTGACCGGGATGAAATGGGCAACTTTGGTGAGCCGGTCAACGATCACCCACACAGAATCATGTTTTTGAAAGGTGGTGGGTAAACCGACGATGAAGTCCATGCTCACATCCTCCCACTTCCAGGCAGGAACGCTTAGTGGTTGCAGCAGTCCCGGTTTCCGCATATGGTCTGCTTTCACCCTTTGACATTGTCGAAGTGTGTGGTCGACACTTCGCCTGGACCTGCTCTGGGCAGCCCGCGGAGGTTCTTTTTCGGAGGGGCTAGTCGCTTGCGAAGAGCTTAAGCGTAGGGACGAGTGAGGGAGGAGCTTGACACGGCGAGTTTTACGTGGTTCGGGCCGCCGGAGCGTAAAACCCTACGTCCACGGTGAGCAGAGGTGCTCGCTGTATTGCTTGTTGCTCAGAACCGGAGTCCTGAGCTTGAGGATGAGTTACGCCTAGGGTGTGAGTTGCTGGAGTGCGAACCCCCGCTAACGTTGCCTACCCGAGCCGTTTATAGTCCAAGGCTTGGGCGGCTTACAAGGTGGGCCCCGGGGACCCGACAGGTGGTCCCGGGGTGATTTCCTACCAGCTTCTATGTCTTGGCGCTAGCGTCGAGGTCCTCGTCCTGCCACCCTGTCCATGCTGCAGGCTAGGTGTAGCGTGCAGCCGTTGGTGATGGCAGGGACGGTAGGGCATGTCTTGTCCGTGTCTTGTCGCTGCCTTAAATGGACTGTAGCTTCTGACACTGTGTGCCTGTCTTGACTGTGACTGGTCACAGTGGCGCCTGCCTGGCGTGCGCTGCGCCTCCGCGTCTTGGGAAGGCGCGGGTCGTGAATGTCTTGTACGGTAAAGGTATGGCGCGCCTTTACTCCTGCTGCCTACCGCACTGGGTGGACAGCGCTGCTCTGCTGGCCACGTGTCGGGCCTGGAGCTCTCCTCTCAGGAGAGGAGGAGCTCTGGCCACGCCGGACACGTGGAGCCTTTGGAGCTCACCCCCGCGGAGGGGTAGAGGTCCGACCTTCTAGGCCACGTGGCAGGCCCGAAGCTATCCTCCGAGGGGAGGAAGCTCCGGCCCTACTGGACACGTGGCTCCTTTTGAGCTCGCCCCGGCGGATGGGGCGAGGTCCGACCTTCTGGGCCACGTGGCAGGCCCGGAGCTATCCTCCGAGGGGAGGGAAGCTCCGGCCCTACTGGACACGTGGCTCCTTCGGAGCTCGCCCCGGCGGATGGAGCGAAGTCCGGCCTTCTGGGCCACGTGGCAGGCCCGGAGCTATCCTCCGAGGGGAGGGAAGCTCCGACCCTACTGGACACGTGGCTCCTTCGGAGCTCGCCCTGGCGGAGGGGGCGAGGTCCGGCCTTCTGGGCCACGTGGCAGGCCCGGATCTATCCTCTAAGGAGAGGAGAGCTCCGGCCCTACCGGACACGTGGTGCCTTCGGAGCTTGCCCTTGCGGAGGGGGCGAGGTCCTTAGGCAGTTTTACCCTGTGCGCGGGGGTACCCGGTATTGAGGGTACCGATAGTGGCCCCCGGGCCCACCTCGGGGGAGGTATCGATCCCGGGGTGGGGCCTTCTTCTTTCCGCGCACTTCCTTGTCTTGAGTATTCCCTGTGCTGATAGGGTCTCGACGGCTTCGGAGTTCAGCTTCTGAGGAGAGGGTGAACCCTGGCATTGTAGCTCAGCCCTGCCGTGGGGGCGGAGGTCCGGAAGTCATCGGAGCTTAGGCCCACGAAGGGCGTGAGGTCCGGTCATCAGGGCTCGCCTCTGAAAGGAGGGCGAGAGCTGGCATCGGAGCTCGGCCCAGCTGTGGGGGCGGAGGTCCGGAAGTCATCGGAGCTCAGGCCCACGAAGGGCATGAGGTCCGGCATCAGGGCTCGCCTCTGAAAGAAGGGCGAGGGCTGGCATCGGAGCTCGGCCCAGCTGTGGGGGCGGAGGTCCGGAAGTCATCGGAGCTCAGGCCCACGAAGGGCGTGAGGTTCGGCACCAGGGCTCGCCTCTGAAAGGAGGGCGAGAGCTGGCATCGGAGCTCGGCCCAGCTGTGGGGGCGGAGGTCCGGAAGTCATCGGAGCTCAGGCCCACGAAGGGCGTGAGGTCCGTCATCAGTGCTCGCCTCTGAAAGAAGGGCTGGCATCGGAGCTCGGCCCAGCTGTGGGGGCGGAGGTCCGGAAGTCATCGGAGCTCAGGCCCACGAAGGGCCTGAGGTCCGGCATCAGGGCTCGCCTCTGAAAGGAGGGCAAGGGCTGGCATCGGAGCTCGGCCCAGCTGTGGGGGCAGAGGTCCGGAAGTCATCGGAGCTGAGGCCCACGAAGGGCGTGAGGTCTGGTCATCAGGGCTCGCCTCTGAAAGGAGGGCGAGAGTTGGCATCGGAGCTCGGCCCAGCTGTGGGGGCGGAGGTCCGGAAGTCATCGGAGCTCAGGCCCACGAAGGGCGTGAGTTCCGGCATCAGGGCTCGCCTCTGAAAGGAGGGCGAGGGCTGGCATCGGAGCTCGGCCCAGCTGTGGGGGCGGAGGTCCGGAAGTCATCGGAGCTCAGGCCCACGAAGGGCGTGAGGTCCGGCACCAGGGCTCGCCTCTGAAAGGAGGGCGAGGGCTGGCATCGAAGCTTGGCCCAGCTGTGGGGGAGGAGGTCCGGAAGTCATCGGAGCTCAGGCCCACGAAGGGCGTGAGGTCCGTCATCAGTGCTCGCCTCTGAAAGGAGGGTGAGGGCTGGCATCGGAGCTCGGCCTAGCTATGGGGGCGGAGGTCCGGAAGTCATCGGAGCTCAGGCCCACGAAGGGCGTGAGGTCCGGCATCAGGGCTCGCCTCTGAAAGGAGGGCAATGGCTGGCATCGGAGCTCGGCCCAGCTGTGGGGGCGGAGGTCCGGAAGTCATCGGAGCTCCGGCCCACGAAGGGCGTGAGGTCCGGCATCAGGGCTCGCATCTGAAAGGAGGGCGAGGGCTGGCATCGGAGCTCGGCCCAGCTGTGGGGGCAGAGGTCCGGAAGTCATCGGAGCTCAGGCCCACGAAGGGTGTGAGGTCCGGCATCAGGGCTCGCCTCTGAAAGGAGGGCGAGGGCTGGCATCGGAGCTCGGCCCGATTGTGGGGGCGGAGGTCCGGAAGTCATCGTAGCTCAGGCCCACGAAGGGCGTGAGGTCCGGCATCAGGGCTCGCCTCTGAAAGGAGGGCGAGGGCTGGCATCGGAGCTCGGCCCAGCTGTGGGGGCGGAGGTCCGGAAGTCATCGGAGCTTAGGCCCACGAAGGGCGTGAGGTCCGGCATCAAGGCTCGCCTCTAAAAGGAGGGCGAGGGCTCGCATCGGAGCTCGGCCCAGCTGTGGGGGCGGAGGTCCGGAAGTCATCGGAGCTCAGGCCCACGAAGGGCGTGTGGTCCGGCATCAGGGCTCGCCTCTAAAAGGAGGGTGATGGCTGGCATCGGAGCTCGGCCCAGCTGTGGGGGCGGAGGTCCGGAAGTCATCGGAGCTCAGGCCCACGAAGGGCGTGAGGTCCGGCATCAGGGCTCGCCTCTGAAAGGAGGGCGAGGGCTGGCATCGGAGCTCGGTCCAGCTGTGGGGGCAGAGGTCCGGAAGTCATCGGAGCTCAGGCCCACGAAGAGCGTGAGGTCCGGCATTAGAGCTCGCCTCTAAAAGGAGGGCGAGGGCTGGCATCGGAGCTCGGCCCGGCTATGGGGGCGGAGGTCCGGAAGTCATCGGAGCTCAGGCCCACGAAAGGGTGTGAGGTCCGGCATCAGGGCTCACCGCTGTGGAAGGGTGATGTGCGTCTTCAGAGCTCAGCCCATTGTAGGGCGCAAGGTCCGACTTCGGTGTTCACCCCTGTGGGGTGGCGACCGGCTTCGGAGATCACACCTGCGATAGGTGTGTCGTCCGGCATCGGACCTTAGCCCAGTGTAGGGCACACGGTCCGGCTTCGGTGTTCACCCCTGTGGGGTGGCGACCGGCTTCGGAGATCACACCTGCGATATGTGTGTCGTCCTGCATCGGACCTTAGCCCAGTGTAGGGCATACGGTCCGTCTTCGGTGTTCACCCCTGTGGGGTGGCGACCGTCTTCGGTGTTCACCCCTGTGGGGTGGCGACCGGCTTCGGAGATCACACCTGCGATAGGTGTGTCGTCCGACATCGGACCTTAGCCCAGTGTAGGGCACACGGTCCGGCTTCGGTGTTCACCCCTGTGGGGTGGCGACCGGCTTCGAAGATCACACCTGCAATAGGTGTGTCGTCCGGCATCGGACCTTAGCCCAGTGTAGGGCACACGGTCCGGCTTCGATGTTCACCCCTGTGGGGTGGCGACCGCCTTCGGAGATCACACCTGCGATAGGTGTGTCGTCCGGCATCGGACCTTAGCCCAGTGTAGGGCACACGGTCTAGCTTCGGTGTTCACCCCTGTGGGGTGGCGACCGGCTTCGGAGATCACACCTGCGATAGGTGTGTCGTCCGGCATCGGACCTTAGCCCAGTGTAGGGCACACAGTCCGGCTTCGGTGTTCACCCCTGTGGGGTGGCGACCGGCTTCGGAGATCACACCTGCGATAGGTGTGTCGTCCGACATCGGACCTTAGCTCAGTGTAGGGCACACGGTCCGGCTTCGGTGTTCACCTCTGTGGGGTGGCGACCGGCTTCGGAGATAACACCTGCGATAGGTGTGTCGTCCGGCATCGGACCTTAGCCCAGTGTAGGACACACTGTCCGCCTTCGATGTTCACCCCTGTGGGGTGGCGACCGACTTCGGAGATCACACCTGCGATAGGTGTGTCGTCCGGCATCGGACCTTAGCCCAGTGTAGGGCACACGGTCCGACTTCGGTATTCACCCCTGTGGGGTGGCGACCGGCTTCGTAGATCACACCTGCGATAGGTGTGTCGTCCGGCATCGGACCTTAGCCCAGTGTAGGGCACACGGTCCGGCTTCGGAGCTCACCCCTACTGAGTGGGTGAGGTCCGGCGCTTCTCAGGGGCCCTCCCTTTCCTGTCCTTAGTCTCATTTGGCTTACTGTCCCGGGCCGGAATACGGGGCTTGGATAATCCAGTGCACTTGGTCCCGAAGGTCTGGCCCCCAGCCCTAGTCAGGGTGTAACCGTCCGACCCCCTAATACTCAGACCGTAGCGCTGGGGGGCAGAGTGCGCATGCTTTAGGTGCAGGACCGGGCAAAGCAAGGCTCCTGACCCCCGGTCTGGCGTAGGTTTTTTCCTGGAGGAGACCAACTTGCGTTACAGTACCCTTACGGGGGGAGGTCCAAAAGGCCCCCGGGCCTCTAGCAGGTACCCCAAGCACTACCGCCTTCGGCAGGATGGCAAATATCGACTATGCGTGAGAGTAGGAAAGAGGAACCGAGTGTACAATGGATGTACACTGTCTAGAGCGTGGGAAGGTGATCATATAAATTAATGCGTAATTTAAATAAACACCTAAGTAAGCATGGTGAACTTACTGGGGTAGCGTCGGAGCGCCTATCTTGGGCTTGCTGGAGGCGGCGCTGCAGGAGTCGGCTGCTGGCCTCCAGCTTGCACCGACACACTCTGTCCTGAGCGTGTCGAGAAGTAGTCCCCGCTGGTCTCCGTTCATCGTGAACATGGCCGGGGAGAGCTTGCAGCTGACAGAAGATTCGTCATCTTCGTCGGTGAAAGCTCGTCGCGCAAGGGAAAAGCCCCCCTACCTGGCGCGCCAAATGTCGAAGTGTGTGGTCGACACTTCCCCCGGACCTGCTCTGGGCAGCCCGCGGAGGTTCTTTTTCGGAGGGGCTAGTCGCTTGCGGAGAGCTCAAGCGTAGGGACGAGTGAGGGAGGAGCTTGACACGACGAGTTTTACGTGGTTCGGGCCGCCGGAGCGTAAAACCCTACGTCCACCATGAGCAGAGGTGCTCGTTGTATTGCTTGTTGCTCAGAACCGGATTCCTGAGCTTGAGGATGAATTACGCCTGGGGTGTGAGTTGCTGGAGTGCGAACCCCCGCTAACGTTGCCTACCCGAGCCTTTTATAGTCCAAGGCTTGGGCGGCTTACAAGGTGGGCCCTGAGGACCCGACAGGTGGTCCCGGGGTGATTTCCTACCAGCTTCTATGTCTTGGCGCTGCCGTTGAGGTCCTCGTCCTGCCACCCTGTCCATGCTGCAGGCTAGGTGTAGCGTGCAGCCGTTGGTGATGGCAGGGACGGTAGGGCATGTCTTGTCCGTGTCTTGTCACTGCCTTCAATGGAATGCAGCTTCTGACACTGTGTGCCTGTCTTGACTATGACTGGTCACAGTGGCGCCTGCCTGGCGTGCGCTGCGCCTCCGCGTCTTGGGAAGGCGCGGGTCGTGAATGCCTTGTACGGTAAAGGCATGGCTCGCCTTTACTCCTGCTGCCTACCACACTGGGTGGACAGCGCTGCTCTGCTGGCCACGTGTCGGGCTTGGAGCTCTCCTCTGAGGAGAGGAGGAGCTCTGGCCCCGCCGGACACGTGGAGCCTTCGGAGCTCACCCCCGCGGAGGGGGCGAGGTTTGACCTTCTAGGCCAAGTGGCAGGCCCGGAGCTATCCTCCGAGGGGAGGGAAGCTCCGGCCGTACTGGACACGTGGCTCCTTTGGAGCTCGCCCCGACGGATGGGGCGAGGTCCGGCCTTCTTGGCCACGTGGCAGGCCCGGAGCTATCCTCCGAGGGGAGGGAAGCTCCGGACCTACTGGACACGTGGCTCCATCGGAGCTCGCCCCGGCGGATGGAGCGAGGTCCGGCCTTCTAGGCCACGTGGCAGGCCCAGAGCTATCCTCCGAGGGGAGGGAAGATCCGGCCCTACTGGACACGTGGCTCCTTCGGAGCTCGTCCCGGCGGAGGGGGCGAGGTTCGGCCTTCTGGGCCACGTGGCAGGCCCGGAGCTATCCTCTAAGGAGAGGAGAGCTCCGGCCCTGCCGGACACGTGGTGCCTTCGGAGCTTGCCCCTGCAGAGGGGGCGAGGTCCTTAGGCGGTTTTACCCTGTGCGCGGGGGTACCCGGTATTGAGGGTACCGACAGACATGTATCACACTCGGACACGTACTTTGCGATTTCCCATTTCATCCGTGTCCACCAAAACTTGCTTCTAAGTTCTTGATACATTTTGTTGCTGCCAGGGTGAATATAAAATTTTGATAAGTGATCCTCATCAAAAATTTTCTTCCGTAGCTCTGGGTTACGAGGTATAACGATCCGGTCGTTGAACCATAGGACGCCGTCTCCGTCTTTCCGGAAACATTTAAGCTCCCCACTATCTACATGTCTCCGCAAATGTGACATGCCCTTGTCATGTTTCTGAGCTGCCGCTATTTCTTCACGGATGGTGGGGATCAAAGCTAGGTTGTAGAGAGCTCCGTGTGGAATCACATGTAGTGGTAGTTTGCTCTCTTCCAACGGTGTGATGGTGAGATTGTTGACGTGTGACTTGCGGCTCAGCGCATCTGCCACTACGTTTGCCTTGCCCGGATGATAATGGATCTCTATTTCGTAATCCTTTATCAGTTCCAACCATCTTCGCTGCCTCATGTTCAGCTCCTTCTGAGTGAATATGTACTTGAGGCTCTTGTGATCGATATATAAATGTACGAGTTTACCGAGTAGGTAGTGCCTCCACATATTGAGTGCGAGTACCACGGCAGCGAGCTCCAAGTCGTGAGTTGGATAATTTTGCTCATGGTTTCTAAGCTGCCGTGACCCATACGCGACCACTCTTCGGTCTTGCATCAGCACACATCCGAGCCCGATGTCAGATGCATCGCAGTACACATCGAACGGTTTTGTTGTGTCTGGCTGCGCTAAAACCGGTGCTAGTGTTAGGTGCTTAACTAAAGCCTTGAATGTTGCTTCACATGTTGGACTCCAAACATATTTGGTAGCCTTCTTCAGCAGCTCCGTCATAGGCTTGGCAATCTTTGAGAAGTTCGGAATGAACCTCCGATAATATCCCGCGAGTCCGAGGAAACTCCGTACCTCGTGAACAGTTCTCGGGGATTTCCAATTCAGCACTTGAGTGATCTTGCTCGGGTCTACAGCGATACCCTCCGCTAAGATGATATGCCCGAGAAAGGCACTTGTGATATCCAGAATTCGCACTTGCTGAATTTCGCGTATAGCTTGTGATCCCGCAGCCGTTGCAAGACTATACGCAGATGCTTCTTGTGATCTTCCTCTGACTTGGAATATACCAGTATGTCGTCGATGAAGACCACGACAAACTTGTCCAGCTCCGGCATGAATACCGAGTACATTAAATACATGAAGTGAGACGGAGCGTTGGTGAGGCCGAAGGACATGACCAGGTACTCATAAAGTTCGTACCTCGTCGAGAAAGTCGTCTTCGGAATATCCTCAGCCCGTATCTTAATCTGATGGTACCCGGATCTTAAGTCCATCTTGGAAAAGATCTTTGCTTCAACCAACTAATCAAACAACATGTCGATCCGTGGCAACGGGTACTTGTTCTTGATGGTTACGGCATTTAATGGACCATAGTCCACGCAAAGCCGCAACGTCTCATCCTTCTTCTTTAAAAATAATGCCGAACAGCCCCATGGCGAGGAGCTCGGCCTAATAAAACCCTTCTCTAGGAGGTCTGTGAGCTGAGTCTTCAGTTCAGCCAACTCCTTGGGCACCATCATGTACGGCCTTCGGGATATTGGCATGGTTCCCGGTGCAAGTTCAATCTTGAACTCCACCTCTCTATCGGGCGGCATCCCCGGTAAATCATCCGGGAACACGTCAGGGAACTCTCGGACCACTGGAATGTCTTCCAATCTGATGGTTGTCGACTGATAGACACTTGGAAGTTTTATTTCTGGACTGTCCAGAAATAAGGAGTGAGATCCGTGCACTTCTGAGTTTAAGTGCACGACTCGAAGGACGGTGTCTAAAACAGCGCCGTGGCGGGTTAACCACGACATCCCTAGGATGACATCGACTTTTTGTCCCTCTAAGATGATGAGAGACGTGGGGTACACTCTACCCGCTAAGCATAATGGTGCTTTGGAAACCATGTCGAAGTGTGTGCTCGACACTTCCCCCGGACCTGCTCTGGGCAGCCCGCAGAGGTTCTTTTTCGGAGGGGCAAGACACTTGCGGAGAGCTTCAGCGTTACGGACAAGTGAGGGAGAAGCTTGACACGGAGAGTTTTACGTGGTTCAGGCCACCGGAGCGTAAAACCCTACGTCCACGGTGAGCAGAGGTGCTCGCTGTATTGCTTGCTGCTCAGAACCGGAGTCCTGAGCTTGAGGGTGAGTGATGTCTAGAATGTGAGTTCGCAGAGTTCAAACCCTTGCTAACGTTGCCTACCCGAGCCTTTTATAGTCCAAGGCTCGAGTGGCTTACAAGGGGGGCCTAGACCCGACAGGTGGTCCCGAGGAGATTGCTTGCCGACTACCGTATCTGCAGTTATGCCGGTATTTGTCTCTGGCGAAGGCTTCCGAGTCTTCGTTCTGCCGCCCTGCCCATGCCGCAAGCTAGTCGTAGTGGTTGATGATGGCAGGGGCAGCAGGGGATGTCTTGTTGCGGTGTTTATTGGTGGGTAGGCTCTGACAAGGCGCGCCAGTCTGTGATGCGACTGGGCACAACGGCACCTTACAGAGGCGTGCTCCGCGTCTTGGGAAGGCGCGGGCCTTGAATACCTCGTACGGGCAAGGTATGGGTCGTCTTTACGCCCGCTGCCTACCGCGCGGGGGCAGGCAGCGTTTTCCTGCTGGCCACGTGGCGGGCCCGGAGCTCTCCTTTGAGGAGAGGGATGTACGGCCCCGCGGGACACGTGGAGTCCTCGGAGCTCTCCCCGCGGAGGGGGGAGATCTGGCTTCTGCTGGCCACGTGGCGGGCCCGGAGGTCTCCTCTATGAAGAGGGAGGTCCGGCCCCGCGGGACACGTGGAGCCTTCAGAGCTCCCCCATGGAGGGGGGAGGTCCGGCTTCTGCTGGCCACGTGGCGAGTCCGGAGCTCTCCTCTGAGGAGAGGGAGGTCCGACCCCGCTAGACACGTGGCGCCTTCGGAGCTCTCCCTGCGGAGAAGGGAAAGGTCCTTAGGCATTTCACCCTGTGCGCGAGGGTACCCCGTATCGAGGGTACCGACAGTGGCCCCCGGGCCCATCTCGGGTGAGATAGCGAGCCCGAGGTGGGGCCTCCGTCTCTTCTGTTCCGCGCACTTTCTCTAAGTCCCGCGTTGACCGTTGCCGGAGCACGAACAGTTGCGGGATCGTGGGAGCGTGCGCCCACTTGATGGTTTCTTTTACTGCGGCGGTTCCCAAAGCTACCACTTCTGCACGTTGCGGCGCTTTTTTCGGGAACCGCCGAAGCGTCTTGCCGGCTCGTCTCCTTGGGAGACTGACTTCTTGGCCCACCACTTCAGCTGGACAACTTGGGTCCACTTGTCATCGACGCTCGGTCTTGGAGCCGAAGCGGTTGCCCATGCTGCGTATTCGAAGAGTTTCGAATTGCTTTGCATCGCACCTGGGAAGTTTTTTTAAAAGGGGATCTTACCCGCATCGCGGCTTCCCTTCGCACTTCCCAGCGCTTGCACCTTCCTTGAATTCTTGTGCCTTTGTCTTCCCTGTCCTTGAGCTCTCCTCTGCCATGGCTTCCAACCCGCCTCCAAAGAGGAAGCGCGCTCGATCTCCTCCGGTGGCAGCGTCTGTGCCAAGTCAGGGAACCAGGGCGCCTGCACAGCCTGCTTCTGGAGATGGTGCTCCGTCCGGTGGAAACCCCAAGAGGTCCCGGGCTCATCGTCCCGACGAGACTCCTCTTGAGCGATGACAGACTGAAGGTTCCCGGGCGTCGCGTCCTCCCTCCTCAGGCGAAGGAGTCTCCAAGGAAACTGCTGACGAGCCAAGGGGGGCTTCAGGCGCTGGAGTCTCCAAGGAGACTGCTGATGTGTTGAGGGGAGCTTTAGGAGCATCCCCTGCTCCGTCAGTCCGGGCGACTGCGGAGCAGCCGTCGGCGGCGACGGCGGGCTCTAGTGGTCCTACCCCGGCTCGGAAGCCGGGGTTCAGAGCCCGTTGGAGTGCTCGCGTTTCCCGGCCGTCCCCGACTGATGGGGAGTCTGCGCCACAGCGCTCGGAAGTCGAGACGGTTGTCGCGGCCCCCAAGCCAGCGCAGGTTCCTCCTGTACCAGGCGGCTCGGCTTCTGTGGCAGCGTCGACCCCCTCCACTCGTCCTTCTCCACCGGCTCAGGAGCCAGCTGCCGGTGAGGGTTCGACGGGTCCGGCTGCCGAAGTCCCGACGTCGGCTTCTCCTGACCAGCGTCTCATCCCGGTTGCCGGTGCGTCGTCTTCTCTTGAAGACGACGTGATGGAGGAAGTCGGGGCGCCGCTCCAGCCTCTGCTGCCCCACTGCCCATGGCAGATGCTCTCGCGCTCGCCCAGACGAGCGTTCGGCAGGTCTTGGCCGCGCTCGGTCGTGAGAGAGAGGAGCAGGTGGTTGAGAGGGATCGCCTCCTCACCTGGAGGAACCTTTTGCGGGAGCGGACAGCGAAGGTCAAGGGCAAGCTCGACTCCAGGCGGGAGTTACTTGACAAAATGGAGGCGCTCCTTGACCGACAGAAGCGGGTTGTCGACCGTCTGGACTCCGAGACGCGGCGGCTCCACAGGGAGGCCCTTGAGGTGCATGCCCGGGCCGAGGAGAACTTCTCTACCCTCGAGGAGGTACGGCAGAGGCTGGCGCGCCGTAAGCGCGCCGTTGAGGATCTGGAGCGCTCCGTGGCGGCCGAGGCGGAGAGGGTCGCTGCGCGGCTGGCGGCAGGCGAAGGCGACCTGCAAGCTCGGGCCAGGGAGCTAGAGGCCCGGAAGGCAGACCTTGCCATGAGGAAGAGCAGGTCTCCCGGGAACGCCAGGCGATCCTGGATCGGGAGTTGGCTGTCGACTTCCGGGCTTCAGAGCTGGAGTGGCTTGCCCAGACTCTCCGCCTTCGGGAAAGCTCCCTGGCGGCCAAGGAGAAGGAATTCTCCGAGGGAAGCAGCGACGCACTGCGGGCAGCCCGCCGCGAGGTAGAGGAGCTCTTGGCCTCGCGGTCTTCCGAGGCCCGTGCGGTCTCGAGCTTCGTTGACCAGGCGGGGTCCGCCTTGGTCCCCCTTGGCTTCAGCCCGGTGAAGGCGTCGGCTTCTGCGCTGAAGGTGGCTGAAGTGATCCTCGTGCTGGAGTCAATCGGCGCCAAGCTGAGCAGGCTAGACGCGGTGGTCGCCAGCGAGCTTGAGGCAGAGGGACGGGGCCTGGCCCTGAAGGTTGCCACGCATATGTTGGCATGCTTCAGGAGCCGTGACCCTTCTTTCTCACTGGAGCCAGCGAGATAGGGCCCTGCCGCGGAGCAGGAGGAGACCGCCAGGGCTGAAGTCGGGGATGTGGCCGCCCTTGTAGCCTCTAGGTTCCGGCGTGAGCCATGGGGACCCTAGGGCTTGTATCTCCCTCTTTTTTTTTATTGAGTCTGTAGTCCAGCTCATGGAGCCATGAATAAATAGACTCTTGTGACCTTTTGTGCCTGTTATGCTTTTGTCTTCTCCTTGGTTTTGTCTGGCCGAGCCCTTAGCTCTGCAAGGTACTCAGAGGCCTTCACCAATCTCGAAGCTCTGCACAGACACCCTCCCCGGGTCCTTATTGTATTAAGGGCCCCGGAGGTCTCCGGAGCTCGCCCCATGAGGATGGGGAGGCCTGGATCTGCCGGCCACGTGGTGGGTCCGGAGCCCCTCCTGAGGAGGCGGGAGCTCCAGCCCCGCTGGACACGTGGGGCCTTCGGGCCTCGTCCCTGTTGAAGGGGCGAAACCCGGATCCTCCAGTCCTGCGCTGGAGTAGTCGATAGCTCCTTGCCCCCCACCTCATGCAGCCCCCGTAGCTGTAACCTGGAGGTCCAGCACACAGGTAGAGGAAATGTAATTCTCCTCGAGGGGTCCTCCCCTCCCCGTCTCTTAGTCTTATTCGGCTTACGGTCCTAGTCCGGTATACGGGGCTTGGGCAATTCTGTGCGCGAGGCACCGGGGCTCCGGCTCCTTCCAAGGTCCGGGTACGACCGTCCGGCCCCTAGTACCAGACCGTACGCCGGGGAAGCAGAGTGCACAGGCTTTGGGTACGGAACCAGGCAAATCGGTTGTACTCCCCTGGACCTCCGTAGGGCAGGGTGCGCACGCTTTGGGTACAGAGCTGGCTGAGCGGGATACACACCCTGGACCCCCCATGCACGGCGCAGGCCTTTCCTGGAGGTGAGCAACTGGCACCGCAACACCTGACTGGGGGAGGCCCGAGAGGCCCCCTGGCCATCGGCAGGTGCCTCAAGCGCAACCGCCTTCAGTAGGATAGCAAATGCTGACTATGGATGAGCGCGGGAAAAGGGGAGCTAAACGTACGGTGAGCATACATAGAAAGTGTGGTCATAAAAATTAATGCGTAATTTAAATGAGCACATGAGTGAGAGCGAGGTAGAACAAGTTTATGTGTAAATGCCCATAGGAGGAAGGCAGGCTGTACATGGAGGCAACGACCCGCCCCATTAGGAAGGAAAGCAAGACTCTACGTGCTTAGGGTCAGAAAGAAGCCAAGCTGGACGTAGTCCTAGACCGTCCCCTGAGACTTAGCTGCTCCGAGCGCTGTTCCTGGACTCTATGGGATTTATTACAGAAGGATATGGCCCTGTTCTACTAATGCTCAGAAGGTAGAACTTACTGTGATGTTCCATGCTCCAAAGGTTCGGAAACGGGTCCCATCCTTGGTTGAAAGGCATGTGTACCTGGGACGGCAACTTTCGTGACTCGGAAGGGACCTTTCCGGCTGAGGGAGAGTTTATAGGTCCTTCGCGGGAAAGTGTGTGCCGCGGCACCAGGTTGCCTTCTTGCAGGTCCCTGACGCGCTTGGTCCTTTGGAGGTAGTGCTAGAGCACCGGCCGAGGCCGTGCATTGTGGGGTGTCACCTGCAGTCGTGCCTCGTCGACGAGGTCGTTATCTTCACGCTGGAGCAGGTCCTGCGCGGCTTCTCCCGGGAGCCCCGAGGTACCCTCCCCTTCTGGCTAAGGCCGTCAAGAGATAGGAGGACCCGGACTCTTCTTGGAGACCCAAGGCGTCTTTCCCCTTCTGGCTAAGGCCGTCAACAGGTTGACAGACCCTGGGCGGCCCCCAGGAGGTAAGGCCGAGGCACAGATACGTGCACTCGGATGGAGCTGGCCCGGTTCTGCACCGTCGGAGCTGGTGCTTGGGCTGCTACAACTACTTGGAGCTTCTCCAAGGTTGATATCGCAGCAGTGCAGTCTCCACTGATTTTTCGGGACAGCCGTAGTCGGCTACTGCCCCGGCTCGTCATCGAGGGTAACCGCTTCGACGAGGACGTTATCTTCACGCTGGAGCGAGTCCTGCGTGGCTTGTCCCGGGAGCCCCGAGGTACCCTCCCCTTCCGGCTAAGGCCGTCAAGAGGTAGGAGGACCCGGACTCTTCTTGGGAGACCCAAGGCGTCTTTCCCCTTCTGGCTAAGGCCGTCAAGAGGTTGACAGACCCTGGGAGGCCCCCAGGAGGTAAGGCCGAGGCACAGAGACGTGCACTCGGGTGGAGCTGGCCCGGTTCTGCACCGTCGGGGCTGGTGCTTGGGCTGCTGCAACTACTTGGAGCTTCTCCAAGGTTGATATCGCAGCAGTGCAGTCTCCGCTGACTATTCAGGGCAGCCGTAGTCGGCTACTGCCCCAGCTCGTCATCACCGGAGCTGGAGTCCTCACCGTTGTGCACTGTCTTTATGACGCGTTGAGGCTCCTGAAACCCCACCTGGTGGCTGACGCTGACTAAGGCGTCGACCTTCTGCTTGCCTTCCCTTTGACGGAAGGGCGGAGCATCAGCTCGTAGTTGCATCCCTTTGCGGAAGCGCTCCGCGAGCCTCTGGATGTCCCAGCACACGGAAGCAGTATGATGGCCGGTGCCATGCACGGGGCATAGCTCGCCTTGGTCACCATCTGGAGCTGGTGACTGTCGCTGCCTTTTGTTGGGGCGTGGCCCCGAGCTCCACTGGGTGCCGCTGCTGCGGCAACGAGAGCCGCGGCCGGTGGCTTCATCTTGCCACCGCCCCGGTTCTTGATCTTCTTGCTGCCTCCATAGGAAGCAGCGCCAGATCCGGGTTGTCCTCCTGACTCGGAGGCTGGCAGGGAGTGCCAGTTCCGCCCTTCTGCTTCCCTGGCGCATTCGTCCGCCAGGCTGAAGAGCTCTGAGACGTCGTGAACCTCTCTGGTCGCGAGCTTCTCTAGCATCTTCTCGTCCCGGACACCCTGCCGGAACGCCACCACCACAGAAGCACTTTGAATGTGCGGGATGGTGTTGCGTACCTGGGAGAACCGCTGGATGAAGGAGCGCAGCGTCTCTCCAGGTTGTTGCTGGATGGCGTGGAGGTCGAGCTTCGTGCCAGGCCGGGTGTAGGAGCTACCGAAGTTGGCGGTGAACTGCCGGCAGAGCTCTCCCCAGGAGGTTATGGAACCCTGGGGAAGGTTCATGAGCCAAGACCGGGATGGGCCGGTCAAGGCGACGGGGAAGTAGTTGGCCATGACGGCCTCGTCCCCTCCTGCAGCAAGGACGACGGTGGAGTAGATCTGGAGGAACTCCGCCGGGTTGACGCTACCGTCATACTTCTCGGGCAGGTGTGGCCGAAACTTGTGCGGCCACCTCGCGAAGCGAAGGTGGGGCGCCAGGGCCGCACATCCTTCTCCTGTTGCCACAAGAGTTGGTGCCGCGAACGCTTGGTTCGCTGCTGGCACAGTGTACCCCGGTATGGGCAAGGCTGCGCCATAGACCGGGGTCGCCGTTTGCAGGGCATATGGCTGTGTCATATGCTGCGTGGCGTATGCCTGGGGCAGAGATCGCGTGGCGAAAGTCCGCGCCTCAGGCAGGGTTGAGGCAGTCGACATGCTGTCGGCGGCCTCCTGGTTGCGACGCCTTTCTCGTCGTCGCTCGAGGAACTCTCGGGCATCTTGGCCCAAGTGGCATCGTTCCAGCTCCGTCCTTAGGTCCGTCGATGGGGGCCTGGTGGAGTGGGAATCCGCCATCTGCCCGTCAACCGTTGGCGTGTGCGTCAGCGACATAGCCGGTTGGCCGGGGCGTTGTCCCCGCCGAAGTCGAGGGTTTGCGGCGGCGACGACGAGACGGTCTACTTCGCGAATCCACCGCGGGGTCGTTGATTGAGGCGCGTCCCCAGCAGGCGGATTGCGCAGTAGCGCTCTTGCTGCAGCTAGTGCGCCCCCGTGGGGGACATTCAGCGCTGCAGAGGATCTCACGCTCGCTGGAGCCTGCGTTGCCGGAGTCGGCTGCTGGCTTTCAGCTTGCGCCGACACACTCCGTCCAGAGTGTGTCGAGACGTAGTCCCCGGTAGTCACGGTTCGCCGTGAACGCGGGGGCGAAGAGCTTGCCGCTGAAGGAAGCTTGGTCATCTTCGCCGGCAAAAGCTCGTCGCGCAAGGGAAAAGCCCCCTACCTGGCGCGCCAAATGTAAAAGTGTGTGGTCGACACTTCCCCCGGACCTGCTCTGGGCAGCCCGCGGAGGTTCTTTTTCGGAGGGGCTAGACACTTGCGGAGAGCTTCAGCGTTAGGGACGAGTGAGCGAGAAGCTTGACACGGCGAGTTTTACGTGGTTCAGGCCGCCGGAGCGTAAAACCCTACGTCTACGGTGAGTAGAGGTGCTCGCTGTATTGCTTGCTGCTCAGAACCGGAGTACTGAGCTTGAGGGTGAGTGATGTCTAGAGTGTGAGTTCACAGAGTTCGAACCCTTGCTAACGTTGCCTACTCGAGCCTTTTATAGTCCAAGGCTCGAGTGGCTTACAAGGGGGGCCCGGGACCCGACAGGTGGTCCCGAGGAGATTGCCTGCCGACTACCGTATCTGCAGTTATGCCGGTAGTTGTCTCTGGCGAAGGCTTCCGAGTCTTTGTTCTGCCGCCCTGCCCATGCCGCAATCTAGTCGTAGTGGTTGATGATGGCGGGGGCAGCAGGGGATGTCTTGTTGCTGTGTTTATTGGCGGGCAGGCTCTGACACGGCGCGCCAGTCTGTGATGCGACTGGGCCCAACGGCACCTGACAGAGGCGTGCTCCGCATCTTGGGAAGGCGCGGGCCTTGAATACCTCGTACGGGC
Source organism: Neostapfia colusana (assembly GCA_030760725.1). Classification (NCBI taxonomy): domain Eukaryota; kingdom Viridiplantae; phylum Streptophyta; class Magnoliopsida; order Poales; family Poaceae; genus Neostapfia; species Neostapfia colusana. The sequence continues at coordinate 4,038,038 of JASWHV010000014.1, read as the reverse complement.
AAGGTATTGTGCGTCTTTACGCCTGCTTCCTACCGCACGGGGGCAGGCAGCGTTGTCCTGCTGGCCACGTGGCGGGCCCGGAACTCTGCTCTGAGGAGAGGGAGGTCCGGCCCCGCAGGACACGTGGAGTCCTCGGAGCTCTCCCCACGTAGGGGGGAGGTCCGACTTCTGCTGGCCACGTGGCGGGCCTGGAGGTCTCCTCTGAGAATAGGGAGGTCCGGCCCCGCGGGACACGTGGAGCCTTCGGAGCTCCCCCATGGAGGGGGGAGGTCCGGCTTCTGCTGGCCACGTGGCGAGTCTGGAGCTCTCCTGTGAGGAGAGGGAGGTACGGCCCCGCTGGACACGTGGCGCCTTCGGAGCTCTCCCTGCGGAGAAGGGCGAGGTCCTTAGGCATTTCCCTCTGTGCGCGAGGGTACCCCGTATCGAGGGTACCGACAGAAACCATTACGCTCGCTGAAATCTTCCCACTCGGTGAACAAATTAAATATGGACTATCGGTGGGTAGTATTTGCAAGCTACATTTAGCAATGAAAGCTTGGCTAATAAAATTATGCGTGGCGCCTGAATCGAACAATACTATGGCGGGATGCTGGTGGAGTTGGAACATACCCGCAAGGATTGGCTCACCCTCCGGCACGTCCTCTATGGCAAGCTGGTGGACAGTGTCGGGCCTAGGGTTTGCCCGCCGCGCATTAGTAGGGTTCCGGGGCTGATTCCTCCCCGAAAGTTGTGGTGCAACTCCGCCGCCTTCCTCTTCGAACAACTGCTGGTGAAGTGTCCTGGACGACCACACTTGTAACATGTGGCCGCTGCTTGTGCGGTGCTTGGGGGATGAAAGCGCGGCATGCGCTGCTGAGGTGCATACGCACACGGCATCGTCCACTGCTGCTGTTGTTGTTGTGGAAGTGGTGCTGGCAGTGCCGGCCTGAATGCCGGTGAAGAGTACGGCCGACTGCGGAACGGCATCGACCTGTGGGGTGGCTGCCAGCGTGGACCTGATGGTGGGCGATTCACCATCCGAAACTTCTGAGAAGGACCACCTCCTTCTCCGCTGCTTTGCGGTGTGCTTCACTTTCTCTCCGCCGCCGCTAACTCCTTGCCGGAGTCCTCCTGGATAATCGCAGCATCAATGATGTCGTTGAGACTGCCGCGATTGAACATCGCCAATTTGTCCTTCAGGAGCGGGTTAAGCCCCTGGTGAAAGTTGTCCCGTCGCTTCTCGTCGGTATCGGCGTGATACGACGCATAGAACGCGAGATCGTTGAACGCCCGGGAGTATTCCAGCGCGTTCCGGCTCCCTTGTTGCAGGTGTAAGAATTCCTGCGCCTTCCTCTTCATCAGACCCGGCGGTATGTGATAGGCCCTGAAAGCCATCCGGAACTCCGTCCAGGTCATAACTCGGTCGGTGGGATGTGAAGCACAAAAGTTTGCCCACCACGCGCTCGCAGATCCTTGGAGCTGCTGGACCGCGAACTGAGTCTTGCGCTGCTTACTTATTTGGAGCAGCCCGAACTTCATCTCTATCGCGCGGAGCCAATTGTCCGCGTCGAGAGGTTCATCCGCCCTTGAGAATACCGGGGGACGAGTCGCTAGGAAGTAGGAGTAGGAGCTCTGTTGACGCTCCTCACGGTCTTGACGTCTCTCTGGGCGAGACGTATTAGCGATGAGAGTTTGCAGCAACTCCGTGTGCTGCTGATGCGAACCCGCCATTGCCGCGACGATGTCGGCAAATGTAACCATTGGCAGTGGTGGTGGCGGTGTTTGCTGTTGCTGCTGCTGCTGTCCCGAAGAGTCCTCGGGAGGCGGTTGGGAGGTCTCTCCCCCTTGGCTAGTACCCTCAACGTCCGGGTTAGCACGAGTACTAGTCATTCTGAAATTCAAAACAACAGCGATTAGCACATGTCATACTTAAAATTCCATATGCAACAGTAGGTATTGAAGTGACACATGAATAATTTGCACAACATTCACATATATTGATAAAGCATAAACTTTATACAAGATACATTATTCTCGGGTCTGTGAGAAGTCGTGCTCATGTCGTCACTACCTATACATACGCTACTGTCTACACGACATGTCACCGATTACAAAAGTTGGGTTACACTACTCTAGCTGCACTACTTGGCAACTGTAACCCCCTACTCAGAGTAGAACTCGACCTCCTGTGGGTCGTCCTCCTCCGGTACCTCTGCTGGTGGCTCTGGATCTACCACCTCTTCTCCCATCTTGGGTTCTCCCATTGCTGGAAGGCCCAAGACCACCGGTATGCCCAATACCGGAGGTACAAGGTCCTGCAATGCATGCACCTCGTCCATGGTTGTAGTCCTCTTCCCAGCCTTGCCCTTCCTCAATAGCGTTGTCCCACTCTTGAGTAAGGTCCTCATTCTGCTGGGTTCAAGTCTGCACCAGCTCTTGTAACGCCGCGATGTCGACACGGCTTTTCTTCTTCGCCTTCTTCAGACGATGCAACTGATTATGCTGTTCATTCAGTCGCTTGATCGTCGGAAGGAGCACATTTCGGAGTGCACTGTGGGCACTCTCAAAATGGTCTCCACAGCTGGTACTTTCTTTGAGCTTCGAGGCGAGATGCTCCGTCTGAACAGCTTGGCTGCCCATCACGGCATTCCCCGCCCTCAACTGGAGGCTAAGGCTTGCCTCCGCGGGGCTGTACCTTGGGCAACCCGGATCGGCTGCCTCTCGGTACCTCCCTTCCCACACATGATGAGCCCGTCCCTCCACCGGAACGAGCGCGTATGGAGTGCCCTCCATCGCTCTCACGTGTAGCTGGGAAACGTGACATGGTGTCACGGGCTGCCACTTGCCACATTCCCTCGGGTTGTCCACCTCTCACCGTGACGGTGAACGGAACCCACCCGGGTGGCGTAGGTCCTGCAGGGACTTCGACATGGATTGTCCACGTCTTGTTCCCCTCTTCGCCTTCTTCCTTGGCGAAGTACTGCGACATCTGGTTGTATCCGAAATATTGAAGCATCTGCCTCAATGCCTCCGGATAGCCGCTGCTGTGAGAACAGTGGGACACCACCCACCCGTTCTCCAACTGTTTGTCTGCTGTCATCTGTAAAAATATATTTGATAAATGTCAAATATTTATTTAAACAGTAAACCATTGAGTTATAACATAAGACATGTTATTAAACCCACAAAACTTGGAAATACAGTTCAAATTTTAAACAAATTTGACTGCTGATCTGCTGCCTGCATGACAGCCCTGACCAGTTTCCATTTCAACCTGATTTAGGCCATACTAAAGGCAAAACTAATTCTGGAGCTCAACATCAAAGTTAAATATAACTTCAATAGCTTTCCAGAAAGTGTTTACTTGGCCTAAGATCTGTCCTGGTTCAAAAGTTATGAGATGTCAAAGTTAACAGAATTTCTGGAGAAAATTGGACAGCACCTCCCTGCTTTAGGCACTGATTTGATCCAAGAATTCCAGTTAATTCTACCCCCAATCTGACAAAACTTTCTGTTACAAAGTTGTAACCCATCTCATAAGCTTTTAAGAACACCTCATTTTCTATTTTTGGATTTTTATGCAGGAAGTTATACTCAATTTACAGAGAGTTTACACAAAGTCCTTGCTCTGCCCTGTTTTCTGGACAGTTTCAACTCTGCTGCATTTTTCGATTGGTTAAGCGTTGAAACACCTCTAGACATCAACAGAAAAGTTGCAAAGCTTTTCCGAAGCTTTTCAGAAATGTATCATGTGACCTCAACCTCGAAAGAACTCAATGTCTAACCTCTGATTAACTTCAGCCTTAATTCAGCTGAAAACAGAGTGCTCTGCCCTTAGCAACCTATAAGTTGAAAACTCATTAACTTTGAATATCCTGATTAAGGGAAAGAGTTACATCAAGTTTTAGTGTTTTGGATCAAAACCTTCAAGTTTTACAATGAATTTGTTCATTTAGTGGGGTGTGACGTCGATGCGTCACCAGCTCATGTCGGTACTACGTCCTCACAAAGAAAAACCTATACCGGACTTAGCCGGCTTCGTTAATTCAGTGGCACTAAACGTCACTCGCACACGAATACTACACGTCTAGCGGTTAGACAACCTGCAGAAACTCAAACAATCGTCAGACTCGGCTGCACACCGAGCCCGGTATCCATACAGTTCATACACCCGGCCGTCATCACTCGCCCGGATGTTCTCAAGCCAAACACGCCTTGAGTTACGTGTTAACGTTTCAGACCACGTGACGGGGTCTCCCAAATTGCACCACGCACGCCAGAGACAGACGTTGCTCGAATACCCCAAACGACATGAAGAGTCGTAGAGGATATTAAAGCGGGTCGGGTTACCTGCCACCCGTGGGGCTCCACCCTTCACCTTGTGCGCGCTGGTGGACAGCGCTTACATGCACCCCCCAAGACATAAACGTCCGGAGATGCACGATTTTCTGACATAGACAAATAGGTTAGTATGCCACTTTCTATACACTAATAACATCCTTATATGGGCAACTAACTCGTTCCTCACTGGATTTTTGAAAAAGATACCTTTTAGTGCGTTAAACCTCAAGCGAGCTCTGATACCAATGCTGACACGACCCCACGGTCTTGTCGAGCCAGGATCACGCTAAGGGGTGCTGCGTTGCACAGCACCGGATAACACACATCAAAGGTACAAAGCGGAAGCAAAACTTTTATTACATAAAGTGGTTTATGAACATTTGTACATCAAAATAAGTCCAGTCTACACTCACGGGCGTAGACTACGCATCAAGTTCACGTTCAGCCCGTGAACGTGTCCTTGCTAGCACACACGCACACTAACATGGCGGCGTGCACGACTCCCACTCGACGGGGTTCCCCTCCTGGGGTTTCGTCTCCTCTTCGGGAGTCCCTTCCTCATAGAACCCTGCAAAAGCTTCAAACACAAACAGTGAGCACGAAGGCTCAGCAAGTCTGACCCGTCTCACCTAAACATGGAACTTCTACATGGGGGGTGATGGGTACATGAGGTAAAACCATTTGCAAAGGACTCACCTAATTATTAGGACCTTACTTTCAAATGTTAGCAGCAGGTTGTGGAGAACCTTATGCTAAGGCACATGAGAGAGCAGAAATCAAACAAGAAACGCATTTCTCTTATGTACTTTGCCCAAAGTTGAAAGGAACTTTAATTAGCTCTAGACTATAGCAAATCATTAACAATCAAGTCCGTCTTTCAATCAGCAACATTTTAACATGTAACTAGCGTGTTCTTTCTACGTCACGGTACAGTGAACTAGTGGTACTCACTGACCGCGAGGGACGGCGATTATAATCGATTTACACCTGCAGGGTTACCCGAGCAACCCATCACGTACGCTCGTACTCGATGTTGCCTACAGCAACCATCACCGACGCCGTACGCAACCACCTTTCACCCGTCAACCAAATATTGAACCGGTCCCATCGTCCCGAGCAAAAGGTCTCTGCACGCGCATCTCAGTGCCGCCAGTTGATTTACACCTCAAGCTCTCAACCTACCCTCTGAACGACGGGCAATGCCTCAATACCCAGCTACCCGAGTTACATTAGTTTCCTGGTTCCCATATAGCCGGTAGGTCTTCGGTACTATTCTAGCTTGTTCAACAGGCCCGCACACGGCTCGGTCCTCAATCGACACAAGTGGAGCTATAGCACACAGGCCCCAAAGTCCTGCTGCCCTTACTCTCCGCTCGGTCTCATTTTTCTTGCCATGTGTATCATGTGCTATTTCTACCCGAGTCGAGTGCCTCTAGCCTATGCTCGCGAGTAGTTCCAACTCCTCGACTTGTACCGAATCCTACCCTAACTTAGCTTTGCAGTAGCTAACGGGGTTTGCAATTATAAACCCAACCCATGGTTTTCTTGGCTATGCAATTGGGTTTCCAAACAAGACTCTAATGCAAGGAAATAAGTGATACTCAAAGAAAGTGCTCAAAACAATAAAAATTTGTAAAGAGATTGATGCAAACCGGAGCTTGCCTTGCTGCTCTTGGTCGTAGGCTAGCTGCTCCTCTAGAGTAACGAAGTCTAGGACTTCGGGTTCCTCCTCGACTTTAGCGACTACATGATATACAAATATATGTATTAATTTAAATGCATTTGATTGAATTTAAACTTGTGAAGTCTATAACTCTTACTAGACAGACCCAATGACTGTGAAACTTTTACTGTGGCTTGGTCACAACCTAAACAGAGACTTGGTCAAGTTTTAGTTGCAGCAAAGCTCATTTGAGCCCTCCACAATTAATTATGTACTTGACCTTAATTGAAGGCCTTTAGGGTGTTCTAAGGATTTTCATGAAACAAACTATGACTTTATGAAAACTAGATATTTAGAGGGTTCTAATGGAGTTGGTTTCACTTAATTCGAAGGTTCCTAGCTAAAGATATGAGCTAAACAATTTCAGAGAAAATTCTGAAAATGTTCTGAACATTTTTTATTTTCTCTGGAACAGTTTCATTAATCACACCATTAGGTGGATCAAATGAGCTCAAATGGATCTGAAATTTTTATGGTAGTTCAGGTGCGAGGAAACAACAGAGTGCGCAGTGCTCTCTCCGATCAGGGCGACTGTGGAGATAAGGGGGCTGCGAGGCGGTTTAGCAAGTCGGGGCGGCAAGCAGGTGGTGTTCCGATCGACTCCTCGCCGTGGCGGCTGCTCAGTCTGGCGCAAGAACCCGAGCTGAGTTTTCAGTCGGTTGTGTTTGCTTCAGTGGCTGACATGTGGGTTCCACCCGGGGTTTTAACCTCTGAAATTAACTTTGCTCTATTGCTCTAAACAGTGGAGACCAAACTATCCTCAAGTATTTGAATTATCTGCCCCTGAGCCATTTGAATGGGGTAGAATTCAAATTGGTTTGGGTTTGACTAAATTTCAGCACACATGTAGTTTGAAATTCAAATAAGGTTTGAATTTGCTACATTTAACTCATGTCAAGCTCAACTCCAAATGGAGTAAAAATTGGTATGTGAGCTCACAAAAATGTGCTGAGCAAGAATATGTCTCCCACTTTTGAATTTATGGGATCAAAACAGTTTGAATTTGCATTTGAGTTCAAACTGCCCTCCTCCTAGCTATACCCCAAAAGTACCTAAAAAGGTTTTGAATTTGGGGTGAAACTTGGCATGGACATTCCTAGCAATGTGTAGGAGTTTTCATATGCCTAGCCCCTATATATCACATGTGGGAAATACCACTTTTGCAATATGTGAGTTTGTTCTCAAATGAGCATGTTGATGGTGGTTACTTGCTCTTCAAATGTGTTTACCAACTTGCTTCAAATGAGGTGTGTGTGTGGTGATGACACTTCAAACATGTGTCAAAAACTGAGGCCCTTACACTGAACGCCACGAGTACTGCATACAGCAGCTTGTGGACCTCTAGGTACCTTGTCTTGGCGTCATGGAGGACTTCGCTGATGTAGTAGACAGGCCTCTGGATGGTCCGGACCCTCCCCCCTGAGCCTAAGATGTCTTCCTCCATTGGCTTAGGCCGACAGGAGGTAGACGGGTCTGGGGGAGCCTCCGGGAGCTGGGACCCGGGGGCTTCTAGGCCGTCCTGGACCTCCGGAAGGTCCCGTTGAACTTCCGGGTGGTCGTCCTGGACCTTCGAGAGGTCGTCTTGCTCTCCTAGGAGGTCCCTTTGGACCTCCGGGAGGTTATCTTGGAGCTCCGAGAGGTCCCGCTGGGCCTTCGGGAGATCACCTTGGAGCTCCGGGAGGTCGTCTTGAGCCTCCGGGGTCTCCTGGTGCTTGGCTTCTGCTACCGGAGCAGGTTGTGGCGATGAGGGGTCCGGGCGCTCTGCGACGAGGACCATGCTCACCACCTCTGTTGTCGCCGCGATGTAGAGCAGCAAGTGCTCTCTAGGCTCGGGGGCTACTATGTTGGGTAGTGTCGTCAGAAGCTGCTTCAACTCCTAGAATGCTTCTTCTGCTTCATCGGTCCAAGCAAAAGGACCGGATTTGCGCAGGAGCTTAAAGAAGGGAAGTGCCCACTCTGCTAGACTCGGTATAAACCGACTCAGCGCGGCTAAGCATCCCGTGAGTTTCTGGACATCCTTGACACGGGCGGGGGGCCGCATCAGGTCGATGGCCTTGATCTTCTCTGGGTTGGCTTCGATCCCTTGGTGTGAGACCAGGAACCCTAAGAGCTTCCCAGAGGATACACCGAACACACATTTATCTGGATTCAGCTTAGTGCGCGTGGAGCGCAGTTTGTCAAAGACTAGAGCTAGGTTATCTAACAAGGATGAGCTCTGCCTGACTTTAACAACGATGTCATCGACATACACCTCAACTAAGTCTCTTATTAGCTCTCCAAAGGTTTTGTGCATAGCACGCACGAAGGTGGGAAGAGCATTCTTTAGGCCATAAGGCATAGAGACATAACAATACACGCTGTCGATGTGTGTAGCCCACACTTCCCCCATGCCTGCTCTCGGCAGCCCGCGGAGGTTCTTTTTCGGAGGGGCTAGTCACTCACAGAGAGCTTACGCATTAGGGACGATGGAGGAAGAAGCTTGACACAGGGATTTTTACGTGGTTCAGGCCGCCGGAGCGTAAAATCCTACGTCCACGGTGAGCAGAGATGCTCGTTGTATTGCTTGGTGCTCAGGAGCGAACCCTGCGTGAGAGTGTGTAAAAGGTGACCCCTTGCTAACGTTGCCTACCCGAGCCTTTTATAGTCCAAGACTCGGATGGCTTACAAGGTGGCCCCGGGACCCGACAGGTGATCCCGGGGAGATTGTCTACCATCTACCGTATCTGCAGTTGTGCCGGTAGTTGTCTCTGGCGAGGGCTTCCGAGTCTTCGTTCTGCTGCCCTGCCCATGCCGCAAGCTAGTCGTAGTGGTTGATGATGGCAGGGGCGGCAGGGGATGTCTTGTCGCTGTGTTTATTGGCGTACAGCCTCTGACGCGGCGCGCCAGCCTTCACTGCGATGTGATTGGGCGCAACGGCACCTGACAGAGGCGTGCTCCGCGTCTCCGCGTCTTGGGAAGGCGCGGGTCTTGAATACCTTGTACGGGCAAGGTATGGCGCGTCTTTACTCTTGCTGCCTACCGCGCGGGGATGGGCAACGCTGCTCTGCTGGCCACGTGGCGGGCCCGGAGCTCTCCTCTGAGGAGAGGGAGGTCCGACCCCGCTGGACACGTGGAGCCTTCGGAGCTCTCCCCGCAGAGGGGGGAGGTCCGGCTCTGCTGGCCATGTGGCGGGCCCGGAGCTCTCCTCTGAGGAGAGGGAGGTCCAGCCCCGCTGGACACGTGGAGCCTTCGGAGCTCTCCCCGCGGAGGGGGGAGGTCCGGCTCTGCTGGCCACGTGGCGGGCCCGGAGCTCTCCTCTAAGGAGAGGGAGGTCCGGCCCCGCTAGACACGTGGAGCCTCCGGAGCTCTCCCTGCGAAGAAAGGAGGTCCGGCTCTGCCGGCCACGTGGCGAGCCCAGAGCCCTCCTCTGGGGAGAGGGAGGTCCGGCCCCGCAAGACACGTAGGGCTTTCGGAGCTTACCTCTGCGGAGGGGGCAAAGTGCTTAGTCGATTTTCCCTGTGCGCAGAGGTAACCCATATTAAGGGTACAGACATTGCCCCTACTGCATAGTGTTTTAGAGGACATTGATTGTGGTGAAGAAAGTGAAACCGTCAGGATAAGAAGAACAAGGCGAGCATGCCGACTTCTAATGAATGACTGCCAAGCTAAATACGGAGTAGCTAATTACGCGTACGTCCTGAACTGTGCCGTGCTGCTAAAAAATTCAAGGAAAGGCGGGCAGGCAGGCAGGTTGCGTCGGCGCTCTGGCGATGCTCATCCTTAACCCCCAATGCAAGCTTCGTCTTACCGGCCGGCCGGACGGACGGATGCGGCACCGTTGCGCCTGAAACCCGGACCCGAATCCGGTCGGCTTTCGACCCTCGGCCTCGACGTCGACGTGTCGGTGAAGAGCCACGCGTGACGGCCCCCGCATCCCCTCATCATCGCCGGAGCGCCGCCGCGTTTCTCTCCCGCCAAAGCTTCGGAACTGACGACGGCGTCCTCGGAACGCTCCTGGGCCTCAGTGGCAGCCCACCAGGCCCAGTATTGAGGAGACGCATGGGTTTTCGTTCAAAGGCCCACTCTGCGTCCTCGACCTCCGGCATCTCACTCCTCACGAGCATCCCCAAACCTACTCCACGCCCGACGGCGCAAGCTCAGGCGTCGCGCCGGCGTTGGAGACAGGGCGAGGGACGCTGCCGGGTAAAGTATGGTATCCCATCCTCCCCGTTCTCATTCCTCCTTTCCCGCCTTTCCGTGCCCTCGTGTGCTTCCCCCTCAGCAGAGCCATCCCTTCCCCCCCCCCCCCCCTCCGTTAACAGCTTTATCATCATCGTCATTATCATGTTACAGAACAAAAAAATCTCCTCTCAGGTTTGACCCGTTGCAAGTTGACTGCTGCAATACTGATCAGGTGCGCTATGGCCACTGAGGAAGATGTCAAACAGAGGCAGATCGTTGAAAATCGCGCTAGGAATATTAGCCACAATGTCCGGTGCACTGAGTGTGGCAGCCAATCTATTGAAGATTCACAAGCTGATGTTGCAATTCTGCTAAGAAAGGTACTCGCTCTTTTATTTTTTGCCATTGGGTAGCAGAGTTTACCTTGCCTAGTTCCTGGTAACAAGACTGTAGGAATAGTGACACCTTTTTAGTCGTTGTAAAAATGTAAAGTCAGCAGCTTCACGTGTCTGTTTGAAGCGATGATATTTTCTGTCAGATAGGAATTACATCGCTATGGCATTCTGCAGCTCATCCGTGATGAAATTAAAGCGGGAAAGAGTGATAAAGAGATCTACAAGAAACTAGAAGATGAGTTTGGAGAGACGGTTCTGTATGCTCCTAAGTTTGATCTTCAGACTGCTGGGATATGGCTTTCACCTGTAAGATTATTTAGGCCTTTTAACATTTAGTTCATGCTTTCGCTTCTTTATATGCTATTTGTTGTGATTCGAATTGTTAGTCCTTAACAGCTAATAGTTCATCTAGTGCCGTGAAAGCACATTTAACGTGAAAAGAATTTACTGTACATGCTGTATGTTTGGTAAAATACTTACACTGCTAGCCTGGCATTTAGTCACATGATTGAGTACATTCTGTGCAGGTCATTGTGGGTGGTATAGCAACTGGTATCTGGGCTTATCAAAAGCACAGGCAAAAGACAAACGTTCACATGATGGCTCTGAACCTCGTCCGAGGGGTCCCGCTGACTCCAAGGGAGAAGGAAACCATGCTTGACATCCTCACACCACCTCCGCCGCCGCCAAGGAAGTGGTGGTGGCCAGGCAAGTGATGGAGTGCTCGGCATCCTCGCAAAATGAAGTGCTCCTTTGCAATGTCAGCACCGTACAAAGAATCAGGATGTTTAAGTTTTACTGAGCGTTCATTTCACATGTAAAGCATCAATCGCGAAACCAATGATTTGTAGGGTTTTGTACTCATGGGTCTAGCAGTATGTGCTGTGTTGCTAAGTTGTTTTGCGTGGATTTAGCAGTATGTGCTGTGTTCCTTCCTAAGTTGTTTCTGATAGAACGAGAGCTATGCTGATCAGAATAGAATCTACAACAGAGCATGCTACCTTGGTTTCTGTTTGCCGCGGCAACCGGCATGCCAGAGCTGCTGCTGTCTTGGCCATGGCCAGCAAACGACTTGCCACGTGGCTGGATGAGCTGGAGCTTGCGCTGCTCATTGCCGGGTCCAAGAATTTCTTCTGCGTATCGATGACGATCATGGCAGTCTCGCTCCACTTGCCACACCCCATGGATTGCCGCAATTTAGAGGGACTGCTAGAGACTCTTGACAATGTATTGAGCAAGAGATGATTTAGGTGGCGAAGGAATTTATAGGGCGAGATGATATGAGGCCATAAATCACGAGGTCCCTGTGAAAGGAACAGTCGCTATTGCCACTGAACAGTGATGACCAATCGCTCTATTTACTGGGTCACTGTGAGATATGACATGGTCCGGTTTATGTAAATGACAATTGTTTCTACGTTCAATGAGTGTGTCGTTCGCGTTTTCTTTGAAACAATATACTTCACACGGCGAGTGTTGGCGATCTAGTTGAAAAGTCCGGATACATTGGAAAGTTTGGCGCAGTTTACGTCTCCAGCTATGAAGATTTTTTCTTTTTGAAAAAAAAGAAAAATTTTAGGAAAGCGACTACACAGACTGACGAACAAGTTGAGGCCCAAAAAATTTAACAGACAGAGATGAACGGCGAAGAGGAAAGTGAGATTTTTCGGTGACTGGGGGATGAACTAGACTTGACAAAGGGCGAGAAGAAAGAAACATGTCTGTTTGTGTTCATATTGATGTTAAGGACACCTCCTCTCCTTGAGAGAGGCGGCATTCTTTAGATTCCTGGCTCTGGCTGATCCTACAGGCCTGGGGGCTTGAGAAACGGGATTGGAACGAGACTCTCGACATCAACTGGGGTGCCGACAATGTTGTTTACGAGCTCATTCGTAACAGTTGTCCCTTTCCATCCGTTGAACCAGGGGCCTCCACCAACTTCCAGCGCCGCCATGTTGCTTGTGGCATCGAGTATCATCTGCGAGAAAAAAATAATGTAGCATGTCATAAATGTCATGTATCCTTGCTCTTGCTGAGAACTATTTGCTGCTCGTTTCATGTGACCTTTACTAGTTTCAGCGGTAGTGCTAGTGCATATATACTGATCACTCGTGCCGTGCGTGAAAAATTGAGGTTAATGTACTCTAGACATTGTTGCACTGCACTGCATTTAAGTATACTTTCCACCCAAAGAGTGACCAGACTGGTAAGGCCAAATGAAAAGCATGGAAGATCATACATCATTTCTCCTGTGGATATCAATAACATACAGAAAATTCAAGGCTTCGCGTGTGAGCTGTAGATAAAATGTGCACAGCAACTTCCACGATAATGTAACATACCTTTCCCTTGCCACCATCATATTTCTTTTCCCACAATTGTAGCCTGAGATCTCCGTAGCAGGTGTCTTTGCATGCTGGCACCAATCCAGCCTCAATGGTAGGAGCTCGCAAAGCAGTTCCTGGTTCTGTAGTAGTTGCTTCTATTTCAACCTGTGAAAACCATTTTAAAATAAGGAGCATAAGGAAAGTGACACGAGAAGCTGAAGAAAAAACGAATGCCAGCAAGTCTTTGACTGCAATAGACTGTAAACTTGCTCCACTGAGAATCTTAGCAAACCAGCACATGGAAATTCCTGCAATTATACTATTATGCTTTAGTTACCAGATGATTTTTGTTCTCTCCAGACATCTTCCAGTGACCCCATGGAGCAATGTCCCAACTTACTTTCCCAGTCCAAGGAACAAATTCATAAAATTTTCCCTCATAATGTATTCCAATCTGTAGAGAAAACAGGAGCTCTTATAAACGGTTGATGCACAGGTATATCTTCTGCTTGCTTATAACAGGAATACAGGGAATATGTGCCTCATTTATAGAACCAATCTGGTGTTCACATGAATCAACAGAGAAAAGAAAATTACCAGAAATATTAACTTCTGATATAGCCTTTTTATTTCTTTCTTCAGCAATTTACCTAACTACAAATCCGCAGGATAACTGTACCAGTAATGTGGGCGCACCAAAATGTTCATATCTGTCAGACTTTGGAAAAAGTGCATTCATCTTCTAAGTGAAACGCATGCGATATCATAAATCTACATCTGTAACAATCAATTGGTTGAATCACCTTTTTGCCGGGTATCCATGTTTCAAGCATGCAAATACTGGCATCATGAGTTAATTAACTTAAAGGGGCATACCCAGTGCTGAAAGCTCCCACACGTTGTGGGGTCTGGGGAAGGGAATTTGAGTTAATTAACTTAAGTAGAAAAAACTAGAATTATGTGGCAGGTGAAATTTCAAAGAAAAAGGCATTAGAGACTGTACCAGCGAAGGACTTTCGTAGGTCTCACCCAATCCAATTTTCCTCAACCCACCAGCAGCAGTCAAAGAAACTTCACCAAATGCGCCAGAGAAGACATTGCACTGGATCTACATGGACAATGGTTGTTTAAATAGTTTCATTCATATTGTCGAGTGGTAAAGGTAACAAGAGAGACAAAGAAAGAGAACAAAAACCTATACCAAACCTAAGAAAAGTAAAAGGAAAAAACTAACTGTAATTAGAAAAGAGGGAGGATGGGGTTGATCAAGGAAACTATGCAAGGAAGGACTCCATTCAACACTGTACCGTGAAAGCTTTTCTCCAGTTGAGTAGTTGGGTGGATATTCTGAAACATGTGAACATTTCTCTTTTCCATATTTGAATTTTGAAATACATTTCTTTATAAACATACTTCAAGTGTAGCACATAGAACCACAGTGGAATTTGTTTTCTTTTCAAAATTCCATAGGTTCAAGAACATCAGGGCAGGGAGGATCAATAGTCATTTTGCATTTTAGTCGATAATACATTTTTGGAATATAAAAAAGAAGGGAAGCCCTGGCGCAGCGGAAAAGCTGTTGCCTTGTGACCATGAGGTCATGGGTTTAAGTCCTGGAAACAGCCTCTTTTAGAAATGCAGGGAAAGACTGCGTACAAAAGACCCAAGTGGGTCGGACCCTTCCCCGAACCCTGCGCAAGCGGGAGCTACAAGCACCGGGCCACCCTTTCTTTTTTATATTCAAACATTGCACAGTGGTAGAGTCTCTCCACTTGTGTCCTGGAGGTCCTGGGTTCGAATCAGCCTCCTTGCAAAATAAGCAAGGGGAAGGCTGCCTAGAAATTCCCTTCCCCAGACCCCACAACGTGTGGGAGCTTTCAGCACTAGGTATGCCCCTTTTTATTCAAACATTGCACAATCTGACCACTTCATATTTGCAACTTCTATACCACGTGTAGCAAACTAGAACCACAGTATAATTGCAAGTTGCAACTTCACTATACAGAAACAAAGATAATTAAAACTAGGGTACTCATCAAGCAACTCAATAATGATTAAGACCATCATGCCACATTAAGAAGGGCAGCTCTCACAAGAAGCTACAAAGAATTTGAGATAAAATTATATTAGTGAATTATTGGGTTGACTCATAATTCCGTATCAATTTATCACTATTACCAAGATATACAGTCCTAACAAATCTGAAAGAAAGATGAAGCATAAACCGCATAACTTATTTGTAAATAATGTAAGAAGAATATACAAGAATATGAGGCTTTCATGAAATTAGGAATAACTAAGGGTCAAAGGTCGCAGGGAAGAAGATAACACACCCAATACCACTTTCTCGGGAAACCACCACCCCAGTTCTTCTCTGAGTAAGATGGAGCATTTTCAAATTCATATCGCTCTCCATCCCATTCTATCCATCCTGAAAAGTACAACCGTAGCACTTTCATAAGACTACCTCCAAATACAAAATTGTCCAAAGATAAGAGGGCTTAAGCATATTTTGTGCTGTAGTAGCTTACTTCAGAATGTTTCTAATCCAGTGCATCAAATAAACATGAGAAAAAGTGCCTTTGTCATAAGGCTCATAAAGTAGACAGTTAATAAATTATATACATTGAATTTTTGAACCTTCTACTAACTATTAGTTCAGATGCTTTACAGAAAACATAAGAGTAAGGACCCACCTATTAACTATTGTATAGTTTTTCCATAGTACTGGTGACTATCGTAGAAGGGGGTAAAAAGGAAAACCCCTCTTGGCAGATACCTCAATTCATAGTCATAGGCGTTTAATATTAGGACACAAATAAGGTGAAGTTACCCGATGGAAGATGACAATTGAAATATCAGATGTAAGGTTAAGAAGTAAAATTTTACAATGCTATTGTACATGTTTATGCATGATGTAAACTCAGTAAATAGTGGAACATATGGCATCTACCAAGAATTAACATATAATCTGAACTTCCATCGAAATAACTCAACATTTTTACTTGGTCAGAGTATCAAAGATGAACCTGTTGACAAGCCACCAGCCATGCATATTTGCCAATGAGGCTCAAAGAAAGGAAAAGCTGCAAGCCAACCGGCTGTTGATAGCTGCTTAGAATTGATATCACCCCAGCCATACACTGGCTGAGTGCTGTACTCCCACCGAGCTGTTTGGACATTTGGCACATACTTTGATCTGAAGTGGGACATTGCTGCTGTGAATAAGTATTATACACTGTAGGATGCTGCTATAAAATGATCTACCATTTTTATAGTTTTTGTTACACTTTTTACACTCTGTAACATAAGTGGAAAACATATTTGTTGGAAACCGGGGTTATTTTCTCTCTAATCTTCTCTTGATTTCTTCTCAATAGGGGGGCTGTATATATAGCCCCAAATTACAGAGTCCTAATCTAATACTACCTAGACTCCTACTCTTATTTGACTTAGATTCTAGCTCTAACACTAATTATTCTAGAAAAACAGGATTATATCTAACAATCACCTCCTAATCGTATTTTTCTAGATCACACTCTAATTAGGATGGAGACACACTTTCATCCTAAACACACTTTCGGGATGGACACAACTGCACCCCCAGGATGGTCACATCTAGACCCTACACAACTCAATTTTGGGATGGGCACGTCTTCATTCTCGAGATGGTCGCATCTTCATCCTGCACACAAATTCGGGTTGGTCACATCTTCAACCCCAGAATGGGCTCATCTTCATCCTGCACTCGATCTCAGAATGGACGTATCTTCAATCCGATCACACACACACACACTCGAGATGGTCACATCTTCATCTCGAGCACACCTTGCTTGTGAGATCAAAACAAAGTATCTTCTGACGCAGGAAGCGTCATCTCATCTTCCTTTTTGTTATTGGAGCATTCTTTGGCAAAGTGACCAAGTTTTTGACAATTGAAGCATTTAATCTTCGATTCGTCAAATTTCTTGTTCTTCTTTTGACCACCCTCTTGAGCCTTCCACTCTTTTCTTATCAAAAGAAGCTTCTCTCCACCCTTTGCTTCTCTTGCTCTCCACTCCTCTCTTGTTAAAAGGAGTCTTTCTTCATGACCTTGGTTGTTGAAGCCATGTACACGTTCCTCATGTGCTTTGAGCCTATCGACGAGTTCCTCCACAGTCATTGCCTTTAAGTGCACAAATTGCTCAATGGTGGATGCAATGTGAAGAAATTTCAAAGGTAGAGCTCGCAACAATTTCTTCACGATATAGCTTTCTTCAACTCTTCCTCCAAGACCACGGATCTTTGTGACAATGATCATCACTCTTGTGGCAAAGTCGTCGATGGAGTCTCCTTTGTTCATGCGCATTAAGTCAAACTCATTTTGAAGAGTTTGGATCCTTACTTCTATCACGTGTTCTTCACCCAAGAACTTGATCTTGATCAACTCTCACGCTTCTCTAGTTGTCTCCTTCTCGGAAATTCGCATGAGAGTGTCTTCATCAATAGCATGATAGATGGCCGCAAGAGCCAACTGATCTTGCTTTGGATCAACGTTGCTCTTTTTCTCCTCAACAGCTTCCTATATCCCCCTGTGCCTTCAGAAAAACCTTCATCTTAATTGCCCATGTTGTATAATTGGTCTTCGTTAACAAGGGATAGTTCAGTGCCATTGATTTACCCTCCATATGTACACCTCTTGTGTACGTTTAGTAAATCAATAACAACCTATGTTACACTTCGGGTGGCTTTAACAAATAATAACAGCAACTGGACCCAGTTCAATTCAGCAGTTCAATTCAGCCAAGTGATCTGGAGGGCCCAAACAGCCCAGCCAGCCCGTCACACAGCAAACTCTAATCAGCCACACAAGCCTCCTCCTCCTCTCTGTCCAGCCGCCGCCTGCTCCTTCAGCCTCCTCCTCATTTCTGTCCAGCCGCCTCCTGCTCCTTCAGAGCCGCCACAATAGCTTCTCCTACTGCCGCCTCCTCTACCCTTGCGCGCCTCCAACTGAGCGCTAGCAGCCGCCACCTCTCTTCTCAGTCCAGGCCGAGTCACCCGAGGCTTGAGCCGCCGCCACCACTGAGATGTGCCTACCGCCGATCTGAAGGATGTCGTCCTCGACCTCCACCTTCTTCAGGATGGGGACGGGCGCGCCTTGCCGAGATCCACTCGAGCACGCACTGATTTCCCTCCGGCAACGTCAGATCCACCGCCCACCGCGTGGGAGAAGAGGTGCGACAGCCCTTGGGCTCTCCCTGCCGGCGCTTGGCCTCCTGCCCAGCCAAGGACCTCTGCGCGCTGAGATCCCGCCGCCTCCCCCTCTGTTTTCTCAACCTAAAGCTCTGATTCCAATTGTTAGAAATTCGGGGTTATTTTCTCTCTAATGTTATCTTGATTTCTTCTCAATAGGGGGGGGGGGGGGCTGTATATATAGCCCCAAATTACAGAGTCTTAATCTAATACTACCTAGACTCCTACTCTTATTTGACTTGGACTCTATCTCTAACACTAATTATTCTAGAAAAACGGGATTATATCTAACATATTTTCCATAGGCAAGAATAGAAGATCACCATTATCTGGAGCCGTAATTGAACTTCCAATTCCCACAAAATATAGAAGTTTTCACAAGAGCAGCTATCTTATATTGAAAAGGAAAAACGGTGTTAAGAATCTAAAATTTGTTATTTTCTTTCTCCTTTTAAGTAAGCAGACTAATGATAGTAAATGGTAAAAAAATCTTACAAACAGGAGATGTCACTTGCCTTCCATCATCTCGGATGAAACCCTGATGCCAGATTGGGGTGACTTGGAAACCTTCCAAAACACGACTAGAGAACTCCTGCACCGTATAAAATGGAGTATATGTTGGGTATTAGATGATAACTCTTTACATGCTGCAGAATCTAAAGAGAAAAGACTATAAACCATTAGAACTATCAGGCATAAACAGGAGAACAGAAAAACGTATACTCCTGAGTGGCTGAGTCATTATAAAACAAAGCATAGCCATATGGCAAAGTAACAGCTGTATGCATCTACATAAGATTGAAAAATGCATGTGTGCGAAGTATCCTCCCCCGAGCAAGTAAATCAATTATAACCTGGTAAGATTGAAACACAAGAAAACAAATAAAGTTGAAATAGGAATACAACAACAGCATTCAAGCCTTTGTCCCAAACACGTTGGGGTGGGCTAGATATGAAATCCAAAAAATTTATTTTATTTTTTAAGATGAAATAGGAATAAATCAAATGGTTCGGACCCTTCCCCCGACCCTGCGCAAGCGGGAGCTACATGCACCGGGCTGCCCTTTCTTTTAAATAGGAATGAATCACATTTTTTGTATGTAGAAATCGGTACTACCAAAAACAAGGAAAGTAAACAAAATGTTGATTTGAGTACATACATCAATGTTATTACTGGAGACAAAGGCATTGCATTTCTTCTAGCAAGTCAAATGATTATGGACAATACAAAGTATAAACAAAGACAAAAGAAGCTCAAGTGCACCACAGAAGCAAAACTGGGATTTTCCTAATGTGTTTCCCGAATTTAAAACAGACGTAGGGCAACCGAGCGAAAGCCACGAGATGTGCTCTTTGGTTTATCACGGAACAGACTGCAGCAAAAAGTAGCTATGTTGTCATAGAATTTCATAAGAAGCCATAAAAGATCTACCTGAGGGGGAACCTCCCCTTCCGGAGGAGTTGAGTCTTTATTGGGGATGAATGTGTTTCCCAGCATTAATTCATGCCTACCTATTCCAAGTGCAACTTATTAATTGGGAAATCAACAGAGAGTGATGAATTGTTGTAATTGTAAGTCCAGGAAAGCAGGAAAACCTACACTCACAATTAAAAGGAAAAAAATGGAGGCATCAATCTTTACATTACGACAGAGTTTGGCACTGGGGTGACTTCTAGTACGCAGTTTATTAGAACATGCAGTTATTAACCAGCCCCTAAGGCAAAGTAGATGGCAGGCACTCAACAATATATAGCAAACAGAATGGCAGATGTCCTAACAAACTGTAGACATAAAACAAAGAGATAATTGCTCGTGTGCCCCTATTTTTGTCTCTAGTTGCACGTTTGCTCTTGTTTATTAAACTTGGCACATTTGCCCTTGCTTTTTGGGAAGGAATGGTGTGTTTGACACCAAAGTTGCACATTGGCCCCTAAGAAACGAGGGCAAATGTGCAACTATAGTGGCAAATGTTACTTTCCAAATAGCAGGGACCCATGTGCCAAGTAAAAAAACGAGGACAAGCGTGCAAATGCAATTAGAGATTAAAACTGGGGCAACTATGCAAATCACCCAGTGCAGCTCTTCTTACCCAGGTGGTTAAGAAGAGCTTGGTACACCACATATTCCTCAGAATGTGCACTGCCATCCATGTAATCATGCAGCTACAGCCTATGTTTCTACAATGAACAAAACTTGCAAACATATAGCTTCCTAAAATATAGACATATCTTGCTAAACGGAGTGAGTTTTTGCATAGTATTCACTAGATTTTACAAATATATAATAAAAGAAACTCTAGTTTGGAATCTCATGATTTTATCAATGTCCAGAACATCACTTCTTGTGACTGACTGACTGACTGACTGAAAGTAATAATCAATATTCAATAACATTTTTTTCTGGAACAGACATACAGTAATAGACTAATAGCTTTGCTAGAGTTCATAAATGTATACTAATTAGATTCTGCACATAGTAATTCAAGTCCTGTAAAACTTGCCCTGGCTGGTTTATTAGAATAAATTACAGAATGTCCAGAACTAATATCATGAAAACTTCCGTTCTGTGGTGGCTATACAGGTGAATCGCTATATCTTCCCAGGATTTGGACCAAGATATGCCAAGAAAGAGTCCCAGCGCATTCGAATAGGGCAGGAACAATACCACTAATTTGATTTTGTAGGTCCATTGCAGATTTGCAAGAACTTACAAATTACCTACATGACAGTGTGAAGTGGTCATAACTTATAACTTTGATAGCAGCACCCTAGTTTACATGCCACAACGCTATGCTACCAATTTAATTGTAATCACAATATCATTTTGGGGCAAAAGTAATGAAATGAAAAAGCGAGTAAGAATAAAGAGGTTGGACAGGAGACTTACTCCCCCAAAAGTTGTTTGATTTCTCAGAGAACTGGCAGATGTACTTATCATCCGCGCCAAGGATCTGCGCTCCCACCCCGGTAAAGCGTGGACCATACACCAACCGGTCCAGATCACTCATCCCATCACGGAACAGGGGGTTCTCCACAGAGTACATGAAGCAGAAGCTCTGCCTCTGCTCTGGAATTGCCACCTTAAAGTACCATCCTTCGAAGAAGGGTCTAGCAGTGCCATCAAAATGGTACCTGCAAAATTTTCTCACTGACTTTGGCCACTCTACTTCAGGGGCACTCAGCCGTCAATTGTAGAATGCAGCAGCATTTGAACATCATAGGGTATATCGACTGTGCCCTAAAATCATGCAATTCTTACTGAAGGCAGGGTAAAAAATTATCAGATTATAGATAATTTCAGCGCTGTTAGGCAATCTGGGCTCCTAAGGCCCCGTTCATGTGAAAAAAGCCAAAAATTGCAAGTTCGTATTCACCCTCTCTTTCTTTTAATCGATGTCAAACATTTCTACGATCCAAAAATGGAGGGGAGGGGGAGTGCAACGAGGTATCAATCAAAGCGCTGCCAGCAATCCCCCAACCATAACACGACGGGGCACCCGAGTTGCTTGCGCCCGCCGATGGGCACCCGAGCTCTTACCGCACATAACGAGAGGCTCCTCCGCTTACCCGCTGTGCGGCGTCCGCAGGGGGCGGTCACGCGGAGCGGGCGCGTAGACGGGCACCGCCCCTGTCGCCCGAGGGGACGAGGACGCCGCCGAGATCGAGGCCGCGCGCTGGGAGACGCCGCGGCGGAGGAGGCGCGGGTCCGGCACGCGGGGGACAGGTGCCACGGGGGCGGCGGCGAGGCCCATGGAAGGGTGGGTGGGGTGGGAGCGGTCGCCGTTGCCGGACGCGCGAGCGGCAGCTTGCCGGCCACGTGCCGCGAGGCTGGATACATTACAAGTGGAGGACAGGAGTAGTGGCTTGGCTCTGGCGGACGCGGGGCCGGGGAACAATTGACCAGTCAAACCCAAAACCCAGTCATTGATGGGCTGAAATTGAAACTATTGGGGTAGGAATTACGGCCCATATACACTACTGAGTGGACCGAAATAATATCTCTGTCTGCGTGTCAAGGGTTACACGGGCCGGGTAAGTTGGGCCGGATCAAGCTACACAGACTGACAGACAACAAAGAACCAATCCTTTTTTCAAAAATTAGAGACAGAAATAAAGATAATCGTCATACAAATTTCAAAATTCACGGCGTGAAATATATTCCTTCTTTTTGTGTTCATATTTAAATGTTATATGTTTAATATTTGCACCGCATGTAACTCAATGGTGAGAGCGTCCGAGGTCTAAGCTAAAAAAATCAAATATGAATTGAAGGACGACGCAATGCGTATTGATTGATTTTATCTTCATGGCTTCCTGTTAAATCTCTACAGATTAAAAAGCGAGCATATATAGCCGATTTTCGCACCAGGACTTTCTGAAGCTGCATATGACTAGCTAATCAATGATCTCAGGCTAAGTGATGAACGCATTTTAATTTAGGTGACCAAAGGACAAGAAAATACAGAGAACGGGAATTTTTTGTTACAGCGTGTACTCTTTCCCTAGTGTAAAATTGGTGACGAGCAGAGTTCATCGAGTTAAATTCAGCAGATTCCTAGATTTTGTTTACATAGGCAGATAAATCTGAGAGTTAAGGGCGTGTCATATAATGCACTTAGATTACGAATTGCAGCAATTTGTGATAAAATTAAAATTCGATACATTACACTCTGCACCCAACCTGCAATTGATATCCCACATGATACACGCCTAGCTTCTCCGAAAGCGCCTCTCAACTGACCAATCTCTCTCATGCACACTGCACCGTACCGATCCCCTACATCCATATGCATCATCAGTGGTGTGCATATTTATAAGCTTAACGTCAAGAGGAACCAGCCTTAAACATTTCTGCTCACCAGGTTGGCTACTCTCCTGATGTGTTATGCAGCTAATGCATATATATGCACATCATGTACGCCCTCCATTCTAAAATAAATAACGTTTAGGACAGATAATTTAGTTTAAACTGAGCTAGATTTCTTGTCCTAAACATTATTTATTTCAGAACAGAGAGAGTATTAATTAACACACAGTCGCACACGAGTATTCTTAAGTCATGGTCACCCCCTCAAGCCGGTCAGCCAGGCCATGCATGTCAACGGTTTCTTGCATCGGCGGTCCTTCTACCGGCTGAACCCCATGCCAAAGGCTGGCGCCGCTCCCCAGTAGTCTGCCGTGCCGGCAATGACGTCCACGCCGACGTCCAGCGTGCAGCTCACCGGAACGAGGCATAGGCCCCTGCTCCTCAGATCCTTCTTCTCCTCGCCACAGTTTCCTTCCTGCTGGTTACAGTTGTTAACATAACACATTAATTTTTCAAAATCAAAATGCGTATGGTGCATGCAGCATATCAACAAGCCATGAGTGAGTGATCTGGCTAGTAACTGTTCAGGGTGATTCCTTTGTTTCATGGCAGTGGTATCATGCAATAGCTGCACGTTGGGCCAGAGAGATAATAAATATTAGTGAGGCCCAAAGACGGTTTTGCTGTGATAATTAAAAGGCGTAAAAAAAGCTAGGGACAAGTACTGGCCCATGATTAACTTTCCATGATGCCTTTGTACGTGTACCGACTAAAGCAAGGCTTTGGACAAACTAAAGCCTCCTTTCGAACAAAAGTATGCATGGCGCTTTACTTAACCGATGATCAGCAGATGCATGGGCATAGATCCCATAAAAGAAGCCGTGAATTACTGCAATTAACTAATCGAGTAGATAACGATACCTGGACAGGGTCTTTTGGAAATTTACTATGCCTTTCTCCTTGTTGTACCTATAAAAAATTTAAGAATTGAAGGGAATCAGGGCCTCATCAGACACAGCTTTTCATCAGCATAAAGTTTAATTCCTCAGGCATAAAGTTTCTGTGAATACTTCTATCGAAAGATCTCACAAAGATACGATGCTTTGAGTAAAATCATACGCATATTTTTTTTTCTAATCTGCTGCTGTGTTCTGCTATAATCTATCAAATCATGGCAGTTTTATTGTTCCCTGCTCAGCGCAGAGGCTCTGCATGCATGTGGCATTACCTTGGATCAGAAGATCACTAACCTATTGAGTCTTAATGCTAAACTGTACTCGACGTAAGTACACAGCAGGTTGTAATTTTAAATCATTGCATACTCAAGGTGATGCATGCAAGCGAAGAAAAATGTATCTATATTCTTAAATTAAAGTTGTCCGCACGCACGACATAAACTGAAGCCTAAGAATACAAGTACAAATAACCCAGCTGCCAAGAACATACAACAAGGCCTACACTGTAGCATTTGTGGTCTGAAAAGGAAAAATTAATGCTTGCCAAATGGTACTGCGGCCACTGTACACACCAATCACCCGTCAAATTATATCTGAATGACTTTTTGCGTCTCCTGAAGCTAGCTTAAATTTCAGCGATAAAGCTACATGAAAATGTTGGACTAAAGAAATGGTCCACCAGCTAGGCAATATTGACTGTACCGATTAATTAGTTTTGTATATCTACAGTACATATGCATGCTGCAAAAGATTTTTCATGTCCAGGAGAATTAGAGACACTTAACATGCATCCATTGTTATTTTATGGTAGTAAGCAGGTCCATTTAGTTAAGATCCTATCACAAATAAAAATGAATGGTCCAAATTCAGCTTAACGTGACAAACATGCATGCAAACTGAAAGAATTGTAAATTTTGAAATTGCCCATGCGCATGTGGATGGGCAGCTATTATATACCATATGCATGCCGCAATTAGTGCAAAAGCTAGCATCCAGAGGTGGTCGCAGCGACGACGGAATGAGGGAATATTGTGGCCACAACAACTTTGACGTATGCGTATTAGTTTAGTACTAACCGATTAATTTGGTTAAAATCATGGTGATGAGTGTTCAGAATCTGCAAGAAATAATAAACCGATTCTTGCACATGAAAAACGTTATAAGAAACACTAGCTAGAAAGGGTAGTACTAGAAAGCATTTCATGTTAATAAGAAACACTAGCTAGAACACACCGTGTTAATATGAACATCTAGTCAGCTTCAGCAGCATTGGGTGTTTTGGGATATGCTAGGGAAGATGACATGTGGGCTAGCTCTCAGAAGCGAGCAATGCCAGCATTTAGGTCTACTTTCTCCTGTTGACCCAGTCGGCCGTTCTATAAAGAGAGAGAGGAAGAGAGAGAGAGAGACGATGAGCACCAGCAGTCGGCATGCACCTATGGCAGCTAACCTCGGGAATTGTGCACGCGAGCGGCATGTATGGTAGTACTGCTATGGCCGGTAGCTGTAGTTAGCAGGTGGACGCATATGCACGGAGAGTTGAAAGAATTTTTAGCCGGACGAGGCAGAACACTGTAGCCATGAGCTACAATAGTTGCGCGCGGTGGTGCTACTCACACTGGCCTGGTGCTGCTGCTGCTGGTTGAAGCTGGAGCCGCCCCCACCTCCATTGCTGCCGCCCACGTACGGCGAGCTCAGAGCCTGGAGATCGAAAAAGAACAGATATGATGATCCATGTGAGAACACGTACTTAATTACAGTGACATTAAGCCAAGCTAGCTAGCTAGGAAGAGAGAGAGAGAGAGAAGGCTGAGACTGTGTGCAAAGGGACACGGCTAGCAAGCAGTGCTCCTTTCCAAAAAGGCATGCACTGTTGCATGAGCACGGAGAAAAGATCGCGTGCCACATCGATCAGGTTAACAGAGGCAGCTTTGGCGTGCTGCGGAGCCGAGAGAGAGAGCGAGCACGCAGGTCGGCTGGCTGGCCCGCCTCTTTTTGTCACTTGACTAGTTACCTCCTCCTCCTCGTGCATCGGTTACACATGGAGACGTTTATGTCATGTCATGGAGCTCAGCTGCTAATCAGGGATGAAACAGTAGGTCGCTGCAGCCTCCGCAGCAACATAAGGCAGGAGAACACTTTCAAAATACCATGCATGGTGTTGAGTGCACAAGTTCGAGTGTGAAAACAAACAAGGGAACAATTACACGCATGCATGCCATACGATAATTTATGGACGATCAATGTACTGTTTGAGGTACCAAAACCTCATGGAGAGAGAGAGAGAGGTGGACCTCAATTTGACTGTGGAGGAATCTGATGTACCCAATAGCTTCAAGGAGTACAGACGCCGTGTCAGTCTGCCAAAAAAAAGAGAGGCTAGCCCATGTCAGGATCTCTTTTTTGTATTTTTCTCTGAAAATCTGTTGGACCTTCTATTACATGACCACAAGAGTTTAAAGGAAGTCTAGATATGTATAGTAATTATATGGGTCGTTGATTATTTGTTGGATCTTTTTTCCATGAGCACAAGAGTTTAAATGAAGCAATGTGGGCATGAAACACTAGTAGTAAACTGCAAGGGATAGTCTAGATAGGAATTATATGCATGGATCAATTATTTGATTCAGTAATTGCTACATGATACGCTTGGAATTACTCCAATTTTAAATTGTTGACATTGGCTAGTTTAAATTTGTACTAGCCAACGTGAACAATTAGAACCGAGGGGGTACTTCATTGATCTCCAAACGTGCCCTAACTTTACTTGGTTGCTTTGATATATACTCCTTTCGAGGTGAAAGATATGAAATTTATAAGCAGCTAGCTCAGAACTATGTAGTGTGTGTGCTATATGTATATTTTACCTTTCCAAACGGGGAGACAAGCTGGTGGAGGGCAGTTATTCTATCCCCTAGTTTCTCCTTCCTCACCTGGAGCAAAAGAACAAGCAAAAGATACTAAAAATGTCATCATTCTAACCTCTGCCAGTTTCACGTTCTCTCAACCCCACAATGATTCCATGCCTGTCCATTTCGGCAGGCAGCTTCAAAGCTCGATTGATTAAGACGAATGCCCATGCTCTCATTGTGGTACAGAGAGAGAGGGGGGAGGGAGGGAGAGAGAGAGAGAATGAGAGAGAGAGAGAGAGAGAGAGAGAGAGAGACCTTCACAGTAGATTGAGCCTGGGAGGGTTCTTGGGTCCTAGCCTTCTTGAAAGCTGATCCACATGTCGTGCTGATGCACTAGTGGAAACACAGAAAGACGAAGCAAAAGTTATTGAACTTTCAATGCCACCTATACGAGGTAATCTATCTTAATTACTCCATCCGTGCTGAAATTAATAATGTTTAGAACAAAAAATCTAGTTTAATTTAAACTAAATTAGCTGTGCTAAACGTCAATTATTTTGGAACAGAGGGAGTACTTGCTAGTGAAACATTATATTTTATTTACCCATTCACCTCTTTCCCCCTCTCTCTGCACACAAACTCACACAGAGACACACACAAAGGGGATCCGTACATCATAAACACGAGCACTGCTAAAAGCTACTGTACGATGCATATGCACATGGATAAATCAACTTTATATCTTTCTCATCGTCCTCGCTCTAATCTAGAGGAAAAACATAAATGAAATCAACTTTGCATCGCTACCTGACGAGGTGGACTGCTGTTATTGTTTGAGAACTCCAGCATGTTGCTTCCAAGGGAGGTCGTCGATGTCATGGAAGACTTGGGAGAGGAAGAAGCTCCCTTGTGCTGCAACAAGGCCGTGTGGTGGTGATGGACACTTCCCCGTAGCAACTGGATCTCATCGCTTGTGCTGCTCCCATGGCTGGCTGTGGTGCTGTAGATGTAGTTCCCGCTCCCACCAGCTTCTGAATCAATTATAGTTGGGACTAGAGTCTGCCCTTCCTTGTATCGGTCCTCCCCGTTGACCAATCCCCCGCTGGATGAACGCAATATCATCATAAATTAGTAGGGAACCAGTGATATATGAAACTTCATTTCTTTAGGAAAATGGGTATAAAAGGTAACTGAGTGTGAATATTGCTGCAATATTTCATGCATCATGTTTTTCAACAATTATCCGGGACAGAAGGAACATAATCTGTATGTTGTGTAGAGAGAGAGAGAGAGAGAGAGAGAGAGAGAGAGAGATTTTACGGTATAACAAGCTGGCTCCATGAATCCTGCTGGCCGAGCCCCTCGCTGCTGCTGTCATGCCAAGGCGATGCGCTGGTTGTAGGAAGCGGACAGTGATTCGCAAGCAGGAGGGAGAAGGAATGGAGGGCCGAAGAAGGCGCCGCGGTGGTGGTGGTGGATGACGGCATGAAAAGAGAAGGATGGTGCTGCTGCTCAAAGGGGGGCTGCTTCAAATTATTCACGCTCCACCATCCATGGCCGGCTCCCCCCATCTCGCCCACTAGAGGTGACGATGATTTGTGGACGAGTCCCCTATCCATATTCTCTCTTTTGATAAGCAAGCAGCAAGCACTCACTCACTCTTCTCTCTCTAGCTTTTGTCACTCCACCTCCTCGATCGATCTATATATCTCTTCGAGAGCTAAGTCATTTTACTTGTAGAGGTCAAACTCTAGAGAGAGAAAGAGGGAAAGCAAATGGGCCTTTGGAGAAGAGGATCGAATCTCAAGCGGCGCTAGCTACAACTTATGAGTGGATCGAGAGGAACGAGTC
Organism: Neostapfia colusana; assembly: GCA_030760725.1. Lineage (NCBI taxonomy): Eukaryota > Viridiplantae > Streptophyta > Magnoliopsida > Poales > Poaceae > Neostapfia > Neostapfia colusana. The sequence continues at coordinate 4,009,414 of JASWHV010000014.1, read as the reverse complement.
AGTTGAAAGAAGGCATGTGTTTTATTTCCTTCTGCACCTTCACTGGTTTCCTTTCATTGGTTGCCTTTTTCCTGTCCCCCTTCGTTTTTTTTTTCGGGGCCCTATATAGCTCCTTTCTGTTTTTAGAAGAAACACGGGCCAGGGGGCTTTGATGAATCGCCTAAATAAAAGAGAATGCATCCCATGCAGAAGGGAGTATCCGGTGAAATCAGTAAATTGTTGTAAATAATTGAATCCATTATCTTTTTTTTTTTCGTTTTCAAAAGGTTCTGACAAATGATTAGACATATATAAAGAAGGCATTCGTTGTATTACATTCTTCTCCATGTAAATGAAATTGAGGTTTATTTGATCAATAAATTTTATACCTACTATATATACAACATAGCTTCCCCTCTCTTGTAATTTTTTTCCAAAATTTTAGATATTCATTTTTTTGTTTTGCACTGAAGAACAACAAAGGGAAAACCGCATTATTAATTAAAAAGAAGTATGAGTCCTCAATTTATTACTGCTAATTAAGTCGCTTCGAGGCTAAGTTTATAACCAGAAAGTTGACCTGTACGTTCGTTCATCCCAGAGCACTCATGCTAGCTCTCGACCGGCCTCCTGGCCTTCTGCAACTGCGCATGCTGGCTTTTTGTGCTCTCTAGACGGCCGGCGGGTTCCTTTTCCTGCACGGGAATCGCATGCATGTAAACTAAGTGACCTCAAAAACCGAGCTGGTTTCCGCGGAATTGAGGGACGGACGGACTCGAGTATATCTGTTTTCGATGGGATCGAGACTACACCAAATCTTTGTCTGACTTGCTTGCCTTGTCCCAACTCTTTTTTATTTTTATAGGGATAAGCAATAGCAGCTGCTCTGCTAGGCTACTCTGTAATGTCAATTTGGCGATGTACTCTATTACTGGTGCCATTTAGATATACTCTTCTTCTTCTTCTTCTTCTTCTTCTTCTTCTTCTTCTTCTTCTTCTTCTTCTTCTTCTTATTATTATTATTATTATTATTATTATTATTATTATTATTATATATTTCCTCTTTGTACCATGCATGTGGTTAGGTCTATGCTTACGCAAATATAAGCAGGTTGTTGAACTAGCAGTAGCAGAGTGTGCCTTCGTGAACAAAAGTGTCGCTGTGATTGTACTACCCCTACGAGGTTGGGACACATAGCTAGATATGTATAGGTATAGTTGGTCTGTGATGCTTACATATGTGAGCTAGGCTATCAGATTTGTCCGTCTCTTTTTGTTCCCGCATTCACTTGTCGGCGCTCACTTTCATTAGTCTAGCTAGCTATACTTAGCAGAAATACTGCTAGCTAGCTTCCCACGCACGCGTCATGCGCTCGTCACTGTGACGAAGTCATCGGCTGGAGGAGATGCGGTGAACACTACAGGAAAAACGTGCATTGACGACGGCCAAATTTATTGACAACGGGGCCGTCGTCTTTAATATTATTGACGACGTCTAGTCGATAACCGTCGTCAATAAATTATTGACGACGGGGGCCGTCGTCTTTAACTTAATCCAGGCCCACCCGAGTAGTTATTGACGACGGTGACCTAGCACCGTCGTCAACAAGTTCCTTATAGACGACGGTCACCTAGCACCGTCGTCAATAACGACACATATAACCCGTACGCGACCCGGGAGGCGGCAGTCCATCGCCGCCTCCCGACTCGCGCCTGTCCATCGCCGCCGCCCGTCCCCTCCTTCGCCGGCAGTCCATCGCCGCCTCCCGACTCGCGCCTCTGTCCATCGCCGCCGCCTGTCCCCTCCTCCGCCGCCGCCCATCCCCGGCCCGAGGTAAGTCCCCCTCCCCTCCCCCTCCGCCCTCTCCCCCGCTCCCCTCTCCGGTTCCTCGCCCCCGGCCGCGCCGCCGGCCACCGGCCGGCCGGCGTCGCCCTCCACCCCCCCCCCCCCCCCCCCCGTCCGGCCTCTCCGGCGCCTCACTCATCCCCCTCCGGCCCAGACCCTCCCCCTCCGGCCCCTCCCCGAACCAGTTTTAACAGTTTGGTTCCTGCTTTGGGTTTGATTTGGGTGGTTTAAAATGGGCTGCCATATAAAATGGATTGGACTGATTTGGTTACAACACTAAATGGTTTGGGTTCAGTTTGGTTTAGACTGTAACAATTCGGTTGTGAATGGATTGAGACCATGGGCTTTGCACTGGTTGCAGTTAGAAGTTTGGTCATTACTAGCAAATATCAATTAGCAAAACCTAGCGACAGAGAAACAACGAAGCTGCCGCCGTCGCCGGCTCGCCGCTCATATGGCGGCGCGCGCCGTGCCACCGTCGTCGCGTCCTCACGCTCCAACCTGGCAGGAACTCTAGCCACCGTCGCGTCCCCGCGTCCCGCCAGGCAGGAACCCACGCGCTCCGTTGCGTCTCCGCTCCCCTGCCCGGCAAGAACCCGGGTTAACGCCGCGCCCTCTATCGTCGCGGCTCCATTCGTGGGTAAAGAGGATCTGTCAAGATTTCTACAGGCGAGCAAGTTGCGGCTCATTATCCTGCCAAGACCTACCATTTTATTTTTTTTCACATTTTGTCTCTTACCAGTTTGTTTTTTCAACAACTTTTCATTCAAGTACCTACCTATAATGGTGCTAAGGAATGAGCCTGCATGTTTCTTCAGTCACTAAGTAGAGCCTATTTAGTTAAAATGATCTATCCTTACATTGCCCAACAATCACAAAATGTTTTATGATTTTTTAAGCAAAGTTTAAGTTTTCAATTTTTTTTTAAAAAAAAAAGAAAGAAAAGTCGAATATTTAAAGCAAACCAACCACTACCTGCTCATTGTCAACCATGCCGAGCGTCTTAACTCCTAATGCGTGCAAAAAACGGAGCAACTGTGAGAATCCACCATGGTGAACACAGAGCGATTTGCTTGTGGGACTGGAACCATTTTTTACAAATGGGTTTAAACCAGTTTTAAACTGTGGTGTGGGCTATGGACTGGTTTGGTTTGGGTTGTTTTTTTATACAGTTTGGTTCGGTTTGGTTTCAACTCATAAATTAGTGGGCCGGATTGGGTTAGATTGAATTTATACATGTTATGGTTTGGTGTGGATTGGGAGTTGGTTTTCACCGCCATCCCGCGCCCCGCCCCGCCGCCGCCGTCCCGCCCCAAGCCCCGCCCGGCCGCCCCTGCTCGCGCCGAGCCCCGGCCGCGCCTCGGCCGCCCCGAGCCCCGACCTTAGTTGATTAATTGTTTAATTAGTATTGTTATTGATTATTGTTTAAATAATACTTTGATTGATTGCGTGATTAGTTACTATATGTAAATAAATGGGTTTCGGCCCGGTCCGGCCTCACACGACCCATTTAGGGTCTGTCACGGCCCATTTATTGGTAATGTATTAGTCGAGACAGACACCGAGGACGGCAAGCTCCCGCGCGTGGACGGCGGGCCCCGACGGTGCGGTTTCATCTTTGACCCACTTACGACGGGGCATAACGTACGCCGGCTAACCCTAAAGGCGTCGTAAGGTAATGGCAGGCCCCAACGGGGCATAACTTAGGACGACTAACCCACTTCTTTGTCTCCCGTTCTTTCCTTTTCTCTCGTTCTTTCCTCTCTCTCTTTTAAATGACTCAAAAACGAAAGATTAACGTAAACCTATACAACATGTGTCATCCGTTTCGGACGGGCCCGTCTCACATGTGTTACGCATGTGAGGCGTGTACGTTCGGAATTGTCCCTTTTTTGACAGCCTGGGAGTGACCGAGGGGGCGTGGCATGTGATGAAACGCGGGTTTAGGTCTAGACGAGATTTCGACGGCATAACCCTGTTGTTCTCTGCTGCACCATTTTCGAGCGTGCAGTGGAGAACAGCGGGGTTATGCTGCCGAAATTTCGTTCGGATCCATACCACGCGTCTCGTCATCAGCACGCTCCGCTCGATCACTCTTGGGTGGGTTTAGGACCTATCCTTTTCAATAGATGTAGGGCCCTGACATAAATAAATTATAAAATAACTATAATTTACTTGACATTAAACTGCAGATTCAAACATGGGTGAGGATCGTAGTTGGATGTATACCGGTTGGAAGAACAGTTCTGGTGGTCACTCGGATAAGTGGTTCGCAAAGACAGATGCTTTTGTAGATCGAGCTTTTTCATTGTCAAAGATCGATAAGGTGCGGTGCTCATGTACAAAATGTCAAGGTGCAAAGTGTTGGGACAAAGTGAATTTGGCGTTTCACTTATGTCGATACGGTTTCATGCAAGATTATGAGGTGTGGACCTTTCACGGTGAGACATCTTCTCAACCCTTACAAGTTTCAGATGAGGATGACAACACGGGGGTCGATAGGATGGACGAGATGCTTGATGCCATAAATCCTGAATGGATGGAGGATCCTCCTCCAACGGAGGTTGAAGCGTTTTTCACGCTTCTCAAAGCTTCAGAAGAATCGTGTATTAGGTCTTGGGCCGATGACTCGTTCACGGGTCAAGGACGCCACCGCCAGGTCAACGCTGTCCTGGGCCAGCTCATCCGTTGTCACTACTCCGGTCTGTGAACGGACGGGCTGCTACGTCTTGGGACGATTACGCTACGGCCCAGGACATTACCTACGGCAACCACCAGGAGCATGTGTGGCATGAATTCATGGTAAGTAAATCGTCTATTCGTTAAATGTGAACCTATTATATGTTAAATACATTAACTTGTATATTTCTACTTGTAGAAATATTACCGTTTGGAGGACGATGCCCAGCTGGATCACGCTCGTCTGGTCTTCAACAACAACACTAGGAAGCTCCTGACGCAGTCGATTTCAACGGCTCGCATTCAGGCTACGAAGGCGTACTATAAGTTGCATCCGGACGAGGGTGAGCGGGGACAGTTTAGTTATGTGGCGGACAAGTACTTGACGGAGACACAATACGCAGAGGTAAATTCTTTATTTTACTTTGCTTCATTATTCAATTTTCATCAATGTTTTCATCCAACAACAAATGTGTGCAGGTCAGCGTACCGTGGCTTGAGTCCTATCCAGACGCCTACAGTTCCCTGTGTGCTCGTTGGGCGAGCCAGGGCTTCCAAGGCGTGTCGATGACCCGCCGACGGAGTCGAGGGACGGACGGGAAACACCGTCTTGGCGGGGACGGCTACGTACGCCTTGCTAAACGGATGGTAAGTGACACTCGAATTATATTCTAGTTAATTTCTATCGCTATCATTGTGCTAACATGTATCGATAGGAGCGCGAGATCGGTCAGGAGCCGACCGCTATCCAGGTGTGGAGGAGGGGTCACATGGGAAGTGACCCCTCGCAGCCTGATCAGCTGTCTTCTCAGACAGCGACAGAGACGTTGGTGAGTTCATTAGTTGACTTAATTGTATTATCTTTAAAACTTCTGATGACTTTAATTTTCTGTATTTTCAGGAAAAGTATGGGGAGGAGGTGCGGAGGCTTCGAGGCGACGATTACGATTGGCAGAACTCGCCGATCGTACCTGAAGCCGCCTATGCAAGCGGTGGCGGTAAACCTCACGGCCTGTGAGTTCTGTTGTTTTTCATTTACTTTCATGAACTTCGAGACACGAAACTTTAATACTCTTACTTCGTTGTGAAGGTTGGCCATCTTCGATGGAGTAGTAGACTCGGGGGAGGCGCGATCTTACTCAAGGGCCTCTTCATCGTAGGGTGGATCCAGCAGGCGTGGCAGCCGTGATCTGGAGCTCCAGAGTGTCCAAGAGGAGCTCCAGAGGACGCAGGAAGTGCTGAGGCTCGCGAACGAGAGGCAAGCAGCCGAGCTCCGGGCTAGGGACGAGTATCAACACTCGTACATGCTACAGCTGCAAGCTGCCATGCAGGTAAGTTTAGATCATTGTACTCAACGTTTCTAATATATAAATGACATGTATAATAATTTACTTCATATTTGCAGGCTATGGCCACAGGACAGCCCGTTGTCTTTCCTCAGTGGGCGCCGCCACCGATACAGCTACCACAGGGGCCGACGTCAGGAGCACAGGTACAAAATTTCTCATAATAGCTGTAACTAGTTAAATTTGCTCAAATTTAGTTGAATTTGATCAAACTTACTAAAACTTATAGAAAACTAGTTAAACATCCTCAAACTGAGTAAAATATGGTACAACTTACTCAACTATAGTCAAATATGACCAAACTTACTCAAACATAGCCAAAACTATTTGAACTAGCTCAAACACAAACACTACTAGTCCATACTTCTCAAACTTAGTAAAATATGAGCAAACTTACTCAAACATAGCCAAATCTAGCTAACTTGCTCAATTTTAACTTGTAATGAGTTTATTTAATCATATACACATTTGTGAACTTCTAATTTGTCTAACTATACATGTACATCATAGGAATCGGCGACGCGGGCTCAGGAAACTCCATCCCCTCAGCAACCAGCGTTTGGACGAGCGCACGACGACTTCCTGGACTCCGGTGACAGCGGTTGGGGTAGCGTAGGGTAGTGTGGCGTGCGTATAGTGTTTTTATGCAATTCTGTGATGTATATTTTGATTGCCTGTGATCTGGCCATCGAGCCAGGGCTGGCCTCGAAGCCAGGGCAGGATTTTATGTTTTTTTTTTAAAAAAATTGGAAAGCTTATTGACGACGGTTTCTAGTACTTGGCCATCGTCAATAAGCCATTAGTATTGACGACGGCTAGGTACTAGAAACCGTCGTCAATAAGCAATTGTTATTGACGACGGCCTAGTGTAAACCGTCGTCAATAAGCCACGGTTACTGACGACGGTTGAAATCCTGGCTGTCGTCAATAAGCTTATTGACGACAGCCTGATTTAGCTGTCGTCAATACGCCATTGTTATTGACGACGGCCAGGTACCAGAAACCGTCTTTAATAAGTCATCGTAACTGACGACGGTTCCTATCATAGCTGTCGTCAATAAGTTTATTGACGACAGCTAGATTTAGCTGTTGTCAATAAGATTATTGACGACGGTTAACGTCGTCAATAAATTTATTGACGACTAATAATTCACGACAGCCGAAAACCGTCGTCTATAAAGTTTTACCATCGTCAATAACTTATTGACGACGGTAGTGTCCTTATTGACGACGGTTTCCGGCCGTAGTATTCCTGTAGTGGAAAGATTGGCTACGCTGATGCATGCCCCGTCGATCCTCACACGCACACACAGACGGACAACACAGCAGCTAGCAGCGGGACATGCATGCATGCGGCATCATCTTCAGATTGTTCAGAAAAAATAATAAGGGGTTCATTTCAGAAAATCCGCTTACGAAGACACTAGCTAGTATGGGCTATATATATCTACGTCGTAGACACATGTAGATATATGTAGCTGTAAATATATGGTCGTGGTGCAAGCAATTAATGATTCGTCGGTTGACCTGAGGAAACTACCATAGTAATCAGACGAAGAACACGCGCGCACACGGACAGTCGAAAGCACGCAGATGGAAGGAGAGAAGGGCCGGCAGAGGTTAGGAAAACTGCTGGTGCTGTACTCCTGGAGCGGGATGAGCACGGGGGCATCATGCCATTCAGCCGGCTCAAGTCGCGGCGGCGATCGATCCATCTGAGTCTGACGCCGGCCGCGCCTCAGGCAGGCAGGAAGGCAGCAGGAAAAGGCGACGCGCGTGCGGGAGATGGTTTCCCGGCCGACGCTTTTGCATCGCAGAGCTTAACTTGGTGGATCCGGTCCGTCCGTCGATCGATGCCGGCCGGCCGGCCATGGATGGATGGATGCGATGGACTAGCTAGGTCGTGGTGGATCACGCGAGATCTCTCGTTTTCAGGGCCGCCGCTGGATGGGACGACGCTTAATTGCCGCAGTAGTTCTCTCTCTTCTCCTCTTGCATGCTCTTTTCCCCTCTCCACTCCACACACCACATCGACACAAGGGGCCGGTCTGAACTCTGAAAGACGACTGAAACAGTATACTAGTAGCCAGTACTCGTGCGCACAGCTCTGTAGACGATGGAATCGTACGTGGAGCAGGCTTGAAGCATCGTCAAATTAGAAAAAGATATAAGGGCCGGCCGGCCGACAGCGCGTGCTGATGATGAGCATGATGGAGCGAGGCTATGTGGCCGGCGGCTACTCGGCAGCGCCAAGGGCCATGCATGCATGCATCATCAGACATCAGGAAGGAGACCTCTTTACACCTCTCTTCCCACTACTACGTTTACGACGTTGCGTGCGATCGGTACATACGATATACGTGCTCGCTCTGATTTGATTTGCCAGCAACCGAAAGGGATCGGTCGATCGGTACGTGAGACGACTGGCCGGTGCCACGTGGCTGCGATGACGAAGAGAAGTGAGTGGACCTGTTGTGTGATCGATGGTGAAGGAAAGGCGCCGTTCTTGGCACAACAGAGTGGCAACCCTTAACCAAGTTTTCACGATCGCTTCGGTAGATGCATGCGATAGAATCTAGCTACTTAGAATGTGTTTGGTTTAGCTGTAGATTTTAATCTGATTTTAACTGAAAGCGGTTTGTGAATTGGAGAAAGACAAAGAAAGAAAACAATTCAAACGTGTAACCAGTGCCATGTGAGTAATTTGTCAAATAGTTGGGTGAGAAATCTAAACGATCTGGAGCCAGAAAACATATCGAAATTTATAACTTTCAAGAACCTAGTACTTCACAGATAAACTATTTTGGTTGGGATTATCTGAGCGGAGATAGCAGGCCTTATAGAAAGAGAATTCGTTACAGGCCCGCGAAGAAAAGCCAGCACTATCCTGATCCAGCCCAACAAATAAGCCCATTGGTAAAATCAGGTCTACAGGCTGGTCCAAACACAAAGCCCTGGAAAAATAGCCCGGCCCAAACATTACAAAGAGACAGGTCCACAGATTGGCTCCTGCCTCAACGCCGTCAGCCCGGCGAACCGGAACCGGTCGGGCCACCGTCGCCGCCGCCGCGTTCCCTCGCGTTCCGCGTCCGCCTCAGGAGATGGCCCGCGGGCTGCGGCTCCTTTCCCGTGCGGGGAGGCGGCTGCTGCTGTCCCCGGGGCCGAGGAGGAGGGGCTTCTCCTCCTCCTCCTCCGCGGCGCGCGAGCCGCTCCACGTATGCGTCGTCGGCAGCGGCCCCGCCGGGTTCTACACAGCCGACAGGGTACGGGCTTGCTCGACTCTTGTTCGCGACACGCGTTAAGCTTTCTCTTGCATATAATCGCCAAGGTTCCAAACAGCTGGCTTTTTTGGTGCATCGTTGTGATGTTTACGGCGTGTTTGTTTGGTGGAGTAAGCAGATGCTGAAGGGACATGAAGGCGCACAAGTTGACATTATCGATAGACTGCCCACACCATTTGGCCTAGTCCGTTCTGGAGTGGCTCCAGATCATCCCGAAACAAAGGTTATCAATCAGCCGTTTGTCCTTCCATAATTGCAACTAGGAGTAAAATACAGGCTTAGAGTTTGTGATCTATTTCTCACCGTGGCATGGTTTTATTCATTCACTGGAGTGGTTCATTACGGGAATGTTTGTTGATTCATGATGAAAAATCTCTTGTCGTGACCAATTAACAATTTCAACTACTGCTCGGCACCTTCAGCATGTTGCCTTTCACATAATATGATTTAACTTTCCTTTCCAATCATGAGACTTATGCCATGACATAAATTGTTCAGAAGTTTACCTTTCACTTTCCAACAGATTGTGATAAACCAGTTTTCTCGCGTGGCTGCAAATGGCCGCTGTTCTTTCATTGGGAATGTTACACTGGGAAGGGATGTATCTCTGTCAGAGCTTCGGAATACATATCATGTTGTAAGTTTTAAGCTGGAAGCGAGTATAAAATGTCCGAGAGGAGATCTCTTTCCTCTCTTTTCTTTGTTATTATACATTTAGGAAGAACTTATATAGGTAAACTCTTGAGATAGTATATGATAATCAACAGGTTGTTCTTGCTTATGGTGCAGAAAGCGATAGGTCACTTGGTATTCCTGGAGAGGTATATTCTTCTTGCCACAGTTCGGAAACATCACTTTTACTGCTATTGGCGATAAATGAGATCATTGTAGTTGCCCTTAATGCTCCTCTTCATTTTCTGTGTCTGACTTAGTTAATTCTTCTTATTAGAAGGATTTATTTACTTCTAGTATCATTGTACTCTAGGATCTCAAAGGAGTTTATTCAGCTCGAGAGTTTGTCTGGTGGTATAATGGACACCCAGACATGTGCAACTTGGCACCTGATTTGACAAGTACGGATTCTGCTGTAGTCCTTGGTCAGGTATCTTGATTTTTCTTTGTAGATATTAGCATATAAACAGAGTACCAAGATATTTGTTTTTGAGGGAAAACAGAGTACCAAAATATTGTGGGCAAGAGAATGGATGCACAATTGTGACTTTTATTTAGCCTTGACTTTTAAGGGTCCCTTTGGTTCAGCTGCACCAGACAGATTCTCTACAAAAAATCAGAAATCTGAACCCGTAAGAATCAGGTTCTTCAAAATCTACAGATTTTCCTAGTGCAAATGAAAATCTGCCAAGACCCCAGATTTCCTAGATTCTTCTTCTAACTTTTCCCAAAAATTACCTACTATGCCACTGATTACACAACCTAAAATGTTATTTTTTATAACACACATTTATTACCGAATCCACAGTTGATAGCTGTTTCCAGCCAAACAGATTTCAGCTTCCCTACCGTTCGCAGCTCACAACAACTTTCTTATAGTTAGAATCAGATTTTCAGAAATCCACAGCTGAACCAGACACACCCTAAATCTTGCTTGAAGTACTGTATATTCAAACAACAACGCAAGTTGTTACAATAGCACCATTAATTGCAGGGAAATGTTGCTCTTGATGTTGCTCGTATTCTTTTACGCTGTAAAACTGAGTTGGCTACAACAGATATTGCTGATTATGCGTTAGATGCCCTACGTGGGAGCACGATAAGGTATCTTTCCACTTTTGATATTGAAACAAGATTTCTTTTTTTTTTCACGGAGCACTGATGATTAACGTAACACATAATATTGCAATTTTTGGTGCATATGAAGGAAGGTATACTTGGTTGGAAGACGGGGCCCAGTACAGGCTGCTTGCACGGCTAAGGAACTGCGTGAAATTTTAGGTAATTTTTGTTTGACTGTTGGCAATGCCATATTTTTTCCTTCTAATTTTCACATTATGTGCATGCAGGTTTAAAAAATGTTCATGTTTCTATAGAGGAGGATGATCTTGTTACCTCGCCTGCAGATGAGGTTTGTACTCTAAAGTACAGTGCCACATGTAACTGCAAAAGTTAGATCGGTACTATATTTTGTTCATCATGTAACTATTGTGCGAGGGGCTAACATTGACCAGCCATGTGCGAGTGGCGATATGACAAGACTAGTAGTAATAATGAAATATGTGTATTAGTTGCAATAGGACAAACTTGTTCTTTGCTAATATCTAAACCCACTACATTAAACTGCTTGGTCAGATTTTTCTCTCTCCTACTTTTTTTTGAAAATATCTCTTCTACTTTCTGGTTGAGACTTCAATAATTTGACTCACCCTTCACCTTCTTTGATTTGGCTGTTGTTGCTGTTAAAGGAATGTTTTTTTTTTGCTATCTTATTGCAGGGGGAGATGGGGAGTAGTAGAATCCAAAGAAGGGTTTATGAATTGCTGTCTAAAGCTGCAAATGCGCAGAAGGATAGCAATAACAATGACCAGAAAGAGCTTCACTTTATCTTTTTTAGGAGACCTACCAGGTTCCTGCCGTCGGGAAATGGTTCAACAGTTGGTGCTGTTCAATTCGAGAAGACTTTTTTGAAAGGTCAGTTGTATCAGGTGTAGGAATGATTCTTCATCATTTTCTTCCTAAGCTTAATGATGATTATTCTTATTTGTTATGTAGATAATGGAGTGACTGGGAAGCAGATGGCAGTTGGAACTGGTGAGTTTGAAGACCTGAAATGTGGGTAAGGTGGCTCATTTTTTCATGTTATCTATGCCTACTTAAACTCTACAGATTTCTTATGATCTATCTTATATATTGTATCCTTTGTAGTCTGGTCTTGAAAAGCATCGGCTACAAATCCTTGCCAGTACAAGATTTGTCTTTTGATGAAAACAGAGGTGCATAAGCTGCCTTTTTACTTTTCTTTTTGCTATCTCAGAGCTTTGTAATTTTTTTGATTGATTGATGAAGAGTATTTGCAGTTGTATTTTTGTAATTATCTTCAGTACATTTCAGGAATTGTCCCTAATTTCAGAGGCAGAGTTCTTAGGAGTGACACAGTGGAAGCAGGACTATATGTGGTTGGATGGTTAAAGAGAGGACCAACTGGGATTGTTGCTACAAATCTTCATTGTGCTGAAGAAACAGTAAGGACCTGTGTGGATTAGTTTAGCATCTCTTAGCTGTGAACCCAGGAAGCTCTGCAGAATGGTTACTTTTTTAAACACCCATATTAGAGCGACTTAATATCCTGCCTGCAGAATAATAGCACTTGCAAACTCCCATATCAGATTGACTTAATATACAGTGTTGAGATCCTTTTGATTGATATTTTGAGAAATCATCAGCAGTAATCTCCTGGAATAGTTTTGATTCCATGGGAACCCAAATTTATTGGCGGCTAACAATTTAAAATTCAGCTACACTTAGTTCAAGTTTCATGTACGGCTTGTGTTAGTAATGGTATGGATCGTGGGAAGAATAATTATTTGTTCATGCTTACTACACAGTGATGTTAATGTCAAAACCATCAAAACTTAATGTTTCGCATTTAGAGCTGTAGTCATATTTGTTGTTTGATTTACATTTTGATTGGTCTTTTTGGTTCTGTTTGTGTTAACTAGCTATATCTGTTTGATTTTGTTTGTGTTAACTAACAGGTGGCTAGCATCCTTGATGATAAGAACAGCGTGTTCACATCCCGGTTTGATCTGAAGAAGCCAGGAAGGTCAGGACTACTTGAGATCCTAGAGCGAAAGAATGTACGTTTTGTGCCATTCAGTGGCTGGGAGAAGATTGATTCCAAAGAAAAGATGGCAGGACAGCTGACGAACAAGCCTAGAGAGAAGATCACAACTTGGGATGGGCTCCTGAAAGCTGCAAACGAGGAGTAAAATGAGGGTGGCGCTTCTGTCAATTTTGGTTCCATGTATTTGTGCCACATAGTCAACATTGCATCTAGGGTTAGATCTGTACATCGTAATGAAAGAGTATTTCAACAAAATTTATTGGAGACCTTACACTACAGAAAAAAACACGATCATTGACGACGGTCATATTTATTGACGACGGGGTCGTCGTCTTTAATATTATTGACGACGGTTAAACGAGCACTGTCGTCAATAAATTATTGACGACGGTGGCCGTCGTCTTTTACTTGATTCGGGTTTACCTGAGGAGTTGTTGACGACGGTGATTTAGCACCGTCGTCAACAAGATCTTTATAGACGACGATTTTCTAGCACCGTCGTCAATAACGGGACATATAACCCGTACGCGAGCCGGGAGGCGGCTAGTGCCGTCTCCCGACTCGATCGCGCTGACCGTCCCCGTCGTCGCCGGCCGTCCCCGCCGCCGCCCGTCTTCGGCCCGAGGTAAGTCCCCCTCCCCCTCCGGCCTCTCCCCCGCTTTCCTCACCCCCTGCACCTAGCCTCACCGTCGCCCGACCTCACCTGCACCGCGCCGCCGCTCCTTTGACCGCCCCTGCGCCGAGCCCGCGTCGGCCGCCCACTACACCGAGCCTTCAGGCGCTCTGTTTGGTCGCCACCCCTACACAGAGCCCGGCCGCCCCTGCACCGAGCCCGCCCCACGGTCGCCGTCCCTGCATAGAGCCCGACAGCTTCGGCCTCCCCTGCGCCGAGCCTGCACCAGCCGCCCCCCAGCACCGAGCCTTCGACCGCCCACCCCATAACAACGCTTTTGGGGACCTCAACTAAAAACGATGTCTCATACCGAACTACCTTCTGGTGTGCATTAGAGGATCCTGCAAAATATCTGATCACATTCATGGCATTTTCAGAGATGTAAGTATCAATTTCTTTTCTGAGAGCTTACTCTTTTCTGGCCTATGGAATGCTACAGACTATTTTTGTGGCGGACCGGAATCCGCTCATCCAGGATCGCAGAGGGTGGTGCCGCGCGATGCGACACCCGACAGCACACGTCATAAGAACATAATATATATTACATGGGAAAAACATCTGAAACTGTACAAACAAGTACAAACTTCAGTTACAACTATTTTTATATTACACAGCGGAAGTCTACACTATACAACTCACGCCCGCCTATCTAGCAAAAGTGGTTGTCCAGCCCTAGGACAACCCACACTAGCTGCACTCCTCAGCTCAGCGCGGCGTGTACGGCTCCCACTCAGCCGTGGTCCCCGACGGAGGGTAACCCTCGCCGGTGGACTCGTACTCCGAGTCCGTGGGTGGCTCCTCACCTGAAAAACACTTAAGCAGCAACCGTGAGCACAAAGGCTCAGCAAGGCTTAACCGACTTATCTAAGCATGAAACTCTACATGAGGGGTACAATGGACATAGGATAGTAACATTTCAGCAAAAGGACACGCCTACAAGTTCATCCTTAGTTCATCTTTTAGCAACAAGTTAACAGTTCATGAAATCTGAACTTTAGTAAGCAGTATTTGGTGGCACACATGTAGCATTACAATTATATCAATCAGCATCATTGAATCAACATATTTCATCCATTAGTCTACGTTACGACGCAGTGAACAAGCGGTACTCGTCACCGCGAGGGACGGCGAATCGACTCGATATACACCTGCAGGGAAACCCAAAGAGCACGTCACGTACGCCCACCCGTGGAGCTGCACAGCACGCTCACTCGATGTCGTACGGGACAACCTTTCACCCAACAGCCCAAACGTCGAACCGGTCGCACCGAAACGAGCAGGAGGTTCCCCACACGGAGCATCTCTCTATGCCCGTTGGCAGATTTCCACCTTGCTGCCCTCAACCTACACCTATAAATCGGTGTGCTATGCCTCGACGCCCGGAGGTTTAGGCTACATCGGTTTATCGGGGCCCATATATCCGATATGCCTTCGGTACGTTCAATACTTGTTCAGCAGGGCCGCACACGGATCGGTCCTCAATCGACACGGGCAGGGCTGCGCACACAAGACTTCCTCTTGCTGCGCCCTAGCCCCTGCCTAGTCTCATTTTTATTACTATAGTGATCTCACATCACTCAACCGAACCCGTGTGTCCCAAGCCTATCTCGCGAGTAGATTCCAACTACTCGACTTGTACCGAAGTCCTATGAATCTTTAAGCATAGCCTATCTATTCGAGGTCTTAGACACTACCCTCACTCTTTTAGGAACCTTTGGTTATGCAAGTGGGGTTTCATTCATCCTATACCTAATGCACATACATACTTCACATGACACATGTAAACAAAATAAAACTTATAAAAAGGTTAATGCAAACCGGGGCTTGCCTTGTTGCTGCTGGTCCGGAGTTAGTTCTTTGTCTGGAAGAAGGAAGTCCAGCACTTCCGGAGTCTCTTCTTCAACGGCTACACGTTAATGAAATACTACATGTTAATTTAGATGCAAATGTGAGTTTTAGAGTAAGACTTCTATTATTAGGTCTAATAACCAGCCCCTAACACCTGGAACTTTGTTTAAGAATTTAAAGATGAACTGGTGTTGGTGGTTTGGCTTGGACTTAATCACATGGTTAAATGCTAAGTGGTTTTCCCCCTTTTCCATATTAATCCCTTAAGTGGTTAAACAGGACAGGGGTGACCTAGACCTCCAATAGAGCTGAGAATTTTTGTGTGAGTTCCTTGTCACAAGACAACTCTCTGGACCAAACATTAGCACCTTTCATGGAGTGGTTTGCTCAGAATAATTCTCTTGGCAAATCAGCAAGGAAGAATTTATTCTGAGGTAATACCCCTGTTCATGCTCAACTTAATGGACTACAATTTCAATTATAGATCATAGAGTTTGCATGACTTTTCCTAACATTTTTGGGGTTAAGATTTGCCCAGAACTGAATTTCCAAGTTTTGGAAATTCTCTGAAAAATGTTTCTGTATTCAAATGAACACAGCACCTTCCAATTTGAATTGCCCTGACCAAATCAACTCCAAATGGTCTGAAACTTTTACAGTGGTTTACTAATGTCCTAAAGAGCATTCTGGCAAAATTTGGGGATTTTTGGATGAACCAAACTCCCTCTAAAATTCTTTTGCTGAAAATCTTTAAAGAATTTTCCAGAATTAATTAATGGGTTTCAAACAAATTGGGTTGTATATCTGGACAGAGCTAGACAAGATGAATCCAACCCAATTTGAATCACTAAATTTGGAGATTCCTAGCCAAGGTTATGGATTTCTAAAGTTTGAGCCAATCCCTGAATTATTTTTCTACAGAGAATCCCCTCCCGCGCTAAACCAGAGGCTGACAGCGGGACCCGCCCTTTTAAATTGAACTAACCGCGCGCTCACGCGCGATTAACACAGGGGCTGACAGGTGGGGCCGCGCCCTTCGTCTACCTCTCGACGTCGCCGCCCCGAGCCGCCGGAGCTCCGGCGAGGTCAGCGTTCCCGGCGATCTAGCTCACCGGAGCCGACGAAACTCGCCGCCCCCACGTAATCTCGGGTGCTGAACCCGCTGGACACCATGTCGCCGCCGGCCAACCGCCATAGCTCGCCGGCGACGAGCCCTATGCCCCTGTGCTACCTCGGCAATGTGTTCCCGCCCTTCTGACCATCTTCTTCGTGCGCTAATCGCGTCGCCACACTCAGGGAAACCTCGGGAAACTCTGCATGAGCTCTGTTGGGCCCTAAACGGCCGGCAACCCAGACCTCACCGGCGACCCCCTCCTCCGCCATACTGTCCTAGGGTGAACTTAGGGTTCCGGCGGTGATTTCCTTCCGGTTTTCGATCGAGAAGGGTCGCCAGAACCTCTAGATGCTCTCTCACAGCTCCGTTCGACCTCCCACCCACTAAGCTTCCCGAATTTCTGCTAAACCTAATCGGGTCCCGAAAGGAGCTACCCGTCCTAAACTGGAAAATTCTCCGCGCACAAAGGTCGAACCTTGGAACGGTTTGCGCGGTGGTCTTGAGGACGAGCTAGCGCTTCACTTTCCTATGGAGGTCAAAGCCGGAAGATGATCACAGCTGGGGTGGCATCCGATCGGAGCTCGGGCGACTAGGCTGCTGGTTACGGAACTCGCGAAAATCAGTAGCTCGCCGGCGGTCTCGGGCCTTTTATAGGCCCCTGAGGCCAGTGGAGAGCACGACACCTGCTGTGCCACCTCCTCTGCCGAAGCAGGAGCTGGCCGGCCGAGGTGGTCGGGCGCCGGCGCTGGCTGCAGCTGGCGAGCGCGCTCGGTCGAGGAAGTCGGCTGAGGAGACTTCTGTGCTAAGTCTACTGACCAGTGGGCCTCCCCTCTAACTCTTTTGTTTTTCCAATTTTCTGAATTCTGTTGTGCCAAAATATCCTCAGCTACTCACAATTTAATGTGAGACTTAGTCACCAAGTCTTTGTTTGAATTTGAATTCTCAAATTCAAACTTTGTTTGGTTAAATTTGCTTCATATTTAAACTGAAATTCAAATTCAGTTTTGAATTCTTGCAAATTTAGCTCTTGACAAGATGAGCTCCAATGGAGATGAAAATTGGTGGGTTTACTCAGAAAAATGTGCTGAGTATAGATATGGAGCTAACTTTCGAATTTGGATGATGAAAGTTGCTGCAATTTGAATTTACATTCGAATTGGCCTCCTTTTGAAATAACCCAAAAGTACCTCAAAAAGTGTTGAATTTGCATGAGCTTTGGACTGAACCTTCCCAAGACTTTTTAAATCCTAGGGGTGAGCTCAACCTCTCATGTTCATGTGTAGAAACCCTACTTTGTGAAAGTGAAGGCTTTCCCCTCTAATCATTCTTTTGATGGAGGTTACATGCTCTTCACAACATTTCCTAAGGTGTCCACAATAAAAACTGTGGTGTTGTGAGGTGAAGAAAAGTTTTTGCAAGTCCCTTTTCTTGGGCTTTTACATCCCTCCCCCCTTAAAAGAATCTCGTCCCGAGATTATAAAAGAAGAGATAGCGATGTAATAGGGACTTACCCGTGTTGAGAAGCCATGAACTCCGGGTAATTTGAGCGAAGGAACTCCTCGCTCTCCCACGTCGCTTCTTCGGCGGTGTGGTTACTACAGAGTATTTTGTAGAACCACAACGTTCTACTACGCGTGGTTCGGGCTTTCTCCTCAAGGATGGCCACCGGATACTCATCATATGTTAAATCCGGCTTCAACTCGCCAATGTCTTCGATAGGAACAGCAGCTGTATGCTTCAAGCATTTTCGTAGTTGCGAAACATGGAAAACATCGTGGATACCAGCCAGAGATGCCGGTAGTTCCAATCGATACGCCGCTGGTCCACACTTCTCGGTGATAGCGTAGGGTCCAATAAAACGGGGAGCGAGCTTCCCCTTCACACCGAACCGGTGCACGCCCTTCATTGGAGACACGCGGAGGTACACGTGTTCCCCGACGTCAAAGTGGAACGGTTTACGCCTCTTATCAGCATAGCTCTTTTGTCGGGATTGAGCGGCTTTTAAATTGGCTTGAATTGTTCGAACGCGCTCTTCGGCGTCGTTCACCACATCAACCCCGAATGTGACCCTTTCACCGGACTCGCACCAATTTAATGGGGTGCGGCACTTGCGACCGTAGAGAGCTTCGTAGGGTGCCATCTTGATACTCGCCTGATAGCCATTATTGTACGAGAATTCCGCCAATGGTAGGTGATCATCCCAGTTCCTACCATAGTGGATGGCACATACTCTCAACATGTCTTCCAGAACTTGATTCACCCTCTCTGTCTGGCCATCTGTTTGAGGGTGATAGGCGGAGCTCCTGATCAACTTAGTACCCAATGCAGCGTGTAGATGCTCCCAAAAGCGAGATATAAATAATGCACCTCGATCTGAGACAATGGTCTTGGGTACCCCGTATAGGCATAGAATCTTCGCTATGTATAGCTCCGCATATTTGCCGGCATTGTAACGTGTATTCACCGGAATGAAGTGAGCCGTCTTGGTTAACCGATCAACGATTACCCATATGGAATCATGCTTGTTGGCTGTTAGGGGTAATCCCACAATGAAATCCATGCTCACATCTTCCCATTTCCATGCCGGGATCTTCAGGGGTTGCAGCAGCCCTGATTTCTTCATGTGATCAGCTTTCACTCGTCTACACGTATCGCACTCGGATACGTACTTAGCTACCTCCCGCTTCATCCGTGTCCACCAAAATTTATTTTTTCAAATCTTGGTACATTTTGTTGCTCCCTGGATGAATGGAGTATTTAGACAAGTGGGCTTCGTCGAGGATTTTCTTCCTCAGTTCCATGTCCCGGGGTACGACTATGCGGTCGTTGAACCATAGCGTCCCCTCATCATCTTTCCGAAAACATTTGATCTCCCCATTATCAATCTGTCTCCGGAGATGTGCCATGCCTTTATCATTTTTCTGAGCTGCAATGATGTCCTCCCTGATAGTAGGGACAAGGGCAAGGTTATACAGCGATCCATAAGGAACCAAGTATAAACTTGGCTCTTCCTCCTCCACCGGTGTAATGGTGAGGTGATGGACATGTGATTTCCGACTCAGCGCGTCGGCAACCACAATCGCCTTGCCGGGGTGGTAATGGATCTCAATCTCATAATCTTTGATCAGTTCTAACCACCTCCTCTGCCTCATGTTCAGCTCCTTCTTGGTGAAAATATATTTCAAGCTCTTGTGGTCGGTGTAGAGATGCACCAGATTCCCCAGGAGATAGTGCCTCCACATTTTCAGCGCCAACACCACGGCAGCAAGTTCAAGATCGTGAGTCGGGTAGTGCTGCTCATGGTTCCGAAGTTGGCGTGAGCCATAAGCGACCACACGTCCTTCCTGCATCAACACGCAGCCGAGCCCAATACCGGACGCGTCACAATACACGTCGAAGGGCTTTGTTGTATCCGGCTGAGCTAACACCGGGGCTGTTGTGAGATGCTTCACCAGTGTTCGGAACGCTCCTTCACACGCCGTGTTCCAAACATATTTCGTCCCTTTCTTCAGCAACTCTGTCATCGGCTTAGCGAGCTTGGAGAAGCTTGGAATGAATCTCCGGTAGTATCCCGCTAACCCGAGGAAACTTCTGACTTCATGAACTGAAGTGGGAGCTTTCCATTTCAACACTTGTTCTATTTTGCTTGGGTCAACCGCAATGCCTTCAGCTGAGATGATATGTCCCAAGAATGGCACTTGGCTGATCCAAAATTCGCATTTACTGAACTTAGCGTAAAGTTTATGGTCTCGCAATCGTTGAAGAACGATCCACAAGTGTCCGGCATGTTCGGCTTCCGTCTTGGAGTAAACCAAGATATCGTCGATGAACACTACCACGAACTTGTCCAGCTCCGGCATGAACACCGAGTTCATGAGATACATGAAATGGGCTGGAGCATTTGTGAGACCAAAGGACATGACGAGATATTCATATAATCCATATCTCGTTGAGAAGGCCGTCTTTGGGATATCCTCCGCCCGGATCTTTATCTGGTGATATCCAGAGCGAAGGTCCATCTTGGAGAACACACTTGCACCCACAAGTTGATCAAACAATATGTCGATGCGGGGCAGTGGGTACTTATTCTTGATGGTGACGGCGTTGAGCGGCCGGTAATCCACACACAGCCTCAGGGTCTCATCCTTCTTCTTCACGAATAGCGCCGAGCATCCCCAAGGCGAGGAACTCGGCCTAATGAAACCCTTGCTCAACAGATCATTGAGCTGTTCTTTCAGTTCAGCCAGCTCATTTGGAGCCATCTTGTATGGTCTCCGTGAGATGGGCGTAGTCCCGGGTGCAAGTTCAATCTTGAACTCGACATCCCGCTCAGGTGGCATGCCCGGAAGATCATCCGGGAACACATCAGGATACTCCCGGACTACGAGGATGTCTTCTAACTTGAGAGCTTCAGCATTATTAATTGCTAAAACTTCCCGGACTGGCGTGTCTAACACCATGGAATGCGGACGGTGGAATGGAGAATTTAAGTGAACCGTCCGTGTCCGAGTCCCTAGGACAGCGCCATGGTATTGTAGCCATGACATCCCTAAGATTGCATCAATCTTTTGTCCCATAAGGATTATCAAGGTGGTGGGATATAGTTTCCCACCTAAGCACAGAGGTGCCTTTGGAATCATCATATTAGCTGAAATCTTCCCTCCCGGTGAGCAGATCATATAAGTGCAGTCGGTTGGGAAGACTTGCAATTGATGTTTAGCCACATAGGATGCACTTATAAAGCTGTGGGTTGCACCAGAATCAAATAATATGACGATGGCTTGATTGTTGAGAGTAAACGTACCCGCCAGCACGTTGTCTCCCTCTGGGGCGTCCTCATTGTCGAGGTTGCGGACGCCTCCAGTCCGCTGACCAACCTTCTTCACCGGAGGTCGGCCTCGAGCACCGCCCTGGAGCTGGGCTTGCCCGCTGCTCTGCTGCCCCTGGGGACAGTCCTTCGCGAAGTGGCCCGCCTGGCCACACGTGAAGCAGGTGAAACGGGGTGGTCCCCCGCTGATCGGTGGACGGAAACCCGGGGCGCGCTGTGGCGGTTGAAACGCCCGGGGTACCGTCTGCTGCTGCTGCTGTCTTGGTGGTGGCATCGGCGGACGGAACGGGGGTGCTTGGAACGAACGTCCCCCGAACTGTTGAGGTCGCGCCGGTGGACGCCATTGCTGCCCGGATGGTGTCCGATACACCATACGGTACTTCTGGGGAGCGCCACTCCCACCGCTGGGTGGAGCGCTGCGCTTCCGCTGCTCAGCTGCCAACTCCCGCTGAGCATCCTCTTGCATGATCGCGGCATTGACTAAGTCGTTGAATGTGTCGCGGTTCCATTGTACGAGGTGGGTCTTCATTTCGGGGTGTAACCCCCGATAGAAGTGCTCCCTCTTCTTTTCCTCCGTGGAGATGTAGTCTGACGCATACTGCGCCAGATGGTTGAAAGCACGGGAGTAGCCGTGGGCACTCCTCCCGCCCTGCTTCAGTTCCAAAAATTCTTGGAACTTCCTCTTCATTATTCCGGCAGGGATGTGATAGGCGCGGAAGGCCTCCCGGAACTCTTGCCATTCCACGGCATGGCCAGCCGGACGTGAGGCGACATAATTCGCCCACCATGCACCAGCGGCACCGTGGAGCTGCTGTGCTGCGAACAGGGTCTTCTGCCGCTCCGTACACTGGAGCAGCCCGAACTTGGACTCGATGGTCCGCAGCCAGTTGTCAGCCTCCAGTGGTTCTTCAGCTTCGGTGAACACTGGAGGGTGCGTACTCATGAAATCCGAGTACGACACTTCCCGGGGCCCACGAGGCCCTCGCTCTTGACGTCCTCCCGCCTGGGACGTATTCTGCACGATCGTGCGGAGCAGGTCGGTCTGCTCCTCACGACCTCCCACCAATGCCGATATCACATCCGCTAGAGTAAGCGGAGGCGGCGGTGGTGGCTGCTGCTGCGGGGTGCTGTCGTAGGCCGGTGGCTGGGAGTCATCACCTCCCTGTTGGCTAGAGCCACCAACCTCGTGCGTGGTCCTAGTACGAACCATCTGCAACCACACGACATTAAACATCAGTCCCACAACATTTTGCATGCAGTCTAAATGAAATAGGTGTAAAACATGATGACAATGAAAACATGCGATACATCTCGTAAGTAGATAGTGCAATAACTTTGCACAAGCTACACCATTACCAGACCAAACACAAGTTAGTTTAATCCAACTTGATGAACCCCCTCTTTGGAAGCTCACCATAACTGGTTTTGGTCTCTACGAGACATTATTATCGCGTTGTCATCACATATACCACCCTTAGGGTACAACACCCTTTCCAATGAGTTCAACTATCATTCTTCCGTCAGAATGACCAGTTTCTACCTATTCCAAGTCTTGATCTGGTTTTGGGCATTCTCATGACTCAAGTTGAATACCAAAGTTAAAGTTAACTTCAGTATCTTTCCAACGAGTACTCATTTGCCCCCAGATCATCTTTGGTTAAAAAGTTATGCTAATTCAAAGTTAGAAGAATTTTTGGAAGAATTTCAACAGCACCTCCCTTGGAAGTTGCTGTTTTCAACCCTGATTTCCACTAAATTCTGTGCTGAATTTTCAGGAACTTTGAATTGCAAAGGTGTCACACATCTTCTACTCTTTCTAAGGATGTATTATATGACAATTTTAGATTTTTCTACTGGGAGTTATGTTGGAAAAACAGATCAGTTCAAAAGATGTTTTACTCTGCCCTGGTTCTGGACAGTTACATTCCTCTGGGATTTAAGCCATCTTAAGGTGAGTTTCAGCTCTAGAAGTCTACAACAAAGTTGTAGAGTACTTCAATGCCTTCCCAGAACTATATAGCACACCTCTCTCGGCTACAAGACCTGTGAGTTGTGCTCTGTTGAAGTTCGGCAACCTTGCTGCCCAAAACAGAGCACTCTGCTTTTCATACTTTTGGCTATACTGCTCCACTATCCCATTCTTATACCCAACCAGGGTCCTAAATGTTGAACCTATAGATTTTAATTCTTTGTTATCATTATTCTCATGCATATGCCTACCATATCTCGGTACTACGTTCCTCACAAAAAAAATCCTACCCGGATCATACCGGCATATACGTCTCAAATGTGGCACTAAACGGTCTCTCGCACACGTTTTCTACATGGATACATACGTGGTTAGTACCTGCAGAAGACCACACAATGATGGTGCACCCAAAGGTTGTTCATTTCAGGCAATTCCATATTTAAAAGTAAATACAAACGCCCGTATCATTGTCATACGGCCGTCCCTGAGTTAGGTCACGTCTCAAGGTACGTGATCGTGTTTCAACACCACACGATGGGGAACCCGAGTATGTCATGAACGGGTCGTCACGGTTGGGAATGTTATCAACCCAACAGATACCACCTACTGCCCTGCAGGGCACGCCGATGGCAAGCGCTGCGTATGTCCTCCTGGGCTATTTCCAGACGAACACACTCTCGCGTTACTGACCACGCGATGGGGTCTCCACTTACTTGCCTAACGCACGCTAGGGATCAGCGTTTCATATGAACTCAGGAACATGAAGAGTTCAAGAGGTTCATATTGACGTCTCACACCAAGCTATGAGACAAATCCCTGAACCACGTTCCTCGTCAGGGAGAGCTAACCGAAATTGAACCGCTTTCGGTGGCGTTCCTTACCATACTTACCAGAGCGTAGGTGCGTCGTTACATAATTAAATTTCAGAATTATAACACATAAGTTAGTCTTCGCCACTTTAAGTAACTATGCTAATATAGTCCTTACTTGGGCAGCTATCGATTCCTCACCGTATACCTAAGTTTTTCCCATAATGCAGACCTTTAGTACTGTGCTATCCCCACTGCAGCTCTGATACCAGGCTGTGGCGGACCGGAATCCGCTCATCCAGGATCGCAGAGGGTGGTGCCGCGCGATGCGACACCCGACAGCACACGTCATAAGAACATAATATATATTACATGGGAAAAACATCTGAAACTGTACAAACAAGTACAAACTTCAGTTACAACTATTTTTATATTACACAGCGGAAGTCTACACTATACAACTCACGCCCGCCTATCTAGCAAAAGTGGTTGTCCAGCCCTAGGACAACCCACACTAGCTGCACTCCTCAGCTCAGCGCGGCGTGTACGGCTCCCACTCAGCCGTGGTCCCCGACGGAGGGTGACCCTCGCCGGTGGACTCGTACTCCGAGTCCGTGGGTGGCTCCTCACCTGAAAAACACTTAAGCAGCAACCGTGAGCACAAAGGCTCAGCAAGGCTTAACCGACTTACCTAAGCATGAAACTCTACATGAGGGGTACAATGGACATAGGATAGTAACATTTCAGCAAAAGGACATGCCTACAAGTTCATCCTTAGTTCATCTTTTAGCAACAAGTTAACAGTTCATGAAATCTGAACTTTAGTAAGCAGTATTTGGTGGCACACATGTAGCATTACAATTATATCAATCAGCATCATTGAATCAACATATTTCATCCATTAGTCTACGTTACGACGCAGTGAACAAGCGGTACTCGTCACCGCGAGGGACGGCGAATCGACTCGATATACACCTGCAGGGAAACCCAAAGAGCACGTCACGTACGCCCACCCTTGGATCTGCACAGCACGCTCACTCGATGTCGTACGGGACAACCTTTCACCCAACAGCCCAAACGTCGAACCGGTCGCACCGAAACGAGCAGGAGGTTCCCCACACGGAGCATCTCTCTATGCCCGTTGGCAGATTTCCACCTTGCTGCCCTCAACCTACACCTATAAATCGGTGTGCTATGCCTCGACGCCCGGCGGTTTAGGCTACATCGGTTTATCGGGGCCCATATATCCGATATGCCTTCGGTACGTTCAATACTTGTTCAGCAGGGCCGCACACGGATCGGTCCTCAATCGACACGGGCAGGGTTGCGCACACAAGACTTCCTCTTGCTGCGCCCTAGCCCCTGCCTAGTCTCATTTTTATTACTATAGTGATCTCACATCACTCAACCGAACCCGTGTGTCCCAAGCCTATCTCGCGAGTAGATTCCAACTACTCGACTTGTACCGAAGTCCTATGAATCTTTAAGCATAGCCTATCTATTCGAGGTCTTAGACACTACCCTCACTCTTTTAGGAACCTTTGGTTATGCAAGTGGGGTTTCATTCATCCTATACCTAATGCACATACATACTTCACATGACACATGTAAACAAAATAAAACTTATATAAAGGTTAATGCAAACCGGGGCTTGCCTTGTTGCTGCTGGTCCGGAGTTAGTTCTTCGTCCGGAAGAAGGAAGTCCAGCACTTCCGGAGTCTCTTCTTCAACGGCTACACGTTAATGAAATACTACATGTTAATTTAGATGCAAATGTGAGTTTTAGAGTAAGACTTCTATTATTAGGTCTAATAACCAGCCTCTAACACCTGGAACTTTGTTTAAGAATTTAAAGATGAACTGGTGTTGGTGGTTTGGCTTGGACTTAATCACATGGTTAAATGCTAAGTGGTTTTCCCCCTTTTCCATATTAATACCTTAAGTGGTTAAACAGGACAGGGGTGACCTAGAGCTCCAATAGAGCTGAGAATTTTTGTGTGAGTTCCTTGTCACAAGACAACTCTCTGGACCAAACATTAGCACCTTTCATGGAGTGGTTTGCTCAGAATAATTCTCTTGGCAAATCAGCAAGGAAGAATTTATTCTGAGGTAATACCCCTGTTCATGCTCAACTTAATGGACTACAAATTCAATTATAGCTCATAGAGTTTGCATGACTTTTCCTAACATTTTTGGGGTTAAGATTTGCCCAGAACTGAATTTCCAAGTTTTGGAAATTCTCTGAAAAATGTTTCTGTATTCAAATGAACACAGCACCTTCCAATTTGAATTGCCCTGACCAAATCAACTCCAAATGGTCTGAAACTTTTACAGTTGTTTACTAATGTCCTAAAGAGCATTCTGGCAAAATTTGGGGATTTTTGGATGAACCAAACTCCCTCTAAAATTCTTTTGCTGAAAAGCTTTAAAGAATTTTCCAGAATTAATTAATGGGTTTCAAACAAATTGGGTTGTATATCTGGACAGAGCTAGGCAAGATGAATCCAACCCAATTTGAATCACTAAATTTGGAGATTCCTAGCCAAGGTTATGGATTTCTAAAGTTTGAGCCAATCCCTGAATTATTTTCCTACAGAGAATCCCCTCCCGCGCTAAACCAGAGGCTGACAGCGGGACCCGCCCGTTTAAATTGAACTAACCGCGCGCTCGCGCGCGATTAACACAGGGGCTGACAGGTGGGGCCGCGCCCTTCGTCTACCTCCCGACGTCGCCGCCCCGAGCCGCCGGAGCTCCGGCGAGGTCAGCGTTCCCGGCGATCTAGCTCACCGGAGCCGACGAAACTCGCCGCCCCCACGTAATCTCGGGTTCTGAACCCGCTGGACACCATGTCGCCGCCGGCCAACCGCCATAGCTCGCCGGCGACGAGCCCTATGCCCCTGTGCTACCTCGGCAATGTGTTCCCGCCCTTCTGACCATCTTCTTCGTGCGCTAATCGCGTCGCCACACTCAGGGAAACCTCGGGAAACTCGGCATGAGCTCTGTTGGGCCCTAAACGGCCGGCAACCCAGACCTCACCGGCGACCCCCTCCTCCGCCATACTGTGCTAGGGTGAACTTAGGGTTCCGGCGGTGATTTCCTTCCGGTTTTCGATCGAGAAGGGTCGCCAGAACCTCTAGATGCTCTCTCACAGCTCCGTTCTACCTCCCACCCACTAAGCTTCCCGAATTTCTGCTAAACCTAATCGGGTCCCGAAAGGAGCTACCCGTCCTAAACTGGAAAATTCTCCGCGCACAAAGGTCGAACCTTGGAACGGTTTGCGCGGTGGTCTTGAGGACGAGCTAGCGCTTCACTTTCCTATGGAGGTCAAAGCCGGAAGATGATCACAGCTGGGGTGGCATCCGATCGGAGCTCGGGCGACTAGGCTGCTGGTTACGGAACTCGCGAAAATCAGTAGCTCGCCGGCGGTCTCGGGCCTTTTATAGGCCCCTGAGGCCAGTGGAGAGCGCGACACCTGCTGTGCCACCTCCTCTGCCGAAGCAGGAGCTGGCCGGCCGAGGTGGTCGGGCGCCGGCGCTGGCTGCAGCTGGTGAGCGCGCTCGGTCGAGGAAGTCGGCTGAGGAGACTTCTGTGCTAAGTCTACTGACCAGTGGGCCTCCCCTCTAACTCTTTTGTTTTTCCAATTTTCTGAATTCTGTTGTGCCAAAATATCCTCAGCTACTCACAATTTAATGTGAGACTTAGTCACCAAGTCTTTGTTTGAATTTGAATTCTCAAATTCAAACTTTGTTTGGTTAAATTTGCTTCATATTTAAACTGAAATTCAAATTCAGTTTTGAATTCTTGCAAATTTAGCTCTTGACAAGATGAGCTCCAATGGAGATGAAAATTGGTGGGTTTACTCAGAAAAATGTGCTGAGTATAGATATGGAGCTAACTTTTGAATTTGGATGATGAAAGTTGCTGCAATTTGAATTTACATTCGAATTGGCCTCCTTTTGAAATAACCCAAAAGTACCTCAAAAAGTGTTGAATTTGCATGAGCTTTGGACTGAACCTTCCCAAGACTTTTTAAATCCTAGGGGTGAGCTCAACCTCTCATGTTCATGTGTAGAAACCCTACTCTGTGAAAGTGAAGGCTTTCCCCTCTAATCATTCTTTTGATGGAGGTTACATGCTCTTCACAACATTTCCTAAGGTGTCCACAATAAAAACTGTGGTGTTGTGAGGTGAAGAAAAGTTTTTGCAAGTCCCTTTTCTTGGGCTTTTACAATTTTGTTCCGCGCCGCCGGCCACCGGCCTCGCCGTCCTCCCCCCGTCCGGCCCCTCCCCCGTCCTCCTCCGGCCCGGCCCCTCCCCCCGCTCCCCGCCCTGTAGTGTTCGCGTTTATTAGTGGAAATAAAATCGTTCTTATACAAGAGTACAAATAACATGGCATTGGGTTCTCATTTGCTGCTTAGTACCTGTAATTTTCAGACCTGAGAGGCATTGGTTAGTGCCACCTCCTAGGATGGAGGAGAGAGGAGCCTCGAGCCGTAGTTTGGTGGTAAGCATCCCCCATATTTCTTTGGCGAAAGTACCCTCACTTAGTAGATGTTTGTTCGTTTCCGGCTGTGTTGAGCACAGGGAGCAGAGGGGGTTTGCTGGCCAATTATTCTTTATCAAGTTGTCAGCACTTTGTTGATAAAGCGTATATGTTACTCTCCGAAGCACTCATAATATCTAATCATTTTCCTATTACTTCCGTTCTTGCTCAATGCTCCTCTCCTTGTGAAATGCCCCTCCATAATATATATACTTAATCAATGGTAAATAGTCTTGTTTCAGACGAGAGAAGCCCCTTATACAACCTCTAACCAGATAGTAGACTTAGCCCCTTTTTGCATAAAAGGGGCACCATCAGATCATCCATTATTATTATTATTATTATTATCATTTAACTTCTGATAAGTATAATATCCTGGGCTCAATCATTGTCCAACTTCAAATATATTCACGAGACCATCTCTGACACGGGGAGTAACTGTGCAAACAACTCTCAATCGTGCAAAAATCTCTCATAGGACACACGATCTCTATCTTGCAGTCACTGTACTTTTACACTTCAACCATTCCACCCGGCGACGGTGTCCACACTTTATTTTTTCAATTTATGTTGCTAGCTCAAGAGGATTGAGTGAAAAAATACAGTGAACCGTAGAATGAAGGTTGTTTGACTTAGAAGAGATTTTTGTACGATTATAATAGAGAGTTGTTTGCATTCTAGTCACCCCCTCTTACACCACTAGACCGTTTGTGTATAATGTTCTCCGATGATGAACTTCGACTTTCACACTATCGACGGTCTATTGCTCACTTTGCACCTGCGTCAGATTGTCTGGTGAGTACAAACTCTAAATTTTAGATTTTCTTTTATCTGCACATACTCCGATTATTCGACCATCTAGTAGTACAACTCACCCGAGATAGAAATAAGTACCTCTTTGTAATTTTCACCAATGTTCATACCATGTTTGTTGCCATCACTGTTTCTTTGATGACATTCATCCAGGAGCTTCCTTTGACCTCTCAAACGCTAAACTTTTTAAGTGTGCTTCCATTCACTCCACTAGCTAATCCATGGTCAAACTACTAATTCTAGCCCTTCTTAATTGTACCGGCATGCCTATAAAAAGACAACCCACACATCGAAGTATTGCCAATTCTCAAGATAGACATTTAGACTCCTTGTCCTTCATCTTCATGCCAAAGTTCTATGATCTGCATTGTTATATTCAATGTGGGTTGCATCATGAAGCTCTCACACATGGGACACTTAACCGTTGTAAAGAATAGATAATCATTAGTCACATGATTATGTTTTCATTCATCACCAAAACTCATAAACAAGGGCTTGAAGCTTACAGAGCAGTTTCTTCACTGCGTCTGTATCATGTACCATTAGGGAGGGGCTTCAATAAAACATGTCTGTCATCAGAGATGAATTTTTTCTGTCTCTGATATCAGTACATCAGTGATACAAATTTAGTGATGGGTTTCAGACCCGTCTCTAATATGGTTAACTCCCTGTGTCTATCAACTCGAGCCTGATAGGGAGTGTCTCTATTTGGAGATTATTGTGGACTTGATGTAAAAACTTTATAAAAACTCATTTGAATCATTCATTGTAGAACAAGCTAATCAAGTGCATAGTATAATTGTAGGTGAAGAGACAATAGGAACTAATTACTGCACAGCACCAATGAATGGAGAACGCTTAGCTGCACCATCTTGAGACCTACCCCAGCAAAAGAGGTACTAGATTGCTGCCGGTTCTAAGAAAGTGAGATAGATTGACCAT
Source organism: Neostapfia colusana (assembly GCA_030760725.1). Lineage (NCBI taxonomy): Eukaryota > Viridiplantae > Streptophyta > Magnoliopsida > Poales > Poaceae > Neostapfia > Neostapfia colusana. The sequence goes on along the minus strand of JASWHV010000014.1, from coordinate 3,978,945 downwards.
CATAGGATCGACTATGTCCTTCTTGCTGAGTTTTTCTCTCAATGCACATAGCATGATCCAGAAGACTTTGTGATCATGATATGAAAACATCTCACCAATCAAAAAATTCATTATTGAGGACCATGCAAAAATATTGTCATCAACTGATTTGGAGCCTTGTCTCAATTGCCGCGCCCCGCCCCGAGCCCCGCCCTGCTGTGGCGCCCGGCCCCGCCCCAAGCCCCGCCTTGCCGCGCCATCCGACCTTAGTTGATTAATTGTTTAATTAGTATTGTAATTGATTATTGTTTAAATAATACTTTGATTGATTGCATGATTAGTTACTATATGTAAATAAATGCGTTTCGGCCTGGTCCGGCCTTACACGACCTATTTAGGGTCTGTCACGACCCATTTATTGGTAATGTATTAGTCGAGACAGGCACGGAGGACGGCAAGCTCCCGCGCTTGGACGGCGGGCCCCGACGGTGCGGTTTCATCTTTGACCCAATTACGACGGGGCATAACGTACGACGGCTAACCCTAGGCGTCGTAAGATAATGGCAGGCCCCAACGAGGCATAACTTAGGACGGCTGACCCACTTCTTTGTCTCTCGTTCTTTCCTTCTCTCTCGTTCTTTCCTCTCTCTCTTTTAAATGACTCAAAAACGAAAGATTGACGTAAACCTATACAACATGCGTCACCCGTTTCGAACGGGCCCGTCTCACATGTGTTACGCATGTGAGGCGTGTACGTTCGGAATTGTCCCTTTTTGGACAGCCTGGGAGTGACCGAGGGGGCGTGGCATGTGATGAGACGCGGGTTTAGATCTAGACGAGATTTCGACGGCATAACCCTGTTGTTCTCCGCTGCACCATTTTCGGGCGTGCAGTGGAGAACAGCGGGGTTATGCTGCCGAAATTTTGTTTGGATCCATACCACGCGTCTCGTCATGAGCACGCTCCGCTCGGTCACTCTTGGGTGGGTTTAGGACCTATCCTTTCCAATAGATCTATCATTTCCAATAGATGTAGGGCTGTGACATAAATAAATTATAAAGTAACTATAATTTCCTTGACATTAAACTGCAGATTCAAACATGGGTGAGGATCGTAGTTGGATGTATACCGATTGGAAGAACAGTTTTGGTGGTCACTCGGATGAGTGGTTCGCCAAGACAGATGCTTTTGTATATAGAGCTTTTTCATTGTCAAAGATCGATAAGGTGCGGTGCCCATGTACGAAATGTTAAGGTGCAAAGTGTTAGGACAAAGTGAATTTGGCGTTTCACTTGTGTCGATACGGTTTTATGCAAGATTATGAGGTGTGGACCTTTCACGGTGAGACATCTTCTCAACCCTTACAAGTTTCAGATGAGGATGACAACACGGGGGTCGATAGGATGGACGAGATGCTTGATGCCATAAATCCTAAATTGATGGAGGATCCTCCTACAACGGAGGTTGAAGCGTTTTTCACGCTTCTCAAAGCTTCAGAAGAGCCGTTGCATGAACACACCGAAGTGACGCTCCTTACTTTCATGACTAGATTTATGACCATTAAGTCTAAGTATTTCTTCTCCAATAACTGCTACAACGATCTCATCAAATCGATCAGCGATATCCTTCCACAACCACATAAAGTGCCTAAAGATATGTATCAGTCTAAGAAGTTGATTTCTGGTCTGGGTATGAAATATGAGAAGATTGATATGTGTCTAGACAATTGCATGCTTTTTTGGAGAGAGCATACCAACGAGAACAAGTGCTTAAAATGTGGTAAAGCGAGATTTGTCGAAGTTGTTAATGACGACGGTTCAAAAGTAATGACTCAAGTCACACAGAAGCAGCTTCGCTACTTTCCTGTCATACCTAGGTTCAAGCGTTTGTTTCTATCTAAAAAAACAGCTACACACGAGGTGGCATAAAGAAGGTGTACGTGAGAACAACGGCATGATGGTGCACCCGTCGGATGGTGAGGCATGGAAGGCGCTTGACCGCTTCGATCCAGATTTCGCCAATGACGCGAGAAATATTCGCTTTGGGTTGGCGACAGATGGCTTCTCACCGTTTAGTACAAACGCCACACCATACTCTTGTTGTCTCGTGTTCGCTATTCCGTACAACTTACCACCATCTCTTTGTATGAAGTATGAGTTCATGTTCCTATGCCTTATTGTACCTGGACCGGATCATCCTGGTTCACGACTGAACGTGATGATGCAACCATTGATTGAAGAGTTGAAAATGTTATGGACAGGAGTCGAAGTGTACGACTGTTATAGAAAACAGAAATTCAACCTTCGAGCTGCGTACTTGTGGTCTGTTCATGATTTTCCAGCTTACGGCATGTTTTCTGGCTGGAGCACTCATGGTCGATTGACATGTCTAATATGTGCTTCCGACACGGATTGTTTTCGTCTAAGTCATGGTGGCAAGATATGCTACTTTGATTGTCATAGACGTTGGTTACCGCCAAATCACATGTTTAGGCAATAGAGAAATGCCTTCAGGAAGGGTACCATTGTAAAAAAGGGACCATCACAACGTCTGAACGGGTCGGAAATTTTTAAACAGCTCAACAATCTAGTGCCAGATGAAGGTCGTCCTGAATATTTTGTTGATTACGGAGAGGATCATAATTGGACTCATATATGTGCACTATGGGAGTTACCGTATATGAAGTCTTTACTTCTAATGCATAACATTGATGTCATGCACCAGGAACGTAACATGGGTGAATGCATCATAAGCACGTGCTTGGATATGACGGGCAAAACAAAAGACAATATAAAAGCTCGGAAGGATTTGGCAGAGGTTTGTAACCGATCAAGTCTTGAGCTCTCCGAAGCTGGTGGCAAACCACGAGCTTCTTTCTGCCTTCGACCAAAAGAAAAGAAAGAAGTCTTCAAGTGGTTGAAACAGTTGAAATTCCTAGACGGTTATGCTGCTAGCCTGAGAAGAGCCGTTAATGTTAAGACTAGAAATCTTACTGGTTTGAAGAGTCATGATTATCACATAATCATGGAAAAACTTCTGCCGGTTATGTTTCGAGGCTATCTTGACAATGAGGTGTGGAAGGTGTTAGCCGAGTTTAGCTATTTTTATAGACAGCTTTGTGCTAAAGAAATCAAAAGGGAGATGATGGAGAAGTTGGAAAAAGAGATACCCGTGCTTTTATGTAAGATGGAAAAAGTATTTCCTCCAGGGTTCTTCAATCCAATGCAACACCTTCTAATCCATCTTCCATATGAAGCTAAAGTAGGTGGCCCTGTTTAATATAGGTGGATGTACCACATTGAAAGAGCACTCAGATGTCTAAACCGATGGTTCGTAATAGGGCAAGGGTTGAAGGATGCATTGCCGAAACATTTACACTTCAGGAGATAGGATACTTTTCAAGTGTCTACTTTGCAGAAGAACACAATGTTAATGCATCGGTGTTGCGGTACAATATGGCTGAAGCAATCTCTTGTAGCGAACTCTCACTTTTTCAAACGAGAGGCACCACTGTTGGTAGTGGCACGAGCTATGATGCTTCAACAGATGAAAAGACAACTGCTTTGTTATACATGTACGCTAACATTGATGGGATGGACAATTTTTTCCAGTAAGTGGTTGTTCAACATCTATACTAATTTGCGTGGTGTGTTATACATCTATACTAATAATTCTGTTTTATCCTTATTTAGTGAGTTTGATCGACAAAATTGGAAGTCTAAGCAGCAACCTACTAGCAAGCAAATACAAACAATGCGACATTATAGAGTAAATTGAGGACCTAACTTCCAAACCTGGTTTCGAAATCATGTAACGTTTTCCTTGTCTTGTTCCTCTTAGTAATTATGTTCATAGCATAAAATAGTCTTCTTACTTCATATGTTGGATAGTGCAAGACACAAGCCGGTGTTCATGAAGATTTGCGACAACTGTCCAACAGATCCATTAAAGTTAAACTCTTTGGTCGATATGATGTCAATGGGTTCCGATTTCGTTAAACTCAATTTGAAGCTCAACGTCCTCTAAGGGCAACATCAAACACCGGAGTTGTGACGAGGGCCGCCGATGCCGAAGGATGTGAAATTAATTTCTATGGGATCATAAACAAAATCCTAGAATTTAGTTTTGCCGGGAGTAAAGACCTTAAAGTAGTCTTATTTGACTGCGATTGGTTTGATAATAACAATGGAACTCGAAAAAACCAATTTGGCATGGTAGAAGTCAAACACAAGGACCGACTACGAGGCTACGACACCTTTGTCCTTGCACACCAAGTCGAACAAGTGTACTATCTAGAATATCCATGCGAGAATCTTAGTGCATGGTGGGTTGTACAAAAGGTGAATCCTCGTGAGCGGTTATATACACCGGACAATACTGGTTACATTGATGAGGATGATGTTATTTACCAAGAAGAGTTACCGGATTCTTTTATCGTTGAGCCTGGTCTACGACTCGATGAATTAGTTGGAGATGCACAAGATGTACAGACTCATAATGTGAAAAAACGAAAACGGCGAAAAACCACGACAAAAGATCGATGGTCCAGTTTACAAAGTAGAGTACATGATCGTGATACTGATGAATTTTGAAATTGAGTACAAGTAACGTTTCCTTCATCTCTTCTTTCGTCTTCTATATTTTCCTTTAAATTCATTATCAAATTTCCTTTCATCAGGATGTCGTCGAGCAGTAGACGATGGGAGACGCGGGGCTTTCTGCCCCTGAGAGCAGACTCCGTTTTCTTAGGCTGTCAGTCTAGCAATGGTAAACTGTCTCAGCTGTTGGGCCTCGACAGAGGCCAGTGGTCACGAGAGCGGTCACGACAGGTAAAGAATATTAAATTACATAAATTATATGAATAACTTCTTAAATCTATATTACCAATCTTCAAATTTTTAGGATGACTCTACGTCTGAGGAGACAGAGGCCAGGGGTCCTTTTCAGACACCACAGGTTTTGGAGCCTGTTCCAGATCCTGCTTCGGATCCTCTTCAGGTTCCGGCACCGCAGGCTTCAGACCCTGCTTCGGAGCCTTCCACAGAGTCTGATGTGGAGCCGGCTCCACAGCGGCGTTACAGGAGGAGCCACTCCTCCGGTTCCTGCACGGCCAGAAGATTGGATCGTTATTCGTCCGGTTGGCGATAGGTAAGTAAATCTATAACAAATCAATTTAGATATTTTAACACTTATATATGTACTAATTGAGAATCGTGTATTAGCTCTTGGGCCGATGACTCGTTCACGGGTCAAGGACGCCACCACCAGGTCAACGCTGTTCTGGGCCAGCTCATCCGTTGTCACTACCCCGGTCTAGTAAACGAACGGGCTGCTACGTCTTAGGACGATTACGCTACGGCCCAGGACATTACCTACGGCAACCACCATGAGCATGTGTGGCATGAATTCATGGTAAGTAAGTCGTCTATTCGTTAAATACGAACCTATTATATGTTAAATACATTAACTTGTATATTTCTTCTTGTAGAAATATTACCGTTTGGAGGATGAGTCCCAGCTGGATCATGCTCGCGTGATCTTCAACAACAACTCTAGGAAGCTCCTAACGCAGTCGATTTCAATGGCTCATATTCAGGCTACGAAGGCGTACTATAAGTTGCATCCGGACGAGGGTGAGCCGGGGCAGTTTAGGGATATGGCGGACAAGTACTTGACGTAGGCACAGTACGCAGAGGTAAATTCTTTATTTTACTTTGCTTCATTGTCCAATTTTCATCAATGTTTTTATCCAATAACAAATGTGTGCCAGGAACCGTCGTCAATAAGCCATCGTTACTGACGACGGTTCAAATCCTAGCTTATTAACGACAACCTAATTTAGCTATCGTCAATAAACTTATTGACGACGGTTACCATCGTCGATAAGATTATTGACGACTAATAATTGACTATAGCCGTAAATCATCGTCTATAAAGTTTTACTGACTATTGACGACGGTAATATTCTTATTGACGATGGTTTTTTGCCGTCGTCTATTGTCCGGATTCCTGTAGTTCCTGTAGTGTTAGGCACACGCATGCAAACTTTACCGTGATGGAAAAAGGGAATATGAATGGTGATTCATTTCAGCGACTTTGGAAGTTTCATAACGATGGTGTATTATAGAAACACAATAACCATTGCTGACAACTCTTGAGACTACATGTCATCATACATTCTTTATGGTTCCACGAAAATCGAAGCCTGTAATGACAAACATCGAAGGCCGTTACAGAAAATCAAACACTCATCTATACTTGCTAAAAAAGACACCAGCTGCAGCCTGCAATACAATACGGAGATAAGCTCGAAAACTGACGCGGTTTACGGGATCAGTCCCCGGCTACGCGATTGAAGGAGACCACCTTCCACGTCCACTCCCTGGACTTGGGCACGCCCCACGCCACCACCTGGTACCTGCCGATGCCCCCCTCGCCGTCCGCCACCCGCAGCAGGAGGCGGTAGTTGTAGCCGGCGCCGGCGGCCTGCGTGCTCCCGGACACCACCTCCGCCAGCGAGAGGTCCTCCCTGAACACGATCCGGCGCATCAGCAGCGCGAAGTTGGCGACCTGCCGGTAGAAGTTGTTCCGGATGTCGCGGACGGGCTCCCATGGCGCCGAGGTCGGGGGCACCCCGGCCGCCGCCGCCGCGGAGGCTCCTGGCGTGCTCACGACGGTGGCCAGGGCGAGCACGACGACGAGTGGCACGAGCGCTGGTGCTAGAGGCCTCATCTTGTTTGTCTGAACAGAGACGGAGAGCTAAGAAAAAGTGGACACGAGAGATGAAGGTAGCTACGGCTATGACAAGGGGATACAACGCTGGCCTATGGGTATACACTAATGAAGTTAGCTACTGGAGTGCAGTGTGGCCATGAGAAGACGAGGACTACTCTATTTATAGCGTGGTACACGTATCACATGTTCCAAGAGTGTAACATATGATCTACTTGCCTATGTATACATACTAAACACATGGCATGCACCTTCTAGGTTTTTCCGGTCCATCGTCGACGTGGAAACTTCTTAGGCACTTTGTTATGTCAAAGTTGACAGAGATGAACAGTGTCCAGCCAGCTGTGTGCATTGACAATGTCGATGATCACTTTTGGGGCCTCGCAACTCGCATACCGCGCGCTGTGAAAAAGATATTCATCCCACTTGCTGCTCTACCTCCGGTTCTGATCATTTAATTTACTGGAGTGACCAAAAGCTTTTTGGTCAACTTCTCCAAAAGAAAAATCTTGTTCAAAAGCACAGATTGGTGGCTGGAATTCTTCTCCAAAAGACTTAGCAGGAGTAGCTAGCTAGCCAGCTGATGACCAGCAGCCAGGCGATTGTCCCCAAGTTACATTAGTACAGTGTTTAATTTATATCACTACGATATCCAGATACGCTGACCAGAGTTAACTTGTCTTTCTTGCCAAGTGGCGATGCATGGCATTTCATGTACGGCGTGCATGCACGGTTCTCCGCGCAGGCGTGCAGGTACGTCGACGATCTGCTACATGAACGTACGCATATATGATTACTTCCACAGCTGGTATAGTTTACACATTGCTTAATATTACTAATTAATAGCTGGGAGGGTCTCTCAGAAAAAAAAAACTGGGAGCTATTTGACTTTTACTCGGTAAAACCTTAAGATCGTCAATTCGTCATAGAGATGAGGTGCAGCCAGTGATAAACTAAGAATGAGGGCACGATCTATAGCAAGTTGAATCGGTCAACAAGCGAAATGATAAAACCGTTCTCGTCTAGCTACTAGCAAGTTCATGCGTATGCCTGCAGTGTGGTGGCAAGTGCGCACGCGGAACCCCTGCTATTTGCATTTACTAATTATCGTCATTGGGATCTAGTTAGCCCGATTAGTGACTTCTTGTTATTATTCTATGAGCGTACTGTCCTCTCACTGAGTTGCATGCGTTTTCCGTACTTACGAATGCAGTATTTCAGTGGATTTACATACTGGGATGTAATATCCATGCAGGCATGTAGTAGTTCAGTCTCGTCAAAAGCCTAGTTCTGACCACTATTTTCTATGTTAGAATACGTTCAGCCTGCATTTTCTGTGGGACGTCCATATAATCTAGTAGTTTTTTTATATGTTACTAGTAAAGTTCCTCTGCACGCAAACGCAACACAGGTTTTTCAAAAGATTTATGTTTATTGTCGGCTAAAACTGACGCACGAGCTCTGATATTGGTGCACTTGCAAATAACCGGGCTTCATATATATAGCTGCGTGCGTAATACTACTAGACATCTAGAATTGCATATCGTCCCCGTACGTGCTTCATGTTAGTCGATATGATCTCGGGGGGGGGGGGGGGGTGGTGACGTGGGCAACAACCACGCCCCCCCTTTCCGATTTTTCCTCCTTCTCGCGCCCTGATCGGGGGCTCAACCGTTTCTGTTACGGTGCGGCCCCCTCTCACACGCGTAATATTAAAAAAAGGAGGGGAGAGGCCAGAGCCGAAAACACATAGAAGTGGATTAAGAGCTCGATCTCTCCCCATAATCAAAACCCGATCTAATTGGCTGCAGGGTGAGGGGAAGACCGCACCGGCGCTCGCCGCCACCGCGTCAAGTTCTACTCCTACGATCATCCACTTGAGCTCTATGGCATCAAGTGGATCCAGTGAAGGTAATTCAATTACATACCTCCTAATGTGTTCAATTCCTAAGTACTATAATCTGTTACACATGTTTGATTGTTAGATTAGACCAAATGATTGGTTACAGATTAATTAAGTCTCAGACTAACCGACTAGATGTTCTTAGCATTGATCCTAAGCGAGTCAGAAGCTAACAATGGCATCAGAGCCGTGCTAATGAACTCTAACTCGGTAATTCAATTCAAATTAAGAATTAAATTGTTTTCTGATCATGTTTTAAATTAAGATCTATTTTCTGTTACTAAAATTCAGCCCTAATTAAGTCAATTAGCCAAGAAATTAGAAGGAGGGGAACGAATCAGATTCGATTCAAACCTCGATTATGAATCAAAAAGGAGACAAGGGGATCTACATACCTTGGCCTTGAGCACGTCGGCTCCCATCCTTCTCTGGAACCCCACCCGTGTTCATACATCGGGCAAGGGAGGCGGCGGGCTTTTCGTCGAAAGTCTTCGGGCCGCCACCCTCACAACACGTCGGGCTAGGGTTAAGGGTATAAACCCTAACCCTGGCCGCGAGTTACCCCCCACGGCCAACCGACCGCACCGACGAGGGTGCGGCGGCGCCGGAAGTCGCCGCGGCAGTAAGTCCCGACGTAGGGTGAAAACCCTAACCCTAGCCGTGGGTTTCCTTCAACGGCCAACCGCCGCACCGACGACGATGCGGCGGCACCAGAAGTCCCCGCGGCGGTCAGATCCGGCGCGCGACGGTTTCCTTCAACGGCAAACCGCCGCACCGACAAGGGTGCGGCGGCGCCGGAAGTCCCGCGCGGCTGGAACTGTTTCGCCGGCGTTAGGGTCTCAACCCTAGCCGACCGGAGGACTTGCCCGCCGGCGACGAGCCACCTCGTCGGTGGACTCGCTCGCCGGCGAGCTGAGCGGGGCGCCGGAGCACGCCCCGCCTTGGTCGGCCTCGCCGCCGCTCGGAGAGAAGAGAGAGAAGAGAGAGGAGAAAATGAGGATTAGGGTTAGCGCGCGGCGCTCGCCGGTTTTTATACCCCCCGATCTCGTCGCTGAGCCGTCGGATCTCAGATAAACGGTCGAGATTCAATCACGTTATAAAACGTCAGCTATCACTGGCCGTCGGATCTGGATCCGACGGCCCTAAGCGTGCACCGCCCGCCGCGTTGGCCAGATGGGCCCGGAGCCCATGCGGGAGGGTGATATGGGCCAATTGGGCTGCCCTTTTCTTTTTCCAATTTTTATTTTCGTTTTGGGTTGGGTCACTTTAGTCAGTGGGCTAAAGGATAAGGCCCAATTAGATATTTAGGTAATTTCCATTTTCAGAATATGTTTAAATGGAAAATAATTTTAGAAATTAAGAAAATGATTAGAAAATTAATTAAATAGCTGGGAACTTTTGAAAAATTTTGTGTGTCAGTGGGCTAAAGGATAAGGCCCAGTTAGCTATTTAGGTATTTTCCATTTTCAAAATATGTTTAAATGGAAAATTAATTTCAGAAATTAAGAAAATGATTAGAAAATTAATTAAATAGCTGGGAAAATTTAAGAAATTTTGTGTGATGATTGTGTGACTTTTGAGTGCATATTTCTGTAAATTTCTGGTAATTTCTATTTTAAGCATATTCTCTCAGTTATTTAATTCAATTAATTGCTATTGAGTATTTTTGCAATTAATTTCAGAAATTTAAGAAATTAAGTTAATTAAGCTTCCGCTGCTATTTAGTAAATTTAAATAAGTAACCAACGTGAAAATTTAAATTTGCTAAAATTTTAAGTTTGTATATATTTTTTTGCATGGAAATTAAATGAGTAACCAACGTGAAAATTTAATTTTGCCATGCTTAAAGTTCAAATTCAGAAAAATTTGTAATTTGTTTTGACATGTTCATGGAATTTAGAGTAACCAACGTGAAATATTTCCATGCTGTTTAAGTAGAGTGGTTTTGTTGTGTAACCAACGTGAAAAACATTTTATGCCATTTCTAATCATTTTGAGTGTCATTTTGAGCATGTGCTGCATAAAATGTTTATTTTAGCTGTTTTCCTAACCCCTACATTTATTTTATTAAGGTGCCTCCAATGTGGTAAGTCTCATTGCCTCCATAGAGACTCTCACGGGTCATAACTATGGAACATGGAATGAGAGACTAAGAATAAACTTAGCGATTGCAAACCTTGATCTATGCCTTAGAAAGGATCGTCCAGTTGATCCTCCTGTTCATTTTGCCCATAATGAGGAAACAGATGAGGAATTTGCACTAAGAAAAGAGGAGTACATTAAGCTTAAAGAAAATTATGCTAAGGACCTTGAGGCTTGGGATGAATCCAATAGAAAATGCCTCATGGTCATTAAAACCACCATCTCTGAATCCAAAAGAGGAGCTATCCCTGACTGTGATCTGGCTACTGAGTATCTTGCCAAGGTCAAAAGCCAGTATACAGGCTCCACTAAAACATTGGCAAGCACCCTTCTCAAGAGTCTTGTTAATGAGAGATACACTGGTGGAGGTGTGAGAGATCACATCCTTAAGATGAGCAATTTGAATGCAAACCTCAAGAATCTTAACCTAGCCATACCTGATGAGATGCTTGTACATTTCATCTTCATGTCTTTGCCCAAGGACTTTGAGGCCTTTGTAATCAATTACAACTCTAAGGAAGATAGCTGGACTTTGGAAAAGGTAATGGCTATGTGCGTTCAGGAGGAAGAACGCATAAAGGGTAAGGGTGGAGACTCCATCAACTTAGCCAAAGGTAAGGGTAAAGGAAAAGGAAATGGAAAGACCTACTTTTACAAACCACCATCATTTAAAGTACATGGCTCCTCCTCTAAGGGCAAAGGAACAACTCCTCAATCCTCTGGTCCTAAACTAAAAGCAGATCAGTGCAAGTTTTGCAAAGATTTTGGACATCGCCAGAAGGATTGTTTTGGTTTTGTCAAATGGTGTGCCAAGAATGGTAAGTATGTTATTACTTTAGTAAATGAATCCCTATATTTAGCTTATTCACGATCTACTTGGTGGATTGACTCAGGTGCAACTGTGCACGTTTGTAACTCTATACAGGGATTAAGTACGATGAAGACTATAAGAAAAGGGGAAAGGACCATCAAAGTCGCTGATGGCCATGAACCTGAGGTTGAAGCCATTGGGACTTATCCTCTAAGACTTAGTAGTGATTTTGTACTTAGGCTTCATGATGTTCTTTATGTTCCTAGCTTAGAAAGGAATTTGATATCAGTCTCATGTTTGGATGATTGTGGATTTGTATGCCATTTTGGCGAAGACAAATGCTCTATTAGTTTGAATAAGAAGATTGTGGGTCTTGCCTTCAGACAAGACATGCTTTATTTGTTATCCACCCATGATAATGTGAACACTTTAAGTAATGATCAAATTCCCTCTAAGAATGAAATAGGAAGAAACAAGCGCAAAAGAATCAATTTCGAAACATCGTCGAAATTATGGCACTGTCGCTTATGCCATATTTCGAGGGGGAGGATCGAGCGCTTAGTATCTCAATCGATCTTACCTCACTTAGACTTTTCAGATTCAGAAGAATGCATTGATTGCATTAAAGGAAAATTTGTCAAGACTATTAAGAAGAACGATGTACGCAGCACGGGTATTTTAGAAATTATTCACACGGACATTTGTGGTCCGTTTCCCGTAATCTCTGTAGATGGGTATGATTCATTCATAACGTTCACAGATGATTACACTCGTTATGGTTACATTTATCCGATCAAGGAGAGACCGAAGCATTGGATAAGTTTAAAATATTTAAGGCTGAAGTAGAAAATCAGCACAATGTTAAGATTAAGGTAGTAAGATCCGATCGTGGAGGTGAGTACTACGGTCGGCATACCCCATATGGTCAGGTTCCTGGACCCTTTGCAAGATTTCTACAGGAACATGGCATAGTCGCTCAGTATTCTACACCGGGTGAACCTCAGCAAAACAGAGTTGCGGAACGTAGAAACCGTACGCTTATGGACATGGTGAGAAGCATGCTAAGTATTCTACGTTACCGGTTAGCCTATGGATGGAGGCGTTAAAGACCGCCATTCATGTGCTTAATCGGGTTCCCACTAAGTCAGCACCTCATACGCCGTATGAGATGTGGACGGGTCGTAAGCCCTCATTAAACCATTTTCATATTTGGGGTTGTCCAGCTGAGGCTAAGATGTTTAACCCAAACATTAGCAAACTAGAATCTAGAACAGTTAGTTGCCATTTCATTGGCTATCCTGAGAAGAGTAAGGGTTTTAGATTCTATTGTCAAGATCGGCATACTAAGTTTATAGAAACACGACATGCCGTATTCTTAGAAGACGCTATGATCAGGGGGAGCACGGTACGACGAGAAATAGACCTTGAAGAGGAACGGACTAGTTTACCCGCTCCAATGTCTCAAGAGTCGTATTTCACTCTACCTGATGTTGTTGTGCCACCGGTACCAGCCACTGGTGGCACAACACCTGTTGTTGCACCTTCGTCGGCCGCAACGGACTTGAGTGATGTTTCGCCTCCTCAGCCTGTTGAGCATATGGTCGAACAAGATGAGATTCAACAACAGCCTCCACTTGCAGATGATGCTCAATTAAGAAGATCACAAAGAGTAAGATGATCGGCCATTCCGGACGATTTTCAGATCTACTTGAGTGAGGAGATTAAGATGGAGGATGATCTTGCCTCTTACGAAGATGCCATGGGAAGACCTCAGTCATCTGAATGGCGTAAGGCCATGGAAGATGAAATGAGTTCCATGAGAGCCAACAAGGTATGGGACTTAGTAGAGATTCCTAAAGGAGCCAAAACAGTAGGCTGTAAGTGGGTCTACAATTTTAAGCGTGATTCCAAAGGGAAGATCAAAAAGTATAAAGCCAGACTTGTGGCTAAGGGATTCACTCAACGGGAGGGTATTGATTATAATGAGACCTTCTCTCCCGTGTCTTCTAAGAATTCTTTTCGAATCATCATGGCATTAGTAGCACATTATGACTTAGAATTGCACCAAATGGATGTAAAGACGGCGTTCCTCAATGGAGATTTATATGAGAACGTCTATATGACACAACCGAAGGGTTTTGTCGTTAAGGGTAAGGAACATATGGGATGTCATTTGAAGAAGTCCATTTATGGTCTTAAACAAGCTTCAAGGCAATGGTATCTCAAGTTCGATGAAGTCATTAGAAAAATTGGATTTAAGGAGAACGAGGAGGATAACTGCATTTATGCTAAATTTAAGAATGGAAAGTTCATTTTCCTAATTCTTTATGTGGATGGCATACTATTAGCAAGTAGTGATGTCAACCTACTCTTAGAAACTAAGAAGTTTTTATCCTCGAACTTTGATATGAAAGATCTAGGTGAAGTGACCTATGTTTTAGGGGTTGAAATACACCGAGATCGTGTTAAAGGGGTTTTAGGACTATCTCAGAAGGCATACTTAGAAAACGTACTTAGAAAGTATGGTATGCATGCTAGTAAGCCCTCGCCTGCTCCAATAGTTAAAGGCGATAGATTTTCGAATACTCAATCGCCTAAGAATCAATATGAGGTGGATCAGATGAAAGGAATTCCTTATGCTTCTGCTGTCGGAAGCTTGATGTATGCTCAAGTTTGTACACGCCCTGACTTAGCTTTTGTGACCGGGATGCTCGGCAGATACCAAAGTAATTCAGGATTAGATCACTAGAAAGCCGTTAAGAAGGCATTAAGATATATATAGGGCACTAAGCACCTCATGCTGACATACAGTAAGACTGAGTCGCTAGAAATAGTGGGCTATTCAGATTCAGATTACGCGGGTTGTGTGGATACTGAGAAATCCACATCAGGTTATATATTCACCCTCACGAATAGAGCTATATCGTGGAAAAGCTCTAAACAAGCAATCACTACATCGTCCACGATGTATGCTGAATTTGTTGCTTGTTATGAGGCCACCGGGCAGGCATCTTGGCTTAAGAAATTTATTCCCGGTCTTAAAGTGGTCGACAGCATCCATGAACCACTTAAGATATACTGTGATAATCAGCCAGCAGTTATGTATTCTCACAACAACAAGTCGAGTTGTGCTGCCAAACACATTGACATTAAGTACTATGTTGTGAAAGAGAAAATCCAGGATCACACTATCAGTCTCGAGCATATTAGTACTAAGCAAATGCTTGCGGATCCGCTAACTAAGGGCCTCCCACCCAACGTATTCAGAGAGAACATGTACCCGACATGAGTTTAAGGGAGACCCTGTGACAATATCCTGCATTCTAAGCGGCCATCAAAGTGTAAGACTATTTCTAATTGTGAGATGTATCGTGATTGTCGAGTCAAACAGTACGTAAATGGCTGTTTTGATGCGTCATGCCCTTTATGTCAAAGCAAAGGAAATATGTGTACATTAAATTTAGAAAATAAGACAATTAGCTAAGCTCCTGAGATCAAGGGGGAGAATGTTAGTCGATATGATCTCAGGGGGTGACGTGGGCAACAACCACGCCCCCCTTTCCGATTTTTCCTCCTTCTCGCGCCCTGATCGGGGGCGCAACCGTTTCTGTTACGGTGCGGCCCCCTCTCACACGCGCAATATTAAAAAAAGGAGGGGAGCGGCCGGGGCCGAAAACACACAGAAGTGGATTAAGAGCTCGATCTCTCCCCATAATCAAAACCCAATCTAATTGGCTGCGGAGTGAGGGGAAGACCGCACCGGCGCTCGCCGCCACCGCGTCAAGTTCTACTCCTACGACCATCCACTTGAGCTCTATGGCATCAAGTGGATCCAGTGAAGGTAATCTAATTACATACCTCCTAATGTGTTCAATTCCTAAGTACTATAATCTGTTACACATGTTTGATTGTTAGATTAGACTAAATGATTGGTTACAGATTAATTAAGTCTCAGACTAATCGACTAGATGTTCTTAGCATTGATCCTAAGCGAGTCAGAAGCTAACACTTCACACATGAACATTATTATTGGTTAAATAGTTTCCTGAAAGAGTTGACTTCGTTCACAAGATGCAGATAAACACTGTAATCGAGACCAACTAGCCCGATGCCTCGATCGAGGTCGTATATGCAATTACAGGTTGCGAACATCAATTCCAACGGAGCTGCCCGTCCAAATCAGAGTAGTAAATTCTGCCTTTCCTCCTTTTGGTTTGTTTTATTGGCCAAAGTTTGCACTGGCTACTGTATACGAACGAAGCTTGAATCGCTTCGGTGGCGTTCTTTTGTCGGTCGAACTCTGTGGCTGCCATGTGCACCCACGCATGCAGGTCATATTTGCGCCACAATGGTGGCGTCGATTTTCTTTGCCACAAAGTTTGGCGTCGCCGAAGGTTCGGAGTGGCTAGCTTTAATTTGGCGGCGTCCAAACATGCACTACAGTAAAACGATATATTTTCATGGGCCAGAGGCCCACGAAAATAATTATTTTTATGGGATTTTTGCTTATTTTCGTGGGTCTGCGGCCCACGAAACTAACCCGTCGAAAATAAATTTAATTTCGTCGGCGGCTCACGAAAATAAGTTTAATTTCGTCGGCCTTACAGGGCCCACGAAGATACATATTTTCATGGGCCAAAATAGCCCACGAAAATGAAGTACTGTTATTTTCGTGGGCCACCTTCGACTAGCGTTTTATATCAACTTTTGCTGAAAATTGCAGTACTTTTCTTCCAAACTTCTGTCTGTTATATGTTTTTTCATGTAAGAGCCGTATTCTAAAGGTGCTCGTTTGCATTCTAGCTCATCAATAGAGGACCCTATGCATCAACCGGGGTTATATCCGACCTCTTGCAATATTCGCACCACACAAGCACAATGTGGACCTGCACTATATGGAGTGCATGTACCCCGGCCGATTCAAACGATCCGATGTAAGGCACATCCACAGTCAACCTCTCGCCCACAGTATGCAGTGCACGCTGCAGCTCCAACACAATGAATGCTTCATAACTTGAAGCAACTATTGAGTAAGATAAGGCAACATAGTTCTTTTTATGAACTAGTAATCCACTCGATCAGTATGATAGAAAAACCCCTCTTTTACTAAAGAAACGTATTACCAACTAACTATGCACCAAAAATATTACAGAGTGAGAACACAAAGTTCTATAACTTCCACCTGTGTGCACAAGATTGCAGGCAGGGTACTGTGTAGGTCCCTATCTTAATCAATACCTCAATTTCCTAGTTCTTTGAATGATAGTACTTTCCACGGTTTGGCCGTTGACGCATAGATACCCCATGCAACTGCTTCATACGTTCTTACATTCTTATTTTCATCTGCGGCTTTAAATACCATCAAATAATTTTTACCATCACCTGCGGGTTGCTCTTTCACAGAAATAATGTCGACAAGCACAAACTCCTTCTTATCATACACAAGCTTGTTCATTAGAACTATAAATCTTCCAATTTGCCAGTACTTGATATCACGGGGGTTATTGACTTGTTGCCATCCTTCAGAACTATTCGGGGGATTAGATTGTGGTGGAGCTTTGTAGGTTGGAAGTGAAGGGGTACTAGATGATGGTGGTGGTGGCGATTGGGTAGTGCCTTGTGAATTTGGAGGTGTGGGATAGTGACTGAATGGTGGCGGTGGTGTTGTAGTTGGGGGGCTAGGCACTAGTGGTGGGGGTGGTGGGTTAGATTGATAGGTTGAAGGGGTGGCAGGGGGACTATAAAGTGGTAAAGGTGGTGGACTATTAGTTTGATATGTTGGAGGAATAGTTGGGGGAGTAGAAAGTGATGGTGGAGGGGGTGCTTGATAGGCTGAAGGTGTGGCAACGGGACTTGGAGGTGGTGGTGGAGGAGATGCTTGGTAGATTGGAGGTGTGGCAAGGGGACTAGAAGGTGGTGAAGGGGGTGGATTGTTAGGTTGATAGTTTGATGGTGGTGTTGGCGAACTATAAGGTATTGGAGGTGGTGGGTTATTAGTTTGATAGGTTGGAGGAGTAGCAGGGGGACTAGAAGGGGGTATAGGTGATGGACTATTAGCTTGGTATGGTGAAGGAATAGATGGAGTATAAGGTGATGGTGGAGGAGGTGTTTGATAGGGCGGAGGTGTAGCAAGAGGTGAGGAAGGTGGTGGGTTGTTATACTGATAGCTTGGAGGTGTTTCTGGTGGACTAGAAGTTGTTGGGGGTGGCGGGTTGTTATCTTCATATGTTGGAGGTGTGGTCGGGATACTAGAAGGTGATGGAGGTGGCGGGTTGTTAGGTTGATAAGTTGGAGGGCTAAAAGCCTCCGAAGGTGGTGCTTGATAGGTTGGAGGCGGAGGTGGTGGAATAGAAGTTGGGGATGGTGGATTGTTCTCTTGATATATTGGAGGTGTGGTAGGAGGATTAGTAGAAGATGGAGGCGGTGAGTTGTTAGGCTGATAGGTTGGAGGTGTAGTGGGGGAACTAAATCCTTCTGGAGGTGGCGTTTGGTAGTATATTGGAGGTGTCGGTGGGGGATTAGAAGCTGGTTCTAGTGGCGTTTGGTAGATTGGAGGTGTTGTGGGTGGGTAATGAAGTGGTGGTGATGGTGGTGGTGAACAATTAGATTGATATATTGGAGGTGTGCCTAGCGGACTAGAAACTAGTGGTGGTGGTGTGTTGTTATCTTGATAGTTGGGAGGAGGTGGGGTGTTTTCTTGGTTCGTTATTGGTGGTGTGATGGGAGGACTAGAAGGTGGCGAAGGTGGTGGGTTGCTAACTTGATTTGTTGGAGGTATGGGGTATGGACTAAAAATTGTTGGTGGTGGTGAACTATTATCTTGATACATTGGGGGAGGGACATAAGAAGGAGATGGAGGTGGTGGGGTATTCTCTTGGTACATAGGGGATGTGAACCGGGTACTAGAGTGTGGTGGAGGTGAAGGTGGAGGATTGTTAGCTTGATCATCTGGAGGTGTGGCAGGTGTACTCGGAGGTGGTGAACTATTATTATCTTGGTAGGTTGGTGGAGTGACAGGGGGACTTGATGAGGATGCAGATGGCGGGCCATTTTCTTGATAGGATGGTGGTTCTATAAAGGGGCTTGATGGTGGCGTCGGAGGAGGATTGCCAACTTGATATGTTGGAGGTGTAATGAGAGGACTAGAAGGTGTTATGGGTGGCGGACTATTAGGCATATATGATGGAGGAACAACTGGTGTACTCGGAATTGATAGAGGCGGTGGAAAATTTCCTTGGTAGTTTGGCGGCGGCATAGTTGGGGGCGTTAATGGTGGTGGAGGTGGCTGGCTATACATTGGAGTTGTAATTGCGGGAGTATACATCGGTGACGCTGGTGGTGATTGGCCATAAGTTGGTGCTGTTGCTGGAGGGCTTGACGGTGTTGCTGGTGATTGTGGACTCGTTGGCTGGTAATTTGGAACCATAGATGGGGGAGGAGATGATGATGACTGTCCATTACCTTGATTTGACGGAGTCCAGGATGGCCATTTCTGCCCACCACAATTTGTATTCTTGGGTGGTCCGTGGCCATCACCATGAGGATCCGGACCGCGCCCCGGTTTGGGGCAGTGTGGGTTCTTGACTGGCCCAACGCCATTGTTCTGCCTGCCATCACCTATGTAGTCCCAGCCATGCCTCTTACACTCAGCTCGGTCTATGTAGACAATGAGGACGAGGATGAGCAGGGTCAGGACTAACACGAGCTGTCTCATGGCGCGAAGACGCCAACTCAGATAGCAGCAAGGGAGCTGAGTCTCCTGGTTACTCGATGGTTTGTGTTATGCCCTCAGTGAGTAACCTCTATATATAGTTGTGGTGGCACTCAAGGTTGATGTCGGCCTTGCTAGCTATCACGTGGGTTACTAGTTATGGTTTCTCGATCTGAGTTGCAGAAGCTTCTCCTTCACCGGCCTCTCGAAATTGTTAACTCACTGACAGCTGCTGAGCTTGATTACAGAAGATGATATAATTGTTGAAACTGAGCACTGGCGCTTCACGGATGTATTTCCCCGCTGTATTCGTTGACATTATAGAGCGCGCACGGCTCTCCGTGCATGCTTTGTATTTTACGTGCCTGAAGAATCCTGCCAGAGTCAATTGATAATTGCTGCAGCGCGCTGAATACGGTTTGACCAGGCAAAAATATGAACCTTGGAGGATCTATCGATCTGTAAACAGCCAGATTCCAAATGGAGCAGACAATGCCAGGTGCTCAAGATCTAAGTTGACCTGAAATAACAAAAACCTCGAAAGATCTAATTTACGAGTACTGGGATCTAAACTGAATTCTGAAGTACAGAGATCGGTGTTTAAATTTTCTGAACCTTGTGTGAACAAGCTGTACGTGTGTGTGTTTGCAGAATGGCCGGCCCGGAAGTCGCCTCCATCACATGATGAGTTATGCGACCCACTGGTCATTTTGCCAGTTAAGAATGAGAAGCCATTCGCCCTCAAAACCTGAAGCTGTCAATTGACAGCTCAGTTCCAGTCGATATGCATGAGCATATATGTATATTTACAAAGGAACTGCGTAAAAATTAGTTGTTATTACCGATGCCTGAGCAAGTACGTCACTTGATTCGTTCTGCATGTGTAGCCGCCGTCCTGCACTAGTTCAGTACTAAGATCAGATGTACCAGCTGGCATGAGTGAAGATTGAGCCTCTGAGCGTCACTAAAGCAAACTGAACTATTTTCGTGTGCCAAATACATTTTCGTCTACCCTCACGAAAACAGGGATATTTTCGTGAGCTAGTATATAGCTCACGAAAACACGACATATTTTCGTGGGTTACGTAGGAGGCACACGAAAATGAAAATTATTTTCGTGGGTTAGGGGGGTGGCACACGAAACTGAAGTATTTTCGTGGGTTAGAAGCTAGCTCACGAAAATGATTACCCTATTTTCGTGGGTTAAACATTAGCTCACGAAAATGTTGTCTTAATTTTGTGGGTTTACTGTTAGCTCACGACAATACACAAACAATGGAACTACTTTCGTGGGTTTCCGCCGGGCTCACGAAAATAATGGAATTTATTGTCGTGGGTTTCTGTGCAGCGCACGGAATTACACGCTATTGTCGTGGGTTCTTTAAAGCGCACGGAAATAATGGACGTACTTTCGTGGGTTTGCTCCGGGCGCACGAAAATAACTGAAATTTCCGTGGGTTCTGTCGGGGCTCACGAAAATAAAGGAGTTTTTCTTCGACCTAGCCGCGCCGCCAGCAGTTTCCTCGACACAGCAGCGCCGCCTCCGCACCCGCACGCACCGCCGTGAGCGCTGCCGCGCCGTTGCCGCCAGAGGAGGCTGCCCCGGCTGAGCCCCGGCCCACACCGCGCCCCGGACGGCTCCGGTGCGCCGGCCGCGCCGCGCGCCACAGAGCCGCTGGACGCGCTGCGCCGGCCGAGCCCAGGCCCACACCGCCCCCGGGAGAGCTCCGGTGCGCCGGCCGCGCCGCACAACGGCAGGTCGCGCTGTTCGGAGGCAGCCCCACGCCGCCCGGCCACAGGGCCCCTCCGGTGCTGCGTCACGTCGCCAGAGCCTCTGGTGCTGCATCACGCCGTCTGGTCAGAGCGTCGCTCCAGTGCTGCGCCACGCCGCTCGGTCACAGCGTCGTCTCCGCCCACGACTGTACTGACTTGCTGACAGCGCCGTCTCCGCCCAGGCCGCCGCCACTGTTTCGAGCCTGTCGGCCGCCGCACATCGCCGCCTCTGCGCCGAGCCCGCCCCGTCCGCCGCCACCACTCCTGCGAGCCTGCCGGCCGCCGCACATCGCCGCCTCTGCCCCGAGCCCGCGCCAGCCGCCGCGGCCCCCGAGTGTAGGTATGTATGATATACATAATCAAAATTTGTTTTTGTTCAATAGAAAGCAACTCGACCCGATGAGTGGAAATTCTGCAGTAGCTACAGTGAAATATATATTGAGTTGCACCGCCTTTTGTTAATGAAATATATATTGAGTTGCAAATTATGTAATTCATTTTATGTCTGTCTTTTTATCTACCACATGGATGTACATCTTAGATCCACATGATGACCCACATGTCTTAGTGCTCCGTGCGCATGGTTCAAAGCAAGGTTCAAATGGTATCAAAACTTCTTTTTTGAAATTCGAAATAGCCTCATCAAAGTCTTAGTGCTCCGTCCGCATGCCAAAAATGTCCTAAGTAGGAGAGATAATACCTACGACGATAAGTCCTCATTATTTTCGTGGGTTTCCAATCACCCACGAAAATAATAGGACTTATTTTCGTGGGTTTACTGGAACCCATGAAAATAATTGCCTTATTTTTGTGGGTTTCCAGGTGGCCCACGAAAATAATTGCTCTTATTTTCGTGGGTTTCCAGGAACCCATGAAAATAAAGAGCCCTATTTTCATGGGTTTTCAGGTGGCCGACGAAAATAAATCCTCATTATTTTCGTGGGTCATCTGAAAACCCACGACAATAATGTCACTTATTTTCATTGGTTTATTTGTGGCCCACGAAAATAAGTTTGTTTAATTTCATGGGTTTAATTGGCCCACGAAAATATATAGTGTCGTGAGCTCAATCTGGCCGACCAAAATAAATGTATTTTCGTGAGCCACCCACGAAATTAAGTTTATTTTCATCGGTTTATTGTCGTGGGCCAGGAACCCACGAAAATAAGGTCCAAACCCACGAAAATACTTATTTTCATGGGTTTGGACCTTATTTTCGTGGGTTCCCCGCCCACGAAAATAAAACGTATTGTTGTAGTGCGTGGCTGCTCTGGAAGTTATCAGGAGGCGGCTGTTGGAATTTGGTCTACATGAGCAGCACCCCAGTCCTGGGCTGAATTATTTGGGCCAAATCCATTGGTATAAAGCCAAGGTGTGGTGTGGAGAGGTGGCTGGGATGTTTAGTCCCACCTTGCCTACCTAGATGGGTGTTTCCCAATATATATAGTGGCCTTTGGAGTGTTTCTTAACATGAGAATAATGAGGGAGATAAGGCTGCTGCTATGGACACACACGCACGCGCGCGCGTTTCACGATTTTACCCGTGTTTATCGCGTGACTTGTGACTTGTGACTTGTGACGTTGCGCGTTCGCGTCGTAACGAGTTGTGTTCAACTGAGCCTTTATTTTGTGCCACTTATATAATTGGAAATATCTCATCACACCTAGACTGCCAGGTCAACTTGAGGAGTAATTGTGGCATAACTGCAGACACACGTTTAATGTGTATAATGACGCGTAAATGCAGACACACATTTAATGTGTGTAATATCGCGTAAATGCAGACACATGTTTAATGTGCGTAATGATGCATAAATGCAGGCACACGTTTAATGTGCGTAATGGTGTATAAATGCAGGCACACGTTTAATGTGCGTAATGATGCATAAATGCCGACACACGTTTAATGTGTGTAATGACCATAATTGCTCCATTAGTTGCACGTTGAAGGATTTCAGTGGGCGGTTTACTGAAATTATGGCAGATCGAATTTGAGAGGGTTGTCATCCTCGAGTATAAAAGAGACGTCCTGGGTACTGGAGAAGACACACAAACTCAACCCTCTTAGAAACTGCTCTGCGCCGCCGATTTTTTGCCTGTCGTCCCTCCATTCGTCGTGCAACGGATTGAGGGAGAGCGGTGTCTCCGAACCGACGACCGGTGATCTGAAGACCTGCACGGGTGCCGACGATCAGGTTTCTGTGAAGTGCGCTCGCACGGCCGCTCGCAGCACTTCCATCATCCTCAACATCTTCGTCATCTAATCTCCCACTTCCTTAGCGGGATTCTTTGTAAGTAATTACTCGATCCATGACTGATTCGATATTTTTGATAAGCGGTCTATTCGTATATGTCTTAATTCATTTTCGTATAATGCTAGCACTATTCATGTTGACTGCTAGTATATTTGTTTTTCTTATTTCTCTGTTCTGGTTTGTCAAATTAATTGCATGCCATGTGAATTTTCCAACAATCCAGAAACCTGATAGAATTAACATGGCTGGACTTACTGATGCGCTAAAACCTGAACGATTTGCCGGGGGTGACAATTTTAAGAGATGGCAGACACGGGTCAAGTTCTGGCTCATGTCGATGAAGATCTGGTGGGTGATTTCCCCAGTTCTTCCTCTCACTGAGGAGCAGAACCGTGACTATGAACTGGACAATTCAACTTGTCTTGGTTGCTTGTTGTCACTTGTGTCTGATTAACTCTGTGATATTTACATGAACCATACATCGGCTAAAGAATTATGGGAGGCACTAGACCGCAAATATGTGGAATCAGATGCTGGACGTGAACTATATGTTAATGAACAGTACCACGAATACAAGATGGTCGATGATCGATCTATCGTGGAACAAGCTCATGAGATCCAGCTTCTCGTGGGGGAACTTGCACATTTTGATACTGTCTTGCCTGACAAATTCGTGGTTGGTGGAATTATTTCCAAACTGGCTCCATCTTGGAGAAGTTTTTCCACGAGTTTTAAACACAAGAAAGAGGTTATGACCGTTGAAAGTCTGATCTCAACTCTTGATGTTGAGGAAAAGGCAAGATCCAAGGATGTGCCTCGTTCTTTTCCGCGAGAAGGAACTCCTTCTAATGCCAATATGGTTGAAGGTAAATCGGGTAGTGGCAATAAGAACAACAAGAACTAGAAAGGAAAGGCCAAACAAAACATTAGCTTTAAGAAGAAGAAGAAAGAAGACCTCACTTGCTTTGTATGCGGCGAACTTGGCCACATAGCCAGGAAATGCTGCAATAGAAAAGGCAAAAAAGGTGGTGGTCAGAAATCTGTGAATGTCACTATTAGCGAGGCTGGAGGAACGTCTGGATCAGGGTATGTTCCAGAAGTTTTTCTAGCATGTCTTCAGGCTACCGACAATTGCTCCGTGTTGATG
The DNA here is from genome assembly GCA_030760725.1 of Neostapfia colusana. Lineage (NCBI taxonomy): Eukaryota > Viridiplantae > Streptophyta > Magnoliopsida > Poales > Poaceae > Neostapfia > Neostapfia colusana. The sequence goes on along the minus strand of JASWHV010000014.1, from coordinate 3,954,492 downwards.
GGCAATGGGTCTAGGACTGTTGTACATGGAATTGGAAGAGTCGATCTGAAGTTTACCTCCGGAAAGACTATTTCTTTGAAGAATGTGCGGCACGTCCCTGGAATAAATAGGAACCTGATTAGTGGTTCTCTTTTATGTCGTGATGGCTATAAGTTAGTGTTTGAGTCGAACAAATTTATTGTTTCGAAGTTTGGTTTATTTATCGGAAAAGGCTATGATAGCGGAGGTCTGTTCCGCCTTTCAGTTGTTGAAGATTGTAATAATCTTGTGAACACAGTTGCTTGTTCTAAGTCTGAATGCAATGGAAGAGAGGCTACTGTTTGGCACTCTCGGCTTTGTCACATTAATTACGATCGCATCATTAAACTGTCCAAACTTAATTTGATTCCGAAAATTCCTGTTGAAAGAAGATTTAAGTGTCATGCGTGTGTGCAAGCTAAGCAGCCACGTAAACCTTTTAAAAGCGTGGAAGAGAAGAGCTTATCACCACTAGATCTTATTCACTCAGATTTGTGTGAAATGAATGGAATTTTGACTAGAGCAGGGAAGAAATATTTTATATCTTTTATTGATGATGCTACAAGATATTGTCAACTCTATCTTATTAAAACGAAAGATGAGGCACTAGATTGTTTTAAAATCTATAAGGCTGAGGTAGAAAATCAACTAGAAAGGAAAATCAAACGATTTAGGTCCGATAGAGGAGGGGAGTATCTTTCTAATGATTTCAGCGAATATTGTGTGGAACATGGAATTATCCATGAGACAACGGCTCCCTACTCACCCCAATCTAATGGGGTGGCTGAGCGGAAAAACCGAACACTTACGGACTTGGTTAATGCCATGCTGGACAGTTCGGGTTTATCCAACTCATGGTGTGGGGAAGCCATTTTGACCGCATGTTTTGTGCTGAATCGAGTTCCATCATCTAAGGGTGAAATAACCCCATATGAAGGATGGAAAGGAAGAAAGTCTGCTCTCGGTTTCTTACGTGCATGGGGCTGTTTGGCCAAAGTTAATGTGCCTGCGTTTAAGAAACGAAAATTGGGACCAAAAACTGTGGACTGTGTCTTTCTAGGATACGCACAACACAGTGCAGCTTATAGATTTTTAGTGATTAAATCCGAGATTCCTGATGTGCACGCTAACACCGTGACTGAATCTCGTGATGCCACATTTTTCGAGAATATTTTTCCAATGAAGGATAGAGTTGCAGGTCGTAGCGAGACATCTACTAGTTTTACTCCTGATCCTTCTCCATTATTCGTACCTTGTTCTTACACTGAAAAACCCATTGAGGATGACAGTACAAATATTGCTCCTCGAAGGAGCAAGAGACAAAGGATTGAAAAATCCTTTGGTGATGATTTTACTGTCTACCTTATTGATGATACACCCAAAACACTTTCAGAAGCGTATGCATCGCTAGATGCAGAGAGCTGGAAGGAGGCAGTGCATATTGAAATGGAGTCCATTTTAACAAATAGAACTTGGGAAATATGTGATTGTCCAGTTGGGTGTAAACCTGTTGGGTGTAAGTGGATATTTAAAAAGAAACTCGAACCAGATGGTACAGTCGATAAATATAAGGCTAGACTTGTAGCCAAGGGATTTACCCAAAAGGAAGGCGAGGATTTTTTCGATACTTATTCACCTGTTGCTAGGTTAACCACAATTTGTGTGCTTGTTGCACTTGCTGCGTGTAATGATCTCCTCATTCATCAAATGGATGTGAAGACGGCTTTCTTAAATGGCGAGCTCGATGAGGAGATATATATGAAGCAGCCTGATGGTTTTATGGTGCCTGGGCAATAGAACAAAGTGTGTAAGTTACGAAAATTCTTGTATGGCCTCAAGCAGGCACCAAAGCAGTGGCATGATAAGTTCGATAGAACTATGATCTCAGCAGGTTTTGTGGTAAATGACGCTGACACGTGTGTGTACTATCGGTTTGGTGGGGGTAAAGGAGTAATACTATGCTTATATGTTGATGACATATTAATTTTTGGAACTAGTATCGATGTGATAAATGATGTAAAATCATTTTTGTCCCAAAACTTTGATATGAAGGATTTGGGAGAGTCTGATGTTATTCTAAACATCAAACTGATTAAGTGTGAGAATGAGATTACTTTGAAACAATCTCATTATATGGAGAATATTCTGAGTCGATTTGGATACTCAGATTCTAAACCTTCTCCAACGCCATATGATCCTAGTCTAAAACTTCGCAAGAACAGAGGACCAGGGATTAATCAGTTGAGATATTCCTAGATTATTGGTTCTCTCATGTATCTTGCTGGTGCAACCAGACCTGACATCTCATTTGCAGTAAGCAAATTGAGCAGATTTACTTCCATTCCTGGAAGAGATCACTGGTGTGCACTAGAACGTGTAATGAGATACTTGAGAGGTACTTCAATATATGGGCTTCACTATACGGGGTACCCAGCTGTACTTGAAGGGTATAGTGATTCAAATTGGATCTCAGATGCTGATGAGATTAAAGTCACTAGTGGATACATATTCACTATTGGTGGTGCTGCAGTTTCATGGAGGTCTCGTAAGCAGACTATATTGACAAAGTCTACTATGGAGGCGGAACTTGTAGCGCTTGAGACAGCCACATGTGAGGCGGAGTGGCTGAAACAACTCTTGATGGACTTGCCTTTGGTCGATAAACCTGTGCCGGCCATTCTTTTGCATTGTGATAATCAAAGTGTCATCACAACTGTTGGCAATGCAAAAGAAAATTTAAAGTCATCAAGACATGTGAAACGGCGAATCAAATCCGTGAGACATTTGAGAAATACGGGAGAGATTGCCATTAAGTATATTAATATTAAAAGAAATCTGGCAGACCCTTTTACTAAGGGATTAGCACGTGCTGTAATTGATGAAGCATCAAGGGAAATGGGTTTGAAACCCACGTGATGTTATCATACAATAGTAACCTAAACTATTTGATCGGAGATCCCGTGAAGTAGATCTTGGGAAAAACAAGTTGTATAGATAACTAGAGAGTACTATTCGTTATTCATTTCCGTTAGAAGATGCGTACTCTCAGTACTGCATGGAAGGTTGACTTTAATGTCTTAATGTGTTCTGAGGCCTATTTTGGCAAGATACAATCCTGCAGGGTATACTTGTAAGAACATACCTATATGAGTTTGACTGTGAGGTCGCAGTCTATGAGATATGGGTAATCTCAAATAAACTCATGAGCAGACACGGGAGCAAGACCGTAATGCTCCAACCATAGGCATGACTTTAGTCGGCCTAGTATCAGTGATGCTTTTATTTAAAACTTACTTACACAAAACTAGCAATTCAAGGTTGTGTCCATTGCAAAGTTGTGAGTATGTGAATCATGGAATGCTAGGTGTAGCTCAACCCGTTATGGGTCTGCACCGGAAAGCTGATATATGAAAGCGCAGACATGTTACTTGTAGAACTTGGCTTTTGGTGGGGAATGTTGGAATTTGGCCTACATGAGCAGCACCCCAGTCTTGGGCTGAATTATTTGGGCCAAATCCATTGGTATAAAGCCAAGGTGTGGTGTGGAGAGGTGGCTGGGATGTTTAGTCCCACCTTGCCTACCTAGATGGGTGTTTCCCAATATATATAGTGGCCTTTGGAGTGTTTCTTAACATGAGAATAATGAGGGAGATAAGGCTGCTGCTATGGACACACACACGCACGCGCGCGCGCGTTTCGCGATTTTACGCGTGTTTATCGCGTGACTTGTGATTTGTGACTTGCGCGTTCGCGTCGTGACGAGTTGTGTTCAACTGAGCCTTTATTTTATGCCACTTATATAATTTGAAATATCTCATCACACCTAGACTGCTAGGTCAACTTGAGGAGTAATTATGGCATAACTGCAGACACACGTTTAATGTGTATAATGACGCGTAAATGCAGACACACATTTAATGTGTGTAATATCGCGTAAATGCAGACACATGTTTAATGTGCGTAATGATGCATAAATGCAGGCACACGTTTAATGTGCGTAATGGTGCATAAATACAAGCACACGTTTAATGTGCGTAATGATGCATAAATGCCGACACACGTTTAATGTGTGTAATGACCATAATTGCTCCATTAGTTGCACGTTGAAGGATTTCAGTGGGCGGTTTACTGAAATTATTGCATATCGAATTTGAGAGGGTTGTCAGCCTCGAGTATAAAAGAGACGTCCTGTGTACTGGAGAAGACACACAAACTCAACCCTCTTAGAAACTGCTCTGCGCCGCTGATTTTTTGCGTGCCGTCCCTCCATTCGTCGTGCAACGGATTGAGGGAGAGCGGTGTCTCCGAACCGACGACCGGTGATCTGAAGACCTGCACGGGTGCCGTCGATCAGGTTTCTGGGAAGTGCGCTCGCACGGCCGCTCGCAGCACTTCCATCATCCTCAACATCTTCGTCATCTAATCCCCTACTTCCTTAGCGGGATTCTTTGTAAGTAATTACTCGATCCATGACTGATTCGATATTTTTGATAAGCGGTCTATTCGTATATGTCTTAATTCATTTTCGTCTAATACTAGCACTATTCATGTTGACTGCTAGTATATTTGTTTTTCTTATTTCTCTGTTCTGGTTTATCAAATTAATTGCATGCCATGTAAATTTTTCAACAGCGGCAACCATGACCTGCTGGCGGGCTATTTCGAGAGCTCGCATATATAGGTGTGTTTCGCTTTTGCATCTGTGCATTTCTGTGGAACGTTGATGCACCCCAGTTTGTGCATCTTGCCCTCCCTTGATACTCTGAGATTGATATGGAGCCTGTTGTTAGTTGGAACACATCTTATCTTCGATAGATCCCCATCGCTTCACGAATTATCTCTTTAAGGATATATGGTATCACTAAAAAAAATGTTATATTTTCGTGGGCCACATGTATTTTCGTCGGCCTCGACGAAACTAAATACATTTTCATGAGTCATAAGGTAGCTCATGAAAATAAGAAGTATTTTCGTCGGCTTTACCATATGCTCACCAAACTAAACTGTAATTTCGTCGGCCATATACAAGCTCACGAAACTAATATACATTGTCGTCGACCAGACCACAAGCTCACGAAACTAATATTTATTTTCGACGGCTTTATCAAAAGCTCACGAAACCGGATCGTGTTTTCGTCGGTCAGCCACATGCTCACGAAATTATAGCAGGTTAGTTACATGGGGACATGAAATCGTGGAGATATTATCGTCGGCCTAACAGGTAGCTCACGAAATTACACAACCTATTTTCGTCGGTCTAGGACTTAGCTTACGAAGTTACAGCAATGTTGTAGTGGGGCACACAACTCAAGGCCTATTTTCGTCGGCCTGAGAAAAAAGCTCACAAAATTATGACAGATCTTCGTGGGTTTCCGTGCTTGCCCACAAAATTGTCGTCGGCCTGAAGATATTGTCGTCGGCCTGACAGGTAACTCACGAAATTAACTATTTTCGTCGGTCTAGGACTTAGCTCACGAAGTTACAACACTGTTGCAGCGGGGCACCCAATTCAATGCTTATTTTCGTCGTCCCGCAGACATGCTCACGAAATTAAGGCGAATCTTCATGGGTTTCCGTGCTGGCCCACGAAATTGTGTTAGGGTTTCACGGCGGGTATGAAATCGAGGACTTATTTTCGTCGGCCTGAAGGGAGGCTCACGACATTAGGGAGGTATATTTTCATCAGCCAGGAGGTTGGCTCACTACATTAGGTCTCATTTTCGTCGGCCTTAGTCCTGGCTCACGACATTGTGCGATTTATTCACCCCGGTCCGCTCGATCTCTGCTGTTTCTTCCTCCCGGCTGTCGACAAAAAAGTGAAGCGCCGCCTCGCCGAGGTACCACATCACGTCGCCGGGAGGACCTCGCTGTAGCCCGACCTCGCCCCGACCGCCGGGCCTCGGGGCCGCCATCTCCGCAGGTCGTGCTCGCCTCGACCGCCGGTCTTTGGGGCTTGCTCCTCTGACCCGGCCGCATGCTTGCCCTGGCCGTCTGCTCGCCCCGCCCGTCTACTCGCCTTGGGTGGCGCTCACCCCGGCGGGTCGTCCTCGGGGTCGCGCTCGCCCCGGCCACCCGTCCTCGGGGCCCTACTCGACTATATTGATGAGGAAGTTGAGAATGATGACGAGGGGGATGATGAGGGGGGTGAAGGAGATATGGGAGACTTAGCGCCATCATTTAGGTACCGGTCTACAAACTCTCTCCCGCTAGCTATGCCTCCACAACAGAGAATAAGGATCAGTCCTATCGGTGTCTGGTTAGTATATATTATTTATTAGTACTTAATGATATTAATTTTTTGATAAATATAATATTGAGTTAAACTAACTTACATGCAATGCGATGACTTGGATTGGGATGACAAACGACACCGTAGGCAGCCTAATACGGTGTTGGGTGCCATTTGTCGTCACCATTATCCCGGTCTTGTTACTATAAAAGGCGAAGAAAAACCTGCAACAAATTAGGAGCACTACATGATTGCTCCACATGCCGTGTATGAAAATATAGCAGGATCTATCTGGTATGACTTTTGGGTACGATTCTCTTATAATTCATTATATTTACTCGATAATATTTTTCTAATAGATTAAATATTGTCCTTCAAGGAACGATATCGCTTGCCCGATGACCATGACGCTGCTCTCGAGTCACAAACATATAAATTCTTTCACAAAGCAGCACACAAAGTCGTAAATGACATGATATCCAATGGATGAATCACAACTGTGTGTATATACTACAAGGAGAAGCTTGGACAAATGATGAACAAGCGTCTAGGAGCTTCAAAAATTTACCTAGAAGATGATCAATACTGCCAGATATTGATTCCTTGGATGGTTAAGTGTTCTGACGCTTATTATGCTTTTTATTCTTATTGGACATCGAAGGAGTATAAAGATAAATCTATGTCGAAAAGAATGAACCGTGAAGCCGGTGGTCAAGTTCTTCATCGTTACGGTGGAGATGGTCATATTCGTCTTTCAAAACGAATGGTGAGTTTAGTATATTTACAATCTGTTGATAGTATATATGTTTTAAAGCATTCATATTTTTTAATATATCTTTGTAGGCTGCTGAAAATGGCGAGGAGCCATCTTTCATTGATAGTTATTTAAAAAGAGCATAGAGGCACCGATGAAAATCAACTTTTCACTCCGACAGCCACTCAAAACTTGGTGCGTCATATCACTTAAGTTAATGATTCGACAATAACATTATTGTAAAAGTTGTTCACAATTATATTTTTCCTATAGGAGAAATATGCTAAAGAGACGGTGCGACGTCACAGAGATGGCTATGATTGGAGAAAGCAAGACGTCGACGTCGTTGCTTTGTACCAATCCAGTGGAGAAAAGCGTCACGGGAGGTGACTTGTAATTGTGATACATAAAGCGTTTCTTTATTCTAATAGATAAATTGGTTTTTAAGTGTCAATCTTACAATTGTGAGTGTAGCTATTCAATGTTTATTGGTACCATGAACTCTAAGGTGGTTCTCTTAGAGTCACGGTCAACACAGAGCAGACAGAGTTCTATACAACGATTGCGTTCAGAAAATGATTCTAGGTTAAGAATAGTGGATAAACACATGAGACAACAGGAGGAGTTTATAAAATCACAAAACAACTACTTCTCAAGTCTTGCAACATGGCAACAACAAATACAGATACTTTATTAAGAGGTGAATTATTTATATAATTAATTTAGATAAAGATTGTGTTTAACAGTTTAGAAACAATTTAGAGATACTTTTCTCAACTTGGATTGTCTGTCGCCATGCCACCGCTGCCGTCACCTCCACAGTTCCCGACGTATCCCCCGCAGCCGATATCTACACCCCCTGTTACTGCTGGAACACAGGTATATATACTTGTTAGGTTCTACTTTCTATTATAAAATGATAGTAATATTGTAACATGTCTTATTTTTATTTTAAGGGATCATCGTCAATGCTAGTTAGAAATTTGCAAACTCCGTCTCCAGGAGGACAATGTGGAGAATACAACTCTATCGATCAGTACTTTGCTCCTGGCGGTACCAACTAGGTAGAAATAAACATCTTGGCTAAATAAATTACTATTATGTGAGATTAATTGGCTAGCATTTTCATTTAATAGCTTATATCCGCACTTGCAGGACGTCTAAAGAAAATACTACTTGTTGCTGAAATCGAGAGGTTGACGGTCGATCTTTGCGTTCAATGTGTGTTGATGGTCAAACATGAATGTGTCATACGTTGTAATAAATCGTTTGTGATAATTGTGATGTTCGGTATTTTATTAATTAAACTTAATCATGTTTTCTATATTACATGTGCGTTGATTATGTTATATATGTCTGTGTGTTAAAATGTGAAGAAATTTGTCGAAAGATAATAGGTTTAGGCAATATTAAATTCTTATTTTCGTGGATCATCAAAAACCCACGACAATATGACCATAATATTTTCGTGGGCTTGAAAATGGCACATGACAATATGGCCAAAATATTTCGTGGGGCAGACCAGGCCTATGAAAATAGGTATTTTCATGGGGGATACCAGCCCATGAAGATAAATATTTACGTGGGCCAGGCCAGCCCATAAAAATAAGTATTTTCATGGGCCAGCCCATAATACTTATTTTTATGGGCTGATCTGGCCCACGAAAATACTTCTATTGTCGACGAAAATAAATATATTTTCGTGGGCGGCTCACGAAAAAAACTATTTTCGATAGCTTAATTTCGTGGGTTGAAGGCATACGAAAATAATGGAAAAACCGACGAAAATATGTATTATCGTGAGTTTTTTTGTTATTTTCGTGGGTATGTGGCCCACGAAAATAAATCTGTTTGCTGTAGTGTATTCTAAGAAGAGAGATGAGGAGAAACATCACCTGAAGCCATCCGGCGACTAATCTCAGTTGCTACATCACTACACGTGATCACTTACATCTATATTTATAAGGGGATATGATGCAAAACATTCACAAGATCTCCTAAACCAAGACTAGTCTTACTAGTCCATTAACCCATGCGCCTGCATGGGCTAGTAGTATTGCTGCATTGAAGGACATACAAAGAATTTTTTTAGAAATTACATTTAGGCTGTAGTTATATTGACTTTATCTGCACATATATATTAGTTTGCACATATGGGAAACTTTGTTTGTTTGCTTGATCAGTTGGGTGATGTGCAGTGCATCCAATTCTGAGCCGTGATGCGGGTGGGATCCTGATTTGCCTTGCTTCGTTCTCTTCATGGCTGTTGCTGAAGGCTCTAGCTGTACCTAGCCTCCCTGAGTGTCGATCTAGTCTTCGTGCGCTTCGCCCTAAACGCGCTGGACTTCGTCGTTCTTCCGGAGCCTTGGAGATTGGTCAGGGTGCTGCGTCGTCTCTCATCGATCTGCATCTCTCACGGCATACATTGCACAGCGAATGCAGCAGATTGGGGTATCTACTTCGACGCTATGGCACGTCCAGATCCTGAGCAGAGCTGCCAAGTTTGTACTCTCCCTTTGTTTCAAACTAGTTTCAAATTATTTGACGCGCCGGCTAGTTTAATTTTAAACTAAATATCGTCAAATAATGCGAGACGTAAGGAGTATGTACTTTGTTTAAGAGTCCCTTTGGCATGTACGGTTACGATTTTGGAATCACCAAAGCAATGGAGGTTTAGAACTGGACTCTTTCGTTAGAAGTTGACTTATGATTGTGGTTTGTCGTGATTCGAATTGGTGACCAAATGTTTAGCTTTTACGTTAATTTTTTCTCCAATTAATGTGAATATCTCAAAAGGAGGCTCCAATTAGTAAATACGAGATATGTTAACACATCAGTCATCAAAATTTACTTTTCTTGCACCTACTATACATGTTCGTGACAAGCCATATCCACTACCGGTAGCAGCTGTGGGGACCACCCCGTGGTTCTTCCACTCCGGAATCGTAGAGGGTGATGCCGTGCGATGCAGCACCCAACAACATACAAGAAAAGATTAAGAACAACATATCAACTTTTATTTTACATAGAAACATCAGAAGTCTTTTACAAACTTAATTATACAGCGGAAGTATTATTCTTAACTACACTCTCCTACTAACTAAGCAAAAGTGCAGCCGTCTAGCTCGGGGACGCTACACATTAGCAGCACTCAAACGAAGGCACGGCGACGTGCAGGGCTCCAGCTCGGTCGTGTACCACGACGGGGGCATCGTCTCGTCCTCGGACCCTTCCTTATAACTCTCACCTACACACAGCTCAAATATTGTAACTGTGAGCACGATGGCTCAGCAAGGCTTTACCGACACTCCTAATCATGAAAGTCTACATGCAGGGATTAGTAATATAGAAAAATGACATTGCAATAAAGACATGCCTACTTGTTAATCCTTATTTTCAGTTTTATAGCAGCAATTTAATGTGCCTTAGGAAGCCCTCACATCGGAAGTCCGTAATCAAACAAGAAACGCTTTCCTCCGATGTGGTTATGCTCAAAGTGGAAATAAAACTTAGTGAGCTCTACATCTACAGCATACATGGTATCAAGACAGTATTAGCTCAATGTAACATATTCTTCTAGCTTCTTTCAATTATTACTACGTCATAGCGCAGTGAACAAGCGGTACTCAAATAACTGCGAGGGGCGGTGATTGCAATCAATAGATACCTGGATAACACGTCATATACACCCATTTTTAGAAGTGTGGTGCTTCACACCTTCCTACTCTGTTGTATGCAGCAACCTTTCAAAGGAAACCCAAATGCCGAACCGGTCCATCCGTAATAGGAAGGAGGTCTCCGCGTGAAGCATCTCTGTGCTCACCAGCAAATTTACACCTTGCTACCCTCAACCCACTCATATAAAATGGTTGGGTAAGTCTCGGCACCCAGGTTAACCAATTACATCGGTTTCCTGGTTCCCATATGCCAGTATGCATCCGGTACTGTTCAAACTTGTCCAGCAGGGCCGCACACGGCTCGGTCCTCAATCGACACCAACAGGGATACGCACGTGAGACCTCCGCTCACTACATCCTATCCCCCTGGTGGGTCTCAGTTTCACATTCTTAAGCCATTCTCTATCTCTTTTCATCCCGCGTGATACAGTCTTATCTCGCGAGTAGATTCCAACTACTCGACTTCTACCGAGATCCTAAGAACATTAGCATGGCATTCTCTACTCGTCGAGTTGTAAACTACCCAACCCTCCATAGGATTTAAAAGTCATGCAAGTGGGGTTTCAATCACCTTAACTCTAACACAAGCATTTCACCCTAGACATAAGTGATACAAATGAAAATTTTGCAAAAGGTAATTAAATGTAAACCGGGGCTTGCCTGGTTGTGAATCAAAAGAAAAGTTAGTGTCTGGTGGGAGGACTTCCAACGGCTGTGGAGTGTACTCAACTTCTGTCACTATATGTTATGCAACAAAATATGTGTATAAATGCTAATGAATTATAAGAAGTAAACTTCTATTCAGAGCTACTGCTATTTAGGTTTCTTAATAGGCTTTGAGATTTTTCCAGTGGACACTAGACTCTCTGAGGATGATTTGAGCAAATTTTGAGAAATTCTTATGGAAGCTTGTGGTCTCCAAAATTCCCACAAGTACAATCCCAAATCTTAAGTTTTGACACGGCTAAAAGTGGAATATCTAATTAGAGCAGGTTTCTATGGTTCTAACAAAATTTGTTTCATAATTTTTCATGCTACCTACAGGGAGAAATAGAATTTTGAAGTTTATATGAAATCCTGAAAAAGTTTCTGTTTATTTTGGAAATTCCAAATGAAGGCTGAACTTTGGATCAGAGTTTAGCCTAGTAAATTTACTCCAATGAAGCTCAAATTTTTACAGGAGATCACTAATGTTATGAAGAACCTTCTAGCCAAATTTGAGGAAATTCCGTAACAGAGATATCCTGGAATTAATTCCCAAAGATTTAATTTTGATGAATTTTGGAGAAAACTCCAGATATCTTCAGACCAAATTCTCTACATTTATGCAAAGTACTGACTGAGAGGACTCCAACAAAATTTGTTTAAAATTTTTTGGACATTTGTACTGAAAGTTATGGAGGTTTGAAGTTGGAAATATTTTTCTGGAAATTAACTCTGTGATTTTTAGCTAATTTATTTAACCCTAAGATAACCTCCTGATTAAGCCACCTTAATCACCTCCAAAAATCCTACGATTTTTACTCGAGATCAGGAACTAGGATAAAGGTTTTCTGACCAAAATGGGAATATTTCATAAAGGAATATTCCTGGAATTACTCACTAATGGATTATCTAAAAAGAATTTTACAGAAAATCCTAGGCATTTTCATAGAAATAATTTTGTTTCTATGCAAAGTACTCTTCCTAAGGATTACATAAAAAAATTGTTCACTATTTTTGCAGCTAAGGATTACCTAGAATGAATTTTACAAAGTAGAAACTTTTTCTGAAAAGTTTCTGGACACTTTTGAACACTACAACTTGGACTCTGAAAAATCCTACTCAAATCAATTTCAAATAAGCTGAAACTTTTGTGGAAGTTCAATAATACCCTAACGAATATTCTGGCAAAATTTGGAGATTTTTGGCTTAACCAAACTCCCTCCATAATTCTTTTCCAGAAAATTTTAAAGAATTATCCAGAATTTATTATTGAATTTTATACAAATTGGAGTGCAAATTTGGATATATATTTGTAAACTTAATCTATCCTAATTTGGAGTTTCCTACACAAAGTTATGAATTTTCAAAGTTGAAGGTGAAACTGGAATTTCTTTTCCATTGAAAATTCAGCTGGACCCACTATTTAAGCTACAGCCAATGAGGTGTGAAGACGCACGGGGCCATAAGGTTTCAACCTCATAGACACACCGGATCCACAGCCATATTGAATCCCATTAAACCTCCGGTCGCTGACAGTGGGCCTAGCCCAGCTTCTTCCTCCGGGCTCTCTCTTCCCACGCGCGCGCCCCCCCTCGCTGGACCGAGGCGGTGGCTCGCCGGAGTGGGGTTTCCGACCGCCTCCCGGCCTGAGACTCGCCGCATGGGTATTTCCGAGGTCGAGGAATCCATTTCTGAACTCGGTGGGGGCGCTAGAGGACCGGAAATATGTCGGCTACGTGCGGCAGCCTCGGGAGAGGTTCGGCGCCGTCGGTCGGTGGTCCTAGCCCGCCAAACTCTAGGTTTTTTTGGCTTTAAAGCACCGGTGGAACTCGTAGAAGCTAGAAATGAATCCAACCGAGGTTGGGAAGGTCGGCTACCATGGTTTCACCATGCGCCCAAAGCGTGCCGCCAGGTTTAAGCTCGGGAAATCTTGAAATTGGTCGTCTATATGCGTTTTCAAGCTAGGGTTGCGCAGGGTAAACGATGCCTAGCTAGTATAGATCTCGTGTCCAAGCTTTGGGGACTAAGAATGAGGATGGAGGTTGAATTCGACGATTTCATACCGGAAGTCGGGTTGGCACGCACTGGAGAAAAACCTCCGAATTGGAGCTCGATGATTCTCGGCTTGAGCTTTAGTTTGGGGAGGAGTAGAACAGTTAGTCAGCACGTCCTTGGGTGTCTTTGGTCGAGCGCTAATCACTTCATGTGGGGCTCTCCACGGGAGCTCGAGTGGTGGTGATACTCGGCCGCCATGAACAAGAACAACTTTTGGGTGATGAAAGCCGAGCTCGACCCGCTTTTGCTCCGTAGAAATGTGGGACGCAGCTATGGTGTGGTTTTGCGGCTCAGCACGCCTCTGCACGCAAGAAGTCTTCGGCTCCGATCAAAACCGAGGCGGCGGCAGTGCATGGCCCTGTTTTTGCTCGGGGGAGAAGGGTCGAGTGCGTCAATTGTGTTAATCAAAAGATCACGTTTGTGAGGTGAGGAGAGTCCCAAGCCGGTCTCGAGCGCCATGGACGAAGCAGGAGGTGGCTTCTGTATTGGACTCGGTGGCGCCCGTGGAGTGCTCGGCTGATTCGAGTGGAACAGAAACAGAAGCCTTCGGTTGCAAGTCAAGCACTTCACTGACTAGTGGGGTCCACCCAATTTTTCTCCCTCAAAAGATCTTCTCTTGGTTAATCGAAAGTGCATCTACACTACAGGATTCCCGTCAGCATACGACGGCCAAAACCGTCGTATATAAAGTAGAAGCCGTCGTATATAACCTATATACGACGGCAGGTGTTTATATATGACGGTTTGTGGCCGTCGTATATATGTTGTCGTATATATAGTTATATATGACGGCACCGTCGTATATAACAGTATATATACGACGGCCCCTTATATACAACGGCCCGTTTCATAGACTTGGGCCAGTGGGCCGAGGCCTTTATATACGACGGCTGGGCCCTGGCTGTCGTATATAAGAGCTTATATACGATAGCCTGGGCCCAACCGTCGTATATAATTTAGTCTTATTTACGACGGTCCTGAATGGCGACTGTTGTATATAAACTATACAGGACGTCGTATATAAGCCTTTTCCATTTAAAAAAAATAGAAAATAGCTAACCTGGCTCGATGGCCAGCTACACATCCACAACAACAAAACAGTTTGACATACAAAATCACAACAAGGTGCAATAGTACACATCCACAATCACGAAGTCTGATATCCACACAATCAAAAACAAAATCACAAGTCTATTGATTACTAGCCCCTCCACTACCTCCGGGAGCGAAGCAGTCATCCTGCCGCGGCGAACCTAGCGCCCTTAGCTGCGGCGATGGAGTCTGAGCCTCCGTCCCTGATCCCTACGAAACACAATGACATATGTACAAGTTTACAATGGTGTTCTCATATTCAATTGTTTAGTTGAACTTAATGTAACTTCCTTTTTGTACCTGTACTCCAGGAAATTGCTCCTGTGGTGGCGACGGCTGCAGCACGAACGGAGGTGGCTGCCACAACGGTATGTGGATTTGCTGCCCTTGCTGTCGAGCTAGCGCCTGTCATTTCAAACATTAAAATTTATAAAATCAATTGAAATGCAATGTAATTAAAGTATAATTGTATGTTTCTTACTTCCATTGCCGCTTGCATCTATGCCATATAGGACGCATGGTACGCCATGGCAGCCCTGTTGTTCTCTAGCTCTCTCGCCAAGGCCTTCTCCTGCCGAGACAAGCTCTCCCGAAGCGCCATGACTTCAAGATCTATCTCGGTGACACGGCGGCTAGAGGAGCCTGCGCCAGCAGCCGAAGACTGCGAGGAGCTGCCTCTCGCAGGTCGTGCCTCCCTAGAGTTGACGACTCCAGAGAATATGGCAAGGCTACAAAAAAATGAACCAATTCAAGGTAAAATAAATAATTTTGAATTGAAAACAATGAAAGTAAATGAATTCAAAGTTTTCAACCATTCCATAACTTGTTTCTTTTCATTAGATCGAAGCACGAAAGAAGCACGTGGCTTACCACCGCTTTCAGAGAGCTCAAGAGTAGGTTGATTACAAATCTCGGCCAAATACTTTCGAGCCTTTAAGTTGTCTTTTGTTTTGCCCGCGATATCCATGCACGTGCTTATGATACATTCGGCCATGTTACGCTCCTGATGCATTACATCAACATTATGCATCAGTATCAATGACTTCACATATGGTAGCTCCCAAACTCCACATACATGAGTCCAGTTGTGAACATTTTCGTAACCTACAAAGAATCCAGGGCGAGCTTCATCAGGGACTAGTGAGTCCAACACATCGGATACTTCACACCCGCTTAGGCGTTTAGGTGGTTCCTTAGTGACAACAGTATCTTTTCTGAAGACATTCCTCTGTTGCCTGAATGGGTGGTTTCGAGGAAGCCAACGCCTATGACAATCAAAGTAGTTTATCTTGCCACCGTATGTAAGTCGAAAACGCTATGTGTCAGACGCACATATGGGACATGACAAACAACCATGTGTGCTCCATCCAGAAAACATGTCGTACGCACGAAAATCATGGACAGGCCACAAATAAGCAGCTCGAAGGTTGAATTTCTGCTTCTTGTAACAGTCATACGCTTCAACTCCAGTCCACAACGTTTTCAATTCTTCAATCAATGGTTTCAACATCACATTGAGACGTGATCCCGGATGATCTGGTCCTGTTATAATGAGGCTAAGAAACATAAAGTCGTACTTCATACAAAGAGAAGGTGGTAGGTTGTACGGAATAACAAAGACGGGCCAACAGGAGTATGGTGTGGCATTTGTACTGAAATATGAAAATCCATCCGTCGCTAACCCGATGCGAACATTTCTCGCATCTCTAGCGCAGGATCGAAAGAGTCCAAAGACTTCCATGCATCACCGTCCGACGGATGAGTCAACGCATCTTTGTTCTCACGCACACCTTCTTTGTGCCATCTCATGTGTCTGGCAGATCTTTTTGAAAGAAACAGCCGCTTCAACCGAGGTGTCACAGGCAAGTAACACAATTGCTTATGTGCAACTTCTGCCATTAGTTTATCACCATCGTCATTGACAACTTCGACAAACCTCTATTTTCCACACTTTAAACAATTCTTCTCTTTGTCATGCTCTTTCCAGAATAGCATGCAGTTATCTGGACACACGTCAATTTTCTCATATTTCATACCCAGTCCAGATAGTAATTTCTTTGAGTGATACATATCTTTGGGCAGTTTATGAGGTTGTGGAAAAGCATCGCTGATAAGTTTTATCATATCATTGTAGCAATTATTAGAGAAGAAATACTTGGATTTGATTGCCATAAATCTGGTCATGAAAGTAAGAAGAGTCATTTCAGTATGATCATGCAACACCTCTTCAGAAGCTTTCAAGAGATTAAAGAATGCGTCTGCCTCATTTGTAGGCGAATCCTCCGTTTGTATATCTTATAACATCTCATCAATCCTATCAACACCCGGACAATCATCATCATCTTCCACTACATGAACGGCTCGAGGAGCAGACTCGCCGTGGAAACTCCAGACCTCATAATATGACATGTAACCATTTCTGCACAAGTGTAATGACAATGTCGTTTTGTCCAGAAACTTAGTATTCCGGCAATTCGCACATGGACAACAAACTTTATCGGTCGTAGACAACGAGAACTCTCGATCAATAAAGTCGTCTGTCCTGGAATACCACTCATCTGAGTGACCAGTTGCTTGTTCCAACCGGTATACATCCAACTACGGTCTTCACTCATGTTTAACTCTGCAGTTTTAAGTCAAAAAATTTATAGTTAGTTTTTTATTTATTTATGTGACACCCTCGTCTCTGGTGTCAACACATAATTCATGATTTATGAAGAGAAAACATTTTAAGAAAAATAGGAACAGAAAATAATTATCAAAAGGATAGCCAATAAGAGCCGAATTCAGCCCTCAGAGAGCACCGAAGACAACTTCTGCGGGCCGCAGGCCACGTGGCGTATCCGGAGCTCATCCCTGCAAAGTGGGGAGAGGTCCGCCACTAAACTAGCTACGTAGCAGGCTCGGGGCTCATCTCCGCAATTAGAGAGAGGACCGACCCTGTGGGACACATATCGCCCACGGAGCTAGCCTCTGCGGAAGAAGCAAAGGCATTTTTCGTAGGACACATGTCACCTTCGGAGCTAGTCGCCACGGAGATCAGAGGACCAGTCGCACGGGGTACGTGTCGATCTCGGAGCTCATCTCCGGGAGGTCCGGATCTATCGAACACGTGTCGCCACCGGAGCTCATCTCCGGGAGGTCCGGATCTATCGAACAGGTGTCGCCACCGGAGCTTATCTCCGGGAGGTCCGTCGCTGCTGGACACGTGTTAACTGTGGAGCTCGTCTCCGAGAAGAAAGGAAGGTATGGTGCTACTTGACACGTGGTGTACGCGGAGCCACCTCCGAAAAGAGAGGAGGTCCCGACCGGCAGGATACGTGGCGCACGCGGAGCTCACCTCCAGAGAAGAGGGAAGTCTTGCTCGCTTGACACGCGGCACAACCGGAGCTCGTCTCTGCGGAGAAGGAGATACCAGGCCCCGGAGGACGTGGAGCTTCCGGAGCTCATCATCGCGGAGGTAACGAGTTATGGAATGACTTTTACGCGTAAGGATACCGGTGCGCAACGGAACTCGACCTGAATTCCACGATGTTACTAAAAATGAGATGTTAGGATCTAACTACGATCTGAATAGGACTCATATTCAGGATACCATCCGATTAAGACTCTTCTCTTCTCGATTATAAATAGAACCCAGAACCTCTGGCTGAAACCACAAACTTCTTTTCTAACTCCCGAGCCGACGACTTAGAGCCCTAGCCCTAACTCGCCGAGTAAACCATCGCTGAAGCACAGCAAGGGAGATCGCCGAAGAAGAGCCGAGCGGTTTGAGGAGGACCTCGAAAACCAAGAAGAACATAAGGTAGGACTCCGACACCACCTTACGACATTGTTGTATTCTCTTTGCATCTGTTCTTTGATTCCTTCCGAACAGAAGCTTTCTCGTGGAAAGATCACATGATGATCAGGTTGATCTAAAGATCATCACCACGTCCACCTTTGATCCGAACATCTCTGCCCATGCAAGCCATGCGAGAACACGAACAAAGCAATCTAATAAAAACTGATCATAAGATAGCATGCATATGCATCATCGCATCTAGTTTAAGGTTTGTGCATGATATTGATTGCTGTGAATCTTGTATGCACGTGATTCTACCTAGCAGGACAAGCTCAGGGAGCTATCTACGACGAGCTGCAGCAACAAGGGTTTGAGATCCAAGAACCCCCGGAACTACAAGAATAAGGCAAGTGCTCCTTGACCATATTGATCTTATGTTTTGGGTGAAACTGTTTTGATTGCGAAAAGGTGTGCGTACTGAATCAAACGTGATGAGAAACCTTTTTATAGGAGTTGACTAGTTTTGGTTAAACCACCCTTGTCGCCAGGGATGTTTTATGAGTCGGGAATGGTCTTTGTTTTATGCTTCGCTGAGTCCATGGGATTGGGAAGCGAGATAGATGTGTCTAGCTAACTGCACTCATAATGATAATAAGAAACTGATGTTGTTAATGAACATGGATCGGAGGGGGATCTAGGCAAGACTGGGTTTGTGAATGAGGTAGCATGAGATGGTGGTGTACTTGCCATAGATCTAAGGACCGGTTCATGCATGCACATGCCAGGATAACAGTGCCACCACAAGGCCAAGTATGGGTGCGGCTTAGCTGAGTAATTAGGTAAGTTGCTAGAGTGTTATGGACTGTGGAAGGCGCGGGGAATGGGAGTCGAGTGAGGACTGCCCTGGGAACTGCATGGCACAAGAGGGGGCCCGTGGGTGAGAGAATTGGAGATTCTAGCCTGCCGGTGAAACCTTAGTGAGTCCATACATCTAGTAACCCCTTTGTAAAGGCTATTTTATGATCTCTTGACCATACACCGACGGTTGTGTACTGGTAAAGTGGATGTTCTGCAGTCGCCGACGGGTGACGAAATCACAAACTTGTGGGTAAATAGGTACACACTCTGCAGAGTCTTAAAACTATCATGATAGTCGAGCTTAAGGTCACGAGCACCTGGCTAAACTGCCATGATTAGTTGGGATGGTTATTGAGAAGGTTCTTGGTTATGGTTAAATGAGTTTGGTTATGGCTTGGTTTTTGGGACTATTGAGTTCGGGTGATGAGATGGTTGCATGACTGTTGAGTCATGACATGAGATCGGTTTCGGCGCGAGACGTTGTTTTATGAGATGAGATGGTAGCGAATACGGGAAGGTATTCGTGAGATGGTAGCGAATACGAGAAGGTATTCGTGAGTATGAATAAAGGTTGGTTAATGTTCGGATGGAACACGAAAAGGGGTGAAGGTATGTTGGTAATTTTAATTCATGTTGGGATTACATTCATTTAAAGTTAAGTTGCTGTTTTATCATGATTTTGTAAATTTGCTTTCCTGCAAATAAGCCTTCTTATACCTACCTTGTTATGAGTTGCATATCATGTGTTTTTTCCGCACTTGCTGAGTACATCATTGTACTCAAACTTGCATTATTATTTCATCATCAGCAGCATGAGAAGCCTACTATGAAGATCAAGTGGGGCATTAAGGCGTGTAATCTATTCTCAACCTTGCCTGTGGAGGGAGTAGAGATGGAGCCACTTCTGCTTAGATTTGCTTCCGCATTAGCTAAATTGCTTCCGTATTAGAATAAAGACTTCCGCTATGAGCATGAGTCCAAGACTCATGAGGTATTGTAATAAACTCTGTTATTCGTGGTAATATATAATCTGAATTCAGTTTGTGGAACGTATGTGTATGTGTGATGAACATCCTGGACACACGTACGCCCGTACTCGATGTTGCCTACAACAACCATCACTGACACCGTACGCAACCACCTTTCACCCGTCAGCCAAATATTGAACCGGTCCCATCGTCCCGAGAAAGAGGTCTCTGCACGCGCATCTCAGTGCCGCCAGCCGATTTACACCTCGAGCTCTCAACCTACCCTCTGAACGACGGGCAAAGCCTCAATACCTAGCTACCCGAGTTACATCGGTTTCCCGGTTCCCACATAGCCGGTAGGTCTTCGGTACTGTTCTAGCTTGTTCAACAGGCCCGCACACGGCTCGGTCCTCAATCGACACAAGCGGAGCTACAGCACACAGGCCCCAAAGTCCTGCTGCCCTTACTCTCCGCTCGGTCTCATCTTTCTTGCCATGTGTATCATGTGCTATCTCTACCCGAGTCGAGTGCCTCTAGCCTATGCTCGCGAGTAGTTCCAACTACTCGACTTGTACCGAATCCTACCCTAACTTAGCTTTGCAGTAGCTAACGAGGTTTGCAATCCTAAACCCAACCCATTGTTTTCTTGGCTATGCATTTGGGTTTCTAAACAAGACTCTAATGCAAAGAATAATAGTATTCAAAGATGTGCTCAAAACAACAAACATTTGTAAAAAAGGTTAATGCAAACCGGAGCTTGCCTTGCTGCTCTTGGTCGTAGGCTAGATGCTCCTCCAGAGTAACGAAGTCTAGGACTTCGGGTTCCTCCTCGACCTTAGCGACTACATGATATACAAGTATATGTATTAATTTAAATGCATTTGATTGAATTTAAATTTGTGAAATATATAACCCTTACTAGACAGACCCAATGACTGTGAAACTTTTACTGGAGCTTGGTTACAACCTAAACAGAGATTTGTTCAAGTTTTAGTTGCAGCAAAGCTCATTTGAGCCCTCCACAATTAATTATGTACTTGACCTTAATTGAAGGCTTTTAGGGTGTTCTAAGGATTTTCATGAAACAAACTATGACTTTCTGAAAACTAGATTTTCAGAGGGTTCTAATGGAGTCGGTATCACTTAATTTGAAGGTTCCTAGCTAAAGATATGAGCTAAACAATTTCAGAGAAAATTCTAAAAGTGTTTCTGGACATTTTCTATTTTCTCTGGAACAGTTTCACTAATCACACTATTAGGTGGATCAAATGAGCTCAAATGGATCTGAAATTTTTATGGTAGTTCAGGGATATTTTGGTGAACACTCCAGCAAAATTTCAGGATTTTCCTCCAAAGGATTCTCCAGTTAAAATTCCAAACAGTTTAAATTTTGAGGAATTAATTCTGGAGAGATAAATATTTTCATGAAGTGAAACTTGATTTGCTGGAAAGTGCTCAGAGAGCTGAATCCAACAAAATTTGGTTCACTCGATTTGGAGCTTCCTAGCCAAAGTTATGAGGATTTCAAGTTTGAATGGAATCTGAAAATCGGGGGAAAAGTTTAAATCTGCCGGGGCCCGCGGGGACACGTGTTAGGCGAGGAGGCGACCGCACACCGCGTCCCACAGGATTTTTGCGTGCCAGCACACCTGATCCCGGCCGCAGCCCGATCCCGATTTAAAATATCTCCCGCTGACAGCTGGGGTCCACCCCTTTGTCAACCTCCCGCCGCCCGCGCTCTGCCGCCGAGGGACCTCGCCGGAGAGCTCGCCGGCAGCTTCTGTGGAGCTTCAAACTTCACGATCTTGGCCGCCCCTGCCTACTTTTACTCGGAGAACAGGATTCTGGGGTCATCTCGTCATGACAATGGCCGGTGCATGGTCGGCGACGAGCCGCCGCCTCGGAAAGGCTTCGGTCGTGTCGGGTGACTTCTCTAGCACCTCAACTACTCGAGCAACCGGTCGGGAAGCCTCAGTGGACCTCAGGGAATGTCGACATGAGCTTGAGGCAGCTCGGGGTAGGCCCGAAGTAGGTCCTCACCGTGCGCCCGATACCTCCCGCTTGCTCCACCGTTGGTAAACCTCAAAATACGCCGGTTGCAGAGTTTCTTAGACCAAAAGTTGTGAAGGCAACTTGTGCGCTACCATATCTAGTTTATGTGAGAGCGGATTGTGGTCCTCTAATCCTTCCTAGAGTAAGAATTTGACAGAACCGCACCCGAAGGTCGTTCTGCACCTAGAAAGGGGAAAACTGGAAATTCGCAGTCGGTGAGCAAACACTCGGGCTGTGGCTCGGGGGTGAGCAGCACCGGTCACCAGAGCGTCCAAGGGTGCCTTGGTTCGGGCGTGACAATGCCCCGGTTGGGCTGTCCACGGGAGCCCGAAGTGCGGCGGCGTTAGGTCACCGGATTGAACTCTCAGTATAGCGGAGATCGACTAGTTTTAGCTGAATTCTAGCAGCGGGAAAACGGAGGAAGGTTTCTAGTACCTTGCCGTGGCTCTGGAGGGGACGGAGAGGCGGTGATCAAGCTTCCCTGATCAGCTCCGAGTGATCGGCAGCGATGGCGCATTTCTGATGCGAGGAAGCAGCAGAGTGTGCGGTGATCCCTCCGATCAGGGCGACGGCGTAGATAAGGGGGCTGTGAGGCGGTTCAGCACGTCGGGGCGGCAAGCAGGTGGTGTCCCGATCGCCTCTTCGCCATGGCGGCTGCTCAGTCCGGCGAAAGAACCCGAGCTGGGTTTTCAGTCGGTTTGATTTGGAGTAGTGGCTGACATGTGGGTCCCACTTCCAATTTTAACCTCTGAAATTTACTCCTAATCACTGTTATAAATAGTGAGCCCCAAAATACCCATGGTGATTCAAATTATTCACCCAGGAGCCATTTGAATTGGTTAGAATTCAAATTAGGTTTGGTTTGAATGAATTTCAGCACATGTTCAGTTTGAAATTCAAATAAAGTTTGAATTTGCCCCACTTAGCTCATGTCAAAATCAACTCCAAATGGAGTGAAAATTGGTGTGTGAGCTCACAAAAATGTGCTGAATAAGAATATGCCTCCCACTTTTGAATTCATGGGATAAAAACAGTTTGAATTTGAATATGGTTTCAAACTGCCCTCTTTCTAGCTATACCCAAAATGACCTCAAAAAGGTTTTGAATCTGGGTGAAACTTGGCATGGACATCCTTAGCAATGTGTAGGAGTTTTCATATGCCCAGCCCCTTTATATCACATGTGGGAAATACCACTTTTGCAATATGTGAGTCTGTTCTCTAATGAGCATGTTGATGGTGGTTACTTGCTCTTCATTTGTGTTCATCAACTTCCCTCAAATGAGGTGTGTGTGTATGGTGATGAACACTTAAAATATGTGTCAAAAACTGAGGCCCTTATAGTAAAACCCTACGTCCACGGTGAGCAGAGGTGCTCGTTGTATTGCTTGTTGCTCAGAACCGGAGTCCTGAGCTTGAGGATGAGTCGAACCTAAGGGTGTGAATGGCTGGAGTGCGAACCCTTGCTAACATCGCCTACCCGAGCCTTTTATAGTCCAAGGCTCGTGCGGCTTACAAGGTGGGCCCGAGACCCGACAGGTGGTCCCGGGGAGATTGCCTGCCATCTACCGTATCTGCAGTTATGCCGGTAGTTATCTCTGGCGAAGGCTTCCGAGTCTTCGTTCTGCCGCCCTGCCCATGCCGCAAGCTAGTCGTAGTGGTTGATGATGGCAGGGGCGGCAGGGGATGTCTTGTCGCTGTGTTTATTGGTGGGCAGGCTCTGACACGACGCGCCAGTCTGTGATGTGACTGGGCGCAACGACACCTGACAGAGGCGTGCTCCGCGTTTCCGCGCCTTGGGAAGGCGCGGGCCTTGAATACCTTGTACGGGTAAGGTATGGCGCGTCTTTACTCCTGCTGCCTACCGCGCGGGGGCAGGCAGCGTAGCTCTGCTGGCCACGTGGCGAGGCCGGAGCTCTCCTCTGAGGAGAGGGAGGTCCGGCCCCGAGGGACACGTGCAGCCCTCGGAGCTCTCCCCGCGGAGGGGGGAGGTCCGGCTTCTGTTGGCCACGTGGCGGGCCCGGAGCTCTCCTCTGAGGAGAGGGAGGTCTGGCCCCGCAGGACACGCGGAGCCTCCGGAGCTCTCCCTGCGGAGGGGGGAGGTCTGGCTCAGTTGGCCACGTGGCGAGTCCGGAGCTCTCCTCTGAGGAGAGGGAGGTCCGGCCCCGCTGAACACGTGGCGCCTTCGGAGCTCTCCCTGCGGAGAAGGGCGAGGTCCTTAGGCATTTTCCCCTGTGCGCGGGGGTACCCCATATCGAGGGTACCGACACCCATGGTATTAGATTACAGCCGAAGAAGATTGTGAAGCCACCCGTGCTACGTCGATCATCAAGATTGCCAGCCCAATCGGCATCATAAAAGGTGCTCAGTAGAAAAGAGGCGGACTTGGTGAAACAAAGTCCAAGATCAATAGTGGTGTGGAGATATCGTCGAATCCGCTTTACAGCAGCCCAATGAGATGTATTAGGTGTGGAGAGAAATTGGCAGACCCGATTCACCGAGAACGAAATATTAGGTCGGGTGAGTGACAAATATTGTAGAGTGCCTACAACACTTCTGTAATTCGTAGCATCTTCAAAAGAGAGAGGATCACATCATGGAGAGAGTTTATCAGTGGGCATCATAGGCGTAGAAACTCCCTTAGAGATATCCATGTTTGTGCGCAACAGGAGATCACGTATGTATTTGCGTTGCGTCAAAACCAGCCCCGAAGTATTGTGATGCACCTCAATGCCAAGAAAATAATTAAGCGGACCAAGATCCTTCACAGCAAACTCATGACGAAGCAGTTGGAGAAGCTTATCCGTTGCTGAAGACGAGGAGCTAACGATAATAATATCGTCTACATATATAAGAATATAAATCCTAAGGCCGCCTTGATGAAGAATAATCAAAGAGACATCTGCCTTTGATGCTTGAAATCCCAGTTTGATCAATGTGTCGCTCAAGCGAGAGAACCATGTTCGGGGCGCCTGTTTAAGACCATATAGAGACTTGTCAAGTTTGCATAAAAATTTTGGATGTGCTGAATCCTGAAAACCCGGCGGCTGCTTCATGTACACATCTTCATCAAGAACACCATGCAAAAATGCATTTTGGATATCAATTTTTCAAAGGGACCAATGAAGGGAGACAACCAAAGATAGTAGCAGACGAATAGTAGTCGGCTTGATGACGGGACTGAATGTAGCATCATAGTCAACACCATACTGCTGCCTGTATCACTTGGCCACCAAACGAGCTTTGTGGCGAGAAATAGAGCCATCAGGATTAAACTTGAGTTTAAAAACCCATTTAGAATCAATAACATTGAGTCCAGCTCGAGGTGGAATAAGATGCCACGTCTTGTTTTTGATAAGCGCATCAAATTCATCTTGCATAGTCTGTCGCCATAAAGGATGCTCCATAGCAGTGACATGAGATGATGGTTCTGAGGAAGAAACCCGAGACACTAAATAGGTGACAGTGCCACCAGTACGAATCTTCGATTGTCGAACATTATTGCGAAGACGAGTACCGTACGGCTGTATATTATTAATATGTTGATTATCCACACCAATATTAAATCTCGAAATAATAGAGAGCCGATAGCCTCGGCAGAATCAGCACCAGAGTCTGTTGTAGGTGAATCTGTAGGAGCAATATTTTTTGTTGGCATGGGACCAGCATTTATTTGTGTTGTATCTCCTGCATGCGTGACATTTGGTGGAGGCCTGGAGTCGCGCGACAAATCAGGTGTGAAATCAGCAGCTGCTGCGTCTGCATGTGGAGGGGAATCTTCAATATTGCGTTGACCCAGATGTTGTTGTCGTCATATTAGTAGGATCTTGTGTATTTATTGGAGCTGCATGCATGGAGTTAATGAGGAAACAAATTTTGCAAGTGATTAGTGTTCAAATTAATACTGCTATCATCCGATTGCCCAGCAAAGTTGGATGAAGGATTAGAGAACGGAAGAATAGTCTCGTCAAAAATAATGTCCCGAGAAATATAGACACAACCCATCTCAATATCAAGACACTTGTATCCTTTATGAAGGGAGTTATATCCTAAGAAGACACAAGGTTTGGAGCGAAATTCAAGTTTATGTTTGTTGTAATGTCAAAGATGGGGCCAACAAGCACAACAAAAAAATTTTAGCATACAATAATTTGGCGTATTTTTGAATAACCGTTCCATGGGAGACAAGTTGTCAAGTTCACGAATAGGGAGACGATTAATGAGATATGTGGCTGTCAAAAAGGCTTCATCCCAAAATTTGAGTGGCATGCTGAGCTAATAAGGCAAGAAGCATTTCAACAATGTGACAGTGTTTTCCTTCAGCAGACCCATTTCGTTGGTGAGTGTGGGGACAAAAAACGCGATGAGCAATGCCAAGAGAGGTACAAAATTTATTGTGAAGTTTCTGGTACTCCCCACCCCAATCGGACTGAACACATCTAATTTTGATGTCAAGGAGTCGCTCGACATGTTTTTGGAATTGGAGAAAAATGTGTTGAGCCTCAGTTCTATCCGCCATAAGGTAAATCCATATGAATTTCGTAAAGTCATCAATACAACTGATATAATACTTATAACCACCAACAGAAATTAGAGCGGGAACCCAAACATCAGAATGAATAATTTCAAGTGGCATAGTAGTACGATGAATAGAAGTAATTTAAGGTAGTTGATGACTTTTAACCAATTGACATGCATTATAAACTGATGACACACTAGACTCCTTGAGACAGGGAGATTATTAAGATGCAAAATAGATCGAACGACCTAAGAAGATGGGTGACCAAAACGGCCATGCCATTGATCTGGTCGTGTCGAGTAGCCAACAAAGGCTTGATGAAGGGACTCGATATCGAATGACTTGAGCGAATAGAGACCAGACTCACATTTTCCTTCCAGAAGTAGCTTTCGTGTTATCCGATCCTTTATGAAATAGTACCATGGATGAAATTCAAAAAAGACATTATTATCACGAGCTAATTTATGAACCGAAAGAAGATGTTTTGATATGTTAGGAACATGAAGGACATTATTGAGGGCAAGTGGGCGAGTATTAGTATTAATTGAACAACAACCAGTATGCAGCATTTGCAAACCTGCTCCATTGCCAACTTGCACCGTGTCACCACCATGGTATTGCTCACGCATGGCAAGGCGATCAAGATCGCTCGTGATGTGGTCCGTAGCGCCGGTATCACTGTACCAGTTGGGATCCACCTGGTACATGTTTGAGGATGCCAAGGCCGCCAATGGTCCTTCTTCCTAGTACGAATCATCCATCCTGTACCAGCATTTGATGGCAGTGTGGCCAACTTTGCCGTAGATTTGGCACTCAGGACGGGAGCCACTGTCGCAGCGAGGACCACGCGTGGGGGCGCCGCCACGAGAACGGCCTCCACGGCCACGATCACCATGACCACGATCATGATTGAATCCGCCACGACCCGCGTAGTTCACGGAAGCAGTAAATTGATGTTGCATGTCCGCCTGATGTTGTAGGCGACGGGCCTCAAAGGCGACGATGTGCGCGAACACGTCATCAAGAGAGAGTGCCTCACTCTTGGTCGTCATGGAGGCGACGAAGGGATCGTACTCGGCCGGAAGACCTGCAAGCAAATAAGCGAGCACCTCTTCGTCGCGAAGTGGAGCATCTGCGGCAGCGAGCTCGTTGGCGAGATCCATAATTTTGCGAAAGAAGTCGGCAGCACAAAGATCGCACTTTTTGATGTCGCAAGTTCGACACGGATTTGCACGGTGCACGCCTTCATGGAGGAGGCAAATTTCTTTTGGAGGGAGTCCCAAACCTCCTTAGAAGATGTGGCGGCGACGGCATCCCGAAGAACATCCTCGGTCATCGACGAGAGTATGCCACTGAGTAGTTGCTGGTCTTGATCATACCAGCGCTCGTACTCTGGATTGGGTACTTGTTCAGCGCTGGCTGCCGTGGATACAGCTATCATTTGAGCCGGCGCGGGTTTGGTGCCATCAAGAAACCCCATCAGATTCGAGCTTCGAAGGTGGGAAAGAAGCTGAGCACGTCAAAGGGCATAGTTGACCTTAGTCAATCTGATTGTAACGACTTGATGAATTGGAACGGACACCATTGCGGAAGCCATGACAGATGGAGGAGGAGAGGAGGAGGAGAAAAATGTGATGGATAATTTAGAATATCCTTGCCTCTGATACCATGTTGAAATGGCGCAAGGAAAAATCCCTCCTTGGACTGTATTATCATATATATAGATTACATGACATCAGTGTCTGGATTAATGAGGGCCTAGCCCCATAATACGCATGCCAAGATTAGTGGAGAGCGTAGCCTCGTAACGACAGAATTAAGGATGCATGGTTCATTTCTAATATAAATGACCTTCTATATTTAACACACCCCTCCTCTTCTCTCCTCTTCCATCCTCTCGTCCTGTCAGCATGTTGTCGTTGCTTCTCGGCATCCTCTCTTGTTTTACCTGAACGACTTTGGAGATTGCCTAAATAGCATAATACCGTTACCTTTTTTCTTACGTGGAAGGTACATGGGAAACCAATACAGGAGCAAACGGACTGCTTGCTAATCACGGAGGGAGCACTTGAGAATTGATGGGTCTGAATGTCTGATGGATTTTCCCCTTTGTGAAATACTAGAAGTTATATGTTACTTTTATAAAGGCAGGGTTGTTTTTTGCTAAATTATTTTATAATAGTAGAAGTAAGTAATTTAAATCATATTAGATGATCCAATGACTATTATAATAGATAATTTAATATGGTGGTAACATGTTTTGCTTTTTGTGACAATTTCTAGGATATTCTTTCGATCAATGTGAATGCCTCTAAAGGAGCGTACAATGTTTTATTTTTTCCCAATTGGCAACACATAAATAAAAAAAAACAGTGTGATCTTTTATTTAAAGCCAGGGCATACAGTAAAAGGAAAGCAGACCCCGCTTGGGTATGACAATAAAGTAAACATAGCACATACTACTACATGTGCACAACTGCTAATCTGTGATCTTGAAGGGGAAAGAAAATGATGATCGTCTTCAGCTGAATGTGTTCACTGAAGGTACAGCGTTTCCATCTGCTGGAGCTACAGCCAAGTCCGGTGACAGATGTAACTCTCCGACCAATGATGGCAACACTGCAAACATGTAGTAAGAAGGCATATTTTGATGTACCGATCAACACCTCAATTTCCTATGTATCGGAATGCCACTACTTGCATTGAGATCAGTTCGTCATTCTTGGGCACACCCCACACAAATGCATGGTATCTTCCAGCCTTCTTGTATTCATTCGCAAGTTTTAGAGCAAGGAAGTAGTTCCGACCAACGCCTGCGGGCTGCATGCTCACCCAAAGAATGTCAATGAGCTTAAGGTTCTTGTCACCATGCATTTGGACTATGAAGTTCCCAATCTGCCAGTACAAGCGCTCATGGAAATTTGGAATTTGAGTCCAACCTTGGGACCAATCTGGGAAGTTAGATGGTGGGGATTGATAGGTTGGAGGTGAGGTAGGAGGGGTAGGTTGTGCTGGCGGAACATATTGTTGTGGTGAGTTTACTGGAGGTGTGGCAGGAGGGCTAGATTGCGATTGTGATGGAGTTATAGCTGGAGGGCCTGTTAGCGGTGGGGGCGGTTGGTTAGTTGGAGGCGTGGCTGGAGGGCTAAACTGTGATGGTGGTGGGGATGTAGTAGGTGGACTTTCTACTAGTGGGGGTGGTTGGCTGGTTGGAGGCGTGGTAGGAGGGCTAGATTGTGATGGTGGTGGAGACTGTGGGGGAGGTGTAGTAGGGGGGCTTTCTACCAGTGGGGGTGACTGGTTCATTGGAGGTGTGACAGGAGGGCTATATTGTGGTGGCGGTAGAGATTGTGGTGGAGGTGTAGCAGGGGGGCTTGCTACTGATGGTGGTGATTGGTTTGTTGGGGGAGTTGCAGGAGGACTATATTGTGAGGACGGTGGAGATTGTGATGATTTAGGAGGAGGACTTCCAGATGGTGGAGTTTGCGAGTTTGTTGGAGGTGTGGTAGGAGGGATAGACTGTGATGGCGGTGGAGATTGTGGTGGAGGTGTAGCAGGAGGACTTGCTACTGGTGGAGGTGATTGGTTGGTTGGAGGAATTGTAGGAGGGCTATATTGTGATGGTAGTGGAAATTGTACTGGAGGTGTA
Organism: Neostapfia colusana; assembly: GCA_030760725.1. Lineage (NCBI taxonomy): Eukaryota > Viridiplantae > Streptophyta > Magnoliopsida > Poales > Poaceae > Neostapfia > Neostapfia colusana. Next base: position 3,924,134 of record JASWHV010000014.1, on the reverse strand, counting down.
GCAGGGGGACTTCCAGATGGTGGAGTTTGCGAGTTTGTTGGAGGTGTGACGGGAGGGCTAGATTGTGATGGCGGTGGAGACTTTGTTGGAGGTGTAGCAGGGGGACTTGCTACTGGTGGGGGTGGTTGGTTAGTTGGAGGCATTGTGGGAGGGCTATATTGCGATGGTGGTATAGCCGGAGGACTTGCTACCGGTGGGGGTGATTGGCTGGTTGGAGGCATGGTAGGAGGATTGTATTGTGATGATGGTGGAGATTGTGGTGGAGGTGTAATAGGGGGACTTTCGGATGGTGGAGTTTGCAAGTTTGTTGGAGGTGTGGTAGGAGGGCTAGACTGTGATGGTGGTGGAGACTTTGTTGGTGGTGTAGTAGGGGGACTTGCTACTGGTGGGGGTGGTTGATTGGTTGGAGGCGTGGCGGGAGGGCTATATTGTGATGGCGGTGGAGATTGTGTTGGAGGTGTATCTGCAGGGGACTGTGGGGGAGGTGTAGCAGGAGGACTTGCTACTGGTGGAGTTGTCTGGTTTGTTGGGGGTGTGGCAGGAGGGCTAGACTGTGATGGTGGTGGTGATTGTGGTGTAGGTGTAGCAGGAGGACTTGCTACTGGTGGAGGTGGCTGGTTTGTTGGAGGTGTGGCAGGAGGGCTGGACTGCGATGGTGGTGGTGATTGTGGTGGAGGTGGTTGGTTGGTGGGAGGCGTGGCAGGAGGGCTATATTGTGATGGCGGTGGAGATTGTGTTGGAGGTGTAACCTCGGGGGACTGTGGGGGAGGTGTAGCAGGAGGACTTGCTACTGGTGGAGGTGTCTGGTTTGTTGGAGGTGTGGCAGGAGGGCTATACTGTGATGGTGGTGGCGATTGTGGTGTAGGTGTAGGAGGAGGACTTGCTAGTGGTGGAGGTGGCTGGTTTGTTGGAGGTGTGGCCGGAGGGCTAGACTGTGATGGTGGTGGTGATTGTGGTGGAGGTGATTGGTTGGTTGGAGGCGTGGCAGGAGGGCTATATTGTGATGGCGGTGGGGATTGCGTTGGAGGTGTAACCGCGGGGGACTGTGGGGGAGGTGTAGCAGGAGGACTTGCTACTGGTGGAGGTGTCTGGTTTGTTGGAGGTGTGGCAGGAGGGCTAGACTGTGATGGTGGTGGTGATTGTGGTGTAGGTGTAGCAGGAGGACTTGCTACCGGTGGAGGTGGTTGGTTTGTTGGAGGTGTGGCCGGAGGGCTAGACTGTGATGGTGGTGGTGATTGTGGTGGAGGTGATTGGTTGGTTGGAGGCATGGTAGGAGGGCTATATTGTGATGGCGGTGGAGATTGTGTTGGCGGTGTAACCGCAGGGGACTGTGGAGGAGGTGTAGCAGGAGGACTTGCTACTGGTGGAGGCGTCTGGTTTGTTGGAGGTGTGGCAGGAGGGCTAGACTGTGATGGTGGTGGTGATTGTGGGGTAGGTGTAGCAGGAGGACTTGCTACTGGTGGAGGTGGCTGGTTTGTTGGAGGTGTGGCAGGAGGGCTAGACTGTGATGGTGGTGGTGATTGTGGTGGAGGTGTAGCGGGGGTATTTGCTATCGGTGGCGGTGGTTGGTTGGTTGGAGGTGTGGCAGGAGGGCTATATTGTGATGGCGGTGGATATTGTGTTGGAGGTGTAGCCGCGGGGCTTTCCGTTGGTGGTGGCGGCGACGATGGAACATATGATGGAGGCTGAGCTGCATCAGGGGGTGATGGTGACTCTTGGCCATCATCACACTCTTTGTCATCTTTCTTTGGGTTCCCATGCTCACCAGCATGCTGGTCAGGACCGTGTCCTGGCTTCTTACAATGTGGATTCTTCACCGGTCCAACACCATTGTCAGACTTCTTCTCGCCACCTTTCTTGGGGTTTTGGCTGGAGTCTGGGCCCTGCTCCTTGCCCCCAGACTTCTGATCGGCTCGGGCTACGTGGACTGTGAGGAGGAGGGTGAGGAAGAGAAGAGGCACTACGAGCGATCTCATGGTGCCTGAGATCGCTAGCGTCGTAGGTAGCAGGAAAGCTAGGAAGAGATGCTCTTCCTTGCTCAAGCTAGGGCCTGTGTTGCATGGGACTCACGGGGCTGCTATTTATAGTGGTGGCACTGGTATGGACCCGAGTGCGTCACTTGCTAGCTGCTAGTTTGATAGATCTGATCTGACCGAGTTGCAAATTATAGGTATAGATCTTTTTTCTTCTCGCCGGCCTTTCCTTTTTTGTTAATTGAATGTCAGATGCTCAGAGCAATCGTGACCACTTGTTAATGCCGACCACAAGAGAGAGAACCCTAATTAAACAGCACTGTGGCGCTTCGTTTTGATAAATATTATCTGCTATTTGTAGTTGACATTTTGAAGCGGGCACGCATCTCCGAGCGGGCAGCATCGATCTTACATCAAGGATCGTGCCAGTCAACTACTATTTTTCTGACATGAATTCATCTGGAAAGTAATATCAACACACATAATATTCGTAGTGGGCAGGCTAGCTTAATTACTCCAAACTACATATATATATGCACAAGATCTAGTTGACTTCAGAACGAACGAAGTAGTAAAAGCCTTGGAGATTTAGTAGTGCAGCACACTTACGTGTAGGCGTTCTACCTAATTTCTGCGGCTTCTCGAATATGAAATTTGTCAGAACAGATATTTTTTAAAATTAAATTCTGTACGCAGCATACATTGATCGGCACACTGCCCATGATGGAAGATCCCAAAGTCGCCTCCATCTAATCTGTCAGGCCGTCTTGTGAAGTACCGAATCATATTGAGCTCAGCACCTGATGGTCAGCGGAAAGCTAGCTAGGTTAGGTTGCACCTGATCTATACATGTATTTCTCATGAAAAAAAACGCATAGAACTGATGAACCCTTGATCAAGGTTCACTGCTTGCATGCAGAACGAAGCTTTGTCGTCGGTCCCTGAATCTAGATCGATCAGATGGAGCAAGGACGCTAGCTCTCTGAATATGTATGACCTGAAAGATGGACCGATCCAGTTTTCAGTATGTATACAAACGATTACGGCTTATTCTCCTCTAAGTGTGTTAATCCAGAAAATTCTCGAAAAGAAGTGCCTAAAACAAGAATCTGAAGAAGGGTAAAAGTGTGCAGTCCTGCGAGTTCCTCTCTTGGGAGCAACTTCTTCGACCTGGATCAAAATGAATGTATCGAAGTCTGTTTGATGGAATGAGACGTTGTACGATTCCTTTTGTCTTCACTGACGCGTGAGATTTACTGATGAGTAAGCTCTGCATTTTGTTGTGCAGTTAACGCATATGGCTTCACAGCACGGAAACAGATTTGACCAATGTGGCATACGTAGCTGTAGAGTGGACTGATGGACACATCATCCTAAAGCGTGTGACACAGGACAAAGACTGAAACTTTCACTATTAGGACAATGCCAACTTTCGAAAGCTATCTGGTTATTACTACTGGTAAAAACTAGTAAAGCTGCAGAAATCGTTACTTCATTCATGTTTTAATTTTACCTTTTTATAAATCTGAAACATCTTATTGCAACGAAATGGATATTCTTTGCAGCGTTCCTAGCTAGACAGGGAGAGTTGAGCTTCTACGTGTGATAGATTATTTAAACAAGGCGATCTTGCTACATGGGCGCTAGATTCCCGTTCGCGATCTCGTCTCTCAAGCTCAATTAGTTACTTGATCTCGAGCAATTTGGCTTGACCTCATCTCGCTTTAAGTCCTGCTTGGATTCAGCGCGGTTAATTATCAGCTTCAACACGCACGTTCGAACAGATTACATAGCTTTTACATTGCAAACAAAACACAGGGAGACGAATTTACAACTAAACAAAATTAAATCTAAAACTAATATAAACAAATTACAGCTAAATTAAACACGGAGAGACAAATTCCGATTCGTCCCTGAGGGTCGCCTAAACGCAAGGACCAGGAACAAAATTATAGTTCGCCAGGGATCCAGATGCAAGTCTACACGGGGCATCTCTGAATTACAGATTCAATGCAGAGATGCTACAATATTCTGAATTAGCTCTATTTTGATTCGTTCGATAAAAAATGGATGGCCTAGATCGACTGCTAAGTATAAGTAAATAGTAATAGATTGTTGCTACAGTTCTCTGAATTACCGTTGTAATACTGTTTGCTACAGTACTACAGCAGATGGAAGCTCATCCCCTCACATTTTACTGCAGCGATTGATCCGGGGCAGGTGGGAAGAGCAAAGAAAAGACTAAGATTATTTATTATTTCTCGAAGGGGCTAGATGTAAGATGTCCAAGTGCGAATTCAACGTGTTCGAGATTAGCATAATGCCTGTCGGGAATAGTGGTGGGACTTGGCCGGGCTACTTTCGGGCGGGCCGAGGCCCGGTCGAAAAGCATGACACGAGGCCCGGTCCGGCACGAAATGGAATCAGGTCGTGTCGGCCCGGCCCAAAGCTTTGGGCCATGTCGGGCCTAGAAATCGGGCACGATGGGCGGCACGACACGACACGAAGACTCGGGCTGTGCTTGGGCCAGCCCGGTTGGCCTGGAAATTTGAAAAGGGCTCGATACAGCCCATCGGCCCGGTTCGGCCCGTAGGGTTTTGACTTAACCCGGCTCGGTTCGGTCTGGTTTTTTGTTTTCATTTCTCCTCCTCTCCTCAGCCGCCGACCCTGCCCCCTGCCTGTCGGCTGCCGTGCACCCCAGCCCGCCCGAGCCCCAGCCGGCTGCCCCATCCTGGTGCCCCGCCCGTCCGCCCCAGTCCGGAGCCCCCGCCTGACTGCCCCAGCCCGCGCCCCCGCCCGGCAGCCCGGCTGCCAGCGCCTGCTGCGCGCCCGGCACCCCCGCCTGGCTGCCCGGTCCCCCCTGCCTGCCGCACGCCCGGCCACCCGGTCCGCCCTGCCCTAGCCGCGCGCCGCAACCACAAGTCCACAACCACGTTGCCAACTAGGGGTAGTGGTACTAGGAAGAAGGTTGGTGCATCATCGCGGCGTGGTCGTGGCTACGAGGAGCCCGATCCACGCAAGCATGAGAGATTACGGGATGGATGATGCCGATTTCGAAGGTGATGCATATGATGAGTACAAAGATGATGATTATGTTGGTTTAAATAATGCAGGCGGTGCTAGTTTCTCCGTGATGTGCTACTTCCGGTGCTCTCCCAATTTGCACGTGATGTGCTACTTATTCCAGTTTCTAGCGTCTCCTCCGAACCTATATTTAGTTCAGCTGGAAGAATTATAGAAGAAAGAAAGTGATTCTCATAATAGTTCATATTGTGTTCTCTCATATTCGTTACAGTCAACTTATGTCATTTTGATTCAATGTTGTAGGTCCTCTCTTACGCCCGATATGGTTGAGTGCCTCACATGCCTTAAAGATTGGGAGGCGGCGGAAACTAGAGATCAACACCGCCTAGAGAATCCGTAAATTGTAAAGGCGTTGGAGAATCTTGACCTTGAAGAATCCGAATGATTAAAAAATTTTAAACAAATTGTACTCTTTTCCTTATGGGGAAAGCTCACAATGAGTGTAAGGTTTTTAATGAGGTAGTTTGTAAAAAAATTGATACTTTCAATAAAATTTTATTCCCCCTACATGTGTGATTTGTGATTTTTGAATGTGTTATGTGATTTTGTGAATGTTCTATGTGTTCATATGAGTATATTGATATCTATGTGAATGTGGATGTTTATATGAGTATATCTGTCTCTTTGGAAAAAACAAAAAAATTAGGTATATGTATATCTGTCTCTCTGTAAACAAAAAAATTTGGGCAGCCACCAGGGCGCTAGGCCCAGGCAGCACCACTGGCCCAAGCGCACCAGGCGCAAGAGTAACGAGGCCCACAGCGAGGACGCAATAGCTAGGCGGGCCCCAATAGGCGGGGCGGGGCAGGCCAAGGCGGGATCCAATAGGCGGGGATCGGAGTTCATATCAGCAACCCCGCTCCGCCTTATAAGCACGGCGACCGCGCCGTGAAGTCCCGATGTGGGACTAAATACGCGGCGTGGGACAGGTGCGGCGGCCCAATAGGCGGGGCGGGGCCCAATAGGCGGGGCGAGGCCCAATAGACGGTGCACGGCGGCCTAATAGGTGCGACTGATCCTTTTTAAACTTATTTATATTCCGCAAATTAAGTCTAAATTTAATTATTCTTTTTTCTATATTCTTAAAAAATACTCTCTGGCACTTGGAATAATTATTTTCAAACTAATATAGTTCTTTTTATACTTTTTTATAAATAACCAAAACAAATCATATGTACATATTCTTCACTATTTTTAAAATCTCAAAATAATCAGTAAAATGAATTCATTTTTGTTTGTGTAGGTGTGCATTATATTTATCCGCACGTATGAATTTTTTGTAATTTTTTGAAACACTTCAAGTTGTGCAAATTCAAATTTATCCTCATCTGAGACAAAGGCTTATAACATATGTGCCATTCTATAAAAATCAAACACACATTCGTTCATTTTAGTTTTAAAAAATTCCAAAAAATATCATTGGTGTATACTCTCATATACAACTCCCACAAGAAATCCCACTTCCAAATTCATTTTATTTTGAGATATATAAAAAAGACAAAAAACACTTTTTTTGTTTTTTTGTTACACTTTGTATATTGTGAATTTCTGAACAAATATTTTTGGAACATGTAATATAACTATATTAAGCTACAAAATTTTTTTAGTTTTTTTTTATTTTTTTACATTGTGGAACTGCAACTTTGGTGATACAGTCTATGACTTTTGGGCCCCTGTAAAAGGCACAGTGCAACATCTATTTGAGTCATTCTCGGGCCCGGCCCAGCATGAAAGCGGCCCGTTAAGCCACGTGCCATGCTTGGGCCGAGATTTGCAGCAGCCGGTCCGACCGGCACGACATGAACCGGCCCGACTTGCTTTCGGCCTCAGGCCAAAATAGCCCGAAGCATGAACGTGTCGTGCCAGGCCGGCACGAGCACGGCCCAAGTCCCACCTCTACTCGGAAATGGCGTCATGGGCCGCCACCAGGCCCACTCCTTAGCACCCCACCGTCTTTGCGAAACTACCATTCAACGTCTGGCCCAAAGTTACTACTAGGCCTGGGTACATTTGCATCTGGACAATTTAAATTGGGTTTACCATAGTTACATTTAACAATGGCCGGCCCAAACAATTGGTCCGAATGCGAACGACGTCCACGAAGCGAAGCTGCAGCCCATGAAGCCACGTGCAACAGATAAGTAAGTCCAAGGCAAAAGAACCGACCCGGGAAAAGCCATTCATTTCCTGAGCAGCAGATGTACAGGCCTAGTAACTCAGACCACACAAGTATATATATCCAAACGAGGCATATTTGGCCGGTTGACTTGTTCCGTTCTTGGTAAGTTGAGTTGGTATATTATACAAGTACTACGTGGAGAAGGCGCCAATCGGGACAGTAGACTGGAGGCGCCTCCTCTTGGTCGAATGAGCAACTAAACTATACCAGCCTGCACGTCTCTTTCCTCTCGACACGACGTACGTCGTTGTGCCGAGCACTAACCCTGTCAGAAACCGGAGACTCAGAGAGATGCTTCGGTTCCGTGTTCCAAAGCCAACCGATATGATCGAGATGGTCACCAGCTGGCAGCACCACGCACAGCACAATCTGAAGATGATAATAATAATATCGATATCCTATCATTCATTCTCCCCTACATGCGAACCAAAAACTCGGTTTTGAGCTGGCGTGCAACCTACTGTATATAAGATAAGATGTGTGTCCCGGCCCTCTGCATCTCTCAACCCGGCCTGGACGACAACACGCGAGCCATTCGACAGCTCGAGTAGTTTCCAAAGGGAGAGAGAGAGAGTTGCAAGCCTGTTAATCTTCCGCTCCAGGGAGGGGGAGAGAGAGGATGGAGGGCTCGAGGGCTCTCCTGCTGGTCGCCATCGCCGCGGCCGTCGCCGGCCTCGCCGCCGCCAACTTCCGGGACGACTGCGACATTCCCTGGGAGCCCCAGAACGCCTGGTTCTCCGGCGACGGCAACGCCCTCTCGCTCAAGCTCGTCAGCAACTACTCGGGTCCGGTTCTTCTTCACCGAAGCTAGCATTTCCATGCGCGCGGATGTACACATGTTGAAGATCTTTACGCGCAGCAACAGAGCGATGATGGTTCTAATTATGCTATACGTACGTGATCTACATGGCTTTTGCAGGCTGCATGCTCCAGACAAAGAAGCAGTTTGTCTACGGGACCGTGTCCACCCTCATCCAGCTCGTCCCGGGCAACTCGGCCGGCACCGTCACCACGTACTACGTACGTCCTAGTCCTTATTGGCATGTCTCTACTCCTACAACTAGCTAGGGATGCTCTGATGATCTCTAGTTGGTATTGCAAGTACGTCGTAGATGTATGTAACTTTCTGACACTAGTCAAAAAAAATTCAGGCATCCTCCCTTGGGGACTACCACGACGAAATCGACTTTGAGTTTCTGGGCAACGTGAGCGGGCAGCCCTACACGATTCACACCAACCTCTACGCCAACGGCATCGGCAAGAAGGAGATGCAGTTCAAGCCGTGGTTTGACCCCACCACCGGCTACCACAACTACACCATCTCTTGGACCCCCTGCATGATTGTGTAAGTACATCAGATCGTATTTGATTATTTTCAATATATGTTATTAGTAGTGATGGACTAGAACATGCATGGTGAGAGAGGTCGTTTATAGCTAAATCGGGAGCATATGGCCCCTGCTAGCAGTGCATCACTGCTGCTATGCAAAAGCTTTGCACGAATTAATTCATGGACGCACACAAGATGACCATCTATTATTGATGTAAAAAATTTGCAGGTGGTACGTTGACAGTGTGCCCATCCGTGTCTTCCGCAACTACGAGACGAGCCATGGCGTGGCATTTCCAACAAGACGGCCAATGTACGCCTATTCCAGCATCTGGGCGGCCGAGGACTGGGCAACACAAGGTGGCAGCGTCAAGACCGACTGGTCCAAGGCACCCTTCGTCGCCAACTATCACGACATCAACCTTGACATATGTGAGTGCTACAGCTATGGTGGGTGCTCCACCAGCTGCCCAGCGGCGGCCGCTCCGTACACTGGGTCGTGTCAGCTGAGCTACGCGGAGCTGGGACAAATGCAATGGGTGCAGAGCACCTACAGGATCTATGACTACTGCGCCGATCCTAAGCAGTGGGACAACGGTCAGATGCCCATTGAGTGTGGTCTGTCGCAGTACTGAGACACTCTTTTTTCAACGTGACACGAAGAAAGAACACCCAAATTTTAATGATGATCCCTCTTACTATTCTTTCCCTTTCTAATCATGAATTAATTTGATGATTCATACTTTTTTTGTTTATAAACATCTTGTACCTTTTTCTTTGTTTTGGACAACCATATGCATACTTTTTTTGTTTATATGATGAATGAATTCTTTGTTTACTTAATGAATTCGTAAAATATTGATTTTCCCCCTTTTGTGTGAGGAACTCTTTAGCAATACTCTAATTTTATTTGCTAATACTCTCTCTGTTCTGGAATAAATGACGTTAAGTATAGAAAATTTAAACTAATTAGTTGTTCTATATGTTATTTATTTCAAAATAAAGGAAGTAGTATGTTATGAATTGACGACAGGGAAATTTATAACAGGGTCCATCATTATTGTTCACATTGAAAAATGTCAATCCGTAACATATTAGCAAAGAGCACGGATAGAAGAACACCGGAGATGCAAAGACAGGCTGGTGAATCCCTGACATACAATGAGATACGATGGATAAAGTTAAACGTATAATACGAATAAAAATCCAGATGGCATACAGTTTAGAAAAAAACATATGGTACCATTTACATTACACGAGAACAAGTAACAACTCTCACTTATACTGGTTGAATTCCATAAGCAGCCAGATCTTGCAGCGCTGCCAGGGGAATCGTCGCATTTGCATAGACAAGGAAGAAGCCAACGCTCATAACCCTACCGTTTCGTTATGTCCATTCAATTTTCCCACCATTCTATCTGGGCCCCCAATATTTGGGTCAATGAGTTCTTCTGTTCTATCTGGGCCCCCAATACTTGGATCAATAAATTCTCTTATACTATCTGGGCCCCCAATATCTGGATCAATGAATTCTCTTGTTCTATCTGGGCCAGCTGTATCAGTCTGGAGTATTGACTGTCGGTTCTGAAGGGGGCAGAAGCCCAGTGCCCAGAAGCCTCCTTGGAGATGGAGAGGGAGATGGCGGCGGCCGACGATGTCTGGTGCCGGGAGACGGTGCCGCGGGTGATGGAGCTGGTGAGCCCTCTCCTTCCGCAGCGTGACGCCTGCGCGCTGCTCGCCGTCAGCCCCTGGTGCTACCGCGCCCTCGTTGCCAACCCCAAGCTCTGGGAGGTGCGCAACGTCTGTTCCCCCAACCAGCTTCGTTTGCTCCTATGCATCCTGATCCTGTTCTACGCTTGTACAGCCAGTTGTTTCTCTGAACTTCTATGATCCATTAATCAGGAGTGCTTCATGCGCGTAATTGTTTTATTTTCTCGGTGTGTTGACGAAACCAGTAGAAATTGTGCGTTTTCTGTCACGGCCCAGGTGTTCTAATTTGTCTCATTGCTGAACGAGATGGGTATATTTTATCTCATTTTTGGCAGAAAAAATTGGTTTTTAAGTTGTTTTTTATATGATTCTATGCGCGCGGGTTCTTGATAATATCGAGCTCTAATATGTGCGACTGCTTAGATTGTTAGGAGGGACTGCTGTTATTGTGCCTTGATTCAGTCATTGTTGTTTTCCATCTCGGTTCAACTGCCAAATTTGTAGAGTACGCTTATTAACGCTGAGACCTGCTCATGATATGTTTCGCCCCCTGGAGTGAAAATGGAATCTTACTATACTGTCACCAGGTTCGGCGCTTTTCAATAGTCTTTCTATAGGGCAAACAAGTGCATTTGCTAGACCTCTAACTGGTTTAACGCATTACTATAGTTGCATTTAGTTGATGGCTCCTGCATGTTGGCTAATATTGATTTTTTGCTCTCTACACACTTAGTTTTGTTTTATGTTCTGTTTAGGTCCATGAGCTTATTTCTCATGCGGTTAATGATATTTATTCTCCAGTATACATTCGAATATTGTTCAATGTTAACTGTAGGTACTTGATCTGCGTGAGATGAAGAATGCTGGCGATCGACTAATTTCTGCGCTTTCACTGGTAATCAGAGTAATCCTCTTTTATGGAAAGGAATGATAACCTATTTTCTTTATGTTGGTCTTTTGAACTCTAGTTGATGCTATTATTACGTTTTTACCATGTAATTTTATTTAGTTCTGAAGTCCATTAAGTTATGTCGTGAACTCATTATGCTTTGATATTTTTGTCCTGTTTGACTAGCTTTGATGACATACTGTTCTCTTCTTATTTAGGCAAGGTATCGTCATCTCAAAGTACTAAACCTTGAGTTTGCACAAGATATTGAAGACCGGCATTTTATTCGTCTAAAAGAAATGGTAAGATTTGCTCTGAGTTTTGAATTTTCTATGTAGCCTTTCTTATTGCCAGAGCTTTAATTGTTTATCATGCAATGGTTACAGTGTATCATCTCACTGGGCAATTTGGAATTTCTGAACCTAAACGCATGTCAAAAGGTCACTGATAAAGGAATTGAAGCAGTTACCAGTCTTTGTCATAATCTCCAGGGCCTTTCTATCTATTGGATTGTTGGGTATGTCTTTATTGAATGTTTGCTTTTCTGCACATAACGTGTGTTTGTAATTGCTGAAAATTTCGCTGGCATCAGATTAACAGACTCGAGCATAGTGCAAATTACAAAGAACTGCAAGCAGATACTGGACCTTAACTTGAGTGGTTGTAAGGTAATATTAATTTCTTATGCAGTTCCCCTTAACTTATTTCTTGTTCCATTGTTTTTTTGTAATAATAAACCCAGCAGATGAGGATATAGCAGGCTAAGAAAGTTGCTTTTGACATAACATGATCTTTTACAATGTGTATCTCCTAATTACATTGTATATATCTTATTGCTTTCTCTTGCTTAGTATCTTACTATGGATGTTTTGTTTTAGGCATTTACATGTTATCTATAGTTTTTTTTTACTTCAAACGTGCAGCAGGAATTTTATTTTACTTTGTTCAGGAGGACATGCAAATTAGTTCCTGTTTTATGGTGGGTTACGATTTGTCGTGGATCAAAACTCAAAAATGCTTATTATGTAACTAACTGCAGCAAAGAATACTATGAAATTGAAGTTCTCATCTTCATTTAGAACATAACATGGTTGCAATGTAACATGAATAATGCCATTCCGTGATTGATACATCAATATCTTGTTTCCAAAATTCTCTTGTCTTTTTGTCCGTCTAGTGCATATATTGCAGCAAATTTTCTTATATGAGGACACAGTGAGTCATTAAGATCTGTCTCATCAAATGCAGAATATATCTGACAAAGGTCTACGATTAATTGCTAACAGTTATCAAAGACTAAAGAAGTTGAACATAACCAGGTAGTGTTAACTGATCTTTTACTAGCACAAATTTGCTGGGTTTGGGTGCACATAATTTGAGATATAATTATTCCATGTTATAATCTTTTTAGGTGTGTTAAGTTGACAGATGATGGGCTGCAAGAAGTGCTTCAAAAATGTCCTTCTCTTGAAAGTTTGAATCTTTATGCCCTCTCGAGGTATTTTTTAAATAAAAGATATAATAGCAGATATGCCTAGCAATTGCTAGTTACATAGTATCTAGTAGATCTCACGTTATGCAGTTTTACTGACAAGGTTTACAAAGAGATAGGATCTTTAACTAATCTCACATTTCTGGACTTATGTGGTGCCCAGGTAACTGTTTTCATATACATCAAACTATCAAGCCATTTTGTTGACGTTTACTAATAATATGGTGCTTTCAGAATCTAACTGATGATGGTGTTGCATGTATATCAAGATGCGAAGGTTTGACACATCTCAATTTGACATGGTAAATAGAGTGCAAACATTTCTTTTTACTGTCAGTAACAAGAAACTCTGTTGATTAATCTTTGTCATCACTGTCTAACAGGTGTGTACGTGTTACTGATGTTGGGGTGACAGCTATTGCACAAGGTTGCCAGTCCCTTGAATTTCTAAGGTAACTTGGAAGTATGGACTTAAAAGATAGTCAAGTTATGGTGTCTAATTATTTTTCTTGCATGCTCTGTTCTCCATCTATGCAGCTTATTTGGAATAGTTGGGGTAACTGATGCCTGTCTGGAGGCTTTGTCGAAATCATGCTCTCGCAGTCTGACAACTCTTGATGTAAATGGCTGTATTGGTATTAAGGTGAGGACTTGAGAATTCTTTTTTATATATATACTTCTGCTTTGACAAGTGTCTTGCCTCCAATTCCTAAAATGAACTCTTTAGCAGAGGAGGGGCCGGGATGACCTGCTCAAGTTGTTCCCGTTGCTGGTTTGCTTCAAAGTGCACAGCTAGTAACAGCTCTAGATATTATATGTTTTGCACTGTTGAATGTGCCATTGAGGAGTCTTGTTCTCAAGAGGTCGAAAACACTAGACAGCTTTTGACATCTGCTGGTTATGTTCTTGTGCTGATTTTAGTGAGATCAGAAAGCAATACCGTGCTGCATTCCTTAGCATGTGTGGCTCTCCATTCGATTGCTATTTCTTTTTTTTTTCTGGATCGAGGTTCATCGATTCGGTACATATATAGAACCATTTTGCTGCACTTTTTTCATTACGTGGATTTTCAGTAGGAACAGAAAAACGTGGCGTTTGTCTAAATGAGGGATTTCAAATTTAGTGCTCGTTTGGAGCAGGAACGCTAGAGTTGTCCATTTAGGTCTCCCCTATTTTGAGGTTGAACTTGATTAAATTTAGAGTTAGATATTGGAACTGAAGACACAGAAGAAATAAAGTAAAGACAGGTATAGGAACACGTGTAGTGTAGAAAGAGGGTTTTCAGGTTGGGTTGCAAAGAAAATTTTGCATCGTCAGTAAGACGCAACACGGCAACAGGATGTTCAGATCCTCCAGTCCCTCCACCGGCGATGCAGCCTTCCAAACGGATTTCACGGCTCGTCCAGGATAGTTCGTGCACTACAGACAGACCTGATACACTACAAGCTTTGAGGTTAGGCACGGGAAAACTGACAACCCTGCAGATTCCTCCTATCGGGCAGTGCTCCGAACCTGCTTCCCCATCAGTGAACCTTAACAGCACAGGACAGACTATCACACCAACAACGGCAATGATATGCGAGTACAAAGCACCAACTGAAAGCATACTTCAACACTGAACTGTATTCAATGAAAAAAGTATAAAACTGAACCAGATCTCGTCAACAAACACCTCAAGGCATAAATTCCAAGTGATGAGACGTTTGTGTGAGTACAGATGACCTTAGTAACCCATGCTATCAAAAGAAAGCTTTGGCTTGGTAACTATGCTTGGGGCTTCTCCTCAGCTTTCTTTGGCTGCCAAGCAAGAGAAGATAGTAATCTGGTCAGTAACAAGTCAAACATATGAAAACACGTGCAAGGGAATAAATATAAAAAGCAGACGATGCCTTACTCCCAGTACACAAAACAGAATTCTAATGCACCAGATGTTCTGTGCTAAAAACATCTTGCAACAAATAACGGAACACAAAACCGTAGAACATCTGCGCTAGTTTAATTTAAAACGGATTTCTAACAGATAATGAGAAAAATAAAGCTTCACACCGTTAAAATTTATTTCTAACTGAATTCACAACATCGGAGGTTGAAACCATAGAACATATATGATATTTGGAGCCCCCCCCCCCCCGGGAAAAAGAGCCAGATTATTCTAAAAATCCTGGTGGAAGGATCAATAAAGAAAATGTTGTTAGACTGTGTGTGTGTCAAGGGGTATTGTGGTCTTTTGAGTTGGGCTTCATAGCCTATATATGTAACCCCCCTCTTGCATTATTAACAATGATTTCATTTCCTTCTCACATGGATCAGATTAGGGTTTCTGGGCCTCTCTCCCACCCGCCGCCACCCTCTCCTCCCTCTTCTCTCTCCCATCACCACCAGCCATCGCCCCATCCTCCATGTAGGAGCCGCCGCCGCAGGTCGGCAGCGGCCCGCCCCGAGATCCGCTGGACATGCGCGAGCTGCCGCGCTGGATGCCCGACCGCCGCCTGCCGCCTGGCTGCCCCGCGCCGCCCCCTCCTCGCGCGCCGCAGCCTAGACCGGCCACGCCCCTGTCGCCCCCCCTCTCCTCCGCCCGCTGCAGCCGGCCTTCCTCGGCCCGGCGCGGCCGGATCTGCCGCCGCACCTCTGCCCGCCGGGTGAGGCACCTCCTCCGCCGCCCTCCACGGCCGCTCCTGCTCACTGGAAGCCACCGCCGCGCTCCTCTGGCCACGGGCGCAACTGCGCCCCTCTGGCCGCCGCCGCCGCCTCTGGCGCCGTCAGCACGGCTGTCCTGGGGAGTGTCTCCGGTGTCCTTGCGACTAGATCTGGGGTCGCCGCCCCTCTCCATGGCTCTGTGGAGACCCGATCTGGGAGTGATGGCCCCCTCTCCTCTACCCGTCGCCGCCGGCCTCCCGCGCGCCGCCGCCGCGCCTCTGGACCCACCAGAGCACTGCACGATGGCTCCGCCCTCCAAGCCGCAGCAGCGCCTCCGCTCCTCCCCATGGCGGTCGTGGCGCCTTCACCCCTCCTATCCCGCGCTGTCGGCCTTCGCCGCACGCATCCTTCCTACCCGCGCTGCCGGCCTTCCACGCGCGTCCCTCCTATCCCGCGCTGTCGCCCTTCCACGCGCGTCCCTTCCCTCCTACCCCGCGCTGTCGGCCTTCGCCGCGCGCACCCCTCCTACCCTGCGCTGTCGGCCTTCCGCGCGCATCACTCCTACCTCGCACTGCCAGCCTTCCGCGCGCGTCCTTGCCCTCCTACCCAGCGCTGTCGGCCTTCGCCGCGCGCACCCCTCCTACCCCGCGTCATCGGCCTTCCGCGCGCATCATTCCTCCTACCCTGCGCTGCCGGCCTTCCGCGCGCGTCCTTGCCCTCCTACCCCGCACTGTCGGCCTTCCGCGTGTGACCCTGCCTTCCTACCCCACGCCGTCGGTCTTCGCCGCGTGCGTTCCTCTTCCTCCACGCTGTCGGCCTTCCGCGCACGTCCATCCCTCCTACTCCACACCTTTCGCATGCGTAGCCGCCCTCCGCCACACGCACTTGGGCCATCTCTACCGGCCGTGCCCCTCATGGCGAGGTGTTTGCGGCTCACTCCGTCCTCGCCACTGCTCGGGAGCGTGAGTGGGCTCTTCTACGGTGTTCTCCACGGGAAGATGTTAGCGTGTGTGTGTTTACTCATGTATGTAGGGTCTTTTGGTTCAGTCTCAACATCTGCCACGGCTAGATGTTGTGACTGCGAGAGGGTCTGCGAGAGGGTCTTATTAGAGTGTCTTTGTATTTACTCATGTAGTAAGTGTGTTGTTGTCCAGTCTCAACATCTGTCGCAGCCAAAGCTTCGACTGCGGGGGGATGTTAGACTGTGTGTGTGTCAAGGGGTATTGTGGTCCTTTGAGTTGGGTCATAGCCTATATATGTAACACCCCTCTTGCATTATTAACCATGACTTCATTTTCTTCTCACAAATGTCATAATAAAACAACAGCATGTAAAATCTATACAACAACAACAACATCCAAGCCTTTATCCCAAGCATGTTGGAGTCGGCTAGACATGAAACCCAATAATTATATATATATATTATATCAATGAAGTAAAAGAGAGGAAGAGATATAAGAATAACAAGGAAAAAAAGAAAAAAAAACAAGACTAAGATTCTGGCACATAAAATTGCTACTTTCTATGCGGTCCTATCATGAGCTAAGTCTCTGAATACATTCCAATCTCTCAAATCTCGTTTTACCGCCTCCTCCCAGGTCAACAACATGTAAAATCCATATATGGTACAAAATGAAAGCCTTACACTACAAGCTGAAATTAGCAGAAATGATATAGAGTGATATAGAAGAAACATTAAGTATTTTTTTCTGTATAAATGTAAAGTAAAAATTGGAATATTAGAAAAGGAAAGCAGTCCAGCAACATATGTTCGCTATTTTCTTCTCAAATAATGCAGGAGAAATGTGTTATCTTTGTGTTAACGAGAAATCAGCACAATACAAACAGGGCCACAAAGGCATTTACAAGCTGAACAATGAGTCCAAACACCTAAACTGACTTCTCATAGCATCAGAGCACATCCCATCTCACACACTTGGCAGCCTAGGAACATCCCAGCAGCCACGCCAGCTCCTTGGCACTTGCCATGGACCACAAAAAGGATGCTTTCTCCCTTGCTAGCCTTATGACTATGCCGCCGCCGGATCACATTTCCCCGAAAGGTGCTTCCAAATGATCCAAGTACTGAGCATGATTAACAAGCTGAGGCCCTCGTGTCATGCCTTGTTGGCCATTGAGCCGCTGTTCACCTCAAAGGTGGTGGCACCCTAGTAAGCAAATATGCCCCCAATCCAAAGCATGGCTATTGCCACAGCTGCATGACCTAGAGCTACCCTATTTGTGCCCAATTTCGCACCATGTTAGCCAAACTAGCCCTTGATAGGTCAGCAGTGATAATATATATGGGTGCCAGATATTCCCACATCATTGTAAAACCATCAGGAATAATACCACTGGAATAGATGATCTGGTTTAAATAGATGAAGACACAGTACCAACATCTTTTCAATTTCAGAGTGAAGTTGGACTAAGCCCAGTGTTGCGAATCCTCGCCGGGACGCCTAGGCGCCTAGGCGGTCGCCTAGGCGAGCGCCAGGCGAGGAGGGGAGGCGGCGGGCGGAGGCGGAGGCGGGTGGGCGGAGGCGGAGGCGGCGGGCGCGCGGCGGTGGCGGGCGCAGCAGAGGCTGGCGAGTGGAGGTGGAGGCAGCGGAACCGTCAGATCTAATCCAACGGTTATCTTTCCACGTCAGGCGCATATAAAATACCACCCCACGTCCCCACCCCAACCTAACCCTAAACACGATCCTCTTACCCTCACTCTCCTCTCCGATGGCGGCGGCGGCACACGAGGGCCGGCACGGAGCGGCGAGGGCCGGCGGCGGTGCGGCGAGCGGCAACCGGCGGCGGCGGCGGTGCGGCGACCGGCAACCGGCGGCGGAGGCGGCGACCTCCAGGCGAGGCGACCTGTCCAGGCGTCGCCTCCGGACCGACTGGACGCCTAGGCGGCGCCTAGGCGACGCCTCAAAAAGGCTGACTATGCCCCACTTAACCGATGAGTCAAAAACCTGTATATACAAGAGAGAATTGGTTCCATGACACCGGTAATTACTTACTTTAGAAATATATCAATAAAATGACCCGGTATATACCTTAATGACACTGTAAGATCACGTTGTTAAGATTTTAACCACTCTGTTCATTTTCAAGTAGGTTGTCATTAATTTTGAGCAAACTGCCCTTGTCTTCTACCTATTCCTCTTCCATCTGGTCAAGAAACTTCAGCATCAAGTTCTCAATTCCAAGGATATGACTGGTGTACTATGCAGTCTGTTGACGAATGGGTATATGGCGATGACTAGTTAGTTTGTCACTGGGTACTCTGCTGCCCTTTGCCTATGGAACTATGGTCATGTTTACCATGCGCCAAGCCAATCCAGCAGAAGACCATCACATGCCTGTCAGTTTGTCACTACCTGCTCTGAACTATCTGGCCATGGTTATTGAGGTCATTTGGAGCTCCATCATGACTGTGGTATGCTGGGTAGCTTGGAAAGCTAGAAACAAGGCTTGCTTTGATAAAAAGTTGATTAAGCATCCTTGCGAAATAACATGTCATGCTTGTTTTCTAATGCAATATTGGGCAGGGTTGTATTATGAGGATATGCAGAAGATTGTTTGAGCTGGAGCTGACTCAGATGTTGAAGGCCGCAATGAGGGTAATGCAGAGGCAAGGGAGATGCATTATGATGCTGTAAAAGCCCAAGAAAAGGGACTTGCAAAAACTTTTCTGCACCTCACAACACCACAGTCTTGTTGTGGATAGATTGTGAAATATTGTGAAGAGCAAGTAACCTCCATCAAAAGAGTGATTAGAGGGGAAAGTCTTCACTTTCACAAATTAGGGTTTATACACATATGATCACACATGAGAGGGTGATTCAAAACTGTTGCATTCCAATTCATGATTGCAGCAGCTAAAACAAGGATCAAAGTGCATAATTGGATTCCTCAGGTCCAAATTAGTGGGGAGGCAAAGTTTCAAAATTTTTTGAAAAGATTTGCTACCCATTTTTCCAAAAAGGATCCAAATATGCCAAGAATTCAAATATACATTTGAATTTGAGGTAAATTTGCCAAACCATACCAATGTAGCTCAGTTTGAGATTTCCAACATTTGAATTCATCTTTTGTCAAGTTTTGGAGATCTTTTGAGAGGTGGTAGAGCACTGACCAGTGGGGACCACATGTCATTGGGTGAAATAGACTTAGCCCCCAAGTCTTCTCTCTGTTTCTTAGTCAACCGAGCGCAGCCAGCTGCCGCGCGCGCACCGTCGGCCGAACGGCCACCTCCTGGTTCCCGTCGCTCGCGCTGGCAGCCGGGAAACGGCGCGCCCTCTCCTCTACGTGACCCCCTCGCCAAGCCACCGAAGACGTACGCGTGCTTCTTTGCAAAACAGCGAGCCCCCGCTCTGCTCGGTCACCGACGCCGCTCCCCCGATCCTCCCCTGCACGCCGACGTCCGCTCGGCCTTTGCCCGAGCTCCCAACACAGAAAGGGAGCGCCGGTGTGTGCTCTAGCTAGCCATCTCACCACCCCGCGGTGTTAGCACCGCACTCGACCACAAATCGACGATCGCCACTGAGAGCTCAGGCCACCGGCAGAAAGGCGAGGACTGCTCCCCGTGGACAGCACGCCACGGCCAGTTTCACCGCCGGACTCCTACACGAAAAAGGTGCGCCGTGCTCTCTAGATCGTGTAGATGCAAGCCGAATAGCGGTTGAACCACCGGATGAAGAGTATTCCCAGTTCTTCCGGAACGTAGTGCATTCGGGTAGAGCGCGGTCTACCCCAAAATTCCTGCTACTCGTTTAGCTATTGGCCGCGCAGGCTTGCCAACACCTTCCTCACTCCCTAGCGGCCCTCCTCGATCAAGAATCAAGGGAAATGAACCAGAAATGGCCGGGTTTAGGTTGTTTTTCGGGCCGCCATAGAATAACAGCTCGGTTCACCGTGGAGCTCTAGGTTGCCGACCTTTTCATGGGGTTTGGCGGCCATTTCCATCACCCTCGAGCTCCCGTGGTGCTCTCTGACCCTTTGCCAATCATTTTGATGCGTTGTAACGCATTCCCGACCACGCCGGAACCCTAACCGCCACTGTCACCGTCAGGAGCCCTGTTCCGGTGAGCTACGGCCGCTGGCGACGCCACCGACGAGTTCAGCGACGTGAGTTAGGGCGGGGCGGCAAGTTTGGGGCCGGGAGACGGCCGGGAAAGCAGTTCCGGCGACACTCGCCGGAGTGCGCCGCCGCGGGCCCCTGTTTGGCGCGAGGAAGGAGAAGACTGCCGGGTGGGACCCACCGGCAGACATTTAAATATTTTGAAATGTCCAGTTTGTAGTTCAAACTTTGGAGGACCACAACTTGGGTTAGGAGAATCCAAAAATTATGAAATAAATTTTGTTGGATTCCTCTAACAGAGTACAATCCAAATCTGAAACCCAATTTTTATGAAACCCATTAATTAATTCTGGAAAATTCTTTAAAGCTTTTCAGCAAAAGAATTTTAGAGGGAGTTTGGTTTATCCAAAAATCCCCAAATTTTGCCAGAATGTTCTTTAGGACATTAGTGAACACCTGTAAAAGTTTCAGACCATTTGGAGTTGATATGGTCAGAGCAATTCAAATTGGAAGGTGCTGTGTTCATTTGAACACAGAAACATTTTCAGAGAATTTCCCGAAACTTGGAAATTCAGTCCTGGGCAAATCTTAACTCCAAAAATGCTAGGAAAATTCATGCAAACTCTATGAGCTATAATTGAAATTGTAGTTCATTAAGTTGGGCATGAACAGGGGTATTACCTCAGAATAAATTCTTCTTTGCTGATTTGCCAAGAGAATTATTCTGAGCAAACCACTTCATAAAAAGTGCTAATGTTTGGTCCAGAGAGTTTTCTTGTGACAAGGAACTCACACAAAAATTCTCAGCTCTATTGGAGCTCTAGATCACCCCTGTCCTGCTTAACCACTTAAGGGATTAATATGGAAAAGGGGGAAAAAACCACTTAGCATTTAACCATGTGATTAAGTCCAAGCCAAACCACCAACACCAGTTCATCTTTAAATTCTTAAACAAAGTTCCAGGTGTTAGAGACTGGTTATTAGAACTAATAGTAGAAGTCTTACTCTAAAACTCACATTTGCATCTAAATTAACATGTAGTATTTCATTAACGTGTAGCCGTTGAAGAAGAGACTCCGGAAGTGCTGGACTTCCTTCTTCCGGACGAAGACTTAACCCCTGACCAGCAGCAACAAGGCAAGCCCCGGTTTGCATTAACCCTTTTATAAGTTTTAGTTTGTTTACATGTGTCATGTGAAGTATGATTGTGCATTAGGTATAGGATGGATGGAACCCCACTTGCATAACCAACGGTTCCTAAAAGAGTGAGGGTAGTGTCTAAGACCTCGAGTAGACCGGCTATGCTTAATGAGTCATAGGACTTCGGTACAAGTCGAGTAGTTGGAATCTACTCGCGAGATAGGCTTGGGACACACGGGTTCGGTTGAGTGATGTGAGATCATTTTAGTAATGAAAATGAGACTAGGCAGGGGCTAGGGCGCAGCAAGAGGGAGTCTTGTGTGCGCAACGTTGTCCGTGTCGATTGAGGACCGAGCCGTGTGCGGCGCACGCTGATCAAGTTTGAACGTACCGAAGGCATATCGGATATATGGGCCCCGATAAACTGATGTAGCCTAAACCTCCGGGCGTCGAGGCATAGCACACCGATTTATAGGTGTAGGTTGAGGGCAGCAAGGTGGAAATCTGCCAACGGGCATAGAGAGATGCTCCGTGTGGGGAACCTCCTGCTCGTTTCGGTGCGACCGGTTCGACGTTTGGGCTGTTGGGTGAAAGGTTGTCCCGTACGACATCGAGTGAGCGTGTTGTGCAGCTCCACGGATGGGCGTACGTGACGTGCTCTTTGGGTTTCCCTGCAGGTGTATATCGAGTCGATTCGCCGTCCCTCGCGGTGAAGAGTGCCACTTGGTCACTGAGTCGTGACGTAGATTAATGGATGAAACATGTGGATTCAATATTGCTGGTTGATATAATTGTATTGCTACATGTGTGCCACCAAATACTGCTTACTAAATTTCAGATTTCATGAACTGTTAACTTGTTGCTAAAAGATGAACTAAGGATAAACTTGTAGGCGTGTCCTTTTGCTGAAATGTTACTATCCTATGTCCATGGTAGCCCTCATGTAGAGTTTCATGCTTAGGTGAGTCGGTTAAGCCTTGCTGAGCCTTCGTGCTCACGGTTGCTGCTTAAGTGTTTTTCAGGTGAGGAGCCACCCACGGACTCGGAGTACGAGTCCACCGGCGAGGGTTACCCTCCGTCGGGGACCACGGCTGAGTGGGAGCCGTACACGCCGCGCTGAGCTGAGGAGTGCAGCTAGTGTGGGTTGCCCTAGGGCTAGGCAACCAACTTTTGCTAGATAGGCGGGCGTGAGTTGTATAGTGTAGACTTCCGCTGTGTAACATAAATAATAGTTGTAACTGAAGTTTGTACCTGTTTGTACAATTTCAGTTGTTTTTCCCATGTAGTATATTATGTTCTTATGACGTGTGCTGTCGGGTGTCGCATCGCGCGGCACCACCCTCTGCGATCCTGGATGAGCGGATTCCGGTCCGCCACAGATGCCGTCAACAAGAGGGAAAAACTCCAACGGCAATGACGAAGATGATGGAGAACAAGTGTGACACTGAGGGAGTGAGAAAGAAGTTTGGTCATTTTCGGATCTTTTGCGAAGTAGCAAAAAGTTATTGAGAATATGTTATGGTCTTTTTGTTTGTTAAGGTTTAATAAATTGGGACATGCAAGTGGGTTTAAAAACGCTGAAGTCTGTTAGGTTGTTAATCTCCCCTATAGAGCAATCTAGAATCTAGTGGTGATGTAGGGTCCGCAGAGATAGAGTTTACTTATCTGCGTCCTAAGATGTAATCTGAAGTGATATCTGTTTCTGGTGAAATGGAAGTGGAATGTTCTGATTCAAAAAAAAAGATAAAGAAAACAAAGAAAATTGAGCTCCCTCATGGAGCTCATAATGAAATAACTTGTTTCTGAAGCCGTTGTCCCATATGAGACAAAAAGGAACTTGCTTGAAAAAAGAAGAGGGAAATAAAGCAAGGTATAATCTTGCCTATTTCTGAATCAAGTGCAAATGCATAAAGTTGTACTCCTTGACTCCAATCGAAAGGGGAGATAAAGGAGCGGTAGTAACAACCAGGAACAGTGGAGAGATAAGAAATGCAATAATGTGGCAGCTTCCAAGCATTCTATTGAAACAAAAATTATTGGATTGTCTGTACGTGGGGTGTATTGGGCTTGGCCCATGTATCTAGCTCTGGGGCTATATGTACCCTCGACACTCTATTATGAAACCCTAATTCATTTTTCCCACTCCAATATGGTATCAGTCTAGTTTCCTTTCTCTCCTCTCTCTCTCTCTCTCACATGGACTCGAGCGGGCCGACGCCGCCAGCCGTGGGCGCGCCGCCGCCGACCGACCCTCCTTCCTTTCCTCCCTCCGCCCCTCTGGCTCCCGCTGCCACCACCACCCCACCCACGGGGTCGGCTGCCCCTCTGACTTCCGCTGTCGCCGCCGCCCACCAGTGCCGCCCCGGGCCACCGCCGCCTCACCTGAGACGCCCTGGGCCGCCCCACCCTCGGAGTCGGCAGCCGCCGGCTCAGCCGCGCCGCCTCCTCACCTGTGCCGCCTCGTCTGCGCTGCCGCCGCCGCCAGACGCTCAGCCGCCACCGGCCCCTGGTCAGCTGTCACCGCCGGCCCCTGATGTGTGGCCGCTGCCAGCCCCTCGTGTGTGGCCACTGCCAGCTGGCGTCCAGCCGCCGCTGCTGTCCAGCCTATGGCCGCCGGCGGGTCTGCAGACCGCGCCGTCACCAGTGGTACCTCCCTACATCACGGGTTTGGAGTCCCTCCCCTCCCGGGCAGCTACTGCTGCTTCCCCTGGATCGTGGGTCAGGATGATGCCACCAGGATGTCCTGCTTCTTCGGCATAGAGTGCCTCGTCGCCACCGCCGGCGGCTGCCGTCTTTGCTACTCTCGCCAATCCGGTGGATCCCACTAGTGGTACTGGTCAGCAGTCTGTGACTGCTTCCGGCGTCGTCGCTGCTCTGGCGGCTGCTCGCGAGCGTGAGCAGACTCTTGCTCTTGCCTTGGAGCAGGAGCGAGCTTCCATGTCGGCTATCACTCACCAGCTCGAAGAGGACACACACCCGCAGTGGAGTGCCACTCGTGAGCCCTCCCCAGGCGACAAAGCTGCCTACAGCACCTACGCGGCTTCCCTCTCGCCGCTCTCCACGCTCAGGTGGCTGGTGTCCAGAACATCCGGACGCTCGTCCCGGTTGTCCTCAGGACCGACTCCACCTCGTACGCCAGGTGGCGTCACCTGTTTCTCCTCACGTTAAGGCGTTTTCGCCTTGACGATCACGTCCTCCGGGACGACTCCCCGTTGGACGACTCCTGGATCAGCATGGACAGCCTGGTCCTTGCCTGGATCCTCAGCTCTATCTTTGAGGAGCTGCAGGACATTGTCGGGCAGCGTGGTGGCGGCACTGCTCGTCAGGCGTGGTTCATCCTCGAGCAACGCTTCCAGGGGAACCGCGCGACCCGAGTTCTTCACATCCGGGCGTAGTTCGGGGCTGCTGTCCAGGGAGACCTGTCGGTCTCCGCCTATTGTCACCAGATGAAGGGTACGGCGGATGCCCTTCACGACCTTGATGACCACGTTCCGGAGACTTCTCTCGTTCTTCAGGTCCTGCAGGGCCTGAATGACCGTTACTCCCACCTTCGGACTGTGATTCTTCGTGAGGAGTCGCTCCCGACCTTCGAGAAGGTCTGGTCTGATATCGAGCTCGAGGAGATCACTTATGGAGGCCCTGTCGTCTCCTCGACTGCCACCGCTTTCTACGGCTCTGGGCAGCCCTACGAACCTCCTCCACCTGTTGCTCCTTCAGGGGGGCAGCCGCCGCGCCCGCCTACCACTCCAGGGGCCCCCTGCCAGCGCTAGCAGTGGTAATCGTCGTCGTGGTGGTCGTGGAGGTTCTGCATGAGGTGGTACTACTTGCGGTGGTGGCACTGGTCACGGTGGTGGCGTAGGTGCTCTGCGACCCTGGCCCACTCCCTACAATCCGTGGACTGGCCAGATCTCCATGTGGCCTGGGCCGTCTCCGGGTCTCACGCCACCTCGTCTTTCGCGACCTCAGGCAGCCTACGTGGCCACTCCTACCCACGGCGGGCCTGGCTACCCACCTGGAGGACAGTGGACTCCGACCTCTGGTGGGTCGTCCACCCGCTGGGGCTCGCGTGCTGAGTCCTCGGTGCAGCACACCACTCCTGACGGGTGGGACCGTCAGTCGCTGGCTTCCTCCTTCAGCACGATGACTCTCACTCCACCCGGTGTTGTCTGGGTTGCTGATTCAGGCGCATCGTACCACACCACTCATGATGTTGGTATACTCTCTTCTACCCACCCTTCTCACCCTTTTTATCCTTCATCTATCGTTGTTGGGAATGGGTCTGTTCTTCCTGTCACCTCAGTAGGTGACTTAGGTTCTTCGAGTTCTTTCCAGCTCAGAGATGTTCTCGTTGCTCCTGATATTATTCAAAATCTTCTTTTTGTTCGTCGTTTTACCACTAACAACCATGCTTCCATTGAGTTTGATCCTTTTGGTTTATCTGTGAAGGATCTTACTACTCGGTGTCTTCTTCACCGCTGTGAGAGTTCGGGGCCCCTGTACACGGCTTCACCTTTTGCCCTGGCTACGACAACTTCGTCCACGACTTGGCATCGCAGGCTTGGCCACCCTGGTGTTGATGTCTTGTCTAATTTGTCTAATAGTTCAGTGATTTCGTGTACTAGGGGCACTGATGAGTCTATGTGTCATGGTTGTCAGCTCGGTCGCCATGTTCGGCTTCCATTTACGCACTTTGTTACTCATGTTGAGCGGATTTTTGATGTGATTCACTGTGATCTTTGGACTTCTATTGTCAGTGTCTCGGGTTATAAATATTACTTGGTGATATTTGATGATTTTTCACACTATTCGTGGATTTTTTCCTAGCGACAGAAGTTTGATATGTACGTCACTCTTTCTCACTTCTTCGCTTGGGTGTCCTTCCAGTTTGGTCGCATTATTCGAGCCGTCCAGTGCGATAATGGGCGCGAGTTCGATAACTCTGCATTCTGTGACTTCCTTCTCTCTCGCGGTGTTCAGTTGCGCATGTCTTGCCCGTACACTTCCCCTCAGAACGGCAAGGCCGAACGCATGATTCGTACCACTAACGATGTCATGCGTTCCCTGATGTTTCAGGCCTCCATTCATACTCGGTACTGGGCGGAGGCTCTTCACACCGCCACTTTCCTCATTAATCGCCTTCCTACTAAGGCGATTAGTGCCCCAACCCCCACTTTGCTCTTTTCGGCACCACTCTCTCTACGACCACCTTCGAGTCTTCGGGTGCGCATGCTACCCTAACCTGTCCGCCACAGCTCCTCATAAGCTTGTGCCTCGTTCGACTCGGTGTGTCTTACTCGGGTACTCCCCTGATCATAAGGGGTAGCGGTACCTTGACCTTGCTACCCGTCGTATCTTGGTCTCTCGACACGTCGTCTTCGACGAGTTCTCCTTCCCCTTTTCCACTTGTCCTCTGACTCTGTCTCTGAGTTGAATTCCCTCTTCTCTACTGACCCCGAGGCCGCTCCTATCCAGCGACCTTGGTTTTTACCTTCTGCAGGTTACCCTCCCGCTGCGCCCCGTGCGGCCCCGACACCACCGACGTCGCCCACCGCGCCACACGCGACCCCGACATCGCCCGCTGCTCCATGCGCGACCCCGGCGCCCCCGACGTCGCCCGCTGCGCCACGCGCGGCCCCGGCGTCCCCGACGTCGCCCTCTGCACCACGCGCGGCCTCGGCGTCCCCGACGTCGCCCGCTGCGCCACGCGCGGCCTCGGCGTCGCGGTACGCTGACCCCGCTCTTGTCTATCAGCGACGAGCGCGGGTTGGTGCACAGACCTCTTCCGGCCCCGAGCCTCTAGTGTACCACCCCCCACTGCTCCATCGGGACCCCAGTCACGTCCACTTAATGGTGACCCGACGAGCGGCTAGGGTTCTCCGTCCGGTGGAGCGGTTTTTGGTTCCTCGCCCTGGTCGTGGCAATGTTGTCACGGGCACGTGGGTATTCACGCATAAGCGGAAGGCGGATGGGTCCTTGGAGAGGTACAAGGCTCGGTGGGTCCTTCGGGGCTTCACTCAGCGCCCTGGTGTCGACTACGACAAGACCTTCAACTCGGTGGTGAAGCCGACGACGGTTTGGACCATTATGTCGTTGGCTCCCTCGTGTTCTTGGCCTGTCCACCAGTTGGACGTCAAGAACGTCTTCCTCCACGGCACGCTGACGAAGACGGTGTACTGCAGTCAGCCGACAGGGTTCGTTGATTCAGCTCGTCCAGACATGGTCTGCCGGCTGAACAAGTCCCTGTACGGCCTGAAGCAGATGCCTCGGGCTTGGTACAGCCGGTTCGCCTCCTTCCTGGCCTCGCTCGGCTTCGTCGAGGCCAAGTCGGACACCTCACTCTTCGTCTACGGCCGTGAGGGGACACTGTGTACCTCCTCCTGTACGTTGACGACATCATCCTCACGGTGTCCAGTTCGCCTCTCCTTCAACGTACGATCCCCGCCCTGCAGCGAGAGTTCGCGATGAAGGACTTGGGCCAGCTTCACCACTTCCTGGGCATGACAGTCGAGCACTGATCGGGCGGCCTGTTCCTTCACCAGCGACAATACTGCTTGGACATCCTCCAGCGAGCGAGCATGGCTGACTGCAAGCCGTGCTCCACTCCGGTGGACACTCGAGCGAAGGTCTCCTCCGCCGACGACGCTCCTGTTGCTGACCCCACTATTTACAGGAGTCGTGCAGGTGCTCTCCAGTACCTCACCTTCACAAGAATATCTCCTATGCGGTTTAGCAGGTGTGCCTCCATATGCATGATCCACGGGAGCCGCATTTCATCGCTGTGAAGTGGATACTTCGGTACCTGTGCGGCACCCTCGACTACGACCTCCTCCTTCGAGGTGACTCGGCTTCTGAGCTGGTCGTCTACACCGACGCTGACTGGACGGGCTGCCCGAACACCCGTCGGTCCACCTCTAGCTACGCTGTCTTCTTGGGCGGCAACCTCGTCTCCTGGTCCTCGAAGCGGCAGCCCGTGGTGTCACGCTCGAGCACTGAGGCAGAGTACCGCGCCGTAGCCAACGGCGTGGCTCGGACCTCCTGGCTCCAGCAGCTGCTTCAGGAGCTCCACTCCCCCGTCGCCCGGAGCACGTTGGTCTACTGCGACAATGTCAGTGCCGTCTACCTCTCCACCAACCCAGTCTAGCATCAACGCACAAAGCATGTGGAGATTGATCTTCACTTTGTTCGTGAGCAGGTTACCCGTGGCGAGGTCCGGGTCCTCCACGTCCCGACGACGTCGCAGTTCGCCGACATCTTCACGAAGGGTCTCCCTTCATCATTATTTCTCCGAGTTTCGGTCCATTCTCAACATCTACCGTGGCTAGATGTTGGGACTGCGGGGGGTGTTGGATTGTGTGTATGTGGGGTGTATTGGGCTTGGCCCATGTATCTAGCCCCGAGGGCTATATGTACCTTGAACTCTATTATGAAACTCTAATTCATTTTTCCCACTCCAATAAAAATATCTTGTACAAAAAGGATCGATGAGCAAGCAAAACAGCAGGTACTTTGGACCTCATCACATGCCAGTGAGATTGATACTATTGGACAGATGAGGCCATAATGGTGCTGTTAAGTAAGCTTATTAGGCAGAGCTTACTATACTTTTCATTGAATTATGAAGATCAAATAGCTAACATCATTCATGTGAATGTATAAGCCCTAGTCTGTTAAGTTTGCTGTCAAATTTTTCTATATGAATCTCCACTTTCGTGATTTTCATTTTTTGTAAAGCTGGATGCACCCTGAGCAAAGGTTTACTGAGAGAAGTACCCAATGAATAGGATATTATGCCGTGAATATAGAACTCCAGTGGCTAGGAATAAATTTTGCATGTAGTTGTCAATATATAGTGCCAGAATCTTAGTATTTTTTCTTTTCTTTTTTCTTGGTTCTCTTATCTCTTCCTCTCTTTTACTTCATTGAAATATATATATATATATATGTATATATATAATTATTATGTTTCATGTCTAGCTGACCCCAACATGCTTGGGATAAAGGATTGAATGTTGTTATTGTTGTTGAGTTGTCAATATATAATTACTTATGGATATGGAATAACAGGAAACCAACCTGGACAATGTGGTTCTGATATTTCAAAAGAAAAAGTGATTCTAGGCTATTATCAAATCTCGGCCACAAGCAATAAGGTGTTCAATGAAACAGAAAAAATGAACAGTTGAACATATGGCATTATCGCAAATAGAACCAAATGTCATTCTAGGCAACGTACACAAGAATGATACAAACAAAGGGCAGGAAGGCTATCGGAACAATCATCGTGTTAACAGTTTGATCCACCAGTTGAACGCAATTCAGCAAGACTCGCCAACGTACTCAAGTTGCTCGATGAAAGAAACGAGTACACAAAAAAGAAAAAGCGTGCACCTTGATGCCCGGGTACGACATGGCGAGCTCTTCCTCGGGGATCACCACGGGCCACTTCTCCCCTCCGTCGCGGAACATCTGCTCGGTCTCGATGAGCCGGCCGCGTGCGAGGATCTGCTCCCGGATGCCCTGCGCGGTGGCGCCGTCGGCGGCGACGAAGGCCTCCTCGGCTCCGTTGAGGTAGGTGACGAGGACGCGCGGGGGAGGGAGCTGCGGCGGCTTGGGGTCCTCGGCGGCGGGCGGCGAAGGGAGGCGCCGCAGCTCGACGGAGCAGGCCGGGTTGGAGTCCTTGGCCTTGCGGCCGTTGCACTGCGCCAGCAGCTCCACCGCCGCCGCCTTGCGCGGGTCCAGGGGACAGTACTCCACCACCACCTTGGACAGGAACTTCAGCATCTCGTCTCTCCCGTTCTCTCGTCGCCGCTTTCTTCCTCCTCGCTCGCTCGCTCGCACAAGATTCCTTGGCGGCGCGACTGGTTCGGGCAGTGGTGGAATGTTGAGCTAACTGGGTTGGGTTTGATTGATTCAGTTGTGGGCTCGGCCCAGGGAGCAAAACTCTGAAACAGGCGGCTGCTTCAGCTTTCTTTTCACTTGCTTGGTAGGTTTATGCAACTAAATCAAAGATATATTTGCGGTGCCATCCCATGTGAGAATTCTATTGAAATTTAAACATGTGAGGAACGCCTATATATAATAGGGCATGTTCTGTTGATCTCAAATCCAGTATTCTTTTAGTGCACAAAGGCTAACAAAGACCAAATTTTGAGGTAAAAAACTATTCGAACCAAGAACCAAGACAATTTTTAGGCCATCTGAAATTCCGACATGTGCCATTACATTTCATCATCAATGAAAAATTATCGCTGGAGTAACCACGTACCCCTATATGGACTTCCATTTAAATAGCTGAAGAATCACTCAAAGGAAATACGAGTGCTTGAAGAAAGAATGAGAGATTCAACGTTCAGGCAGGCAGTAACAGATTAAACCTTTATTACAGACAGAGTATTATAGTGTTTGCTAGAAACAAAACCATTGTTGCGATCGGCCACGACTTGACACCAATCAGGAACCCAAATAAAAACTAAATTCAAGATTTTTGATGAAAAAATATTCTAATAAACAATTCACTCAAACTTTCATAAAACTGTAGGCTGTAATAAGCAGCTTCATCTTATTTCAAGGCTTCAACCGTCCAATCAAACCCCTGCCATCACTTGTTTTCTTGTTCAGGCCACAAATCATTCAGGGAATAGCTTTATGAAAATCTCAAACTCATTCAATCTGACCTGCAAATAGAAGGGCGAGTGGACTGAAACCATCCATATCCATAAAATAGTATGTTGTATGTTACTTATAAAAAGGCATATAATTTTTACCTCCCATGCCATAGTACTTTGCTTAGATTTCAATTGCCAATCGACAGTATTCATGTCCATGACAGGCCCTGGTACCAAAGCAGCCCTGCAAAGCGGCAGGGGCAAGCGTTTTAACCATTTTACCATGAGGTTATGTACATGGTTAAGCATAAAAGTCTCAGGCAAACATACCGATGAGTACCACAGCACGAGCGTCTGAGCCGTCTAGCTCCGATGGAGCTTTCACAGAAAATAGAAGTGTCCTCTGGGAAAGCTTTCTGCGGATGCAGGTTACATCATCAAAGGCCTTATAACCACAGGACTATGAATTTGGGGCATATTACTTACGTTAATAATCAAGGTAGTAGTAACACCCTGCAGCTTTCTGCTCAGTGTCCTTTGTAGATCCTAGCTTGTTAATCCGTGGCCTGTAAGTCGTTGGATCTGTCCTAAAGGTGACATCAAGATGCTGTGGTACACAGAGTGATAACAAAATGTCAAAAACTTCCCATCAAAATGCCTTGGAGCTATCTAGAATATTTAGTACTAATCATTTCATTTTTTATTTTGAACGGTTACTGATCATTTCATCCTACATAACCTTTACAGCCAGTAGTATGTCTATATTATTCTATTCAAGTGTCAATAAATTTCTTGCACATGCCAGAAAATCTTTGCATTCAAGTTTCATTAAATCCTCTATTCTCAATTACTGGAAATCATAGCAGGACAGGAAATCTGAACATACTGATAGAAAGCGGTTCATTCCAGATGCCAGCGGTTCTGGTGCATTTGCAGTACAGTCAACCGAAGGTTTTCCCTCGAAAACAACAAACTTGTCAGCAAGGTATGTCGCCATGATGAAATCATGCTCGACAACAAAAGCTGTTTTCTTTCCATGAAGGATAAACCTTTTTATGACCTTTCCTGCAATAAGGCGCTGCTCTGAATCAAGATGGGCGCTTGGTTCATCTATGAGGTAAATATCAGCAGGCTGCAAATTGAAACAAACAATGAATCTCTAAACAAAAAATAAACGACCAAACAACATATGTTGAATAGTATTACTACAACAAAATTTCCTTCTAAAACTGGAACTGGCTTAGGTTATAGTAATTTCTTATAAATGACAGAACAAATGAACGGTCTGCAGAGAATCCCTGCTCCAATTAAAAACAACTAATTACTTAATTTTACAATTAGAAATATGTCTAAAAAGTTACTTTTAGTGTTTAGCTGACCCCAAGTGCTTGGGACATGGCTTTGTTGTTGTTGTTGTTGTTGTTAGTGTTTATTTGGGAGCTTGGTGCTTTGTCAAGGATTTGCTCTTGCAAAACCTCGTGCCATTTGTAAGTGCTCTAAAAAAGCTTCGGACATGAGCCCGAAGTAAGTACTTCAGTGTTTTTCAAAATAATAACACTTAAGAGAAAGGGGAAACATTATGTACAAACAACTGACTAGAAGCAAGCTGAAATTAATACGACTATGCCCAGTTATTTTATTTGTAACAAAGTTGCATCTGACTGCATTATCAGTTTCTTACTGCCCACATTATAAGACCAAATGTGTATTGATTCTAAAACTATGCATATATTGCATATTCAGAATAAGCAAGCCAAGTAGACTGTCCCTTCTATACCAAAAATGTAGACAATAATATTTATAAAATATATGGAAAAGCATGAGTGGAAAATTCATGGGACTAAGGGAACAACAGAACACCGAAGTGGATGAATGAAAAAAATAGGTTCCGGTGTAAATTAGAATAATGCAGAATGGTGTATAGCAATCGAGGATATCATAAACTATGTGTTTTTCTTGAAAATATTTCTGTGCAGTAATATTAAGTGGTGCTTTATGTATTTTGCACATGAATATGTTTACAGTATTTCAAAGGGTTCTCATAAGGAAACAATGTGTCAAGGTGGCAATGCCAAGGAGAAATTTTCTGCCAGCAATATGATCTGGGGGAAGGAACCGCGGGGCGGATTATTACCTTTCCTAGACAGAGACAAAGTGCAACTCTTTGTAGCTCTCCACCAGAAAGATTTGCAACTTGCCTGTCCATGAGTTCTTCAATTTTGAGGGGTTTCATGACATCAGATCTGAACTGGGCATGACTGCAAGATCCAGGTATTTTCCTGTGTAGAAGCTCCCTCACAGTAAAGCTAACTTTAGATATCAATTCCTGAGGCTTGTATGAGACAGTATGCGAAGGCATATCAACTTCTTCATCTATAACTTTATCTGGCTTCATTTGCCCTGCCTGTAACACTCAGAAGAACAGCAAAGTTGAGGGTACTAATCAAAACTTTATTTTCCTCAAAAATGAATTGAGAACAAGGAAACATACAAGCATACGGATAAATGTTGTCTTCCCAGTACCGTTCTCTCCAAGCAAGACAATTATTTGGGAATCATTGAAGCTTCCTTCCATGATTGAAAGCTTGAAGCCAGCTCTTGTTTTCACCATGGTTGGATACTTGTAGTTTTAGTAAGTCTCACCCTCTATGATCTCATGAGTAGATTCAGTAACCTGAGCAGATCCAGAACATGCAGCATGTAAATTTGTGCTCAGAAGTGTTTATGCACACAGTAATATCACTTACTCTAAATGTAAGTTTCTCCTCGCGGAAACGCAAATTTTCTGTTGGGATAAAGCCATTCAGGAAAATATTGATTCCTTCTCTGACAGATGAGGGCAAAGTAACAACACCATATGCGCCTGGCCTCCCATAAAAACAGCATATGTAGTCCGATAAGTAGTCAAGGATGCTAAGATCGTGCTCGACAACAATTACATAGCTGCAAAATAGGAAAATGGTTTGTCAGCTGTAGAGTAAACTAACTTCAAATGTTTCAACTGATCTATGGTTCTTTTAAATGTAAGTTTTTTATTACTTTTTTGGCTGAAGCAAAGAACGGACAACTTGTGCAGCTTTCAGCCTTTGTTTCACATCAAGATAGCAGGATGGCTCATCGAACATATAAACATCTGCGTCTTCCATGACACGAGCAGCTATTGCAAATCTCTGGAGCTCACCACCAGATAGATCTGAGACATTTCTGTCCATAAGTTGATTCAATTCAAGAATACCACATAATGTATCCTTTACTTGTCTCTCGTCTTTCTTACAAAGAAGGTCTCCAACCTTCCCATTAACTGATTTTGGGATATGATCAAGGTATTGAGGTTTGATGGTTGCCTACTGTCACAGCCGATATTCCATAAGGAACACCGAGCGTATTCTCACATGTATGCCAGGATCAGTTGATTCATACATGTGCCGACAAGAGTGTAATATCATTATATTACAAGCCAAGTTTAACATACATCATAATATTACATAATTGTTCATAAAATATCAACTATTAGTACCAATACATTAAACACAACAGCGGAAGACTACATCATGGTTGCTCCATCTCCACAGGCGTTGCCCGGGGGTTTCGCCAACCTAGAATAACTCCTCGGGATCGAAGTATTCCTCGTCAAAGTCTACGTCTTCATTTGCACCTGAGTCAACATATGATATCCAACAAAAGCAAGTTTGAATACCGAAGGTACTCAGCAAGTGTAGGAAAGAATGTTATGAAGGCCAATAGCAAGGGAAGGCTAACATGGTTAAGCACTATGCATTAATCCTAAGCCTTAGCTTTGATTAGCAACCTATCTTACTAAGTGTTAATCCCATCATCATCATAATTAAGTCATTAATGTTAGGTTACACCACCCAACAACCTCTTTTGACTCACATCCATGTTTCTCTAATCATGGACAAGTCCAAGCCGCTCTTGACCGTGAGCACGGCTGTCATGACAGTTTGGTTCTCTGCAGAGATTGTACCACTTTACCCACAAGTAGTGATTTCATCCCCTGTTGCCAGGTGGACTAAGAAACCTCCCTGATATCCGTAGTTGCAAGCCACATTACACACTTCCTTTGGTGTGCGATCAGGAGATCACTACATGGCCTTTACAAAGGGTCTACCGGCAAGTACAAGCCCACTGAGGTTTCACCGCTGTAGTTCCTAGGAGTAACCCTCCCCTACAGAAGCCCCCTCTTGAGCCTTGCAGTTCCCAGGGCAGTCAAAAATGGACTCCCATTCCCTGCACCATCCAAACACTCATACTATACCGGCAAACTCCTAATTAATTAGCCAAGCTGCCCCATCTCAGTCTTGTGGTGGCACCGTAAAGCCGGGTTAACTGTTCCATGAACCGGTCCTTAGAATCTAAGACAGGCACTAACTCATTCCCGAGTCTCGTGCACGAAGCACCAACCAAACAACCAGCCTGCCTAGATTCATAACCACATGACACACACTTGTGTCCTTCATATAATCCCACAAGATAAGTAACATCAATGTTCCATTCATTATCTAAGTTCTAGGTATGCATAGCTAAGCACATAAAATGATAACCATTAAGTCCTATCTAATTCCCTCCATGGTTTTGCAAGAAAGATAAAGCAATAGAACTATGGAAACATCCTACATTGGGTTTCATATTAAAGATATCATGCAATTAATCTAACTATTCATCCTAGAATAGGAACAAAGTGGTCAAGGAACACTTGCCTTTGAATGAAGAGGGATTTACTTCAAACTCTTGATCTTGAAGATTGGGAATTAGTTCTTGGGTTGGTTCTATCCATGCATTTGCACCCACAAAACAGTGACAAACATGCCATAAGAATCATATCAAAGCATTTCAATCACATAGGTTTGGTTACACACATGCAACTATTGATCGCTTGTCATTTTATGTGAGTTAGAAGGGAAATATGTTTCAATTGGCTACCTATATCCTTTGATTTTACTATTGCCACATCCAAACACTCATTTTCAGTTTGTGAGATGATTTGAATAAATTTTTGAGTTCTATAGATATATATATGGTAATTGTTGTAATTAATTAAGCCCTAAAAATCATTTAAATTGTTATTATAATGATTTTCAGAACTCATATTTCTAATTTCTGCATTTCAGAACATATTTAAGTATTTAGAACAGTTTCCAAAATTTTTCTTTAATATACATTATTTTTATCCATATTTCAGTATTTATTTAATTCCAAAAATGCATTTTCAGCCATTTAAATAATTATTCTGGACTACAGAAACTTTAAATGCAATAAAACATAAAAACAGAATAATATTGGGCTGTTTAATAAATTTCTACAATTTTTCTGATATTTATATTATTTTTGTTAAATTTTCAGAATTAATTTGTCATTATATAATTAATTTCAGTGTTTGGAACTAATTACTTTTGATTTCAGATTTAATATTCTGGTCAGAATGTTTTAATAGTGTTTTGAATGAATTTCTAACATTTTCTAGAATTTATTTAGCCTATTTTGAATGATTACAGAAATAAAAACCAACTTTTAAATTGATTTGGGCTGATTTGCAATAAATTCAAACTTTCTGGGGTTCAAATTGAAAATACAGAACTATTTGGTTAATTTGCTATTAACACAGGGGCTATTTGGTTATTTTAAACTAAATTTGCTAATTCTAATAAGCCTAGGGTTTATTCTGCAAAGAACAGGGGCTATTTCTGGTTTATTTAAATCTCTAGGGACCCCTCTGTGAATTTCCTAACGTTTATAACTATTTTGAATGTGGGTCGTTGGATCTGAGATCAACGGCCCAGATTTAAAATAACCGAACCGGTACGCTGGTTTTAATCTGAGCCGTTGGCTCAGATCCGGCGTACCAGAGGCGGCCACGTCGCCCTATACTCGTCTCCCCCGAGTCCGGCGGCCGCGCGATCACCGGCGAGCGGCGGCGGTGGCCGGAATCTCTCGGTTTTTGCCGTTTCTACACCATTTCACGATCTACTCGCACCGGAAGAGAGAGGAGAGAGTGGGGAACTCACTTAGGTCGATCTTTGAACCCAGAAACAGCCGGATGAGCGTGATCGACGGCGACCGTGAAGGATCTCCGGCGATCTTCGTCGATGATGATCTCCAGGCACTTTTCCTCAGGGAATTTGATCGGGAATCCTCTCTGGGGGTTGTTGGAGTATGTAGGAATCACTAGAATCAAAGATCTCCGAGTGTTTTCGAGAAATTCGACTTTGGGGCGGTTTTTCAAATCGGGAGAAGTGAGGGCGGTTCTCAGGGCAGAAATGGCCGGCGTCGGGGGGGTATTTGTAGGGGGGAGCGAGGCGGCGGTTGCTCGGGCGTCGGTTGACGAAGGGGCGCGCGAAATCGGCCATGTGCCGGCGGTTTTCTCCACATGCGATAATAGGGCGGAAATGAGAGGGAGAGAGGGAAGGGGGCGGTTGCTCGGGGAAGAAGGCCGTCGGCTGGGCCCTGGTGGCAGTGGGGAAGAGAGGGGGGAAGGGGTTTGGTCACGTTTTTGTAAAATCCGGTTGTTACACCTACCATTGAAACGCATTAAGAATAACTCACAACACATAAATATATTGTTACTAACTCCATATATCCAGAATAAAAAGGAACACTGAAATAATAGTGACTATTAAATGGTTTCACAAAGTTAATTGTATATTCGCAGGTGTTCAACATATGTCAACATCAAAGAAATACTGCAGTACCATTCTGGACTAAGAATTAACTATGGTCCGCAGGAGCAGTGAATGTTTGACCGAAAGAATAGCAAAAAGACTAGAAGTAAACATGGAACTACTTGTTCATTAACATCTTTAATATTTTCTCCAGAACCTTTTAATACAACTGTGAATTGGAACAGGACCAGAAAACGTTTTCTACTGTAAAATTTGATGTGGAAAAAATAAGAGAACAAGGAACACCAAACCAACAGTACACCTGGATAGTTACTGTTAGACTGTGTATACCTACATATATGTAACCCCCTTGGCATTATGAATAGACTTCATTTTCCACTCCAATATGGTATCAGGCTAAAAACCCTAACCCTAGTCTCTCTCCCTCTCCTTTCTCCCCCGAACAGCCGCCGCCTCCTCCCGCACCACAGCCGTCGCTGCTGCCTCCTCGCATGTAGCAGCACCGCCGCCACCTCCTCGCGTGTGCCTCTGCCTGGCCTCTGCCTCCGCGTGCGCCCACTCGGTCGCCCCGAGATCCACCGAGACCCGCACGAGCTGTCACGCTGGACGCCGCCGCCACCGCCAGACCCGACGGCGCTGCAGTCGGCCTCCTGAGAGCCGCCGCCGGCCACCAGCGCCGCCGCCAGCCACCTGCGCCGCAGCCAGCCTCCCAAACGCCGCCGTCGGCTTCCCCGGCCCCGGCGCGGCCGGATCCGCTGCCGCCCTCCTTGTTGTCGGCTTCCCCGGCCTTGGCGCGGCCGGATCCGCCGCCGCCCTCCTCGTAGTCGGCTTCCCCGGCCCCAGCGCGATCAGATCCTGCGCAGCCCTCCTCGTAGTCGGTTTCCCCGGCCCCGGTGCGGCCGGATCCGCCGCCGCCCTCCTCGCCGCCAGCTCCCCCAACCCCGGCACAGCCGGATCTGCCGCCGCCCTCCTCGTCGTCGGCTTTACCGGCCCCGGCGCGGCCGGATCCGCTGTCGTGCCTCCCATGGTCGCAGCCGCTGCGCCTCTCCTGACCGCCACGCCTCCGCTCCTCCCCATGGCTGCAGAAGCGCCCCCGCTCCACCCCATGGCCGCCGCGGCGTCTTCACCCTCCTACCCCGCGTTCCTGGCCTTCCGCGCGCGCCCGCGTTGCCGGCCTTCCGCGCGCTTCCTTGCTCTCCTACCCCACGGCCTCGGCCTCAGCCGCGCGCGTCCCTCTTCCTCCTACCTTGCGCTTCCGGCCTTCCGCGCGTGTCCCTCCTCCTACCCCGCGCTGCCCGCCTTCCGCACGCATCCCTTCTCTCCTGTCCCGCGTTGTCGGCCTTCCGCGCGCGTCCTTGCCCTCCTACCCCGCGTCGTCGGCCCCCGCCACGTGCGTCTGTGGCGGACCGGGATCCGCTCATCCAGGATCGCAGAGGGTGATGTCGCACGATGCGACACCTGACAGCACCCATCATAAGAATATGTTGTATTACATAGAAAACCAACTGAAACTGTACAAACTGGTACAATACTCAGTTACAAACTAAGATTCATATTACACAGCGGAAGTTAAATTTGTACAACTCACGCCTGCCTATCTAGCAAAAGTCGGTTGTCCAGCCCTAGGGCAACCCACACTAGCTGCACTCCTCAGCTCAGCGCGGCGTGTACGGCTCCCACTCAGCCGTGGTCCCCGACGGAGGGTAACCCTCGCCGGTGGAATCGTAACCCGAGTCCGTAGGTGACTCCTCACCTTAAAAACACTTAAGCAGCAACCATGAGCACGATATCTCAACAAGACTTAACCGACTCACCTAGGCATGAAACTCTACATGCAGTTTACGCGAACATGGGATAGTAATTTCAATAAATGGACACGCCTACAAGTTCATCCTTAGTTTATCTTTTAGCCACAAGTTAACAATTCATGAATAAGAAATTTAGTAAGCAATATTTGGTAGCACACATGTAGCAATACAATTATACATATCAGCAGAATTGAATCATAACATTCCCTGGTTTATCTACGTTACGACGCAGTGAACAAGCGGTACTCGTCACCGCGAGGGACGACGAATCGACTCGATATACACCTGCAGGGATACCCAAAGAGCACGTCACGTACGCCCACCCGTGGAGCTGCACAGCACGCTCACCCGATGCCGTACAGGACAACCTTTCACCCAATAGCCCAAACGTCGAACCGGTCGCATCGAAACGAGCAAGAGATTCCCTACACGGAGCATCTCTCTATGCCCGTTAGCAGATTTCCACCTTGCTGCTCTCAGCCTACACCTATAA
The DNA here is from genome assembly GCA_030760725.1 of Neostapfia colusana. Classification (NCBI taxonomy): domain Eukaryota; kingdom Viridiplantae; phylum Streptophyta; class Magnoliopsida; order Poales; family Poaceae; genus Neostapfia; species Neostapfia colusana. The sequence goes on along the minus strand of JASWHV010000014.1, from coordinate 3,884,079 downwards.
ATCGGTGCATTATGCCTCGACGCTCGGAGGTACATGCTACATCTATTTATCGGGGTCCATATATCCGATATGCCTTCGGTACGTTCAATACTTGTTCAGCAGGGCCGCACACGGATCGGTCCTCAATCGACACGGACAGGGCTGCGCACACAAGACTTCCTCTTGCTGGGCTCTAGCCCCTGTCTAGTCTCATTTTCATTACTAAAGTGATCTCACATCACTCGAAACAATCCCGTGTGTCCCAAGCCTAAACTCGCGAGTAGATTCTAACTACTCAACTTGTACCGAAGTCCTATGAATCAATAAGCATAGCCTGTCTACTCGAGGTCTTAGACACTACCCACACTCTTATAGGCAAATTCTGGTTATGCAAGTGGGGTTCCATCCATCCTACACCTAATGCACATTCATACTTCACACTAGACATGTAAACAAAGCAAAACTTTATAAAAAAGGTTAATGCAAACCGGGGCTTGCCTTGCTGTTGCTGGTCAGTTGTTAAAGCTTCGTCCGGAAGAAGGAAGTCGAGCACTTCCGGAATCTCCTCGCCTTCAGCGACTACACGTTAACGAGATACTACATGTCAATTCAAATGCAATGTGTAAACTTGAATAAGTAATTACTATAACTCTAGCTAGCCCTCCCCTTTGGCTCTGAAATTTTTATGGTGGCTTGGTGTGGTCCTAACCAGAGTCTTGACGAAGTTTCATTTGAAACAAGGTTAATTTAACCCTTGTACAAATAAAAGCCTATTTGGTTAATTATTAGAGCCTCTAATAAATTCCAGGGGTTTTCATGGCTCCAACCATTACTTTTTGGAAAATAAAATTTAAGATGGTTCCAATGGAACTGATTTCATGTCATTTTAAGAATTCTAGAAGAAGTTATGCCCTAAATAAGATTTGAGAAAATCTGAAAAATGTTTCTGTACATTTTTCTATTTCCTCAGGGCAGTTCACTTAATCACCTATTAGGGGGACTAAATGAACTTGGATGGGTCTGAAACTTTTACTGTGACTCCAGGATTTTCCAGTGAACCTCTCAGCCAAATTTCAGAATTTTTCACAAAGCAATTCTCCAGATAAAATTCCTAACAGTTTAAATTTAGGGAATTAATTCTGGAAAACTATTTAGTTTCATGAGCTGAAATTTATGTTGCTGGAAAGTACTCAAAATTCTAAGTTCAGCAAAATTTGGTTCACTGAATTTGGAGCTTCCTACACAAAGTTATGAATTTCTAAAGTTGGAGCTAATCCCTGAATTATTTTCCTACAGAAAATCGTTTCCCGCGTTTAACCCGAGGCTGACAGCGGGACCCGCCCGTTTAATTTGAACTAACCACGTGCTCGCGCGCGATTAGCATAGCGGCTGACACGTGGGACCATTGCCTTCGTCTTCCTCTCGACGTCGCCGCCCCGAGCCGCCGGAGCTCCGGCGAGGTCGGCGTTGCCGGCGATCTATCTCGCCGGCGATGGTGAGACTTGCCGTCCCCACATAATTTTGGTCGCTAAACACGTCGGACATCATGCCGCCGTCGGCTAACCGGCGTAGCTCGCCGGCAACGAGCGCTATGTCTCTGTGCCTCCTCGGCAACGTGTTCCCGCCCCCCTGACCACCTCCTTCACGCGCTAATCGCGTCACCACGTTCAGGGAGACCTCGAGAAACCCGGCATGACCTTGGTCGGGACCTAAACGGCCAGCAACCCGGACCTCACCGGCGACCCCCTCTTCCGCCAAACTGTTCTATGGTGAACCTATGGTTCCGGCGGTGGTTTCCTTCCGGTTTTTGATTGAGAAGGGGCGCAAGAACCTCTAGATGCTATCTCACAGCTCCGTTCGACGTCTCACACGACGATTCTCCCGAATTTCTCCTAAACCTAATCGGGTCCCAAAATGAGCTCCCCGCCCTAAACTGGAAAATTCTCCGCGCACAAAGGTCGAACCTTGGAACGGTTTGCGCGGTGGTCTCGAGGACAAGCTAGCGCTCCACTTTCCTGTGGACGTCGCGGGCGGAGGGTGATCACAGATCGGGTGGCGAGCGATCAGAACTCGGACGATTAGGCGGCTGGTTGCTGAGGTTCGCAAAAACAGGAGCTCGCCAGCGGTTTCGTGCCTTTTATAGGCCACTGAGGGCGGTGGAGGGCGCGACATCTGCTGTGCCACCTCCCACGCCGAAGCAGGAGCTGGCCGGCTGAGGTGGTCGGGCGCCGACGCCGTGGCTGGCTGGTGCGCGTGCTCGGTCGAGAGAAAATCGGCTGAGGATGCTTCTGTGTTAAGTCTGCTGACCAGTGGGCCCTCTTCTCCCCTCTAATTCTTTCTCCCCCTTCTGCTGCAAATATCCCAGCCACTAAACATTGAATGATAAACTTTGGCACTAAGTCACAGTTTGAATTTGGATTCTCAAATTTGAAATTTGTTTGGCCAAGTTTGCTTCACATTTAAACTGAAATTCAAATTCAGTTTTGAATTATTGCAAATTTAGCTCCCGACAAGATGAACTCCAATGGAGATGAAAATTGGTGGATTAACTCAGAAAAATGTGCTGAGTTTGAATATGAAGCCAACTTTTGAATCCAAGTGATGAAAGTTGCTGCAATTTGAATTTACACTCAAATTGGCCTCTTTTTCAAATGCCTCCAAAAGTGTCTCAAAAAGTGTTGGATTTGCATGACATTTGGCCTGAAGCTTCCCAAGACTATTTAAGTTCTAGGGGTGAGCTCAATCTCTCATGTTCATGTGTAGAAATCCTACTTTGTGAAAGTTAGGGCTTTCCCCTCTAATCACCCTCTTGATGGAGGTTACTTGCTTTTCACAAGTCTTCACAAGATATCCACAACAAAAGCTGTGGTGTTGTGAGGTGATGAAAAATTTTTTGCAAGTCCCTTTTCTTGGGCTTTTACATCCCTCCCCCCTTAAAAGAATCTCGTCCCGAGATTACAAAAGAAGAGACAGCGATGTAATAGTAACTCACCCGTGTTGAGACGCCATGAACTCCGGGTAATTTGAGCGAAGGAATTCCTCGTTCTCCCACGTCGCTTCTTCGGCGGTGTGGTTACTCCAGAGTATCTTGTAGAACCACAACGTTCGGCTACGTGTGGTCTGAGCTTTCTCATCAATAATTGTCACCGGATATTCATCATATGTCAAATCCGGTTGCAACTCGCCGATGTCTTTGGTAGGAACAGCAGCGGTATGATTCAGACATTTTCACAGTTGTGAAACATGGAAAACGTCATGAACACCAGCAAGAGATATCGGTAGCTCCAGTCTATACGCCGCTGGTCCACACTTCTCGGTGATGGCATAGGGTCCAATGAATCGGGGAGCGAGTTCTGTAAAAGCCCAAGAAAAGGGACTTGAAAAAACTTTTCATCACTTCACAACACCACAGTTTTTGTTGTGAATATCTTGTGAAGAATTGTGAACAGCAAGTAACCTTCATCAAAAGGGGATTGGTTCAAACTTTCTACACATATGATAACACATGAGAGGATGTTCTAAAACCAACTTAGAGTCATTTGCATGTTTGGACCCTAGTTGGATTAAGACCACCGAGTTGAAGTACTCAAGTGCAATGGGAGGGTTTGAAAATCAGAATTTGAACTAAATGTCCAACTCAAAATTCAAATGAGGGGAGGACATAATGGTGATTCAAAACTGTTGTGTTCAAACTCTTGGTTGCAGCAGCTAACACAAGAATCAAATTGCATATTTGGATTCCTTAGGTCCAAATTAGTGGGTAGGCAAAGTTTCAGTAATTTTTGAAAAGGTTTGCTACCCATTTTTTGAAAAAGGATTCAAATGTGCAAAGAATTCACATACACATTTGAATTTGGGGAAAATTTATCCAACTATCCAAATGTAGCTCAGTTTTAGACTCCAAACATTTGGATTGATTACTTGCCAAGTTTTGGGGATCTTTTGAGAGATGAAGGGGTACTGACCAATGGGGCCCACATGTCATTGGGAGGTTAAAAATTGCAAAAAGATCTGCAGCCTTCGGGGTTAAGTCTTGCTCACTCGAACAGAGCCGAGGAGTCCACAGACGCCACCGAGACACCACCGCAGCTCGCTCGAGGGCGGTATCCTTCGCACTGGCGAGATCCTCGTGGGGAGTATTAACTCTCAGCCGTGCCCCGTCTCGCCACAGCACCGAGACGACCCCCAGCCCCCGCCCTCTCGCACGCTAGAACACCGAGGAGCAGCCGCCGTGGTCAACCGCTCGGGAGCAATTTCATCTCGTGGGCAAGCCTCGGCAACTCACCCAAACAAGCACCACGGGACTTCTCATGATCCGCAAGCACCATTTCCAGTCGAGCTGAGCCACCACAACCCGAGAAATTGTGTTTTTCGCGGCGGCCGAAGAGAACCAAGGGGAGGTGCGCGCGTGGGCAGCTCGGCAGAGGGTCTTTCATGGCTGAGCAAGAACGGCCTCGGATGCACAAGAACCCGGCGGTGCTCATATCCGAAGCTCAAGCAGTTACCTGGTCCACAGAACGCGAATTTGAATAAAGTTCCCCGGCGGGCACGAACTGACCTCCCGGCACGGTAAACTCAAATTCAACCGCCACCCTTGTTCGTAGGTCATGAAATCTTGCACACAGGACCGCCACTCGTCGACGACCATTAGCCCTTCACATCCCTAGCTTGAAACCGCACGTAGGCCGAGTGTTTCTAGGTTTTGTTATGGCAATTATGGCGGGGAGGATCGGGCTCACGGTGACAGCTAGGTTAGAGCCTTCCCCGAGCCTTTGCATGGCGATTTCGAAGTTCCCGGGGATCCCCCGGTGCTGTAGAGCCCTCTCACCGAGGTTTTGGCAGGCTAGAAGAGTCGGGTGACATAGCCGAAGTGATCCCGAGCCGCTGCACCGTCGCCGGCTAGGTTAGGGCCACCGCCGGCCGGGGGAGATGGTGCCATGTGTTCAGCGCACGATTTTAGGCCCTAGTGGCGAGGGAGAGCACGGGAGCTGGTCGGACGGCAAAAATCAGCACGGCTACGGCGAGCCCGGCGGCGCGCGGGCGCGGGTGCGCGAGGAAGAAGACGAGCTTGCCGGGCCCGCTCGTCAGTCGCTCAGTAAATAGTGTGGGGATCTTCTGTTGCACCAGATCATCTATGACAATGCGGAAAACAGTCCATTTTCCCCGTGTGGGGTATCCGAGGGATTGACACGTGTGGGCCGGACCCGCTGTCAGGGATTTGAACTTTTCCCGGTTAATTCAAATTCTAGAATTTCCCCAAACTTTAGAACCTCATAACTTTTGCTAGGTAGCTCCAAATTTAGTGATTCAATTCAGGTTGGGTTCATCTTGAATAGATCTATCCAAATATGAACCAAATTTGTATGAAACTCATTATTCATTCTGGAAAATTCTTTAAATATTTTCAGCAAAAGAATTTTATAGGGAGTTTGGTTAATCCAAAAATCCTCAAATCTTGCCAGAACATTCTATGGGATGTTAGGGAACTCCTATAAAAGTTTCAGATCATTTGGAGTTGATGTGATCAGGGCAATTCAGATTTGAAAATGTTGTATTCACTTAAATACAGAAACATTTTCAGAGAATTTCAAAAACTTGGAAATTCAGTGCTGGGCAAATCTTAGCTCCAAAAATGCTAAAAAAATTCATGCAAACTCTATGAGCTATAATTGAAATTGTAGTTCACTAAGTTTGGCATGAACATGGGTGTTATCTCAGAATTAATTCTTCTTTGCTTAATTACTTAGAAAATTATTCTGAACAAACCACTCAATGAAAAGTGCTAATCTTTGGTCCAGAGGGTTTTCTTGTGACAAGGAACTTACATGAAAATTCTCAGCTCGATTGGAGCTCTGGATCACCCCTGTTCTGTTTAACCACTTGAGGTGATCAATATAGGAGAGGGGGAAAACCACTTAGGACTTGATCATGTGCTTAGGTCCAAACCCAAACCACTAGCCCCAGTTTCATTTTAAATTCTTAAACAGAGTTCCAGTTTTTGAAAACTTGTTATTAGAACTTGTAGCAGAATATGTACAAGCAAACTTATGTGCATATTCATTAACGTGTAGTCGCTGAAGGCGAGGAGACTCCGGAAGTGCTCGACTTCCTCCTTCCGGAAGAAGACCTAACCACTGACCAGCAGCAACAAGGCAAGCCCCGGTTTGCATTAAGCCGTTTATAAAGTTTTACTTTGTTTACATACGTAGTGTGAAGTATGTATGTGCATTAGGTGTAGGATGGATGAAACCCCAAATGCATAACCAGATGTTTCACCCAAGAGTGAGGGTAGTGTCTAGAGCCTCGAATAGACGGGCCATGCTTAATGATTCATAGGACTTCGGTACAAGTCGAGTGGTTGTAATCTACTCGCGAGTTAGGCTTGGGACACACGGGATTGGTTCGAGTGATGCGAGATCACCTTAGTAATAAAAATGAGGCTTGGCAGGAGTTAGGGCGCAGCAAGAGGGAGTCTTGTGTGCGCAGCCCTGTCCGTGTCGATTGAGGACCGATCCATGTGCGGCCCACGCTGATCAAGTTTGAACGTACCGAAGGCATATCGGATATATGGGCCCCGACAAACCGATGTAACCTAAACCTCCTGTCGTCGAGGCATAACACACCGATTTATAGGTGTAGGCTGAGGGCAGTAAGGTGGAAATCTGCTAACGGGCATAGAGAGATGCTCCGTGTAGGGAACCTCCTGCTCGTTTCGGTGCGACCGGTTCGACGTTTGGGCTGTTGGGTGAAAGGTTGTCCCGTACGACATCGAGTGAGCGTGCTGTGCAGCTCCACGGGTGGGCGTACGTGACATGCTCTTTGGGTGTCCTTGCAGGTGTATATCGAGTCGATTCGCCGTCTCTCGCGGTGAAGAGTACAACTTGGTCACTGAGTCGTGACATAGGCTAATGTATGAATGTTATGATATAATTGTATTGCTACATGTGTGCCACCAAATATTGCTTACTAAAGTTCAGATTCCCGAACTGTTAACTTGTTGCTAAAAGATGAATTAAGGATGAACTTGTAGGCGTGTCCATTTGCTGCAATGTTACTATCCTATGTTCATTGTACACCTCATGTAGAGTTTCATGCCTAGGTGAGTCGGTTAAGTCTTGTTGAGCCCTCGTGCTCACGGTTGCTGCTTAAGTATTCTTCAGGTGAGGAACCACCCACGGACTCGGGTTACGAGTCCACCGGCGAGGGTTACCCTCCGTCTGGGACTACGGCTGAGTGGGAGCCGTACCCGCCACGCTGAGCTGAGGAGTGCAGCTAGTGTGGGTTGCCCTAGGGCTGGGCAACCGACTTTTGCTAGATAGGCGGGCGTGAGTTGTATAAAAGAAACTTCCGCTGTGTAATAAAGACACTAGTTTGTAACTGACTATTGTACTAGTTTGTACAGTTCCAGTTGGTTTTCCTTGTAATATAATGTGCCTCATAATGTGTGCTGTCGGGTGTCGCATCGTGCGGCACCACCCTCTGCGATCCTGGATGAGCGGATTCCGGTCCGCCACAAGTTTCCCCTTCACGTCGAACCGGTGCACGCCTTTTATCGGAGATACCCGGAGATACACGTGTTCCCCGACATCAAAGTGCAACGGCCTACGCCTCTTATCAGCGTAGCTTTTCGGATTGAGCGGCCTTCAAGTTGTCTTGAATCATCCGAACACGCTCTTCGGCGTCGTTCACCACATCAACCCCGAATATGACCCTTTCACCGGACTCGCACCAGTTTAATGGGGTGCGGCACTTGCAACCGTAGAGAGCTTCATAGGGTGCCATCTTTATACTCGCTTGATAGTCGTTATTGTACGAGAATTCCGCCAATGGTAGGTGATCATCCCAGTTCCTACCGTGGTGGATGGCACACGCTCTCAACATGTCCTCTAGTACTTGGTTCACCCTCTCTGTTTGGCCACCTGTCTGAGGGTGATAGGCGGAGCTCCTAATTAGCTTAGTACCCAATGCAGCGTGCAACTGCTCCCAAAAGCGAGACACAAATAATGCACCTCGATCTGAGACTATGGTCTTGGGTACCCCATATAAGCATAGAATTTTCGCTATGTACAGCTCCGCATATTTGTCGGCATTGTAACGTGTATGCACTGGGATGAAGTGAGCTGTCTTGGTTAACCGATCAACGATTACCCAAATGGAATCATGCTTGTTGGACGTCACGGGTAATCCCACAACGAAATCTATGCTCACATCTTCCCATTTCCATGCTGGGATTTTTAGGGGTTGCAGCAGCCCTGATTTCCTCATATGATCAGCTTTCACTCGTCTACACGTATCACACTAGGTATTCAAGTTTACACATTACATTTGAGTTAACATGTAGTATCTCGTTATACGTGTAGTCGCTGAAGACGAGGAGACTCCGGAAGTGTTCGACTTCCTTCTTCCAGACGAAGACCTAAACCCTGACCAGCAGCAACAAGGCAAGCCCCGGTTTGCATTAACCCGTTTATAAAGTTTGCTTTGTTTACATGTCTAGTGTGAGGTATGAATGTGCATTAGGTGTAGGATGGATGGAACCCCACTTGCATAACCGGAATTTTTCCTATAAGAGTGAGGGTAGTGTCTAAGTCCTCGAGTAGACCGGCTATGCTTAATGATTCATAGGACTTCGGTACAAGTCGAGTAGTTGGAATCTACTCGCGAGTTAGGCTTGGGACACATGGGATTGGTTCGAGTGAGGTGAGATCACTTTAGAAATGAAAATGAGACTAGGCAGAGGCTAGTGCGCAGCAAGAGAAAGTCTTGTGTGCGCAGCCCTGTCCGTGTCGATTGAGGACTGATCCGTGTGCGGCCCTGCTAAGCAAGTATTGAACGTACCGAAGGCATATCGGATATATGGGCCCCGATAAACCGATGTAACCTAAACCTCCAGGCGTCGAGGCATAGCACACCGATTTATAGGTGTAGGTTGAGGACAGCAAGGTGGAAATATGCTATCGGGCATAGAGAGATGCTCCGTGTATTCGGTGTGACCGGTTCGACGTTTGGGCTGTTGGGTGAAAGGTTGTCCCGTATGACATTGAGTGAGCGTGCTGTGCAGCTCCACGGGTGGGCGTACGTGACGTGCTCTTCGGGTATCCATGCAGGTGTATATCGAGTCGATTCGCCGTCCCTCGCGGTGACGAGTACCGCTTGTTCACTGTGTCGTAACGTAGATAATTTATGGAATGTTATGATTCAATTCTGTTGTATGATATAATTGTATTGTTACATGTGTGCCACCAAATATTGCTTACTGAATTTCAGATTCATGAACTGTTAACTTGTGGCTAAAAGATGAACTAAGGATAAACTATAGGCGTGTCCGTTTGCTGAAATTTTACCATCCCATGTTCATTGTACCCTACATGTAGAGTTTCATGCCTAGGTGAGTCGGTTAAGTCTTGTTGAGCCATCGTGCTCACGGTTGTTGCTTAAGTGTTTTTCAGGTGAGGAGCCACCCACGGACTCGGGTTACGATTCCACCGGCGAGGGTTACCCTCCGTCGGGGACCACGGCTGAGTGGGAGCCGTACACGCCGCGCTGAGCTGAGGAGTGCAGGTAGTGTGGGTTGCCCTAGGGCTGGGCAACAGACTTTTGCTAGATAGGCGGGCGTGAGTTGTACAAATTAAAACTTCCGCTGTGTAATGTATACCTTAGTTTGTAACTGAACAAGTGTACTACTTTTTACATCTCAGTTTGTTTTCTATGTAATACAATGTATCCTTATGATGTGTGCTGTCGGGTGTCGCATCGCGCGGCACCACCCTCTGCGATCCTGGATGAGCGGATTCCTGTCCGCCACAGGCTGGTATCAGAGCCGCATTGGGGATATCACAGTAACTAAGGACTGTATTACGGGAAAACTTAGGTTTACGGTGAGGATTCGGTAGTTTGCCCAAGTAAGGACTATATTAGCATAGTTACTTAAAGTGGCAAGACTAACCTATGTGTTATAATTCTGAATTTTAATTACGTAATGACGCACCTACGCTCTGGTAAGAATGGTAAGGAATGCCAACGAAAGCGGTTCAATTTCGGTTAGCTCCTTTGACAAGGAACGTGGTTCAGGGATGAGTCTCACACCTTGGTGTGAGATGTCAATATGAAACTCTTGGACTCTTCATGTTCCTGAGTTCATATGAAACGCTGATCCCTAGCGTGCATTAGGCAAGTAAGTGGAGACCCCATCACGTGGTCAGTAACGCGAGAGTGTGCTCGTCTGGAAATAGCCCAGGAGGACATACGCAGCGCTTGCCATCGACATGCCCTGCAGAGCAGTAGGTGGTATCCGTTGGGTTTATAACATGCCCAACCGTGACGACCCGTTCATGATATACTCGGGTTCCCCGTCGTGTGGTGTTGAAACACGATCACGTATCTTGAGACGTGACTTAACTCAAGGACGACCGTATGACAATGATACGGGCGTTTGTATTTACTTTCAAATATGGATCTGCCTGAAATGGAAATAACCATTGAGTGCATCATTATTGTGTGGTCTTCTGCAGGTACTAACCACGTATGTATTCCATGTAGCAAACGTGTGCGAGAGGCCGTTTAGTGCCACAACTGAGACGTATATGATGGTACAATCCGGTTAGAATTTTCTTTTGTTAGGAACGTAGTACCGACATATCATAGGCATGTGCATGAAAGATAATGATAACAAGGAATTAAAATCACTAAGTTTCAACATTTAGGATCCTGATTGGGTAGAAAAATTTGATAGTTGATCGGTATAGTTCCAAAAGATTGAAAAACAGAGTGCTTTGTTTTAGGCAGCAGGTTTGCTGAACCTTAACAGAGCATAACTCATAGATCATTTGGCCAATGGAGGTGGGGGAGATAGTTCTGGAAAGATTTTTAAGCACTCTACAACTTTGTTGTAGACTTCCAGGGCTTAATCACCCCTTAAGATGGTTTAAATCCCGGAGGATTGTAAACTGTCGAGAACCAGGACAGATTTGAAACACTCTCTGGACTGTTCTGTTCTTCAAGCATAACCTACTATAGAAAAGTCCAAAATTTTCATATCATACATCTTTAGAAAGGGTGGGAGATGTGTTACATCGTTGTAATTCAAAGTTCCTGTATTTTCAGCACGGAATTCAGTGGAAATGTGAGTTGAAAACAGCAACTTCCTAAAGGAGGTGTTGTTGAAATTCTTCCAGAAATTTTGTTGGCTTTGAATTACCATAACTTTTTAACCAGAGCTGATCTGAGGGCAAATAAATACTCGTTGGAAATATATTGAAGTTAACTTTAACTTTGGTATTCAACTTGAGTCATGATAATGCCCAGAACCAGATCAAAATCTTGGATATGTAGAAACTGGTCATTGTGACAGAGGAAGGACAGTTGAACTCATTTGGGAGATTGTTGTACCCTGGGGGGTTTAAGTACTTCCAATGAGGTAGAACATACTCATGAGTGATTATCTTCAACTAGTGAAAGAATGAGTATATGCCTTACTAAAGTTTCTTTTGCTAGAGGCCATGTTTGTGTCGTATTGAAGATAAAAGGGTGGTATACGTGATGAAAAAGCGATAGTAACGTCTCGTAGTGACCAAACCTGGTTATGGTGAGCTTCCAAAGAGGAGGTTCATCAAGTTGGATTTAACTAGCTTGTATTTGGTCGGGTAATGGTGTAGCTTGTGCAGAGTTATTAATTATCCGTATACAAGATGTATCGCATGTTGTAATGCCATTATGTTTTACGCCTATTTTATTGGACTGCGTGCAATATGATGCGGGACTGATGGTTATTATCGTATGGTTGCAGACGGTTCGCACTCGGACCACGCACGAGATTGGTGGCTCTAGCCAGCAGGGAGGCGATGACTCCCAGCCACCTGCCTACGACAGCACGCCGCAGCAGCAACCACCACTGTCGCCTCCGCTTACCCTAGCGGATGTGATAGCGGCACTGGTGGGTGGTCGTGAGGAGCAGACCGACCTGCTCCCCACGATCGTGCAGAATACGTCCCAGGCAGGGGGGGCGTCAAGAGAGGGGGCCTCGTGAGCCCCGTGAGGTGACGTACTTAGACTTCATGAGTACGCACTCTCCGGTGTTCACAAAAGCCGCAGAACCACTCGAGGCCGACAACTGGTTGCGGACAATCAAGTCCAAATTCGGGCTGCTCCAATGTACGGAGCGGAAAAAAACTCTGTTCGCGGTGCAGCAGCTTCACGGTGCCGCTGGTGCGTGGTGGGCGAACTATGTCGCCTCACGTCCGGCTGGCCATGCCGTGGAGCGGGAGGAATTTCGGGAGGCGTTCCGCGCCTATCATATCCCTCCCGGGATAATGAAGAGGAAGTTCCAAGAATTCTTGGAACTAAAGCAGGACGAGAGGAGTGCCCATGACTACTCCCGTGCCTTCAACCATCTGGCGCAATATGTGTCAGACTACATCTCCACTGAGGAGAAGAAGCAGGAGCACTTCTATCGGGGGTTACACCCCGAGATGAAGACGCATCTCGTTCAATGGAATTGCGGCACCTTCAACGATCTCGTCAATGTCGCGATTATGCAAGAGGACGCTCAGCAGGAGTTGGCAGCTGAGCAGCGGAAGCGCAGCACTCCACCCAGCAGTGGGGGTGGCGCTCCCCAGAAGTACCACATGGTGTATCGGACACCATCCGGACAGCAGTGGCATCCACAGGCACGACCTCAACAGTTCGGGGGTTGTTCTTTCCAGGCACCCCCGTTCCGACGCCGATGCCACCATCGCGACCGCAACAACAACAGCAGCAGCAGACGGCACCCCGGGCGTTTCCACCGCCACAACGCGCCCCGGGTTTCCGTCCGCCGATCAGCGGAGGACCGCCCCGCTACACTTGTTTCACGTGTGGCCAGGCGGGCCATTTCGCGAAGGACTGTCCCCAGGGGCAGCAGAGCAGCGGGCAAGCCCAATTCCAGGGCGGTGCTCGAGGCCGACCTCCGGTCAAGAAGGTTGGTCAGCGGACTGGGGGCGTTTGCAAACTCGACAATGAGGATGCCCAGAGGGAGACAACGTGCTAGCGGGTACGTTCACTCTCAACGACCAAGCAATCATCATTTTATTCAATTCTGGTGCAACCCACAGTTTTATAAGTGCACCCTATGTGGCTAAGCATCAAATGCAATTCTTCTCAACCGACTGCACATATATGATCTGCTCACCGGGAGGGAAGATTTCAGCAAATATTGATGATTCCAAAAGCACCTCTGTGCTTCGGTGGAAAGCTATATCCCACCATCTTGATAATCCTCACGGGGCAAAAGATTGATGCAATCTTAGGGATGTCATGGTTACACTACCATGGCGCGGTCCTGGACACTCGGACACGGACGATTCATTTAAATTCTCCATTCCACCGTCCGCATTCCATGGTGTTAGACACTTCAGTCCGGGAAGTTTCAGAAATTAATAATGCTGAAGCTCTCAAGTTACAGGACATCCCCGTAGTCCGGGAGTACCCCGACGTGTTTCCGGATGATCTTCCGGGCATGCCACCTGAGCGGGATGTCGAGTTCAAGATTGAACTTGCACCCGGGACTACGCCCATATCACGGAGGCCATACAAGATGGCTCCGAACGAGCTGGATGAATTAAAAGAACAGCTTAATGATCTGTTGAGCAAAGGTTTCATTAGGCCGAGTTCCTCGCCTTGGGGATGCTCGGCGCTGTTCGTGAAGAAGAAGGATGAAACCTTAAGGATGTGTGTGGACTACCGGCCGCTCAACGCCATCACCATCAAGAATAAGTACCCACTGCCCCACATGGACATATTATTTGATCAGCTTGTGGGTGCAAGTGTGTTCTCCAAGATGGACCTTCGCTCTGGGTATTATCAGATAAATATCCGAGCGCAGGATATCCCGAAGACGGCCTTCTCGACGAGATACGGCTTATATGAATATCTCGTCATGTCTTTTGGTCTCACTAATGCTCCAGCCCATTTCATGTATCTCATGAACTCGGTGTTCATGCCGGAGCTGGACATGTTCGTGGTGGTGTTCATTGATGATATCTTGGTTTACTCCAAGACAGAAGCAGAACACGTCGAACACTTAAGGATCGTTCTTTAACGATTGCGAGACCACAAACTCTACGCCAAGTTTAGCAAATGTGAGTTTTGGATCAGCCAAGTGCCATTTCTGGGACATTATCTCAGCGGAAGGTATTGCAGTTGACCCAAGAAAAATAGAGCAAGTGCTGAAATGGAAAGCTCCCACTTCGGTTCATGAAGTCAGAAGCTTCCTCGGCTTAGCAGGATACTATCGGAGATTCATTCCAAGCTTCTCCAAGCTTGCTAAGCCGATGACAGAATTGCTGAAAAAGGGAACAAAATATGTTTGGAACACGACGCGTGAAGGAGCGTTCCAAGCATTAGTGAAGCATCTCACAACAGCCCCGGTCTTAGCTCAACCGGATACAACCAAGCCCTTCGACGTGTATTGTGACGCGTCCGGTATTGGGCTCGGCTGCGTGTTGATGCAGGAAGGACGTGTGGTCGCATATGGCTCACGCCAACTTCGGAATCATGAGCAGCATTATCCAACTCATGATCTTGAGCTTGCTGTTGTGGTTTTGGCGTTAAAAATATGGAGGCACTATCTCCTGGGGAATTTGGTGCATCTCTACACCGACCACAAGAGCTTGAAGTACATTTTCACCCAGAAGGAGTTGAATATGAGGCAAAGGAGGTGGTTAGAACTAATCAAAGATTATGAGATTGAAATTCACTACCACCCCGGCAAGGCGAATGTGGTCGCCGACGCGCTGAGTCAGAAGTCACATATCCATAACCTCACCATTACCCCGGTGGACCAGGAAGAGCCGAGTTTATACTTGGTTCCTTATGGATCGCTCTACAACCTTGCCCTCATCCCTACTATTAGGGAGGACATCATTGCAACTCAGAAAGTTGATAAGGGCATGACACATCTCCGGAGATGGATAGACAATGGGGAGATCAAATATTTCCGGAAGGATGATGAGGGGACGCTATGGTTCAATGACCGCATAGTCGTACCCCGAGATATGGAGCTGAGGAGAAAGATCCTCGATGAAGCTCACTTGTCTAAATACTCCATTCATCCGGGCAGCAACAAAATGTACCAAGATTTGAAAAAGAAATTTTGGTGGACACGGATGAAGCGGGAAGTGGTGAAGTACGTATCTGAGTGTGATACGTGTAGACGAGTGAAAGCTTATCATATGAAGAAATTAGGGATGTTGCAACCCCTGAAAATCCCGACATGGAAATGGGAAGATGTGAGCATGGATTTCATTGTGGGATTACCCCTGACGTCCAACAAACATGATTCCATTTGGGTAATCGTTGACCGTGTTAACCAAGACGGCTCACTTCATCCCAGTGCATACACGTTATAATGCCGGCAAATATGCAGAGTTGTACATAGGGAAGATTCTATGTTTATATGGAGTACCCAAGACCATAGTCTCAGACTGAGGTGCATTATTTGTGTCTCGCTTTTGGGAGCAGTTGCACGCTGCTTTGGGTACTAAGTTGATTAGGGGCTCCGCTTATCACCCTCAGACAGATGGCCAGACAGAGAGGGTGAATCAAGTACTGGAGGATATGTTGAGAGCATGTGCCATCGATCACGATAGGAACTGGGATGATCACCTACCGTTGGCAAAATTCTCGTACAATAACGGCTATCAGGCGAGTATCAAGATGGCACCCTATGAAGCTCTCTACGGTCGCAAGTGTCGCACACCATTAAACTGGTGCGAGTCCGGTGAAAGGGTCACGTTCGGGGTTGATGTGGTGAACGACATCGAAGAGCGCGTTCGGATGATTCAAGCCAACTTGAAGGCTGATCAATCCAGGCAGAAAAGCTACGCTGATAAGAGGCATAGACCGCTGCACTTTGACATCGGAGAACACGTGTACCTCCGTGAATCTCCGATGAAGGGCGTGCACCGGTTCGGCATGAAGGGGAAACTCGCTCCCTGTTTCATTGGACCCTATGCTATCACCGAGAAGTGTGGACCAGCGGTGTATAGGCTGGAGCTACCGGCATCTCTTGCTGGTGTTCACGACATTTTCCATGTTTCGCAACTGCAAAAATGTCTGAAGCATACAGCTGCTGTCCCTACCGAAGACATCGTCGAGTTGCAACCGGATTTGACATATAATGAATATCCGGTGGAAATTCTTGATGAGAAAGCCCGGAACACGCGTAGCCGAACGTTGTGGTTCTACAAGATACTCTAGAGTAACCACACCGCCGAAGAAGCGACGTGGGAGAGCGAGGAATTCCTTCGCTCAAAGTACCCGGAGTTCATGGCATCTCAACACGGGTGAGTTCCTCTTACATCGTTGTCTCTTCTGTTGTAATCTCGGGACAAGATTCTTTTAAGGGGGGAGGGATGTAAAAGCCCAAGAAAAGGGACTTACTAAAACTTTTCATAACCTCACAACACCACAGTTTTTGTTGTGGATATTGTGTGAAGATTTGTGAAGAGCAAGTAACCTCCATCAAAAGGGTGATTAGGAGGGAAAGCCCTAACTTTCACAAAGTAGGATTTATACACATGAACATGAGAGCTTGAGCTCACCCCTAGAACTTGAAAAGTCTTGGGAAGGTTCAGGCCAAATCTCATGCAAATCCAACACTTTCTGAGGCACTTTTGGAGGCATTTGAAAAAGAGGCCAATTTGAATGTAAATTCAAATTGCAACAACTTTCATCACTTAAATTCAAAAGTTGGCTTCATATTCAAACTCAGCACATTTTTCTGAGCTAGTCCACCAATTTTCATCCCCATTGGAGTTCATCTTGTCGGGAGCAAAATTTGCAAGAATTCAAAACTGAATTTGAATTTCAGTTCAAATGTGAAGCAAATTTAGCCAAACAAATCTCAAATTTGGGAAACCAAATTCAAACTATGACTTGGTGATTAAGCCTCACATTCAATTGTGAGTAGTTGGAGATATTTTAGTACAAACAGAGAGGAAAAATTCAAAAAGGAATTCGAGGGGAGACCCCACCTGTCAGCAGCCTTAACAGAGAAGTATACTCAGTGATTTTTCCTCCCTCTGCCGAGAACGCGAGCCAGCGCACGGCAGCGTCGGCGCCCGACCACCTCACCCTGCCACCTCCTGCACGATGACCACGGGCGCCGGGTGCAAAACGCAGTTAAAACACTAGCCCACGTGAGTCCGGCCTCACCCTCTCCGCTCTGCCCGCACAGAACCGAAATGAGACACTTCGTCGGCCGCTCCCCTCGGCTCCTCGTCGCGCCGCTGATCCAGGCGTTCTCGCGACCGGAGCTCAACAACAAAGAGACGCGTCGGAGGCCGCTCGAACTCACGGTGAAGATCTTACCCCCTTTCATGCTCTGTAGGGAGAGTATTTGTCCGTTTAGTCATTCGGTGTTCAAAGTATCGAATGGTTCAAAACCCGGAAATTCGGAATGGGTAGTTGACCACAGGGGATTCCGAGCTACACACACGTTCTGCACTTGTCCGCGACCACCTAGGATCAAAAACCAGCGAAAACCATGGGCTACGGTTACGGTTCTTCGAAATTTTCCGGTCACAGTTGATATCAGGCCTAGGTCGACGGTGAGCACGTAGCTCCAGCAATTTCCATAGCCAACCGAGCTCATATTTGTGCTCAGCATGCCATAGCGGAGCGGTAGGAGCAAACCGTTTGAAGAATAAGGCCTTGAGTAGCCCGGGCGACATCGTCGGAGTAGAGAGAACCATTGTCACCGTTGCGGGCATGGTTCCGGCTATCGCCGAGTTTCGGTGAGGGCACCAGCGTGTTCCTCGAGCCAAGTTGGGCCCAGGCGGTGAGAACCATCGAAGGTCGTGTAGTGAAACGGCCGGCGGCGAGAACTCCGGTGAGGCACCGCCGCGGGAGTCGTGGGATGGCGCGAGGTAGACGAAGGGGGGCCGGGTCCACCGGTCAGCCTCTGTTCGCGCGTGGGGATCCATTTGCGGCAAGATTTGGTGCGGCAGCACGGGTGAAACCCCGTGGGCCGCGGTGTGGCCGCATTCTCAGTGGGCCGGTTTAAGGAGTGGGCCCCACCCGCAGAATTTAAACATTTTGGGAATTTCCAGTTTTAGTGCAAACTTCAAATGCACATAACTTTTGCTAGGAAGCTCCAAATTCAGTGAACCAAATTTTGCTGAACTCAAAATTTTGAGTACTTTCCAGCAATACAAATTTCAGCTCATTAAACTTAATAGTTTTCCATAATTAAATCCCTAAATTCAAACTGTTGGGAAATTTATCTGGAGAATTACTTTATGAAAAATTCTGAAATTTGGCTGAGAGGTTCAGTGGAAAATCCTTGAGTCTCAGTAAAATTTTCAGACTCATCCAAGTTAATTTAGTCCCTCTAATGGTGTAATTAAGTGTACTGCCCTGAGAAAATAGAAAATATACAGGAACATTTTTCAGATTTTCTCAAATCTTGTTTGGGGCACAACTTCCTCTAGAATTCTTCAAATGACATGAAATCAAGTCCATTAGAACCATCTTAAATTCTAGTTTCTATAAAGTAATAGTTGGAGCCATAAAATCCCTGGAATTACTTAGAGGCTCAAATATTGACCAAATAGACTTTTATTTGTACAAAGCTCAAATGAACTTTGTTTCAAATAAAACTTGGTCAAGACTCTGGTTAGGACCATACCAAGCTACCATAAAAATTTCAGAGCCAAAGGGGAAGGGTTAGCTAGAGTATAGTAATTAATTATTCAAGTTTACACATTGCATTTTAATTAGCATGTAGTATCTCGTTAAACGTGTAGTCGCTGAAGGCGAGGAGACTCCGGAAGTGCTCGACTTCCTTCTTCCGGACGAAGACCTAAACCCTGACCAGCAGAAACAAGGCAAGCCCCGGTTTGCATTAACCCGTTTACAAAGTTTGCTTTGTTTAGATGTCGAGGTATGAATGTGCATTAGGTGTAGGATGGATGGAACCCCATTTGCATAACCGAAATTTTTTCCTATAAGAGTGAGGGTAGTGTCTAAGTCCTCTAGTAGAGAGGCTATGCTTAATGATTCATAGGACTTCGGTACAAGTCGAGTAGTTGGAATCTACTCGCGAGTTAGGCTTGGGACACACGAGATTGGTTCGAGTGAGGTGAGATCACTTTAGAAATGAAAATGAGACTAGGCAGGGGCTAGTGCGCAGCAAGAGAAAGTCTTGTGTGCGCATCCCTATGCGTGTCGATTGAGGACCGATCCGTGTGCGGCCCTGCTGAGCAAGTATTGAACGTACCGAAGGCATATCGGATATATGGGCCCTGATAAACCGATGTAACCTAAACCTCCGGACGTCGAGGCATAGCACACCGATTTATAGGTGTAGGTTGAGGACAGCAAGGTGGAAATCTGCTAATGGGCATAGAGAAATGCTCCGTATAGGGAACCTCCTGTCCGTTTCGGTGCGACCGGTTCGACGTTTGGGCTGTTGGGTGAAAGGTTGTCCCGTACGACATCGAGTGAGCGTGCTGTGCAGCTCCACGGGTGGGCGTACGTGACGTGCTCTTCGGGTATCACTGCAGGTGTATATCGAGTCGATTCGCCGTCCCTCGCGGTGACGATTACCGCTTGTTCACTGCGTCGTAACGTAGATAATTTATGGAATGTTATGATTCAATTCTGTTGTATGATATAATTGTATTGTTACATGTGTGCCACCAAATATTGCTTACTAAATTTCAGATTCGTGAACTGTTAACTTGTGGCTAAAAGATGAACTAAGGATAAACTATAGGCATGTCCGTTTGCTGAAATTTTATCATCCCATGTTCATTGTACCCTACATGTACAGTTTCATGCCTAGGTGAGTCGGTTAAGTCTTGTTGAGCCATCGTGCTCACGGTTGCTGCTTAAGTATTTACCGTCCGTCGGGGACCACGGCTGAGTGGGAGCCGTACACGCCGCGCTGAGCTGAGGAGTGCAGCTAGTGTGGGTTGCCCTAAGGCTGGGCAACCGACTTTTGCTAGATAGGCGGGCGTGAGTTATACAAATTAAAACTTCCGTTGTGTAATGTATACCTTAGTTTATAACTGAACAAGTGTACTATTTTGTACATCTCAGTTTGTTTTCTATGTAATACAATGTATCCTTATGATGTGTGTTGTCGGGTGTCGCATCGCGCGACACCACCCTCTGAGATCCTGGATGAGCGGATTCCGGTCCGCCACACCTATGGACGTCCCGGGCAGAGGATGATCACAGCTCAGGTGGCGAGCGATCAGAACTCGGGCGATTAGGCGGCTGGTTGCTGAGGTTCGCGAAAACAGGAGCTCGCCGGCGGTTTCGTGCCTTTTATAGGCCACTGAGGGCGGTGGAGGGTGCGACACATGTTGTGCCACCTCCCACGCCGAAGCAGGAGCTGGCCAGCTGAGGTTGTCGGGCGCCGACGCCGTGGCTGGCTGGCGCGCGTGCTCGGTCGAGAGAAAATCGGCTCAGGATGCTTCTGTGTTAAGTCTGCTGACCATTGGGCCCTCTTCTCCCCTCTAATTCTTTCTCCCCCTTCTGCTGCAAATATCCCAGCCACTAAATATTGAATGATAGACTTTGCCACCAAGTCACAGTTTGAATTTGGATTCTCAATTTTGAAATTTGTTTGGCCAAGTTTGCTTCACATTTAAACTAAAATTCAAATTCAGTTTTGAATTATTATAGCTCCCGACAAGATGAACTCCAATGGAGATGAAAATTGGTGGACTAACTCAGAAAAATGTGCTGAGTTTGAATATGAAGCCAACTTTTGAATCCAAGTGATGAAAGTTGCTGCAATTTGAATTTACACTGAAATTGGCCTCTTTTTCAAATGCCTCCAAAAGTGTCTCAAAAAGTGTTGGATTTGCATGACATTTGGCCTGAACCTTCCCAAGACTATTTAAGTTCTAGGGGTGAGCTCAACCTCTCATGTTCATGTGTAGAAATCCTACTTTGTGAAAGTTAGGGCTTTCCCCTCTAATCACTCTCTTGATGGAGGTTACTTGTTCTTCACAAGTCTTCACAAGATATCCACAACAAAAGCTGTGGTGTTGTGAGGTGATGGAAAAAAATTTTGCAAGTCCCTTTTCTTGGGCTTTTACAGCGTCCCTCTTATCCCCCGCTGCCAGCCTTCCGTGCACGTCCCTATTCCTCCTACCTCGCGCTGACGGCCTTCCACGCGCGTCCCTACCATCCTACCCCGCGCTGTCGGCCTCCGCCGCGCGAGTCCCTCTTATCCCGCGCTGCCTGCCTTCCGCGCGCGTCCCTCTTCCTCCTACCTCGCGATGCCGGCCATCCGCGCGCGTCCCTCCTCCTACCCCGCACGCTTGGCCTTCCGCGCACGTCCCTCCTTCTCCTACCCTACGCTTTCTGGCCTTCCGCGCGCGTCCCTGCCCTCCTACCCCGCGCCGTCGGTCTCCGTCGCGCGTGTCCCTCCTACCACGCGTTGCCGGCCTTCCGCGCGCGTCCCTGCCCTCCTATCCCGCGCCATCGGCCTTCACCGCGCGTGTCCCTCCTACCCCGCGCTGCCGGCCTTCCGCGCGCGTCCCTGCCCTCCTACCCCGCGCTGCCGGCCTTCCGCGTGCGTCCCTGCCCTCCTATCCCGTGTTGCCGGCCTTCCGCACGCGTCCATTCCCTCCTACCCCGCGCCGTCGGCCTTCGTCGCACGCGTTCCTCCTACTCCGCGCTGCCAGCCTTCCGTGTGCGTCCCTCCTCCTACTACGCACCGCCGGCCTTTCGCATACGTCGCCGTCCTCCGCCACGCGCACTTGGGCCATCTCTACCAGCCGTGCCACTCATGGCGAGGTGTTTGTGACCCACTCCGTCCTCGCCACCGCTCGGGAGCGTGAGTGGGCTCTTCTATGGTGTTCTCCGTGAGAAGCTGTTAGAGTGTGTGTTTAATCATGTATGTATGGTCTTTTGGTTCAGTCTCAACATCTGTCACGGCTAGATGTTGTGACTGCGAGGGGGTCTTATTAGAGTGTGTTTTTGTTTGCTTATGTAGGAAGTATGTTGTTGTCCAATCTCAACATCTGTTGCAGCCATAGTTTTGACTGCGGGGGATGTTAGACTGTGTGTAACCTATATATATGTAACCCCCCTTGGCATTATGAATAGACTTCATTTTCCACTGCAATAGTTACTATTCATTGATGGGTCACCATTTACGTAATATATTGATATAAATGATAAAATAAGTACCTTCATTTTGTCTTCCAAAAGGCGAGTAAAGTATTTCTGAAGTTCTGATCCTCGAAAGTACCTTAAGATTTCATCCCAATTAGATGGGTCCTACAAAGGTGTAGAAAGTTTCATAGCCTAGAAATAATACAGAAAAGATGATAAATGTGCTGCTTAGTTTTACTTACTGTTAATTTACCCAAGTTGGGCTTTAACTTCCCAGTCAGGATTTTCAGAGCAGTTGACTTCCCAATACCATTTGTCCCTACCAAGCCCAAAACTTGCCCAGGTCTTGGAATAGGCAGTCTGTAAAAGATAACGAAAGCTGTAAGAAAATGATATTCTTACATAAAAATAGTGCTATTAATTTTCGCAACAGTTCAAATAATCAATCTTCAGTTAATGCAATAATGACAGGGGGGAGGTTGATACGACTCAAAA
The DNA here is from genome assembly GCA_030760725.1 of Neostapfia colusana. Taxonomy (NCBI): domain Eukaryota; kingdom Viridiplantae; phylum Streptophyta; class Magnoliopsida; order Poales; family Poaceae; genus Neostapfia; species Neostapfia colusana. The sequence continues at coordinate 3,861,492 of JASWHV010000014.1, read as the reverse complement.
AAAATGTTTTCAAGTGAATGATGTGCTTGCCTGTGAAGCTTAAAGGAATTTGGTCCATAGCGATGTGTTGTCTCCTCGCCAAGATCACTTGGCAGATTTATAATTTGGATAGCATTAAAGGGACATACCTGCAAGATGAATAACACAAGGATAGTTTAAGAATGTTGTTATTAAGGTTGATGCCCCTAACATATTGCAAACAGGCAAAAAAGTGTTAACCTTTACACAGATACCACATCCAATACATAGATCCTCAGGAATTAACGAGACTTTAGATGAAGGAGTAACTTCAATGCATTGACGCCCTGTAAATGAGAGCAGGAGTTCCAAATCAGCAAACAACATAACCACATGAGCGAGCGCAATCAGAAGTAATTTGAAAAGTTCAATCTCAAATCACAAATGTAACTGCATTGAAATCTGAGATACGATTACGCTCCTCAGCTACACTGGTCGGTTCATACATGAAAGGATTGTCGTAAACATATTCCCTTCTTTTGGAGCAGACAAAACATTGTAGCTGCTTCATAATCATTTTAGTTTTGAAATAATTGCTTTACAGAATTTCCATCTGTAGTCATTAATACATCTATGTCAGGATTACATAAGTGAATCGAGCTTATAACAGAACCTAATGAACGATAATGGCATGGTACTAGAAATGTCAAAATGTGTTCATCTTTAACCAGTAGTATATCAGAGACATGTGGATTAGAGTTTAGGAGACCTGTAAGTAAATAAAATCCCACAAGGTTTTGGTCCAAGAACGATTCGATTCAGTTTAAGGAATGGTACAAGGAAAACAAACGAGTAAAGGATCCGGATTCTGAACGATCCAAGCCGACTTTTCAGTTGGTTTGCGAGCTACTTGGCGTTTTAGAAAGAGGTAACCATCTGCTGTATGTTCTTCGTTTCGTGCTTTGTGATGCAAAACAGAGCAGCAAGGGAATGAAAGGACTTGGCGGACCGCAGCCGACGTACCGGTGGCGTTGACGGGTTAGCGCCTGCGGCACTGCTGGCCGCACTTGCTGGGCCGGCACCGGTCCTCTACCACCACCACGATCCGGCTCGACAACGCCGACATACTCTCTCGCCCTCTGTCCCTGCGCCGGATCAATCGAATCGACGGCGACGGGGAGCGAAATTATGACGATCACGACGGAGAGGGCGGATTCATATAGCTGAGAGGGCCCGAGACGCGGCTTCCTCTACTGTTTTTTTTTTTGTTCTTTAAGAATGAGAAGGAAAGGAAAATAATCTAAAAGGTTTGGTCGCTGCCTTGGCGCTCAAGCTGCTGCCATGTCGCCGTTGCGATGACACGAACAGCTGGCTTCGTGAACTCGCAAACAAGGTCCACGACCCCGGCCGTTCACCAGGAGGGAAGCTTGCCGAACACATGGTCAGGGTCAGGGCTGCCCTCATGCCCGCCGTCTCCTTCTGACGACGGCGGCGGGGAGGAATCGTCGTCGGAGGTGTCAGCTGAGAGAAGTCGGCCAGCAAAAGTTGCTTCTTTCTGAGAGAGTGGGGCTCAAGGTGGCCGAAGAAGGCTTCCATGGACAGATTGAGGTGCCTCGACAGCGGGATGCTGGCTGGGTCGGGTGTGCAGGCTTGGAGCCGGAAGACGGACATGTCAGACAGTCAGAGTCCAAATCCAGCTTCTCTTCTCCACCAAACAACGGTCGTCAAGGAGAGTGGTCTTGCTCCATCCAAACAACCTTTTTTATTATTTGGCGTTCTAAAATTAATATTTTATAAATAATCTCTTCGGATCTATATTTGTACAATATGACTTGTTGAATCACATGACTCATGGGTCAAACTGAGTCAAATATCTTTTTTCATGTGTCACTTGATTATTAGTCATTTTAGTGTGACCATGTACATGTGTCACGCTAAACTAATCGATGTGATATTAAAAAAGAGTCAGATCCTACAATATGTATCTGTAGAGGTTATTAATAAAATATTAATTTTGCAAGGATCAAATTTTTTTTAAAAAAAAAAAGCTCCTCCGGATTTCACTGGGGCAACTGGTGAATTTCTTGCTCCCCGACACGAGAGAGAAGCTGCGCTGGGGCCCTCCCGGGCGGGCCTACTCGAACGGCGCAACGTGAACGGCCCCACGAATTCGAATAATCCAAAAAAAAAGAGGCAAAAAAGAACAGGAAGTAGAAACTGATCGTGCGTGGTTCTTCCTTCTCACTTCAGTCTCCTCCTGCCTTGCTCACATCGGATTCGCCCATCGGAACCATCGAATCCGCGTCTGGCCCTGCGGCTCCGACCTCTGCCCACCTTCGGAGCCGCTGGCACCGGCTCCGCCTGACCGCGCCGAAGTTCACAGAGGCCCGCGCCGCTGCCTGGCCCTCCCCGCTCCACTGTGCTGGGCTGCTGTGGTGGACTGGATCGGAGGTCCACACGGAGCGAGATCTAGGTCAGGATGAGGGAGCTGCGCGTCCTTGTGCTGGTTCTGGTCACATCCTTGCCGTGCTTCCCCGCATCCGATCGTCAAGGTACAGCTCTGACCCTCCATATTCCATTCCTGCAAGGTCACGCTTTGTAGTCCCCATTAGTCCACTGCCGTCACCGGCCCCACAACATTCTGCCTTCGGTGGGCATGAGTCCTGCATTCCATTCTTGGATGATACATTATAGGGATTGATTTTGGTATGTGGCGGTGTACTGTAGTCTGTTGCTTTGCTGCATCCCTGTATTGGCGCCATGTACCAATACCGGCGCTGCATGAATCAGCTTGCCGTTGCTTGCTTGATGATAATAATAGGATAGATTCCTGCAACTTCCCATAACTGGCACAACACGACACTTGCCGTAAATAGAAATTCAGTTTTGCTGTGCATGGATTGGCTTGCCCTTGCTTGCTTGATGATAATAATAGGATAGATTCCTGCAAATTCCAGTAACCGGCACAACACGACACTTACCGTAAATAGAAAAACAGTTTCAATTATGAGTAAGAAGCCGACAAACTATTAATGTTGCGTGGACCAAGTTGTCGTTTGCGTGCCAATCTAAATCTAGTTGATTACATCATGTTATGTAGCAAGGGATTTCAAAATGATGTCGCATTTTACTGATATAGAAAGTGAGTGTAGGCAGAGCTGTAGAAATTTATATTTTCGATCTGGTAGCGGCAGTCTTCATCTAGGTTAATGGTCTCACTGCAACGTTTTCATTCTAGTTCTCAGCAAGAATATACTATCTTTAGAAGCGTTGAAAATGGATGCAAACATCTCTACCTCACTGACATTTGACTATAACCATAAACTGTATTCCTCCTTGGTGAAGTGTTAATTGATTAACATGACAAATCTAATTCCAAGCCCTTTTCCCCCTTAAGTTCTATCTGATTTTAATCAGATACCTTTTCACAATAGTGAATCAGTCGTGTTTTTTTTTGTGCACCAGGGAATGCCTTGTATGATATGAAACAAAAACTGAATGTTCCTGACGATCAGCTTTCTGACTGGAATGAAAATCAAGTCAACCCTTGTACATGGAATTCTGTGATCTGTGACAATAACAACAACGTTGTTCAAGTGTAAGTTCAAGGTGGCACCTTCTTATCTTGTTTCTTTTCATTTTATCATGACAGTTGTTGAAGTGCTGATGTTTTGGCTTGCCTTTCTTTTTTTATGCGGATGTTCTCTCATAGAACATTGGCTGCACGAGGATTCACCGGAGTTTTGTCACCAAGAATTGGAGAACTCCAATATTTGACTGTCTTGTGAGTGCAGTGCCTTAAATTCTTGATTAAATAATATTTTTATCTCACGTAGATCATGGATGTTAGGTTGACCAATATATTTTTATGGACTTGGAAAAAAGGGCATACCCAGTGCTGAAAACTCCCACACGTTGTGGGGTCTGGGGAATGGAATTTCTAGGCAGCCTTTCCCTTGCTTATGTTGCAAGGAGGCTGATTCGAACCCAGGACCTCCAGGACACAAGTGGAGAGACTCTACCACTGCGCCAGGCCTGCCCTTCTTTTATGGACTTGGAAAAGAAAGCTAAAATAGTAGAAACATAAATTTTTGGAGGATTATTACATTTTAAAATCCGAAGTTCATAACAAAGATGCATGGACTAAAGAAACTCTTCATAGTCAAATAATTGATTCCCTGAAATTGTCTACTGAGTCTTACTGATCTGAGTTGCCTCTGTGGATACTGGATACTTTACTTCCATGTGTTTAGTTGACCTGATTCTTTAGCAAAACAAAGGTCAAATGCATAGAGCTATTGGATACTTTACTTCCATGTGTTTAGTTGACCTGATTCTTTAGCAAAACAAAGGTCGAATGCATAGAGCTATCCATGTACATACATAGAGCCATCCATGTACATAAACAAGGATGAACCCACTGGTAGTGTCACTACTGCTAAGTGCTATCAATTGGTATCTTGTGGACTGCTACAAATGTCGACTATTAATTGCATCTGTGAGTGTATATGAACTAATAATAAGACTAGGTACAATATGATTTCCTAACGCTTCACTCGAACTATTATGAAATTTTGTACCATATGATATTGCAGATCATTGGCTGGTAACAGGATTACTGGTGGCATACCAGAGCAGTTTGGTAATCTTTCTAGTTTGACAAGCTTAGATTTGGAAGGGAACCTTTTGGTTGGAGAAATACCAGCTTCTCTGGGCAAGCTTTCTAAGCTCCAGTTGTTGTAAGTACTTATATTTAAAGTTACTGCTTCCTTCTTGTATGAACAGGATAATTACTTGATTTTTTCTATGCTTCTTTTTCATTTCATTTTCCCCTTTCTATCTAACCAGGATACTGAGTGGAAATAACTTTGATGGTCCAATTCCTGATAGCATAGCAAACATCCCTACCTTGACTGACATGTAAGCGTATCGTTTGTTTTGCGCTAAGCATGACGTCCTTTTATGTTTATGTTAAAAATTCATTTTAATATGCTTGTCATGTATTGACAAAACTTTGTTTGCATGACAGCCGTCTGGCATACAATAATCTGTCTGGTCAGATACCAGGTTCGCTGTTTCAAGTTGCACGTTACAAGTATGTCCAGATTGTTCTCTTTTTCAGGAAACTAAAATTTCTATAAGTTTATACAATGCAAGTTTCTTACTCATGATTGAGTGACAAGGTTCCCTTCTTTCCATGCACAGCTTTTCTGGCAACCATTTAAATTGTGGTATCAACTTTCCCCGCCCTTGTACATCCAAGGAGTCCTATCAGAGTAAGTTGTATCCTGACTTTTGAGCTATAAATTTACCAGCACATCATATTTTGTCGATCAGCATTGATGCTTGCTTTATATTTTGTGTCCTAATTATTCTTAAATTATAATCTTTCAGGTGAATCCCATACCTCGAAAATTGGCTTAATACTTGGTATAGTTGGAGGAGTGATAGGGCTTCTTATTGTAGTGGTTCTATTTCTACTCCGTGTTGTAAGGAGGAAGAGCCGTCTGCGAGAAGTCTTTGTGGATGTAGCAGGTCGCCTTCCCTTGTGGTTTTGTTTTAGTCCCATATGTAGTTTATTTAGAAATATCTTAACACAATTGTTATAACTTGTTGAGAATCACAAGGACATGTTGGTTCACTGCCATAGATTTCTGCACCTCTTGTTAAACCTTGCCCAAACTCTAAACCTGCCCTAAAAGGGAAGCAGGCAGACCTATCCATTCATGCATATTGATTGTTAACTTAAGACTCACATGTTTCACTTGATAAAAAAAATGGTTTCATAATCAGAACATGTGAAGCTGCCCTCATCGAATAGGCATTGCTGATAAAAAGGTTTCAAGTTTTCGTGGGAGTTTTATGCAATGAACTAATTAATGTAACAATATATGATCCACAGGTGAGGATGATCGACGAATTGCATTTGGCCAGCTCAAAAGATTTGCATGGCGAGAACTACAGATTGCAACTGATAGTTTCAATGAGGGGAATGTACTCGGTCAGGGAGGTTTTGGGAAAGTCTACAAGGGAGTACTTCCAGATGGTACTAAGATTGCCGTAAAACGGCTGACTGATTATGAGAGTCCTGGTGGGGAGGCTGCCTTCTTGCGTGAAGTGGAGCTCATTAGTGTTGCAGTTCACCGCAATCTCCTAAGGCTGATTGGCTTCTGCACCACACAGACAGAGCGCCTTCTGGTCTATCCATTTATGCAGAATTTGAGTGTTGCCTACCGCTTACGAGGTATTAATCTCTGTACTTGTCCATTCCCCCACCTACTGCTCTATGTACTTTGGTCAGATAGTTTAGTATTTGCATGCAAGGAAATTTCCATATTTTTTAAAATTTTCTCTATTTTCTAATATCTGAAGTTTGCAGGTTATATTTTAGCTTATCCATTGGTCCTTTGGGACATGTGATTGAATAGGTTTGTTCTTTATTTGATATTTGATGCTGGTCTCATGCCATATGTGTCCAATGGGCTGAAAATATCCAGGTTTTAAGCCTGGAGAACCCATCTTAGACTGGCCTGCAAGAAAACGGGTGGCTATTGGCACGGCGCGTGGCCTGGAGTATCTGCATGAACACTGCAATCCCAAGATCATACACCGTGATGTCAAAGCTGCGAATGTATTGCTTGATGAGTATTTTGAGCCTGTTGTTGGTGATTTTGGCCTCGCAAAGCTAGTAGATGTGCAGAAGACATCTGTGACAACCCAAGTCCGTGGAACCATGGGTCACATAGCGCCGGAGTACCTGTCCACAGGGAAGTCATCTGAAAGGACTGATGTTTTTGGCTACGGGGTCATGCTTCTTGAGCTTGTGACCCGACAGCGCGCCATTGACTTTTCACGCTTGGAGGGAGAAGATGATGTGTTATTGCTTGATCATGTGAGGCTTTTTTCCGTTGTTTTTGGGATTTTGATAGTTTTGATCTTTGCTTTTTTACTTACAAAATGTTTGAAACTGGCTCCGCCGTTAATGCAACCTGATTCCTTTGTGTTGTGAGTAAATGTAGGTAAAGAAGCTACAGAGAGAAGGGCAGCTTGGCTCTATTGTGGACAGCAACCTGAATCAGAATTATGATGAGGGGGAGCTTGAAATGATGATACAGATTGCATTACTGTGCACACAGGCATCACCTCAGGACCGGCCATCCATGTCAGAAGTGGTACGGATGCTGGAAGGCGAGGGCCTGGCAGAGCGGTGGGAGGAGTGGCAGCAGGTGGAGGTGACGAGGAGGCATGACTATGACCGGATGCACCGGAGGTTTGAATGGGGCGAGGACTCCATCTACAACCCGGAAGCAATAGAGCTGTCCACAGGCAGATAAACTGTGTCAATGGACGGACCTGAATGTAGCGCTACCTGTGTCTCAATCTCAACTGTATGTAACCGTTATTGTCACCTGTAGATCAGATAATAGGTAGGTATGTTCATCATATGATTTAAACAAACTTGCTGAGCAACATATAAATGTGGATGGCATTGGACAGCATAAGTATGGATGACATTGTTGCGTTTTCGTCCGAATGGAATAGGAGTCTGAACGAAACAGTTGCAACTAAATTCAACTCCAAAGCTGGCCTGGGCTGGTTTGGCCCCACAGTGCATGACAAGGGCTAGGGGATTAAGGAATCATTAAACCGGTTTGATTTGAGATGTGTGCAGATTTTAAACAAAGCTCCATTAGTTTCTCTCCCTTTTAAATTCTCTATTAACTTTCATCACAGACAGACGAGATTTGGACGACAATTTCACTTTTCACTCCTCACCTCACTCCTCCAACTTTTCTTTCGCTTGTCCCTGATTTGCTAGTCTTCTGAGACTGATGCTTTAAGAATTTCTGCACGAGGTGTTCCAACATTGATACTGGAAGAAACTCTGCATGAGTATTTTAATTCTCTGACACCTTCCATTCTCATACACAAGGATTATTTAGCTTGCTAGCGAAAGGAAGCTGCTTTTGATATCCACACCTTGTTTCTTCTCTTAACGCATCCCCTTTGGGTTCTACATGTCGTAGTATATATAACTAGAGAGAGATCGAGGATTTAAATAGGGTCCAACATGTGAGATGCTAGCACCACCTACACTACTGCACCTATTATTATTTCATCCCTCCAGTGGGTCCATCGTTGATCACAAGAGTCGTTCATGCAAATTGTTTCAGTCTTTTTTTCTACTCCATCTCTCCCCAGGAATGTTTTGTTTCTTGAGTAAATAACGAGTTAATGACCCAAAAAGTACATTCTCTAAACCCTATCTAATATGATCAGAATAGAAAAATAGTTCTCTAATTAATCACTCTTTTGTATCTGAAATCATATAACGGTGTTAACCGGTGTTAACGTCTCTTCTCCAGAGTGTTTATCCTTGCGCTCTCGACTCCCAACTTGAGATCAGAGGCCACAGTTTATATCTGTACCTGTACGACTGCACTACTCGGTATCCTCCTCGGTCTCGCATACAATGATACTACAATTCATCTGTCTTCTGGACCATGAACGCTCTGACACAGATATTCAGAGCCAACAGTTACAACTGTACTCTTCCATGTGTTTATTACTCAGCTAACAAGTACTCTTCCGGAGCTACTGAGCTACGGTCGCTAGCTCGAGAAGGCCAATAGGTGGTACACTGTTGTGTGAAGTTTGCATGTGAACACTTTTTGTAATTGAGTAAGTGATGCTTCGAACTTCTTAATAGGTGTGTTTGCTAGCGATTATATTCCTACGCAAACGTCAATATAAGGTTAAGCTATGTTGACCTGCCCTAAGAAACACTGTTACGAGACATATGCTTACTTGATAATAGAATGAAGAAGGCAACTGCCACATCGACGCGCCTCTTCACCAACAGTCGCGTCTATTCTTCAATTTGCTACAATGACATGTATAAAAGGAAGTGAAATGAATGAGAAAGATATACAATCATTTACACAACTTCTTTGTCTCTCCAAATTTCATTCTCAACATGTCATCAGCACTGCTCTACGAGCGAATTAAGAGAGAAAACGGGTAAGATGCATACCCATAGAGTTGTTCGTGCAATTTTCTTTGAAGAAGTGATTCCTCGCCGTCGTTGACACCACTGTCGCCGCAAAGGCCGACGCCACCGTCGCAACGTCGTCTGCGCCCCTGCATCAACTTCATCCGCACCATACCGCCGAGTAATGGAACGGACACCATTCCCTTCCCCCCAACGATCCTCGGATCCTGACGCCCATCCGAGGGATCATCAATTTGGACCGTGCGCCGTCCACGGTGGGGATATCCCAAACCGGGTTGCACCGGTCCTAGATCCTTCGTCATCGGATCGTCAAGGGGAGAAAGTGGGAGGACAAGAAGAAGATGGTACCCGTCAGATCACAGTGGTTACCAACTCCATCTCACCGCCGACCATACGCCGAAATGCATGGATTTGCATCGGCCCAAATGGTCAATCATTTACACTTCTTTGTCTCTCCAAATTTAACTCTCAACAAAAACTACGGTCGCTCGATGTTCGACGGCCACCGACCTTTTTGAACTCTACAAGAAAGGTCGTCAGTGGCTGAACTCTTAAAATTTTCAGTACATTTCGTTAGTTATTTGCTTTTTTTGTATACTAACTCAAAATCCCGTTGAATTTAAGCGTTCCTCCTGGAACTTTAGATGTGCTCAGTGTTGATGGTTGGACTGGACTCTGGAGCAGACAACATGGGCCTGGGCCTCCTCCAACAAATTCAGCCCACAGGCCGCCTCTTCTTCTCAAAAACAGCGGAAGTCATTTGCCTCCAAGTGTGTCATTCACGCATCGAAAGAAGACAAACCATCAAGTTTCATCTCGAAATGATGAAAATAGGTGACATAAAAATCGCTGGACAATTACCAGGCCCGTGTAAACAGGTCCTAGATTTTGTGGTGCAATGTTGTGGACCTTGTGTAAAATTGTTGATAAATTTAGTTACAGACATCACGCGCAAGGAACATATGTCAATGCATCAAACCTGAAAGTACCGATCCTCTGAGGGAAGCATATTTCTAAGCATCACAACTTCAAACATATCGTTCAGTACCAGCATGCAACTTGGACGAACGCAAAAAATGCCCTCTTGTGACTGAGAGGTGAACTTGCACACAATTGAAAGATCGCAAAAACGCCGTAAACAACCATTGCTACAACTTCTGGACCTGCTCTGATGCATGTGTTTATAAAAAGTGTTTCAATCATGTAAAAGTGCATCCTTGTTTCCTATAAAGCCACGGTAACAATTCATTCCAAAACAGGCCTGTAGGGTAGCAACGCGCAACCCAGATCAAAGAGCAATAAGAATCTGACCCCAAAGACATCAGCAACGTGCAACAGCATTCATACCAGTATCATGAATCCGTTTACCAATCCGATTGAGAAGATCCAATTACCACGCACAGAAGGAATAAGGAAACCCACAAGGTAACAACGACAACAAACCCTCATATCAACTCATTGCAAAAAATTAAAAACGAACATATCAGTGACTGCCCTGCACTCGCAAAACACATACAAATACCTCAAAACATATAACACAATCTTCTGTGGCCAGTTAAACCTCTCATACAAAGCCAAACTAACACAAATATTTGCTAGTGCTCTGTTGCAAACAAAACTATCCTATTCCAACAATGTGAACATACAAATGGCGCTAATAAGCAACTAGCAGCATCATGCATCAATAGCCTTCAGCACTTGTAAAACAATGGATAATTCTTGCTAAAAAATAGGCAAGTGAACTAACCTGCATAACAAATTCCTAGGAATTTACGTAACCAAGCATTACAGGGCCAATGTTCAAAAAACAACCAGGGAAACACACCTTTCATAAGAACTAAAGGATTCTGAAAGGTCAAAACATCAACAACTTATGCAAAATTTAAAATTCATCTAAACTCAGCGAGCACTCATCTTAAACAGACTGGGGGAGAACTTATAAGTGCAACGGTTCCCACTGTGCACACTGCACAGAAATTCTATCCGACTTGTTTCACGTGTCACGGGTAGGAGTGAAACACAGTGAACACAAAACATCTCAGCAGGACAAGAAATTCCAAAGGATAGGCAATTTGGTGACTGTACATGTCCTGACAAAGCATTTCTAAAAAATGAAGCAGACATGTAGCATCATAGCATTTGCAAGCACATTCCCGACTCTTGTCAATCGACTATGAGATGCAATACTATGACCAAATTCATGCTCCAAGCAACTAGACAGTAACATTATAACCATTAACCGGTGCGAATATCTTTAAGATGCGTCTCAATAACAAGCTTCATTAACAGATCCATACTGACATCAAAATTCCAACAACTGCGACTGAGAAATAAATATATGGAAAGAAATGACCATCTGGCATCCGCAGCAGGAAGCTCTCAGAAGCGGAGCTTGGTGAAAAACCACCTGTTCTTTCCGGTCTTGAACCTCTCCTCGAGGCGCGCCTTGGCTGCCTTGCAGGCGGCCACCTTCTTGTCCCTGGTGGAGAGCGCGTCAGGGCCGGCGGCGACATCCTTGAGGTCGACGTCGAGGGTGTAGCGGGTGGGCATGAGGTGGGTGAAGTTGACGAGCTTCATGAAGCACTTGACGCGCGACTTCTTGGCCGTCTTCTTGGCGGAGTCCTTGCGGATCACCTTCTTGGGGTACTTGGCCAGCCCGACGACGAGGCAGTGGCCGTAGGGGCGGTCGCGGGTGCCCTCCTCGAACACGCGCACGATCACCGCCTTCCGGCCGGCGAACCGCCCCTGCAGCAGGATTACCGCCTTACCGGGCTTCAGGAACTTCACCATCGTCGACGCTCCTCCTCCTCCTCCTCCTTCGCCACCGGCGTGCTCTTCGGTGTGTGTCTGCTGCGCCGCCGCCGGATGGGTTAGGGCTTGCGAAGAGGAAGTCTTTATATCTGAGGCGGCGCTGGCGGGGGTGAGGAAGGTTTTAGGGTTTCATGGTCGGGAATGACGGGTCTGCCCTTGAGGTCGCGATCATCAGATGCGAATCGGACGGTCCCACGTTTGTAATCGAACCACGGGGCCCGGGCGTCAGAGGCCGAAACGGGCAAAGAGGCGGTGGTGCTGGACTGGGCCCTTGAGTTGCTGGGTTTGCTGTTGAAACCGATAGGGCGGCCCAGTCAAGGAGTGAGGATCAGCTCGTTGGGCTACTTCACGTACTTGTGCTTCTTTTACCAAAAATGGCATGTATTTGAAAAATGTTTTCATACAAATACTTCGGAATAAACGATTCAGTTAGGTGTGTATCGTTTATTTCAAAGTAATTTAACAAAATTTGATCATGCCAGGCTAGAAACGAACTGATTTAGTAATTACTCGAAACAAAGTTAGGTGAGTAATAGCCACATGATCCACTGTGCCACACTGATTTGATCTGTCTTTGAAGATCGGTGACAGATACAATACAACATACCCTGGTGCACTGGCATCAGAGCAAACACAAAACCTTAGCACTAGTCTTCTCGACTTCGACCATTTGTGCGTCCATTTTAACATGTGCAAATCCGTATACTACTTGGCATGCACCACCATCGAGCTAATTCTGGCTTCACCCCTTCCTAGCTAGTCCCTACTCCCTCCTACCTGGGTATCCAATGCCTCACCACATGCAGATCCACGACGGAGTGGTCCTCTGCTTATACTGGCGCACGGGGCCCGGTTCAGCGGTACACAATACAACGACAGCCAGTTGAGAGGCTGGCTGGAAGAAAGCAACACACGAAGCACGTCATCAGCACATGTTCAGTGGCAGACGGATGGGCCTCTTGTACGTTGCCAACGCACGGACTGATGGGTCCATGCATGATGACAACATGATGCAAGGACGAAACGCAACTGAACAGATCTGTTCGTTTCCTCTGGAAAAGAGGAACGCGTGCATGGCAGCGATGATATAGAGAAGGATATCATTTCCAGCAACGAAAAAAAGGATGGGAAGCTCCTCGCTTCGTCTATCAATCATGGGACAAAACCAAAACTGGCAATAATAATGTACAGATCGACGCCATACATGCATATAGATCCTCACACTGCATACGATCGAATAGTAATTAAAAACAGACAAAACTTGTACACTTGCATACATTTTTTTTCTCTAGCTGCAAAGGATAAGGAGGGATCGATCAAGCAGGGAAAATTAAGATCATTCACATACAAATATGTAGCAGCAATGAATAATGGTGATAGAGCAGAGAGGTGTGGTCTTTCAGAGAGGTCGTAGACTGATGATCTCGATCTCTTTGTAGCCGAGGGTTGTAGCCTTGTAGGGTGAAGCTGAGCCCAGCTAGGCCGCCTTGGGTGTCTCCTCGGCCTTCGCCGGCGCCGACTCGGGCTCAGCCGGGGCGGCAGCTTCGGGCGCTGCCTCAGCCGGCGTTGCACTGGTCTCCTCAGCACCAGGTTCCGCAGCGGGAAGAGCAGCCCCCTCGCCCGCGGCAGTAGTGGCCTCTTCCTTCTTTTCCTCCGCAGCCTCCTCTTCCTTCTTCTCGCCGGCGGCTTCCTCTTTCTTCTCCTCGGCCGCGGCGGCGGCGGCGGGGGCGGCTTCGTCTTTCTTCTTCTCAGTGGCGGCAGCCGGAGCTTCCTTGGGCGACTGCTCCTCGGCGGCGACGGGGAGCAAACTGGAGACCTTCTCGAACGTGGCGAAGATGGGGCCGGACAGCAGGGCCGGGGCGCCGACATTGGCGATGCCCTCGCTCACTTGCTTGGCTCCAGGGAACTCTGAAACCAGACACGTAGTTATTATACACGTTGTTCGTCAGTACACACCAGCTGGCAGAATGTTTTGGAGCGTTGGTTCCCGGCCCTGCTGCTTACCGATCTTTGCCAGATCTTCGAAGAGCTTGGTAATGGCCTCCGAGTTCTTCTTGATCGCGGAAGTCTTCTTCCTCCTCTCCTTGATCAGAATCTGTGAGAGATTTAAGTATACGAAAAGGTTCCATCAATCCATAGATGTATCCGAGAACCCGTGCATATATGTTTTAATGCGTACGTGTGCAAGCAATACTTATACACTGCACGAGAAACTATCTCGGGCGACCAGTTTACCTTGACTGGTGCAGGAACAGACTCGTAGATCTCGACGACCTTAGGCTGGAGATCCGCCTTCTTCTCCTCAAACTCGCCGTTGATCCCCTCCTGCACAAATGCGTTTCGGCCATTCATAACCCACCTCTTTGCAAAACATGTGAAATAGTGCGATCGATGAGGATGGCAAGCCGATCGACGGCGCGCGTACCTTGGACTCGTCGAAGGACTTGACGAGCTCGGCGGCGGCGGCGGCCTTCTTGCTGCCGGTCTTGACGAAGATGAGCCTCATCTTGGGCAGCACCTTGGACTTCCAGTAATCCATATGGCCGCTCTGATCTCTCTGTGCCTCTGCTGAACCTAGCTAGGCAATCTGGCTGTGGCGGCAGGCGGGCGAACGACAGCTAGCTACCGCAGCACACAGGCTAGCTCAGCTCACTATGATGAGTGCCTCCAGATCGATCAACAAGACGTGAAGTGGACGTCGCGCCGTTCTTTTGCAGTGATGAATGGCGGAACGGTACGCTGGTCTTGTTATAGAACTCGCCGCCACTACAAGGACTCCGGCATTGCCAGGAATTTGCGGGAATGCCATTGACCGCAAATGATTGCGCGGAGCACGGCCAGCAGAGAGAGAGAGAGCTTCAATAGGTTAGGCTGATTGATGACGGTAAAAATATGAATCTCACAGGTGTTGAAAATTGCATCATCTTAATTATTACCCGTATATCTATAGTCCGCTTATATAGTATCTCTTTACATGTCCTTATCTACCAGTTGTTAGATTCATACCATAAATATGCTTTGAAGCAGCATAATACTCACTCTATTCTTAAATTGATATTGTTGAGATAAGAAATCTAGTTCAAATACTTCAACTTCACTTCACCATGCGACTAGCTAGCTTGAGTGTCTTCATAATCCATGGAACAACTGTGAACTATAAAGCAAACTAAGGTATCTCAGTTGGTTAGAGCTCTCCTCATGATAGACAGATAGCTGTATTGCCGAGTTTTTCCAAAGAGAGGAAAAAAGGACAGATTGCTGCATTGCGTTTTGCAGCTTAAGACGAGTGGCAGGGGCGTGAATAAGTGGAAGTACGGGGGTGGGACGGTGACCCAGTGGCAGGCACCGCTGGCGCCGAGCTGCCGGCTGCCTGTTGGTAGGTCCGCGGCGGACCCACGCCACGGTGTCGCAGGATTTATGCGGGGTACGCGCGAGCTGTTCCTACGGAATTACCAGAGTGGCCTGTGGGCCCCTATACGACGCACCGGGCCATCTGTCAGTCACTGGGAGCCAGTAGTATATCAAACAGCGGTGCGGTGTGTAGCGGGTCGCCAGGTAGGCAACGGTCGTTCCGGTGGAGACCGCCGACCACGTGGCTGTGCTGGCGCGGCCAGCGTGGCGCAGCTGCCATGTTCCCTTCGACGCCGTTTTTTTTTTTTGAGGAGCCGCCTCTAACAAATCGAACCGTTTAATTCGACTCCCAGTTCGGTACTAGACTAGTAGTATACTCCATCCATTACACTACGTATTGAGCCGAGCTGTATTCCTAGGCTTTAGCCGGTGACATGGCACCGAAGCATGATAGCTTCCGGCCCATTAGGTTCTCGTTGCATGATCACGAAGGATAATCAATTATTGGGAAGGTGGCTAGCTAACCAGGCGGTGGTTAGGACAGCACAGACTATTCACGGCTACTTACGTCTTTTTAGATATTAGAAATAACGTTTACGGTTTCTGCGAAGCACACAGGCTAGTTTTTACTATAATTTTTTTTCTTTCGACAGGGATCCGGGAAATCCTAGAAAAATAAAAGTCTTAGAGATCAAAAGTCTATTATTGAATCTTTATTCATGAGTACTAGCCCCTCTGTTTTGAAATAGATGACATCTAGGACAACTAATTTAGTTTAAATTAAGTTAGATTTCTTTTTCTAAACATCATGAGAACGGAGGGAGTACTGAACAGATGGATTGGGGCATCACCGCCTATCATCGGCATCCGTATATACGTGCATATTATTGGGTTGGCTGGTGAGTCGCCAATGATTATTAACCACCGTACAGACAACAGTTGGCAGCTCAGGTTATCGGATTCGATGTGCAGGCATGCAGGAGCCAGCTGCGGCGACACCTGACCCCTGGATCTGGATGGACGTTTGTTAACCCCGCTGGATTTTCCGAGGGCTATGCTTTGGAATATTCCTTGATATGCATGCAACGAGGGTCTCTTCCCGTTCCCTGTCGCTAATGTGCACTACCGACTAGTATCTGATTCGTCATCTCGTGCAGAGTTTGTACTGCAACGTCACTTTTACAAGGCCGTCCGTGTATGTGGTGTTAGTAATTTTGAACTCAGATTTGGGCAGGTGCGAGCACCATCCCAACATCGCGGGATTAGCCAAACCAAGGGCGCGTTTTTGGGTCCCGGCCACGGCAAAGCTTCGCCCGGCGGCACCGAACCTGGCTCATGTTTGGTCGCTTTGGCGCGCCACACGAGCAACAGCAGGGGCGCCACAACTCGCTTCACAATGTTCCGCAACACCCGCGGCGTCAGTTTTTTTTTTTTTTTGCGCCGAACCTTCGTGCTGTGGCTGGGAGCCAAGCACGACACGCGGCACGCCCCCAAACCACTTGATAAATCTCCGGTCTCCGGTGGCGGAGCATGTAGGGTAGGAAATAGGAACGCACTTGCAGATCGGCTCATCAGCTCATGAACGGAAATAGAAAAAGGCCCAAGTGCTCGCGCTTCCGGCCTTCCTGCCAGTTTCCATGGGTGGGCCTTTGTTTATTTTTTGCCGCAACATATTTTCGGTCCATCAAAAATATGTTCTGGAAAAAATCCGGCCCACCGAACTAGCCAATACAAACGGACCACAAACAGCCTTGGGCTGGGCAGCTATGCTCGGAATGGGCTCGTGTAGATGAGCCCAAATTTTTTAGTCATTTTAATTTTCTACTCTCTCTCTCTCCATTTTTAAATATTGAAATAGTATAAAATATTTTGAAATAGAGAGAGTTTAAAAATATGGGTGTAACTCTAACACATAGAAAAAAGATCATATCCCATGATAAAATAAAAGTGGAACATCACTTTATCTAAAAAGAATCTTGTTCAGAAACACACAAAACCTGGGCGGCCCAACTCAACGTGGCTGAGCGCTGACTAAAAGAAGATCAGGAACCCATTGAAAACAAAAAGAAAAGAAAAGATGAGCAACCCCTTCCAACGACCAGTTGACATTCCTCTCGTCCGTTTCCACCCCGCCACGATCACGCACGTCGTCCCACTCCTGCTCATGGCTTTGGACGGGCGTATCCGTGGCAGCCACGAACACGTCTCCTCCTGTCGTGCCGCCCCGTTCCTTGTTAACTTCACTCGAGCGCCACACCTCGGTCCTCCATTCCATTTGCATCCCTGCAAAAACTTGGGGAGCTCTCTTCCGGCCGTGATGGAGTAGGCGAGCAGCTCGACCGCTGCTGTCGAGGTAGGATGTCTACCACCACCGGCGCCGGCGTGACGGAGGACGTCAGGATCGGGCGCTTCGACGCGTACCCGGCGACGCTGCCGAGCCCCAGGATGCTGGCGGACCACTCGCCGACGGGCTTCAGGAAGAGCCTCAACCCGGTCTATTACTCGTCAGGCTCGGGCGCGGCCACCAGCCCTTCTCCTTCCACGACGCCGACGTCGAGCTCGTCCGCTACCACCGCCGCCGAGCAGGAGGACGACGCTCGCCCCGCCGCCGCGGCCACGACGGTGCCCGCGCGGCGGCACACCGGCGGGGACGGCCGCTGGGAGGCCATCCGGGCCGCGGAGCTGCCCCTGAGCCTGGGCCACTTCCGGCTGCTCAAGCGGCTCGGGTACGGCGACATCGGCAGCGTGTACCTCGTGGAGCTCCGCGGCGGCGCGCTGTTCGCGATGAAGGTGATGGACAAGGGGTCCCTGGAGGGGCGGAACAAGCTGGCCCGCGCGCAGACGGAGCGCGAGATCCTCGGACTGCTGGACCACCCCTTCCTGCCCACGCTCTACTCCAGCTTCGAGACCGACAAGTTCTGCTGCCTCCTCATGGAGTACTGCAGCGGCGGCAACCTCCATTCCCTGCGCCAGAAGCAGCCAAACAAGCGGTTCACCGAGGACGCAGCCAGGCAACTCAAACCCTCCCATCATTCATTCGTTTTTTTTTTCAAAAAAAAACAAGAAAACAAAAATAAGAAAAATAAAAACAAAATGAACTAAACAAATAAATAAATGGCGGCCATGCAGGTTCTACGCGTCCGAGGTGCTGCTTGCGCTGGAGTACCTGCACATGCTGGGCGTGGTGTACCGTGACCTCAAGCCCGAGAACGTGCTGGTCAGGGAGGAAGGCCACATCATGCTCTCCGACTTCGACCTCTCCCTGCGCTGCTCCGTGAGCCCGGCGCTCGTCCGCTCACCGTCCGGCCGCGTCAGCGGCGGCAGCCTCGTCCACGGCTGCAAGCTCCCGCGCATCCTCCCGTCCAAGAGCAGCAGGAAGAAGAAGAAGAACAAGGACGAGGCGGGGAAGCTGGACGAGCCGGTGACGACCACCGCCCGCTCCGGCAAGAACGGCAAGGCGTCGCGGCTTGAGTTCACGGCCGAGCCGACGGGCGCGCGGTCCATGTCCTTCGTGGGCACGCACGAGTACCTGGCGCCGGAGATCATCCGCGGCGAGGGCCACGGCAGCGCCGTCGACTGGTGGACCTTCGGCGTCTTCCTCTACGAGCTGCTGCACGGCGCCACGCCCTTCAAGGGCTCCGGCAACCGCGCCACGCTCTTCAACGTCGTCGCGCAGCCGCTGCGCTTCCCCGACGCGCCGGCGGTCAGCGCCGCCGCCAGGGACCTCATCCGCGGCCTGCTGGCCAAGGAGCCGCAGAGCCGCCTCGCGTACCGGCGCGGCGCCGCAGAGGTGAAGCAGCACCCCTTCTTCGACGGCGTCAACTGGGCGCTCGTCAGGAGCGCGCAGCCGCCGTACGTCCCCGACGCCGCCGTCACGGACGGGGCGCCCGAGAGCGCCGGAGGCCGGAAGACCAACTCGCGTCACACTGATTCGTCCCACGTCGATTTCGACTACTTTTAGCTGCTCATCATCATGGTCATCAGTCATATCATATTCGCTTCGCACGTGTTGATTGCTCTATTTGAATTTTGACATGTTGTGCTTCTTCCTTCATCTATTCATCTGTCCAAAACTCCAAGCCTAATTAAGGCCTCCTTTGGAACAAATAGATTCACAAAGGAATTCATAGGATTTTTATTTCCATACGACAAAAAAATCTCCTGACTTCGATTTCTAGTAAGAACTGGAGATTCCTACGAGTTACTTTCCTACTGCTATAGCTCAATTCCGAAGGAAAAAAAAAACACAAGAGGTGTAGACCATGCATGCTGTGCAAATACAAACAACTACGTGGAGCAACCGACAACATAGTCACTTCTGGTCTTCTGGAAAAGTAGAACAGAGCAACCAACATTTGAAACCGCAGCCATTTTCGTGTTTATTCATTTTCGAAGTTTCTTTCCAAATTTATTGTAAGGCTCTTTTTTTGAACAATGACTAATCTTTTGGTTCACAAATATATACCTCATGTCACTCCTAGAAACGAGATTAGTTACCCCAAGAATCAATCAGCGTCTGGCAACTAATCCTTCTGCGAGGCAGAGTAGCTGCAGACCCTGGCCTCTGTAAACACGAGCCCCGGCCTGCAGAAATACCCCTTCCCGGGGCTGCAATGCCTGTCCTCGGAGCACACGCACCGGCCGTCGAGCGCGCATCCGTCGCCCTTGGCCATCTCCTTCCCGGCGACGACCTCGTCGGACCACGGGCTGTCGAACAGCCCCCGCGGGTCCAGCCGCCGCTTCGCCGCCGCGAACCGTCCCCAGCGAGGGTACTTCCGCTGCACGCCGGCGAACGCCGCCAGCCGGTTCTTGCCCCAGTGCGGCCGCGCCCCGTGCTTGACGAACGCCAGCTGCTCCACCTCCTCCAGCACGTCCTCGTCCAGCCGCGGCGCCGCCGGGTCGGACGCGCGGTAGTAGTTGAAGTCCACCACCACGGAGTCCTCCGGCTGGCCGAGGTGCGCCGCCGAGGCCCTGACGAACCGGACCAGCAGGCCGTTGTACACGTCCACGCCGCAGAGCCTCTCCGCCCCCGCCGCGTCGCGCAGGCGCTTCACGTCGAGGACAAAGTCCCGGAACCGCGCCGCCGGCGAGAAGAACGCCGTGCTCTCGTAGAAGAAGAGGCCCCGGAACCGGGGGTCCCACGGGCACGCGCTGAGCACGTCGGCCGCCGGCGAGTGCGCGCACGACCCCGACGTCTGCATCTTCCCCTGGTACCCCACCACGGGGTACCCTGTGAACAGCAGCCCGCCGTCGTCGTTGCGCAGGCCGCTGCCGACCAGCCGCTTCGCCGCGATCTCCGCCGCCGCCATCGCGCACTTGCCCCTCGCGTTCCTGGACCGCTCCAGCGAGGACTCCAGGGCTCGGATCCCGGCGGAAACCGCGATGGACGTGGACTGGAAGCCGATGAAGTCGTTCACGCCGTCACCGGACGCGTTCACCGGCGCGCGGTCGTCGACGCGGTACACGGCCTCGTGCTGGGACGGGTACCAGGTGATGTCGGCGAACTCGTGGCGCGCCGCGTGGGCGGCGAAGTCATCCTGGAACGTGGAGTCGTCTCTGTACTCGTAGGTGATGCTCCTCTTGAACCTCGGCTCCAGTGACAGCGTGATCTGCAAACCAACTCGGTTCGTTTACGAGTGACGCACTGACGCCTCGAGCAGGAATAGCTCGAGAACAACTTTCAAAAAGGGGTAAATTTTTTGCTAGTAAACATGCATCTCATAAAGGTCTCCATGTTCTAGAATGGTTTCAATTTTGACAACCATGTATGAAAGTTTGTCAAAGATGCACAGAGTTTGTCGAAATAGCCTGAAACCAGACTATCATGCCATGAGAGACTATGATGTATCGATCAAGCAACCAAGCTTCACACGAGCAAAGCTGTTAAAGAGTGATATATAGACGTGCTGCTAAAATGCTCTGAGGGCTGACCACAAGTAGGATTGTTCCCAACTGCGTTTTGTTTTGTCCTTCCGTTGGATGATAATTACTGTTTTATTTAGGTCCCAGCAATCACATAGCTCACTTCTTAGGTGTATACTAACGAAATTATACACGAAGAAATATTTGGTAAGATAGTTAATGCCGTGTGTTATGAGTTGTTAAGAGCATATCTGTTTTTTAGGTCTCTTTTGATTTGTAATTTATTGCAGTGAATGTGAATAGTTTCATTTGTACTTAAAACCTGTCTGGAATCGTGCAGTTTCTTAAAAAACAGTTTTTTTAATACTGAAATGGTTCCAAATGGCCCAGTTTATTCTCTAGTTTCTAAAAACCAGATTCCTTGCTTTTTTTAAAAATCAAGAAACTGGACCAACCCAGTTAAAACCAGTTTGTAACTTCTCAAATGGTCATGTTGCCGTTAAATAGTAAAAAAAACTGTTTTTATGGTTGTTAAGAAACCTGGATCCAAACATCCCCACCCAGTTTCTTTTAGAAACCAATAGTCACCAAGTTTTTGGTTAGAAATAACAATCAATCAAACGAAGATGAAATGATTTGATGAGTCACCTTGGATACGACACCAAGCAGGCCGAGGGAGACGAGAGCCGCGGGGAAGAGGTCGTCGCCTGGCTTTAGCGCCAGGACCCTGGCCCAGCCGTCGGCCTCGCCGGCGGGCACGACGATCCTGAGCGCCACGACGTAGTCGTGCACGGCACCGCCGCGGCCCCACCAGGAGCTGCCGTGGGACCCCGTGGCCACGAGCCCCGCGACGCTGACGCCCTCCCAGTAGGGCGCCGCCACCAGGCTCAGCCCGCGCGCCTCCGCCGCGTCGATGACGTCCCGCAGCGGCGCGCCGGCGTCCGCGGCCACCGTCCGCGCCGCCGCGTCCACCTCCACGGCGGCGAGCCGGGCGGTGCTGATGAGCAGGGTGCCGTTCCCGCCGCCGCCGCCGGGGCAGGCGAGCTTCGGGATGGTGTGCGCGAACCCGCTGACGACCTTCACCCGCACCCCGCCGGCGCTGGCGCGCGCGACGGCCGCCACGACCTCCTGCTCCGACGCCGGGTACTCCACGGCGGACACGGGGCAGTCCGCGCGGTCGCTGGACCACGCGCCGTAGGCGTTGGAGAGCACGCACCCCGCATCGCCGCACCGCACCGGCGGGCGAGGCGGCACCGCGAGTGCCACCGAGGACAGCAGGAGGAGGAGAAAGGTGGCGAGCATTCTCTTTGGTTTTCTTTATCTGTGGGTGCGGTGTGGCTTTTGCTCGGTGGCGGTGGGTGTCCCTGAACCTGCAGTACGTGGAGGAGGCTCTCTGCTTCTGCTCTGCGATACAAGTGTTTGCTGCTCTGTATGCCAAGCGACGACGTTTGGTTGGCTGGAAAGATCGGCAAAGATGCAAGGGTTGCCTTCAAAGGATTGCCCAAGTTTTGGTCTCCTCTTTAATACTTAAATCTTGGAACTTTTTCCGACCTCGGTTGATTCGCAGAAACCTGTGCTAGTGGCCCTGACGGACGTCCGTCTATCTGGAATGCTATTGCACGTCGACCACTGAAATACAAAAGCGATAACAGCATCTGAAGACCAATAATCCAGCAGGTGAAGTAACCTCATGAGCCGCCTCACGATGATACATCACTTTGAGACGATTTATTTTATAATAACCTTCACGATGATCTATTTTTCAGGTGTATGGTAATAATTGTAAAATTTTAATTTATGAATGAAAAAAGAATACTTATGAGTCTTGGTTTACCAAACACTTTTTTTTACTCTCATTTCCCTCTTCATCTTCCACATATTAAGTTGGCCTATGAAACAGAGGGGGGTGTATAATTGTATTGTATTGTATCCCTTTAGTTCCTGGCAACAGGACCTCAAAATAATATCTCCCAACCTAAGTATATGCTACTCCCTCCGTTCTAAAATAAATGACGTTTAAGACACAGATCTAGTTCAATTTGAACTAAATTAGCTATCCTAAATGTAATTTATTTCAGAATGAAGGGAGTAGATGTTTTTGGTGGTAGAGATTATTCTGTAGAGGAGTATGTATATCTCAGACTCGGTGCATGGAGCTAGATAAAAATTAACCTAAAAAAACCATATGCCTATCAGGGTCACTAATAATTATGTGGTATCTAATCTCGATGGTTTCTTCAGTTCGAGATAAACTAATCCATTGATGAATGTGTCTTGAGAGAGGGTGGGCAAAAATAACTCTCGTGGGTCAGGGTCACTCACTTACTACCCCATGTTCCGGCCCAAAGACACAGCGACCCATCTGCAAATCCGGCCTGGTAAACCTAGGCGGCGGCTAGCATGGCGTGAGGCGCGGACACGCGCAGCAGCCACCGCCTCCTCTCGTCGGCGACCCAATTCTCGTAGCCCTGAGCCCCTCTGACTGCCGCCGCCGTCCCTATCGACCCTCTCCTGCCACCTCGACCCCACCGCCGCGGCTCCACAGCGCCCGCCCCGCCACCGCGTTACCGTAGCCACCACCGCCCCTCGCCTCCGTTCCGGCCTGCTCCACCACGGTCGGGCAGACCGGTAGCCCTAACCCTAGCATCCTCGGAAGCGGCTGTAGAAGATCACTGGGGGCGTGAGAGAGGGAGCCACCGCTGGGTTCGGTGCAACCCTCGTGACCTCCTCCCGCTTCTACCTCTTCCCGTGGCTTGCAAATGGGGATCTAGAAAAAATCCCATCCAAACTCCATCCGTAAGCACCCCGCCTCTCCTCCATGGACCGTCGATCACATCCTTCTTCCTCGTTTCTGAATTATTATATATTTTTCGGGGTGTAGTACAGAGGTGGCAGTTCCTGTAGAATCCGAGTGAAAGTTAGGTTCGTTCTTTGTATAGAAACTGTGTGCTGATGCTGTGCCGCAAGTTCTCTTCCCATTTGGTTCGTGAGTGTTTTTGCTGTGATGAATCTGTGAATATGCTCTTTTCCCTCTCTCAAACATTTATATAATGAATTCACTGTTTGCACATTTTGTATCTGTTTTTCTGTGTTTGTTGAAGCCCGTGCCATGGCAAATTTGTCAGACATCATTTTCCCATGTCTGGGGATAAGTCATGAGTGCTGGGATTCAGATACTAGACTCGGGTGCTGGAGATGACACGTCCTTCATTATTCTTCGTTGTTTGACCATTAGCATTGTATTTACTTGATAGATATGTGTATTTAGAACTAAAACATACTATGAATATGGAAGAATGCCCCTAGATTTGTTTGTCATGTTTGTTGTTGTATACCATGTTACCGCTGAGTGGATAGCACGAGCTATAGTATTTATCAATTTGTACCAACTTGATTTCTTGGATGATTGGTGTTATGAATATATGGAGAAGGGTTTTTCTTGGGCCGCACGAAACTGCATGAGACGTTATTGTGCGATGCATTTATCGAATTGGAAACGCCATGCATTTATGTCATTCAAAACAGCAATTGATAATAGCTTAATTTCAGTACTTTCAGAAAATGGTTTATTGGTTTTCATGTAGCACCAGTCATCGATATTATTAACTGCTTTGGTAACTGGCTATTTTGCTGACGCAGTACTTCATTCAATAATTTCACATGGTGTTTGTTTTATCTGAGACATGCATTTTAGGATATGCATCATATCATGCATGAATGCGTGAGAAAATTTCCTTGTTTTTTCTTTCTAGTTTCTCATGCTGAGTGACTTGTACTCAACGTTTTCAAGGCGTCACCTAGGCGCCGCCTAGGCGTCCAGTCGGTGCAGCCCTGACGCCTGGACAGGTCGCCTCACCTGGAGGCCGCCGCCTAGGCATCCAGTCGGTGCAGCCCCTACGCCTGGACAGGCCACCTCACCTGGAGGCCGCCGCCGCCGCCAGTCGCCGTGCCCCTCGCCGCCGGTCGCTGCGCCGCTGCCGGCCCCTCGCTGTGCCGCGCCGCCGCTGCCGCCATCGGTGGAGGGATGGGTGGAGAGGAGAGTGAGGGTGAGAGAAGAATTCTGTTTAGGGTTAGGGGTGGGGTGCTATTTTATATGTCCTGATGTGGAAAGATGACCGTTGGATTAGATCCGACGGTTCAGATAGCCAGCCCATCCCTACTCGACACTCGCCCTTGCCCGACAGCCGCGAGGTGCCGTCGCCCGCTGCCTCCGCCTTCGCCACCGCTGCACCCGCCGCCGCCACCGCGCCCGCCGCCCGCTGCCTCCGCCTCCGCCGCTGCGCCCGCCGCTGCCGCCGCGCCCGCCGTCCGCCGCCCGCCTGGCCGGCTGCCTAGGCGCCTAGGCGGGCACCTGACAGGCGCCAATTTAAAAGCCTGCTTGTACCATGACATTTCTGCATGCTACTATGATTAATTCAAATTTGGATCATGTGTTCCACTTGGTGAATCAGCAAACCGCTTGCCGTCTTGTGTTGATCACATGGTAATTGGTAAATGAACTATTTGTTCTGAAGGTAGATAATGGGCCATGCTGTACACAATGTCAAGCCATTGTGGCTTGATACAGGCATACAGCAGAAAAAAATACGTACCAAAGATGTATGAAATTCTTGCTTTTAAACTTATTTATTTATTTCCAAGTAATCTTCGTGTGATTTTTGTGCAACAAAGTTTATGATGCAGTTGTTTGTTATTATCTTATTATAATATTTATTTTTGAAAGTTTTCTAATTATTATGGCTTTGTCTGGAATAAAAAGGTCAATCATCAGGTTCTGTCCAATTTATTTAAAGGCAACCCTTCCCCAGACCCCACATGTGTGGGAGCCTTCGGCAATGGGTACACCCTTTTTTTTCATTTTACATTGTCTGTTAGAGCATTAATGATTATGTTGTACTCATGTACTGCCAAATACCAAAAAAAAGGAAGTCAAATATTGTATTGATTGTTGAAAAAAGCAGTTTGGTGTCAAGAAATGATCCTATGAGATCTCCTCACCTTTGAACCCTTGATTGAACCTCATTTACATCATGACACGTGGCAAATAAATGGGATGATTGATTTATTCTACTGCATGCCACTATTTTAGAGACATTGATTCATTACCTTATACAGGGTCGTTCTCTACCATTGAGATATCAATATGAAGGGATACATGTAAATTGTATACATATTAGAGTTAGGTTTTGTATCTTTCACTATTAGTTGGAGGAGTGAGAAACCAAGGCTTCTTATGGCATCACCGCAACAATCCGATTCTAAGTGCTTGAAGCGAAAGCTTGTTGAGGACTGCCTGTCTAAAGACTGCAAATCTCGCCGCATCAAATCTGATAATGGGCCCTCACTTGATTCATCTGCTAAACGCTGCAACTGTTGTTGTGTGCGACCTAACCTTGCCAATGATTGTGTCAATTTCCTGAAGAGCGGAGTGCCTAACCGTATCATGTATTACAAACAAGGCTCCTGGCATAACTTTCCTGAGCAAATTATGAAGTCCCTCATTGAAGAATTCAAAGGCAATAAGTCGAGTGTTGTGGCTGTGATGGATGATGAGCCTCTTCTTGTTGATTTTTTGTCAATGACTCTAGTCAACCTAAAAACCAGAAAGCAGCAGTCTGTTGCATGGTTTGATGACACTGGCAAATGTTTCTTTCCTTCTCTGTTCTTTGATGAGGGTAGTGATGAACTGAGCAGAGTGGATTCTGGTAGTGTTCGCAACGCTGCTCAGGGAATAATGTTAGATAAGGTTGCAAATTCTCCACCTGAAGTGGTCAAGCAAGTTGTACTTGAATCTAGCTCTCCAGTCCCTCAAAAACCCTCCACTGCAGACATATTGCGCAAAAAGATCACAGCTGTGGAAAGAGGCAGTGAAGGATTTCTGTTTGTCCAGAACCTCTTCCTCTCTGGTATGGGTTCATTTGCGTCCCCAAGTAGCATCCTTCATGTGCACCGGTACTCTCCAAACGATATCACTGCACAGTGTAGACTGGAAGCATTTGAAAGACAGATGAAGTCCACTAAAGAAGAACGTGGTGATGCAAATGTACGATATGGATGGCTAGGATCTAGGAAGAATGACATAGTTAGGCTTTTGATTAATGGTTTGGGTAGCACCGCGAAACCTGCTGAGAAGGCAAGTTTGAGTGCTGGGGTATATCTGTCTCCAGAAAATCGAGCCTTTACCAGGTGTGCATTCCTAACTCAGCTGTTATGACTGCCATTTTGTATGTTTGTAATATTATTATTTACTATCACATTTTATCGTGTGCCAGTGTTGGTCTTTGTGATGTTGACGAAAAAGGAGTGCAGTATATGTTGCTGTGCAGTTTGATACTGGGCAACATGGAATCCGTGGAGCCTGGGTCACAAGAATCTTTTCCGAGCTGTGAGACTTATGATTCTGGTGTGGATGATTGCTCGAACCCAAAGTGTTACGTGATGTGGCCATCTCACCTGAGCACTCACATGCGTTTGGAATACCTTGTTAGTTTCAAGCTTATCCCAAAAGTTCGAAGTAAGATGATTAACAAGAGTTAAAACCTTTATCATGCCATATTGAGATATATGAAATAAACCTTGCTTTTGGTCCACTTATTTTCAGGTTATTTGCTTGGCTTGAAGGGTCTATGGTTCCACCCATCTCCCAAGGATGTTGCACTTGATATTTCTACTCTTCAACCTGTGAGGCAACCTGATTCTTGTTACTTGGTTACCACTGTCATGCTGGTTTTCCTGTTACATGCATGTCTACTGATAATACTGGGAGAACAATAGATATTCAGCTTTGCTGTGCTGTCCAATGTTCTCCTCTGTGTTTGCAGTGATGAGTAATTTTAACATTGGTGTACAGTAATCTTCTTAACCAACGAAACAATCTATGCGCAGGCAATGTGTGAAACAGGTGAAGGTCCAACATCCCCATGGATATCGTTCGGAGTTCTGTTTGGTGTAATTCAAGACAATATATCATCTGTAGCAAGGGAGCTACTTTTCCATCATTATGAAGAGTTGAAGGTATGTATACTCCACAAATGTTGTGCATGAGTTGGTATTGTTAGTGGTTTATATGATGAGCAATGAGACATGTCAAGTTTTCTACTCGACAGGAAAGCAAAATAACTCGTGAAGAAATGGTGAAAAAGATGATAATAATAGTTGGAGAGAAGATACTTTTGGAAGCATTGAAGAAACTTCATTACTGTGTAAGTTTCTTGTGCCATGAGAATATTAAGTGCTGGTCCTTTAAAGCTTCAAGATGCCTGTTTGTTCTTCACCTTACATGTGTAAGCTTGTATACACAGGACTTAATGCCACATTATGCTTGCAGATTCACCCAAAGTAACCTTTTGGAGTTTGAATGCGCATTACATGTACAGCATAAAATAATTCAATATTGAATCTGGCTGAAAAAAGGAACACTCCTTTTTAGTTTTGCAGGACAAGCACCTGTATCTTTTTAGATATTTGACTCCTTTTTTATGAATATTGTTTTGTGCTCTTGGAATGGTAGGAGATCTGCATTGTACCATTTACTTTGCTCTTTGCTAGGTTTTGATTTAGCCCCTTTTTCAAATCTGTAATGTCACAACACTACGATTTTGTTTCCTTCATGCCTATCTTTTACCATCAGTTTCTTATTGGCTTCTACTGCAGCCATCATTATGGTACAAGCCTTCTGTTGAAGCAGAGCCTTGTGATCCTGCAAGGGCAATACAAAAACAGTTGTCCTTGGATGGGACAGGCAATAGATGTTCATTAACTCTTGGCATTAACCATGGTGATTCACATGCTCCAAATCCCATGGTTGAACACTTGCCAGTTCATAGCACCAAAGGATGTGATAGCCTTATAACGGAAATGGTACCTTGTCTACCTAGTGGTGGGCCAGGATCATCTAGTTGTGCCGGTGCCATTTGCTGGGGTTCTCCAAGTGTGCAACCCGAAGGCACGGATTTTTCCAAACAAATTATATCACCTGGTAACTCAGCATCTCATTTTGCCAAAAACCAAGGTACTTGTGCAGCAAAAGTGGCACCTATGGTTCAAGATGCCCTTTTGAGGGCGATTTCTGGAAAATCTGCAGCTCCTGATGGGCAAGTTGGCAACTCTGATACACCAACTACAGGATCTACAAGTTATGCTTCTCTTGTACCATCTAATGGCTCGAAATCCCATGAAATTTCTGCTTCAGGTTTCACTGCTAAGGTCTGTGAATCTGTTGTACCAAGCTTGGCACTTGGAAATCCTAAAAGTACTGGTGTCAAACGTCTCAGTTCTTCACCAAGACTGATTCCTGAAGGCAAGGAATTTCTTTCACTGGGTATTTCATCACAAAGGCCAGCAATCCATTCGGTAAAAGGCCAGGACAGTTTAACATCAGTTGCCATACCTTCAGTCCACGTGCCAGGTAAGCATCATGTGTTGGAGACTAATTGTTGCCTAAGAAATGTGGGTCTCAAGGCTGTTATTACTTTGCAGGACGTGGGAACTCAAGATCTATCAGCTCTGAGGACCATGGCTCTTTGGCACTGAGTATCATGCCAAAAGGCCATGATGGTCCAGCACAAAGTAAAACATCAAAGCAGCATGAATCTCCAAGAGCTGATAAGTTCCCAGAAAGTGGTCGCTCTCAAGCCCAGGATGCAGTGGCCAAGGTTCATAATGCTCCAACGCCAAGTATGGTACCTGAAAACTGACCATGGATACAGTGCTTATCATTCATGCTATTTTATTGCGTTGCGCTATTGTAATGCTTTGGTGGTGACCGCAGTAACTGGGGAACCCAAAGACCAGGCCGGCGTTCATGACTCGCAGAATAAATCATCTGGGCCAGGCCTTGACGCTAGCAGCTACGTTACCGGAGCAGCCAGTGCGCTTGTCGCCCTATCAATTCCGCGCGAGAAGGGCGGGCGCTAGAGTAGCAGCAGTGGCAATGGCGGGCCTAATGTATCCCTCCGTTTCCGTTGGGTTTCCATGTACATGTAGTTGTAGCTCTGGTGTAAACCATTCGGATGGATTAGTTATATTTACTTCGTATAGGGCAGTCAGCACCCCGTCGACTCTGAACATAAAATCCTTTTTGATCTATGGATGGTAACCTTAACAATATTTTACTGTGCACATGACTGGCTGGTTGGCTGGTGGTGTCCTCTTACATCAATCAATCTGACATGACCACGTCGAAAGACGACTGATGAATGCAAAGGAAAAAGAATTGACTGAAGATAATAATCGGATATGGTCACGACAAGCCGTCAATCTGTTTTTACGTTGATCAAATGAGTTAGATTGTGCAAATATCGATTTAGAAATGTTAGGACTGATTAGCGAGAAAAGCAAAAGCGAATGAAACGGAGAAAAAAAAGAAAAAAAAATCACGTGGCTTGCCTGGCCGCGGCACACCCGAAGCCAGGTAACCGGTGGCCGTTATCCGCCCGGGACCGGCGGCCACTCCCCCGCCCTTTACAAAACCTCACCCCACCCCATCCGCAGCCGCTCGCCGCGGCACCAAGCCACACCACCCAACCGCAGCCACCGCCGCCATGCAGATGCAGGCCCTCACCCTCCGCGCCGCCCCCGCCGCCCGCTGCCAGGAGCCGCCGGCCAGCTCCGCCCAACTCGGCGCCGCCCGGTGCCTCGTGCGGCTCCCCCGCCGCAGGCCCCGCTCTCTCAGGGCATCCGCGTCCCTCGACCAGGAGCTCAAGGAAGTCGCCGGCGCCCCGGCTCCCTCCGGTAAATGAACCGCTTGTCCTCCATTTTCTGGTAACAGTTGACGGTAATCAGTTCAAGATTAACTCAAGGAGCAGGATTAGCGTTGGTTGGATTACAGGATTATGGAGAGATGATTATCATTTCTGATTAGTATAATTAAGCATAGTGAAGCAACTCGGTTCATTCGTGATCAGTATGCGTCTCACCTTCCATGTGGCACGTGGATAATAGCTTGACCTAGTACCTTTGGAGCGACTGCTTACTATTCCTAAATTTCCCTAAATAATATTTTTGCTTTGCATGATGATTCCCCTTCTTTTATGTTGAAACAAAAATGCCATTTTGATAATACTTTGTTCACTAAATTATTCAGGGGAGAAGAGTAGTCAAACAACTAGAAGAGATGTGAGGAATATAGCAATCGTTGCTCATGTTGATCATGGAAAGACAACTTTGGTGGATTCAATGTTAAGGCAAGCCAAGGTAAATTGAATTGAATTGTTGTGCGTGCAGGACCAAAACGATCTTGTGTCAAAAACTTAAAAACTGAGTTCTACCAAAACCAAGTATTTTATGTCCTCTGTACACCCCGTCGGTGCTAAAAAGTATTACAGAGCGCATCTTGATTCACAGGCATATAAACACCTAGAAACAAATTTGTAAAACTTCAATCTGAGCCATTTCCTCAACGGATCAAGTTAACAATTGTTTCATCATTAATTCCTATTGTTGGATTACTCTGACTGCCTATCTTTTACAGGTTTTCCGAGATAATCAAGTGGTGCAGGAAAGAATAATGGACTCTAATGATCTGGAGAGGGAAAGAGGGATCACAATACTTAGCAAAAATACATCAATAACCTATAAGGGTAGTAAAATCAATATTATTGATACTCCTGGACACTCAGACTTTGGTGGGGAGGTGGAGCGTGTTCTCAACATGGTGGAAGGAGTTCTCCTAGTGGTACTAGCTAAGCTATGACTCATTTTTTCTTTTCTTTCGACATATTTCTAATTCAATATTAAATTACTTGCTTGAAATACTTTTTGACCCCTTATTGGATTCACTGCATGTTTTTGAGGTGAAAGGATTCACTGCATGTTGTTTGATACATATAGTGTCACTGCCACATGTGACATGTTCATATGTATTTTTTTTGCCTTTTTCACGAACATTGTACTCGCATTGTGGGTATACATAATATTACAGATGGGTATTTTCTGCTGCATGTTACCCCAGTTATTGTCAAACTGATTTTGCTAACGCTCTAGTCATGTGCATTGAAGAAGGTGTAATTTCATTAATTAATTAAACTTTACCTGCTAAATAGGTTGATTCTGTTGAAGGGCCTATGCCGCAGACAAGATTCGTTCTGAAGAAGGCTCTAGAATTTGGACATGCTGTTGTGGTAGTTGTAAACAAGATTGATAGGCCTACTGCTCGTCCAGAGTTTGTCGTGAATTCAACATTTGAACTATTTATCGAACTAAATGCAAGTGATGAACAGGTAATGGAGTTATGCCTCTACCCTTGTTCGAAAACTCACTCTTTTCATTATTGACACAGGTCTTTCCTAGTTCTCACATCATGTCTTGTTGCAACATATCAGTGTGATTTCCAAACAGTATATGCAAGTGGCATTAAAGGAAAGGCTGGGCTATCTCCAGATGATTTGGCTGATGACCTTGGACCCCTTTTTGAGACTGTTCTTCGGTGCGTTCCAGAACCACGCATTGAAAAAGATGGTGCCATGCAAATGCTTGTGAGCTATAACCTTCTGCGTTTTCTTTTAAATTTATCTTGCATTGCTTGCTGTGCTTGATTTGCATGGTTGGTGTTGGATTGTGTCCACTCATCACATTTGGATGAGATGTCTGCCTAGGTGTCATCGTGAGTACTTTTCTTAGAATTTCTTTGTAGTGTTGGGCAGGTAATATTACTCTATGAGGATTCATATTCAACATGGGCTAACAAAACCGATGTCACCTGAACGTTCAATCAATATCTATACAGCAAGTACATGTTTGCTAATATGAAGTCCCAGAAACATAGGACACTCATAATATGAAGTTATGAACATGTTTGTTTATATTTATTTTGTTATTACATTTTCCAGGCTTTATGTTTTATAAATATGCGATTGCCTTATTATGAACCAAATTTCTGTTAGGCTAGTTTTTTGACTTTATAGTATCTTTTGATGCTCATGGGCTATATCGGCACTTATGGTTCATCGCCTCAGTTTTATGCTAATTCTATAATACTGACTTATATGCAGGTATCTAATACTGAATACGATGAGCACAAAGGAAGAATAGCAATTGGACGACTGCATGCAGGAGAACTCCAGCGAGGCATGGAAGTCAAGGTATAAATTTGATCAGCTTGTGCCTGCTTTTGTGTGATAATGCAAATATAAATAGTCCAACGAAAATGACATAAACATGGTAAGCATCATGGAATAGCTTATGGCTCAACCAAAGGAGAGAATTGAAGTCTACTGATCCTTGGGCCTGAACATATGTTTGGAAAATATTTTCAAGTAATTCAGTGACTCATGCAAAGCGTATAAGATAAAAGGCTGCTGCAATAATTCGAGTACTGAGCAGGAGCAACATATATCTATCATCATCTTTGGAAGCTTATTTGT
This sequence comes from Neostapfia colusana, assembly GCA_030760725.1. NCBI lineage: Eukaryota > Viridiplantae > Streptophyta > Magnoliopsida > Poales > Poaceae > Neostapfia > Neostapfia colusana. The sequence goes on along the minus strand of JASWHV010000014.1, from coordinate 3,828,135 downwards.
CATGTGTTTTTACTTTTCTATCACCACCCCCCGTTTTCTGTGTCTTTTCAACATTCGTGTTTACTCTTTTTTGAGGCGGGCATGTGTGTTTATTTGTATGTGAGAAAAAATTATGCATGTCAGTTTGTGAGTCTTCCACATCTGAATGCTCTTCTATCAAATATGTCAGTATCAATAGGAACTTGGCATCTTGGTACCGCATGAGGTGTCAGGCTGCACCTTCTTGGCTTTCCTTTTTTTCTGTCAAAAGAATTTTCTTTTCTCCTTTTAATTAGGAATTATATTTGTATATTGAAGTTTCACATTATTACCTTGGGATGTGTATATCATATCTTTATTCCTTACTCTTATTGTGTCTTGTCTATAAGGAAAATAAAATAGAAATATATGCACCTAATATTGCAGTTTGGCCTCTACTGATATCAATGTATTTTGCAGGTCTGTACACCAGATGATGCTTGTAGGATGGGCAAAATAAGCGAGCTTTTTGTTTACCAGAACTTCAGCCGTGTTCCAGTTGAAACTGTTAGTGCTGGTGACATTTGTGCTGTGTGCGGAATGAATGATATCATGGTTGGTATCTGTTCATCTTATATTCAATTCTTTCAGTTCGCATCTATGCTGGCACCAGGATTTTTATGGTTTGAACTCTACAGATCGGGGAGACTATAGCTGATAAAATTTCTGGAACACCCTTGCCCACTATTAAAGTGGAGGAGCCGACAGTCAGAATGTCTTTCTCCATCAATACATCACCTTTTGTTGGACGAGAGGTACTGCAAATCCCCATTTAAAATTTGTATTTCTACTACTCGAGTTGATAGATGTCTAAGTAAAATAATTTTTACTCCCCCCTATCACTTATCTTAGAATTCATGAAATCAACCTTTTAAATACAATTAAGGTGCATACAAATTATTCATCTTTTTCCCATGATAATGATGTCTGTAGATTTCTTATCAAAAGTACTTAGAAATTATTGTGTTTTTAGTAACTTTTCCCAACATGTAATTATATAAACAAATAAGATGCTGACATATTTGTCTCTTCTCACTGGCTTATCATAGGGAAAATATGTTACTAGCCGAAATCTCCGTGATAGGTTATATCGTGAGCTTGAAAGGAACCTGGCGATGAAAGTGGAAGATGGAGAGACTGCTGATACATTTCTTGTTAGTGGCAGAGGAACTCTGCACCTCACCATATTGATAGAAAACATGTAAGGACTTCTGAACTTAGCTTCTGTAAGTAACTCAGTGCACTGTATCTCTGGTATTGTTTTGAGAAATTAAGAGTAACTCAAACTTTTACAGGAGGAGAGAAGGATATGAATTTATGATTGGACCTCCAAAGGTCATAAACAAGACCGTGGATGGGAAGCTACTAGAGCCTTATGAGGTTTTTCTGTCTACTCAATAAACAATCATCTTTTTTATTAATTATAGTCTTCCTGGATCTGCTTAGTTATCAGTTTCTGATATACCAACATTTTCTTGTTTCTGAACTCCAGATAGCTGCAGTGGAGGTTCCGGAGGAATATATGGGAGCGGTTGTTGAGCTTCTAGGAAAAAGGCGTGGAATGATGATTGACATGGAAGCTAGTGGGTTCGTTCCGTACTATTATTGATTCATCAGATCTGGAATACTATTACTTCTTTCACAAAAGGCTCTACTACATTTTTCACAATGCTAACCTAAAAGCAAAATAAAAATAAGGCTGTACTGTTATCCTCTTACTAAAGAACTTCAAATATTACTAATGAATGTGGCATTAAAAATAAGTCTGTACTGTTATCCTTTTACTCGTTTACTCTTAGCATCATTGTCTACTCTTTATTTCCTGAAAGTTTTTGTAAGAAAAATACCCCTCAACATTCAAACTGAACCTAATATAGAAAATGACTGAATTTTGCAAACTGCCTGATTTTACTGAACTGATCTGGATCAGATATTCCTCTCCAGCTCGTACATCTCTAGCCAATGAACCATGGCTGCAACATATGAAGTGCGAAATTAATTTGATAATAGTTGGTACAAACAAAAGCATAATGCTGAGGACAGAATTCTTGAATTTGTTAATGGTAGTTTCTGTTATTACTCTTTCCTCCAAAAAACATGCAAGTTCCCTTGGAAGCTGCAATTGTTATTCCATGTCGGTCTTATATACACAGGATATTATGCCTTCAAGCAACTTTTTAATCCTTTTGAAATAAATGGAGAATATTGTTTGCACAATTAGTCCATCGTATGTTTACCCAATTTTAGTTGGGAGTTGAAAATTTCGATAAAGTGCATCAGTCCTTATTACTAACTATTCATCTTATTCTAATTGAACCCAAAATTTTCATACGTTGCTTCTTATTTACTTCGCTTTGATGAAATTTATTCGAATTGCAGGCCAGAGGGAACAACATTACTGAAATACAAGATTCCAACCAGGGGACTTATTGGACTTCGGAATGCAATTCTAACAGCTTCTCGTGGCAGAGCTATACTTAACACAATCTTTGACAGCTACGGCCGATGGGCTGGAGATCTTAGCTCTCGTGATCAGGGATCCTTGGTATGAATAAGTCACTAAAGCAGTGAGGCTTTTTATTGAACTTTATTCAGCATCTCACTTTAACAAAATGATCTAGGTTGCATTTGAAGATGGAAGCACTACCTCTTACGCACTTCTAAATGCACAAGAAAGAGGTCTAATGTTCGTTTCTCCTGGGCAAGATGTTTACAAAGGCCAAATAGTTGGCATCCATCAGCGACCAGGTGATTTATCTCTCAATGTGTGCAAGAAAAAAGCTGCAACAAATGTCCGTTCAAACAAGGAAACTACGGGTAAAATCTCATTCACACTCAAAACTCAGCAGTTCAATGATTTTCATTGCTAGACTAGATTGCCTTTAAAGCGACCACAATGTTGTGCAAAGCGGCCTGTAGGCAATATATTCAGCCGTATTGACCGCCAACAAAAATTGTACGATTTCCCATAACAAAGGCATATCCCACTGCTATTATCTGGTTAGACCACATACACTGTGGTTGCTCTTAAAATAGGAAAGATATCATGATGTATGTTATGCAAAGCAGTCTGTAGGCAATAAATTCAGCCTTATTGATCTGCAGCAAAAATTGTACAATTTCCCAGAGCAAAGGCCTATCCCACTGCTATGATCTGGTTAGACCACATACATTGCGGTTGCTCTTAGAATAGGAAAGACGTCATGATATATGATAGCAAGTTCTGAAATAATATGTAGGTTGTTCTTTCTTTCTGAGTTACTACACTGATGTTCTTTAGGATTTTGATTAAAACAATGCTCAATTCCATCAAATTTCCTATTTTGCAGTGGTTCTGGACGAGCCGCTAAGCTACAGTTTGGATGACTGCATAGAATACATTCAAGAGGACGAGCTAGTAGAGGTTACTCCTACCAGCATTCGCATGTGCAAGAACCCGAAAATTGCAAAGAAGAAGTAACATTACCGTAGCATTGCCTTCTCGAGGCATCCGGTTCAAACAGAAGCTCCTTGTTGCTTCGAGTGCCGCCACATTACCGAGTATGTGGCTGCTGGATACCGCCCTACAAGTCGGCGACGGGCTGCTTTTGGTGGTTACCAGATTCAGATATAGGTGTACACTCAATTTTGTGATGATTATAAGACCGAATTATTCTCTTACTTCCTCATCAAGAGATGCTGGAGAGCAGAGTAGTCTTTTAGGCTGCTGATATCTTATGGATACCTGTACATGATTAATTATGGGTTGGAGCAAAGACTTAATGAATGGAACGCAAATATCAAATAGCTGTGTTGTAAATTTGTTCTGCAGTCTCACACTGACAAACTAGAGCATGTAAAAGCATGCACTGTCTGTCAATGCATGGTTGTCGGAAGCAAGAAAGTGAGCACCAGTCAGCTTCAGCGTCTGTCTTCTATATTTGCGCCTGAAAATGGAATCGTGCTAGTTTCCATCTCAAAAAATGAAACCGTACGCGTGATGTGCCGGCGAGTGCTGCGAATGACAACAAACGAGGTGAGTTAGCAAGCAGCCCGGACGCGTGCGCGACGGCGAGGAGGGCCGCCGAAGCGGAGCGGCCGCCACGGCGACGAGCGCCATCCGCCGCTGAGCAACGACCAGAATCGGCGTGCCAGCCTGAGCCCCAGCCCCGGCTTCGTCTCGCCACCGGGAAGGGAAGAAAGAGGCGGTCGAGACCTCTGCCATGGCGGCTCCGGCGGTCACTAGAGCCCGCCTCCATGCCCCGTCGGTCGGAGGGGTCTTTTCGCCGCACATCACCGGCACCCGGACGAGAAGAATGATGGAGGCGGACGTGGCAGTCATGGAACTCCCAGGCGATCGAGGGGTCTCTGAAGATCGGACGTAGCAGCCGTGCAATTTCAGTAACACGGCCTGAACAACTGCAGGCGAGGGGAACGGGCGAACCCGGCCTCCGCGGACACGCGCGCCGACGAGGGTGCGTGCATGCAGTCGATGGCAGTCACTGCGGAGGCGGTTGCAGTCGACGGCGCGGGTCAGGTGCTGACCGGGACGATCGCGGTCCGTGGATCCAGGCGCTCTGTTTCTTTGCTCTGAAATCTTCGCGGAACTTCCTTGTCATCCCTGAATCCCAAGGCGGCGCGACGGGCGTGGTCTTTCTCCATCTCCATGGGCACGAACCTGTGGCCGGGCGGGAGCGACTACAGGCTTGTCCGAGCGGAAGCTGCACAAATATGGAAGGTTTTGGGGGCTGCTTAGCTGGCGAAATCCGAGCTTGCTCTGCTTTTGGAAGGTTCAGAAGCAGAAGCCGCCCAACGTTCCTGCGGCGCAGCAATCCGACCGATCAACTGACTGATTAACTGACGGCCTGTCCGAGCTCACGCTGCATGTATATGGAAGGTTTTGTCCGTAGAACCCGGGAACACAATCTAATGACCACTTGCTTGCAGATTACGCGGTGCAATCCGATTTGCCCGCGGAGCTTCGCCTCGCCCCTCACCTGACCTCAGCCTCCTCGCCCTATAAAGCTCCACGCGGGTCTTCCACGCCTCCATCGATCCTCCTTTCCGCCCCTCGCTTAGAGTTCCATAGCAAGAAGAACGCCATGTCGTCGCCGGCCACGCGCATCGTCCGCGACCTCCCGCCCGGCCTCATGTTCCAACCCAGAGACGAGCAACTCATCGAACTCTACCTCCTGCCGCGCGTCCGAGGCCAGGAGGACGCTATCCCCGGCGTCATCATCGAGGACGACGCGGCAGCCAACACCCAGCCATGGAAGCTCTTCAGGCACCATGGCCTGTCCGGCAAGCTCCCGGCCTTCTTCTACGTCCGCACCAACGACGCGCGGACGGATCCCCGACCGGACCGCCGCTGCATTGGTGGCGGGACATGGAAGAGCATGAGGTGCGAGAGCAAGGACGACAGCCACGTGTTGCTCGTCGGCGGCGAAGAGATCAAGTGGAGCAGGCGCAACCTCAACCTGAACATGGGGAGCGGCAGCGTCGGGTGGGTCATGCACGAGTACTCCATCACCGAGCACCCGACCCTCAGAGTTTGCTGTATCTCATTCTCCGGCCACGGCCAGAAGCGCAAGTGGGTTCCCGACGGCTACGACGACCTCGAATCCGCGAATCAGCGCCCACGCCTGGCCCAAGCCGAATACGACAGTGCTTCTGCTTCTCAGGATCAAGACTCCTGCATGCACCCCAGTGGTTCTACTCAAGAGATCGTAGCGATGACTAATGCGCAACTCAGCTGGCAGTTCCAAGAGCAACTTCAGACAATAGAGCAATTTCCTTTTGCGTATCAAGAACCTGAATCCAGCATGCACGCCGGTGGTTATACTCAAGAGATTGCAGCGATGACCGTTGCACAACCTAGCTGGCAGATCCAAGAGCAAGTTCAGACAATTGAGCAACTTCCTTGTGCTTATCAGGAACCTGAATCCAGCATGCACGCCAGTGATTCTACTCAAGAGATTGCAGCGATGACCGTTGCACAACCTAGCTGGCAGATCCAAGATCAACTTCAGACAATGGAGCAGCTTCCTTGTGCGTATCAAGAACCCGCACAAATTTTTTCTGCCGTCTCGGAACTTCCTCCAGCTCCATGTACGACGACGACGCTCAATCAAGACGCAGGCCAGGCGCCAGTCCCAGACTCGTTCGTACTTCCTTCTGTCGAGGAGATGACGGGGATCTTCAACAGTCTTGACGAATTCCGGCCCCATGACTTTGAGCCCCTCCAGGAGTTCCACGAGCAATTTCCGGCAAGGACGACGGAGCAGAAGGCCGACCAGGACCCCGTCGTGATGCCAGGCTTCTCTGGCGCGCAAGATAAGGACGGCAGCCTGCGCACGGCGACACAGGACGGTGCTCAGTGCCAGTGGGGAGGCTACTACTTCCACTAGGCTAGGTTGGAGGAGAGCAAGCGCTAATCGTGATACGCAACACTTGTAACTCGACCGGTTTTGTTGCATCGAGGGCTGTAGCCTTTAATTAGAAACAGAGCCTCGGCGCTCGATCTCAGTTTCCTGTTCTTTCAGCTTCATTTTTCGACCTTCCTGATGTAAACCATGCAGCGATTTCCATGGATTCAGCTAAAAGTGCTGTTCTTGCATTGTTGATGTTTTTCTTGCGAATATATGATACTCGTCATATGTGTGTTGCCACTGTAATTACTTGTTCTCGGAGTTTCAGTTAGAAACCGTTCGTCCAACGATTCTTCGCTGGGGATCGCGCCTGGAGCCACCTCACGGCCGGGTCGGAGGCCGATACAGGAGGAGACCGGTGAGGCGGCGCCGGCTCGGCGGATGAAAAGCGAGAAGGTCTCCGGCAACGGCGTCGCTTGCGTGGCGGCTGCGGGGTGCAGCTAGCTCGTTGACCAGTTCCCTGTGTGCCGGGGCACAACACGAGCAATGCAGGTTACCAGCTGCCTTCAAGTCCAGGGCGTAGCTTCTCATCAGTCTGAACGAAGTCGTGCGTAACCTGGTGTGGGAGTGGTCGCTCTAAGACAATTTGCATGTAGCAACTTCGAGTGACCTAGATGTTGCATGTTCTGTGATATAGCAGCTGCATGCTAGTTCTAGTATTCAGCCTACATGCTTGTAAGTGGTACACTACACCCGACTTTTGCAAGCAAATGTGGACGTTGCATTTACCATGTATGTGAAGTCGGTGATTTGGGCGCCACTGCATCTTTTATTCATGTATATAGTATACATGTCCTGGGAATTTTCATTCTACGCTCGCTGCAGGCTGCTCTACTTTTTTTAAAAAACAATAATTCTCACAATCTTGATTGGCGAATTATCAAAGTTTACTTTCATCATCGTCCAAGGCCCAATAATGTTTGAGGCCGGCAAAGCCTAATATGTTTATGCGTGCGTATGTGTGTTCATAAATACATATTTTTTTACACATGTCACATCCTAAATTTTTAGAACCAAACAGAAATCGATGCAAAACTAAATTTTTTGGGAATTCTTGAGCATACATTGAATTCTAATTAAAATTGAGGAACACCTCATTAAAATGATAGACAAAAGTATGAAATTGAATCTTGAACCAAGGAAATAAATAACTTAAAAACAACATAAACACCTGTGCACTTCAAACCACCTAGTATGTTTTGATAGTAGAGCTCGAAAGAGGAGTGGCAGTGACACATATGTATATGTATACACACACACATATATATATATATATATATATATATATATATATATATATATGGGTTATTACGACCAAAATTTAATAATAATTAATCAGGAAATCGAGTGCAGGTCGTCTCAAATAGAAATTCCAGGAACATCAACACATACATGCAACACAAGAATCTAATAGCAAAATAATAAATAAAATAAATATGAAACGATATGTGTGTAAGTATATATATAAGTATGTGGGTAGGTATAGAAATACGCTCACATATACATGTATGCATTTAAGTATGTGCATAGCCAACTAATAATTCAATTAGAATGAATGAGTTTAATTGGTCCAGGCGGCACTTATACGCATATATGCGTGTAGAGGTGACAACATCTAATTTTAATTTGTAAGCAAATTATGTACGAGAAATATTAAATAAAATCGCTAGTGAATTACCCACTGCAAGCCAAAACCAAATTCGTAGCCAAAAGTCAGATTCAACTACAGATTCAAAAACACTATAAAAAAATGATGAGAACCTTCCTCTCCCTGGGCTGCACCCATCTCTTTTGTTTTCTGTTTTCCTTTTTCCCTGTCACAACCCACGTGAGGAAAAACAGCAACCGCTGCCCACAACCGCCTCCTACAACCCCCTCCTTCATCCTCCTATTTAAACAAACAAGAGACCCCAATTCTCTTTCTCCTACACACAAGCAAGTTCTCATTAGGATACTCTCCAACAAAAAAAATGTAGAAGATCCTTGGTTCTAGCGCTCTTGCGATGAAGTCCGACGATCGCCGTCGCCGTTCAACGCATTTTCGGGCTGTTTCGATCAAAGAAACCGCACTAGGTGAGTTCCTCGTGTTTTCCGCCTCCAGATTCGTTAGAAAAGTTGAGAATCAGTGAGTTATTCCGCTTACTTGTGTTTCTGCACCTAGAAAGTCGTCGCCGCCGCCAGCGACACTGTGCATCTCTATCGATCACAACTGGAACGATGCGTCCCTCTCAAAATTGTTGGACTAAGAATCAGCCCAAATACCAGTTATCGATTTTCAACGACAAATTTTGACGTTTCTGAGCAGCAATAAAAAGGCAAGTGTTCCTTGACCACTTTGTTCCTATTCTAGGATGAATAGTTAGATTAATTGCATGATGTCTTTAATATGAAACCCAGTGTAGGATGTTTCCATAGTTCTATTGCTTTATCTTCCTTGTAAAACCATATAGGGAATTAGATAGGACTTAATGGTTATCATTTTATGTGCTTAGCTATGCATAACTAGAACTTAGAGAACGAATGGAACATTGATGTTACTTGTCTTGTGAGATTATATGAAGGACACAAGTGTGTGTCATGTGGTTATGAATCTAGGCAGGCTGGTTGTTTGGTTGGTGCTTCGTGCACGAGACTCGGGAATGAGTTAGTGTCTGTCTTAGATTCTAAGGACCGGTTCATGGAACAGTTAACCCGGCTTTACAGTGCCAACACAAGACTGAGATGGGGCAGCTTGGCCAATTAATTAGGAGTTTGCCGGTATAGTATGAGTGTTTGGATGGTGCGGGGAATGGGAGTCCATTTTTGACTGCCCTGGGAACTGCAAGGCTCAAGAGGGGGCTTCTGTAGGGGAGGGTTACTCCCAGGAACTACAACGGTGAAACCTCAGTGGGCTTGTACTTGCCGGTAGACCCTTTATAAAGGCCATGTAGTGATCTCCTGATCGCACACCAAAGGAAGTGTGTAATGTGGCTTGCAACCACGGATATCAGGGAGGTTTCTTAGTCCACCTGGCAACAGGGGATGAAATCACTACTTGTGGGTAAAGTGGTACAATCTCTGCAGAGAACTAAACTGTCATGACAGCCGTGCTCACGGTCAAGAGCGGCTTGGACTTGTCCATGATTAGAGAAACATGGATGTGAGTTGAAAGAGGTTGTTGGTGGTGTAACCTAACATTAATGACTTAATTATGATGACGGTGGGATTATCACTTAGTAAGATAGGTTGCTAATCAAAGCTAAGGCTTAGGATTAATGCATAGTGCTTAACCATGTTAGCCTCCCCTTGCTATTGGCCTTCATAACATTCTTTCCTACACTTGCTGAGTACCTTTGGTACTCAAACTTTCTTTTGTTGGATATCATATGTTGGCTCAGGTGCAAATGAAGACGTAGACTTTGACGAGGAATACTTCGATCCCGAGGAGTTATTCTAGGTTGGCGAAACCCCCGGGCAACGCCTGTGGAGATGGAGCAACCATGATGTAGTCTTCCGCTGTTGTATTTAATGTATTGGTACTAATAGTTGATATTTTATGAACAATTATGTAATATTATGATGTACGTTAAACTTGGCTTGTAATATAATGATATTACACTCTTGTCGGCACATGTATGAATCAACTGATCCTGGCATACATGTGAGAATACGCTCGGTGTTCCTTATGGGGAACCGGGTGTGACATTCCCCAGCAGTGCCCAGCCTGCTCTCTTATTCTTATGGCGCAGCCCACTCACCTTCCCCCAGGCGGCCCAGCTTCTTCCTCCTCTTCCTCTCGGTGCGCACAGCCTGGCCCGGCCCAACCCCCTTCCTCCTCCTCCTCTCCCTGCGCGCAGCCCGGTCCGGCCCAAAACCCGCACCGCCCCCATCTTCTTCCTCGCTTTCCCTTTTTTCCCCAACAGCGCAGCCTGCGCCACCCGGATACGCGCCGCCGCCCCGGATCCTCGTCCGTGCCGCCGCCTGGATTCATGCCGGTGCCCGTCGCTGTCCCGCTGTCCCATCGGTTGAGCCCGTCCCTTCGCCCGTCGCATCGCAGAAACCTCGGCCGCTTTAACCCGCGCCGCTCGCGCCGCACAGCCTCGCGTGGAACCACCTCGGCCGGCTATAAAACGGACTCCCCCTTCGACCCAAAGGTGCGCACGACCCTCCTCGAGCTCCATCGAAACCATTTGAGCTTTGACAGCGAATCCCAACAAGAAATTCGGAGTTTTCGTCCTCCTTCCTCAAGTCCGGCCGCCGCCGTGGAAATGCTCGGGTAAGCCGCCATACCTCGATTCCTTCCACATATAGCATCCCCACAAACCCTTATACCTTTTCCCCACATGAATGCTTGGATTGGAAGTCCCTAAGTATGGTCGCACCATGGAGCCGACTCCCTCACCGTCGCTTGCCGTCGCCGGCTGCCGTGGGGCGCTCCCTTGCTCGGCCGAGCTATCTAGAATGTTTTCATCGCCTCAGTGAACGAATATAGCATAGCCAAATGAGTAGGGGGCAAGCCCAAGTGCCGTAGCTGCGTGAGCACCGAGCACCGCCGCTCCATGGCCGCCTTGCCCATCGCCGGTCGCTCTGGAGCCTCCCCCGACCTTGCCGAGCACCGCGACAGCTTCTGTGCATGCCCATGAGCGTGTAGGAGTGACCAAACCAGAGCAATAGTGAGTGTACTTATGTTACCATGGAGAACAGCCGCCGTTGCCACCTCCGGCGAGCCGCCGCCGCCGCCGCCTCGGTGAGTTTCACCATCGCTAACCGCTCCCATTAGGCTCCCCACATCACGTAGATCACCGGCCCACAGTTGCTTAGGTCACGGGAAGAAAAGGGCGTAGCTCCGGCTAGCCGCCGGCGAGCTACTCCGGCCAGCCGCCACCTCACCACAGTCGGCTGATGTGGCGTCCATGTGGCACACATGTGACATGCCACATCATCAAACCTGCACGTGTGGCTGCACAGTCACACCCCCTCAGCCCCCTTAAGGCCTATTGCTTGCGTGGCAGATGAGGTGGCAGCCAACTCAACACTTTTGCCCACATGGCAGAACAATCAACATCCACCTCATTGTCACACCAGCCTAGTCCACCCAGTGTTGGTTTAGAACCCTCTTGTGGACCTGGTTCACATGAACCAAAGGCACATAAGTCACTGTCAGCCATGGCCCACCTGTCAGCCCCTAGAGTTATGCAGAAATGCTACAACCACACTCGTTAGTGTACACAATGCTTCGTAAAATATATTTTTAAGTGCAGAAAAATTCCAGAAAATCACTAAAAATAGGAATAGGCAATTAGAGTGCAGTAGCATGCAGGGAAGACCCAAACAAATTCTAGAAAATTTGTCAATGACTAACAATTGTCCCAAAATCACTTAATCAACTAAGGAAATTAGGAAAGGCTAATAAGTGCTCTCCAAAATGGTCATACCACCCCGATAACAATAATATAAGCCAATTAGAATATTTCTTGGCCACTAGGACACAAAACAAGTAACAAATTTCCCGAAATGGATCTCTATAATCATTCAAACAACTGAAGAAATCACCACTCCGGCTAGCCTCACCGGCCGGCAGTGTAAAGGTCCCAAAATATGCATACAAAGAAACCCTTGTTTGCACAAAGATGGTTTCATGTGTATGAAAAATAGGACTTGTTTAAAATTTTTTCACATGTGATAATACACATGAGAGCTTTCTTCACACAAGTTCAAATATTTATTTGAAGACTTGGAATCCAAGAGGGATATAAAACTAAGGTGGGAAGTTCCCATATGGATGAGGAAGCTAAAGTTAGATTTTGAGAACAAATTGTTCCACTCAAAAATTCAAATGAGTAACACAATGGTTTTCAAACTGTTATATTAAAAACCTCATTTGCAGCAGCCAAATCAAATATCAGAGTTCATATTTGAATTCCTTAGGTCCAAATTAGGGTGTAGGCAAAGTCTCATGAATTTTGGAAGATATTTGCTATCCATTTTCCAAATGGACTTAAATTGCAATGAATTCAAATATACATTTGAATTTGGATGAAACTTGTCCAAATGTCCACAAACATTTCAGATTTGAATTCTCACCATTTGATTTCCATCATTTGCCAAAGTGTGGAGATAATTGTGAGAAAAATGAGAGGGGATAAGAAGGGGCAGTGGGACCCACATGTCATAGTGATATTTAGACTTATACACTAAGTCTTCTCTCTGGCTTTCACTCCACCGAGGAGTTTTCTCCCGGCGACACCGAGCAGCTCCGAGCCACCTCCTGTTTCTTTCACCGAGCGCTGGCAACGCTGGGGTGGCTGTGCTCCCTCGCCGTTATCTTTCCCGCATAGCCGAGGCAGCCACTGATCGTTTTTCTTCCTCACGTGCTCACCCAACAAAAAATGCTGCTGCGCCTCGGGTGATCGCCACCGAGCCGTTCCCACGAGTTGGGCGCCCGGCTGAGAAGCTCAGAGGCTGCGCCGACGAGCCCCTGACGTCCTCAACGTGTCTCAGCTCGTCCCCGGCCATTCCCTGCTGCTTCAGAGCCAGTTTTCTTCCGTTACAACAGAGCCACGCCGCCTCCACGTCTCCACGTCGTCCGGCCGTCTCCAAGCCTCCCCGACGTGCTCCAAAGCTCACAGAGGTGCGCCAAGCAGTCTAGATACTCATCCCGTCGTCCCCCTGCTCTCCCCCGACGTCGGCTCGCCGGAATTCGATTTTTGGCATCGGAGCACGTGTAAAACAGACCTCGGTTAATTCTTGAAATTCGCCCAAACCGATTGATCATACCTCCTACAATTCAAACCACAGCAACTAGATGCCCTAGCCCCTCTCACGCCGAGAACCAAAGAAAACCGATCATCACAGGCCCCGGGCGACGAGAATTCGTCGCCGGCGGCAAAAAGGGGTCGGGTCTCCGGTGACCGCCCTATTCCCGCCAATTGTTGCACGAACTGAGGTGTGTTCCATGCTCCACGAGCTCTGGTGATGCTTTAGGGCAAGGTTGCTTGACGGGAGAAGCTTCGGACGCGCCAGAACGCGTTGATGCCGAGCTCCCGAGCCGCCCCACCGATGCCAACCTGTTTTCGGCCATGTTCATGCGTGGAAACCTTGCCCGGCAGCTGCGCCATATTCCAAGGAGCATGTAGGGTGAAACCGGAGCTCATTTGGTGGAGAAATGAGCGAGAACGAGCCATGCCACGCTTTCTGCCGGTGTGCACCCGCAGGCTCTGGCGGGAGGTTGAAGAAGCACCTGACCCGTGGGCCCCACGTGTGACTGTTCTTTTTAAAATCAAACAGAGAGCTGTTCAAACTTAGAAAATGCATAAATCTGGGTAGAAAGCTCTAAAAATAGTGAGATAAATTTTGTTAGATTCCTCTAAGAGAGTACTACCCAGGGATACAGCCCAATATTTATGAAAATCCATGGTTTTGGCTCATTAATTCATATAAAGAAAATATTGTAGGAATTTTTCCAGGAGCTCTGTGTATTGGAAAATTCCCAAATTTGGGAAGGAGATTCCTCCAAAAATACTTGAGCTCCAGTAAAATTTTCAGAAGCATTGGACCTCATTTGCTTGGCAAAATATGGTGTTAATTCCTTATGTCTCTGAAAATTGGAAAATAGAACAGAGTTCAATTTCAGAAATTTTCCCCAAACTTTAGAACCTCATAACTTTTGCTAGGAAGCTCCAAATTTAGTGATTCAAATTGGGTTGGATTCATCTTGAATAGATCTATCCAGATATGCAACCCAATTTGTATGAAACTCATTATTTCATTCTAGAAAAGTCTTTAAAGCTTTTCAGCAAAAGGATTTTTGAGGGAGTTTGGTTAATCCAAAAATCCTCAAATTTTGCCAGAGTATTCTTTAGGGAGTTAGTGAACCCCTGTAAAAGTTGTAGCTCAATTGGAGTTGATTTGATTAGGGAAATTCAGATTTGAAGATGCTGTGTTCAATTGAATACAGAAACATTTTCAGAGAATTTCCAAAATTTGGAAATTCAGTTCTGGGCAGATCTTAGCTCCAAAAATGCTAGGAAAATTCATTCAAACTACATGAGCTCTAATTGAAATTTTAGTTCATTAAGTTTGGCATGAACATGGGGGTGATCTCAGAATTAATTCTTCTTTATTTAATTGCTTAGAAAATTATTCTAAACAAACCACTCAATGAAAAGTGCTAATTTTTGGTCCAGAGGGTTTTCTTGCGACAAGGAACTCACATGAAAATTCTCAGCTCCATTAGAGCTCTGGATCACCCCGTTGCTGTTTAACCTCTTAAGGTGATCAATATAGAAGAGGGGGAAACCACTTAGCACTAATCATGTGCTTAGATCCAAACCCAAACCAATAGCACCAGTGCCATTTTAAATTCTTAAACAGAGTTTCAGTTTTTGAAAACTTGTTATAGGAACTTGTAGCAAAGTCTTTACAATTAAACAATTGTGCATATGCATTACGTGTAGCAGCTACGTGAAGGACTTGAAGTCATTGGAGTAGAGATCAAAGAAGGGAGGCAAGAGATCAAGCCAAGTGATATTCACTAACTGAATCTTCATATATATATAAGTCACCTGCAAAACAAAGGCAAGCCCCGGTTTGCATCAAATTTATAAGCTTTTATTTGTATTCACTTCATACGTCTAGCATGTTATTTATTGCATTAAGTCTAGGTGGTATGAAACTCCAAATGCATGACCTAGAAAACCATGGATTTTAAATGTAGAATAGGTTATCAATTGATTATAACTGATGATCTCAAGTTAACAAAGTGGATTAAAAGAAGCAAAACTCGAGTGGGCATTTTCCTACTCGTGAAACGGGGTTAAGGGGATCAATCGGAAGAGTTGGGAATTGATCCTCATAGTTGGGAATGGAGACTGGGCAGTGGATGGAAGGATCAAGGACGTGGTCCTGTGAACTTAGTCTATGTCTGAGTCGATTAAGGCCCGTTCTCGTGTGCGGCCCGTTGGGCAAGTTTGAGTTGTGTACCGGATGCATACTGGCTATATAGGACCCAGGAAACCGATGTAACATGTTAACCTGGGTGTCGAGGCATACCTCACCGTCTGATGCCGACACTGAAAGGATAGAGAAGTCGGCTCTACGATGGTTTGCCGTAGAGAGACTTAATCCCAGTCGGTGGGACCGGTTCGACATTTGGGTGTCGTGTGAAAGGTTGCCACGTACGACGTCAGTGACGGTTGCTGTGTGCAACGTCGAGTACGGGCGTACGTGTCGTGTCAGCCGGGTGTTTTTTATTGCAATCACCGTCGCTCGCGAAATGGATCGAGCATACTTGTTCTCTGCGTCGTGACGTAGTAATAAACTGGGAAAAGTTAATAATGCTTCGTGAGTAATCCTCATATTGGAGATGAGGAAATGATCAACACATCACTAAATTTATTTTCCACATTGGGAAAGTAGCGTCGAGGCAAAACGTTTCTTGTTTGATTGTGGAGTCTCGACGTTGATGGCGCAAGGTCAGTATGAGTCTAGGGTAGCTCACTAAAGTTACTTTCACCTCGGGCAAGTGACATCGAGATGAAGCGTTTCTTGTTTGATTGTGGAGTCTCGATGTAAGTTGCGCGAGGGCTATAAAAGTTGCTTAAAACTTGAAGTAAGGACTCTCCTTTAGCTCAAGTTCATCGTTTGTGCAAACTTCTATAATCAGCCCTCTATTTCCATCATGTAGAGTTTCATGACTAGGGTGACGGGTCAGTCTTGCTGAGCTTCGTGCTCACAGATACTGCATAAGTTGTTTTGCAGGTATTAACGGTAGGATGATATGTACGGGTGTCTGATGAGACTCGGAGATCTCCGAGTGGTGAACTCATTCCCACCCCTGCCGCTGCTACTGTGATAGTGTTGCCAGTGAGAAGGGTCTGCGGGCTGGACACCTTCTCTGTTGCTTAGCATAGGTATGAGACGTGAGTTGTAATAGTCTTCCGCTGTAGCATATTTTTGAGAAGTATTTGTAAAATCAACACTTTGTAAGCTTCCACTTGTTTTATGTAATGTGATTCTTTATTATGTGTGTTGTTGGGTGCCGCATCGCACGACACCACCCAATGCGACTCCCGGGCGAGGTGCCCCGTCCCTGTGAGTGATCGGGACGGGTGGGCCCTCACAGGCAGCCCCTTCCCCACAAGTATCCTATGTGACGCCTGTTTGGCACCCACGTGGCATGCCACATCACCAAAAGTACACACTTGGCTAAACAGCCATCACCATCACAGCAAAGGCACACGCGTGGCAGCCACCCCGGTCTAGGTGGCGCCTATGTGGCGCATACGTAGTGAACACGTGTCATGACGCATAAGCAGTTTAGAACACATGGCATCCAAGCTACTACCCTGTCAGCAAGGACACACGTGGCAGCCACCTTAGCATCTATCTTAGGTGGCAGACCAGCGTAACTAAGGTAGCAGCCACCTCGGTAGCCTAACCCCTGTGGCAGCCCAGTCAATGACCACATCACTGCCACCTCGCCCCAGCCCACAGGGACCAGTATAAATTGGTTATGTGGACTTGATCCATATGCACTAGAGACACAAGTACTACGCAGGGCCTTGGATCCACCTGTCAGCCTCTGTACACGAAAGGAATAGGTACGGATACCCCTAGTTTACATAGAAACTTATAAAATACATTTAGGGGATCTAGGGTAAGCGTGTGTTTAACTACCCAAGCGACGAAATACACCCCTCAAGCCGCAAAAGCAATATACATTGTACCAAAGCTTCTAAAAGACACTCTACAACCACACTACTAAGGTTTTGTTTCAATTTCTTGGAGTTTACTTGGATTTAGCACTTATCCGCGCAATTACGTACTATAGCAACTAGGGAATTTGACGAGAAACCAGAAGGCCGAGATCACGAGGAACTTATAGAAGTCTGTGAAGGCAAGCTCTAACTTTCTTGATCATGATTGCTCCTATGAATTTGCGAAATTACCCTGGTAGCCTGTTTTTTTAATATGCATGATTTCCACAACTACTTTTAAATGTTGTAGTAGCTAAAACCCATTTGCTAGTGGTCGCATAGTCACGTGGTTGACATGTGACGTACCACGAACCCTCCTTGACCTTGTCAACTCCTCCTTGACGCCCTAAGACCCCGTCATCACAATATAACGTGATGACGTGCGTAATCTCTTGAAAGTAGAATGCTTAGGGACCCTCGCGATGTTCGCATTGCGTCTCACTACAATTAAACATCGGATTTGCGAAAAGTGTGAAAGGTGTCTTGGTGGTGTGAGTTAGGAAGTGGGTTGGGAATGGTGCTATACAACTTGTGTGGGATGAAGTGGGGAAAGTGGCATGGTTGAGGCGGGATTTCGTGAATGAGTAGTGTGTGCTTCGATGTAGTCCACCTGTCGTGGACCTTGATGGAGCCGCCTCACCAACTCAAGGACCGGTTCATATGACCTCGTCATAGTGATTCTGTACAACCACAGAACATGTATGGGCAGGACTCTCTCTACCTTCTTGGTGACTTCCACATGAGCCACCTGGTGGCCAGTAGGGCACGGGGGACCAGGAAAAGACGCGGGGGAGTCATTACCCGTGGTCCGGCTGGGAGATTAATTACCCGAATAGCCTTGGGTGCGTCCCGAGGTGTGATTGTGGGGTTACTCGGGGAAGATGAGGCGAACGTTACGCTACTCTCTTGCTAGGAGAGCTTGACCTGTGGGTAAAGTGTACAACCTTTGCAGAGTGTAAATCCGGATAACCGTTGCCACAGTATCGGCACACTATGTTCCGAGCTCTTGTTGATTAGTCTCAACATGTTTCCTTGATGTAGTTGAGTGGCAGTGTTTGCCGTGTTTTGGATATGACGGCTTTGTGCCGGAACTAGTAAATCCATGGGGCTTGAACGTTCAAATAAAACTTAGGGAACTGGGGGGATGGAGTTCAACTCCCCCAGGGCCCACCAACTAAAACCAGGATACGGTTACCTCATTTTGCTTTACAAAATCTTCTTTCAAACGAAGACACTGCATGAATGCTTTTCATCAACTCTAAGCCGTGTACCCTGCCTTGCTACGACCTTGTTGCATGAAACACATTCCCTTGAGTAGTGTTAGGGCTTGCTGAGTACCTTCCGTACTCACTCTTGCCTTCTTCACCACCCTCAGATGTAGAGGAAGAAAGCGAAGAAGAAGATGAAACGTGATGCAATGACGAGTAGGTCTAGTCCTACGCCCAAGGTTGCCTGAGGGCTTGGTGTCGCCATTCCGCTGTAGTTCAACATTGTATTTCAGTCTTTAGTGACCTGCGAGGTCCATGGACTGTAACCTAAAATTTGCTTGTAAGACCATAACGGTTCTCATGAGAATAAGTTAATGTATGGAACTCGATACTTCCTGTTGTGCATACCAACTACTGATGCAGGGATTGGTACGGGATGCACAAGTGGACCCCGTGAGAGGTGGGTCCTGACAACACATATGTACGTGTGTGTATATCCGTATTGTATTTCAAAATTTCATATACTGATGAAGCATGCGTTCGTTTGCGTCGAATTCGATGCCTCGATGGCCTGGTTCGTCAGCATGCAAACGGGCGTGTGAAGCGAGCCACCGGATTCAACGGACGGTGGATACGTGCTGGCCTGGCATCACGCTCCTGCCTTCACCACCTTGTGAAGGCAGGGCAGGGTGGTGATCCCGAGCCCCCCGTCCTCTTCACGACGGAATCCCTTCACGGCGTCCCCTCCTCCCTCAACGGCGGCGGCTCCTCCTCAACTTTACACTCAAGGGGAGAGCGCTTACACGGAGGTGGAGGTCCTCGAGGGAGGGGGCGGTGGGAGGAGATGCCGGGGAGCCAGAACGGGCGGCCGAGACCGTCCACGGCCTCGCGCGCTCCGGCGACCTCGCCGGCGTCCAAAGGAAGCTGCGGGAGAACCCCGACCTCCTCAACGACAAGAACCCCATGGTGCGTATCTTCCCTCAGAGATGCAATCTCGGGCCGTGCAGCCGTTCTCGGTGCTTGCAGTGTGGAGGAGTAAGCGTATGAGGTTCGTGAGGGAGCGCGCCTTTTCCCCGGTGTAGAAATGTGGTTCGAGTCGTATTGGTGACTGCAGCTTGGTTTTCCTGGGGGAGGTCCTTGGATTCCACCCTGCCGTGCAGTGCGGCGTTGGCTGTTTCACCATTTGGTTTCCTGTTCTGTCGTCTCCAGCTTGGAATAGGTTTCTCGGATTTGTTTGGGCTTAACATTGGTTTCATTCTCGTGCGTCTTTCATGTGTTTAGCTTGCATTTCGTTCACCTTCTGCTCATGGCCGTGCTGCTCCTTCTTTGCTCCATTTGCTGCAGTTAGACTGTCTCTTTGATGTAGAGGCACCTGGGGCGGTAGACGGAGGAGGTGGTCTCGGCGGTGGTTCTCCAGAAGTCGGTGGTCATGAGGGCTGCCCACAGCCATAGAAAGTTGTGGCAAGCCCTGAGCTAGTAGGACCACCAGTCGTGATCTCCTCAAGCTCAAGATCCGACCAGACTGTTGGACTGTGTAGAGTTGTGTGTTGGGCTTGACCCGTGTACCGGCCCACCTATGTAACTATATATGTGTACCCTACCCCCTAAGATTAATCAAGCATTCATTTGCCTTCTATTATGGTATCATTAGCCTTGATCCTAACCCTAATCCCACCACCCTAGCCGCCGCCCCCTACCCTCCCTACGGCGCGGCCTCCTCCGCTGCTGGCGCGATCTCTCCCCTGCCGCCGGCCGCCGCTGACGCGGCCACTCCTCCTAGCCACCGCCGGCCCCCTGACCGACGCCACTCTCCCTCAGCCGCCGCTGGCACCCTGGTCGGCGGGCCACTGGCCGGCGCGGCTGCATCGCCCTGGCCCGGCGCTGCTGCGCCGCTGGCCGGCGCGCCCTTCCTGTCCGACGCGCCTGCGCTGCCTGCGCCACCTGCGCCGCCGGCCGCCGGCTCCTCCCTGGCCGCTGCTTCCTCCAGGGCGACCACCGCCTCCCCCTCAATGGTAGGCGCACCCCTGGCTAGTTGGCCCCTGGCCGGCGTGCCACTGCCCGGCGCGCAGCCTGCCACCGGTCCGACGGCAGGCGGGCCACTCGCTGCTCAACCTCGACTCACGTACGACTCAGCGCCTGGTCCGGCAGCCGGTTCCTCTCTTGCCGGCCCTACTGCCGTTGCCTTCATGACGGGCTCCAGACTAGATGGACCTGTTGTGACTGCCGCCGCTGCTCACAACGCGGCCACTGCTCCACCCTACAGTGTCGACAGTACCACCTCGACGGCTGCGGACACCTCCGGCATCTTCGCAGCCCTCGCTGCCTCTCGCGAATGCGAGCGGGCACTTGCTCTTGCCCTGGAGCAGGAGCGCGCTTCGGCGGATGCTCTCTCTCACCAGATCCAGGAGAGCATTCACCGACCGCTGAGCGCTACACACGAGCCTACCTCGGACACCAGTGCACACTCCGCATACTCGGCGTCTCTCGTCGCCGCTCTACACGCCCAGGCTGCTGGAGTTCAGAACATTCGAACACTGGTGCCGATCATCCTGAGTTCTAACTCCACCTCCTACGCCCGCTAGCGTAACATGTTCCTTCTCACGTTGAGGCGGTACCAGCTTGAGGACCACATCTAGCGGGATGTCACCCCGTGGGACGACTCTTGGATCAGCATGGACAGCTTGGTCCTATCCTGGATCCTTGGGTCTCTCTCCGACGAGCTACACGACCTAGTCGGACAGCGCGGCGGTGGCACCGCGCACCGGGCCTGGCAGATACTGGAGCACCACTTCTTGGGGAACCGTGCAACTCGGGCTCCGAGTACCCAGCAGGGTAATCAGTACCGCCGTAGAGCGAAGTCGGTGATCCAGCCGCTAGATCACCGAGTCCGCCATAACCCGGGTGGGCTACGTACGCCGGCTGAGGACATGGCCGGCGAGGAGAAGAAGAAGCCGGGGGCGCCGCAAGAATACCCGGAGACGGTCCAGGCCACATAGTGATCTGGCCAGTCCATGAGTTGTAAGGTGTGGGCCAGGGCGCACCTCCCTGGCTGGTACCATCAGTACCACCGCCAGTAGGAGCAGTGGACACAGAAGTGCCGCCATCACCTCGTCCTGTGTGCCTCCCGCTGCGACGTCGACGATTACCACTCCCAGAGCCAGCAGAGGCACTCGGGGCTGTAGATGGAGTAGGTGGTCGCGGTGGTGGTCCTCCAGAAGTCAGTGGACGTGAGGGTTGCCCAGAGCCATAGAAGGCTGTGGCAGGCCCAGAGATAGCAGGTCCACCAGTCGTGATCTCCTCGAGCTCGAGATCGGACCAGACCTTCTCAAAGGTCGGTGGCGGCTCCATACGTAGAAGCCAGGAGCAGAGGTGGCTGTAGCGCTCATTCAGGCCCTAAAGGACCTGAAGTACAAGTGTGCTGTCGGCGACCGCTCGCCAAGGTTGCGCATGGAGTCAGCCATGCTCTTCATCTCCCCACAGTAGGCAGAGATGGAGCGGTCACCCTGGACTGTAGTCTGGAACCGTGCGTTGATGTGAAGAGCCCTAGTTGCACGGTTCCCCAAGAAGTGGTGCTCCAGTATCTGCCAGGCCCGGCGCGCGGTGCCACCGCCGCGCTGTCCGACCAGGTCGTGTAGCTCGTCGGAGAGAGACCCAAGGATCCAGGATAGGACCAAGCTGTCCATGCTGATCCAAGAGTCGTCCCACGGGGTGACATCCCGCTGGACGTGGTCCTCAAGCTGGTACCGCCTCAACATGAGAAGGAACACGTTACGCCAGCGGGCGTAGGTGGTGGAGTTAGAACTCAGGACGATCGACACCAGTGCCCGAATGTTCTGAACTCTAGCCGCCTGGGCGTGTAGAGCGGCGACGAGAGACGCCGAGTATGCGGAGTGCGCACTGGTGTCCGAGGTAGGCTCGTGTGTAGCGCTCAGCGGTCGGTGAACGCTCTCCTGGATCTGGTGAGAGAGAGAGCAGCTGCCGAAGCGCGCTCTTGCTCCAGGGCAAGAGCAAGTGCCCGCTCGCGTTCGCGAGAGGCAGCGAGGGCTGCGAAGATGCCGGAGGTGTCCGCAGCCGTCGAGGTGGTAATGTCAACGTCGTAGGGTGGAGCAGTGGTCGCGCTGTGAGCAGCGACGGCAGTAACAACAGGACCATCTAGTCTGGAGCCCGTCATGAAGGCAACGGCAGTAGGGCCGGCAAGAGAGGAACCGGCTGCCGGACCAGGCGCTGAGTCGTACGTGCGTCGAGGTAGAGCAGCGAGTGGACCGCCTGCCGTCGGATCGGTGGCAGGCTGCACGCCGGGCAGTGGCACGTCGGCCAAGAAGGAGCCGGCGGCCGGCGGCGCAGGTGGCGCAGGCAGCGCAGGCGCGCCGGCCAGCTGCTGCAGCGGCGCAGCAGCGCCGGGCCAGTGCGATGCAGCCGTGCCGGCCAGTGGCCCGCCGACCAGGGGGCCGGCGGCCAGCGGCGGCTGAGGAGGCGGCGCCATAGGGAGGGTAGGGCGGCTGCTGCGGGAGAGTGGCGTCGGCTAGGGGGCCGGTGGCCGGCGGCGGCTGGGGAAGGGTGGCCGCGCCGGCGGCGACCGGCGGCAGGGAAGAGGTCGCGCCGGCAGCAGAGGAGGCCGCGCCATAGGGTTAGGTAGCGGCGGCAGAGGGGGGGTTAGGTGGCGGCGGCTAGGGTGGTGGGATTAGGGTTAGGATCAAGGCTGATACCATATTAGAAGGTAAATGAATGCTTGATTAATCTTAGGGGGGTAGGGTACACATATATAGTTACATAGGTGGGCTGGTACATGGGCCAAGCCCAACACACAACTCTACACAGTCCAACAGAGGAGCCGACAGTCAGAATGTCTTTCTCCATCAATACATCACCTTTTGTTGGACGAGAGGTACTACAAATCCCCATTTAAAATTTGTATTTCTACTACTTGAGTTGATAGGTGTCTAAGTAAAATCATTTTTACTCCCGCCTATCACTTATCTTAGAATTCATGAAATCAATCTTTTAAATACAATTAAGGTGCATACAAATTATTCATCTTTTTCCCATGGTAATGATGTCTGTAGATTTCTTATCAAAAGTACTTACACATTATTGTGTTTTTAGTAACTTTTCCCAACATGTAATTATATAAACAAATAAGATGCTGACATATTTGTCTCTTCTCACTGGCTTATCATAGGGAAAATATGTTACTAGCCAAAATCTCCGTGATAGGTTATATCGTGAGCTTGAATGGAACATGGCGATGAAAGTGGAAGATGGAGAGACTGCTGATACATTTCTTGTTAGTGGCAGAGGAACTCTGCACCTCACCATATTGATAGAAAATATGTAAGGACTTCTGAACTTAGCTTCTGTAAGTAACTCAGTGCACTGTACCTCTGGTATTGTTTTGAGAAATTAAGAGTAACTCAAACTTTTACTGGAGGAGAGAAGGATATTAATTTTTGATTGGACCTCCAAAGGTCATAAACAAGACCGTGGATGGGAAGCTACTAGAGCCTTATGAGGTTTTCCTGTCTACTCAATAAACAATCGTCTTTTTTATTAATTATAGTCTTCCTGGATCTGCTTAGTTATCAGTGTCTGTTTTACCAACATGTTCTTGTTTCTGAACTCCAGATAGCTGCAGTGGAGGTTCCGGAGGAATATATGGGAGCGGTTGTTGAGCTTCTAGGAAAAAGGCGTGGAATGATGATTGACATGGAAGCTAGTGGGTTCGTTCTGTACTATTATTGATTCATCAGATCTGGAATACTATTACTTCTTTCACAAAAAGGCTCTACTACATTTTTCACAATGCTAACCTAAAAGCAAAATAAAAATAAGGCTGTACTGTTATCCTCTTACTAAAGAACTTCAAATATTACTAATGAACGTGGCATTAAAAATAAGCCTGTACTGTTATCCTTTTACTCGTTTACTCTTAGCATCATTGTCTACTCTTTATTTCCTGAAAGTTTTTGTAAGAAAAATATCCCTCAACATTCAAACTGAACCTAATATAGAAAATTACTGAATTTTGCAAACTGCCTGATTTTACTGAACTGATCTGGATCAGATATTCCTCTCCAGCTCGTACATCTCTAGCCAATGAACCATGGCTGCCAACATATGAAGTGCGAAATTAATTTGATAATACTTGGTACAAACAAAAGCATAATGCTGAGGACAGAATTCTTGAATTTGTTAATGGTAGTTTCTGTTATTACTCTTTCCTCCAAAGAACATGCAAGTTCCCTTGGAAGCTGCAATTGTTATTCCATGTCGGTCTTATATACACAGGATATTATGTCTTCAAGCAACTTTCTAATACAACAACAACAAAGCCTTTGTCTCAAGCATGTTGAGGTAGGCTAGATATAAAACCCAAACTGGTTTCATATCCATAAAAATGGCTGGTTTTGATGCTGGCTCGCCAAGCCTATCACAACCCTCCTCCTTTATCCGGGCTTGGGACTGGCTATACCTACTAAGGCATAGGCGGAGTTTTCAAGCAACTTTTTAATCCTTTTGAAATAAATGGAGAATATTGTTTGCACAATTAGTCCATCGTATGTTTACCCGATTTTAGCTGGGAGTTGAAAATTTAGATAAAGTGCATCAGTCCTTATTACTAACTATTCATCTTATTCTAATTGAACCCAAAATTTTCATACCTTGCTTCTTATTTACTTCGGTTTGATGAAATTTATTCGAATTGCATGCCAGAGGGAACAACATTATTGAAATACAAGATTCCAACCAGGGGACTCTTTGGACTTCGGAATGCAATTCTAACAGCTTCTCGTGGCAGAGCTATACTTAACACAATCTTTGACAGCTACGGCCGATGGGCTGGAGATCTTAGCTCTCGTGATCTGGGATCCTTGGTATGAATAAGTCACTAAAGCAGTGAGGCTTTTTATTGAACTTTATTCAGCATCTCACTTTAACAAAATGATCTAGGTTGCATTTGAAGATAGAAGCATTACCTCTTACGCACTTCTAAATGGACAAGAAAGAGGTCTAATGTTCGTTTCTCCTGGGCAAGATGTTTACAAAGGCCAAATAGTTGGCATCCATCAGCGACCAGGTGATTTATCTCTCAATGTGTGCAAGAAAAAGGCTGCAACAAATGTCCGTTCAAACAAGGAAACTAGGGTAAAATCTCATTCACACTCAAAACTGAGCAGTTCAATGATTTTCATTGCTAGACTAGATTGCCTTTAAAGCGACTTACAATGTTATGCAAAGCGGCCTGTAGGCAATATATTCTGCCCTATTGACCACCAACAAAAATTGTACGATTTCCCATAACAAAGGCATGTCCCACTGCTATTATCTGGTTAGACCACATACACTGTGGTTGCTCTTAAAATAGGAAAGATATCATGATGTATGTTATGCAAAGCAGTCTGTAGGCAATAAATTCAGCCTTATTGATCTGCAGCAAAAATTGTACAATTTCCCATAGCAAAGGCCTATCCCACTGCTATGATCTAGTTAGACCACATACATTGCGGTTGTTCTTAGAATAGGAAAGACGTCATGATATATGATAGCAAGTTCTGAAATAATATGTAGGTTGTTCTTTCTTTCTAAGTTACTACACTGATATTCTTTAGGATTTTGATTAAAACAATGCCCAATTCCATCAAATTTCCTATTTTGCAGTGGTTCTGGACGAGCCGCTAAGCTACAGTTTGGATGACTGCATAGAATACCGTCGAAGTGCGCGGTCGACACTTCCCCCAGACCTGCACAGGGCAGCCCGCGGAGGTTCTTTTTTGGAGGGGCTAGTCACTTGCGGAGAGCTTGTGCGTGGGGACGAGTTAGGGAGGAGCTTGACACGGCGAGTTTTACGTGGTTCGGGCCGCCGGAGCGTAAAACCCTACGTCCACGGTGAGCTGAGGAGCTCGCTGTATTGCTTGTTGCCCAGAACCGGAGTCGTGAGCTTGAGGATGAGTTATGCCTAGCGTATGAGTTGCTGGAGTGCGAACCCAGGGCGCGAATGGCTAGAGTGTGAACCCTTGCTAACGTTGCCTACCCGAGCCTTTTATAGTCCAAGGCTCGCGTGTCTTACAAGGGGGGCCCGGGACCCGACAGGTGGTCCCGGGGAGATTGCATGCCGATTATCGTATCCGCAGTTACGTCGGTAGTTTCCTCTGGCGAAGGCTTCTGAGTCTTCGTCTTGCCGCCCTGCCCATGTCGCATGCTAGTCGTAGTGGTTGATGACGGCGGAGGCGGCAGGGGATGTCTTGTCGCTGTGTTTATTGGCTGGCAGGTTCTGACACCGTGCGCCAGTCTGTGATGCGACTGGGCGCAACGGCACCTGACAGAGGCGTGCTCCGCGTCTCCTCGTCTTGGGAAGGCGCGAGCCTTGAATACCTTGTACGGGCAAGGTACGGGACGTCTTTACGCCCGCTGCCTACCGCTTGGGGGCGGCAGCGCTCTTCTGCTGGACACGTGGCGGGCCCGGAGCCCTCCTCAGAGAAGAGGGAGGTCCGGCCCCGTAGGACACGTGGAGCCTTCGGACCTCTCCCAGCGGAGGGGGAGGTCCGGCTTCTGTCGGCCACGTGGCGGGCCCGGGGCTCTCCTCTGAGGAGACGGAGGCCCGGCCCCGCTGGACACGTGGAGCCTTCGGACCTCTCCCCGGTGGAGGGGGGAGGTCCGGCTTATGCAGGCCATGTGGCGAGCCCGGAGCTCTCCTCCGAGGAGAGGGAGGTCCGGCCCCACTGGACGCGTGGCGCCTTCGGAGCTCTCCCTGCGGAGAAGGGCGAGATCCTTAGGCATTTTCCCCTGTGCTCGGGGGTACCCCATATCGCGGGTACCGACAGTGGCCCCAGGCCCATCTCAGGGGAGATAGCGAGCCCGAGGTGGGACCTCCATCTCTTCCGTTCCGCGCACTTTCTCTAAGTCCCGTATTGACCGCTGCGGAGCACGAACAGTCGCGGGATCGTGGGAGCGTGCGCCCACTTGATGGTTGCCTTTACTGCGGCGGTTCCCAAGACTGCCACTTCTGCACGTTGCGGCGCTTTCTTCGGGAACCGCCGGAGTGCCTTGCCGGCTCGTCTTCTTAGGAGACTGACTCTTTGACCCACCGCTTTAGCTGGGTGGCTTGGGTCCACCTGTCATCGGCGCTCGGTCTTGGAGCCGATGCGGCGTATTCAAAGAGTTTCGGGTCGTTTGGAATCGCATCTGGGAAGTTTTAAAAGGGGATATTACCCGCATTGCGGCTTCCCTTCGCACTTCCCAGCGCTTTTCCTTGGACTCTTGTGTCTTTGTCTTCTTGTCTTTGAGTCCTCCCTCGCCATGGCTTCCAACCCGCCCCCAGAGAAGAAACGTGCTCGATCTCCTCCAGTGGCGGCATCTGTGCCAAGCCGGGGATCTAGGGTGCCTGCACCTCCTGCTTCTGGAGATGGCACTCCTTCCGTTGGCGACACAAAGAGGTCCCGGGCTGATGCGTCAAGGGGAGCTTCTGGAGCATCCCCTGCTCCGTCAGTTCAGGCGACTGCGGAGCGGCCGTCGGCAACGACGGCGGGCTCTGGGGGTCCTGCCCTAGCTCGGAAGTTGGGGTTCAAGGCCCGCAGGAGTGTTCGCGCTTCTCGACCTTCCCGGCCGGTGGAGGATCGACACCGTTGTGTTCGGAAACAGGGACAGCTGCCGCGGCCCCTGAGCCAGCGCGAGTTTCTCCTGTCCCGACGTGCTCGGATTCCTCGGCAGCGTCATCTTCTCCTGCCGAGACGGCTGCCGCGGTCCCCAAGCCAGCGCAGGTCAACCCTGTACCAGGCGACCCGGCTTCTAATTCAGTGCCGACTCCCCCCCCCTCGTCCCTCTCCACGGACTGAGGGGCCATAAGTTGGTGAAAGCCCGACTGTCGGAGTCCCGGCGCCAGCTTCTCCTGACCGGCGTCTCATCCCGGTCGCTGGCACATCGCCTTTTCTTGAGGATGATGTGATGGAGGAGGTAGGGGGTGCTGCTCCGGCCTCTGCTGCCCCACTGCCTCTGCCGGATGCCTTCGCGCTCGCCCAAGCGAGCGTCCGGCAGGTCTTGGCCGCACTTGGTCGTGAGCGGGAGGAGCATTCAGTTGAAAGGGATCGCCTCCTCACCTGGGGAAACCTTTTGCGGGAGCAGACCGCGAAGGTCAAGGGCGAGCTCGATTCCAGGCAGGATTCGCTTGACTTCAGAGAAGCGCTCCTCGACCGGCTGAAACGGTCTGTTGACCGCTTGGACGTCGAAACGCGACGGCTCCACCGGGAGGCCCTCGAGGTACATGCCCAGGCCGAGGAGAGTCTCTCCGAGGTGGAGGAGATACGTCAGAGGTTGGAGCACCGCAAGCTCGCCGTCGAGAACCAGGAGCGTTCTACGGCGGCCGAGGCGGAGAGGGTCGCGGCGCGGCTGGCGGCGGGCGAGGCTGACCTGCGAGCTCGGACCAGGGAGCTAGAGGCCCGGAAGGCAGACCTGGCCATGAGGGAGGAACAGGTCTCCCGCGAACGCCAGGCGGTCCTAGATCGGGAATTGGCTGCCGACTTCTGGGTTTCTGAGCTGGAGCGGCTTGCCCAGTCTCTTCGCCTTCGGGAAAGCTCCCTGGCGGCCAGGGAGAAGGAGTCCTCCGAGGGAAGCCACGACGCCCTGTGAGCAGCCCGCCGCGAGGTAGAGGAGCTCTTGGCTTCACGGTCCTCCGAGGCCCGTGCAGTTTTGAGCTTCGTCGACCAGGCGGGGTCCGCCTTGGTCCCTCTAGGCTTCAGCCCGGTGAAGGCGGTGGCTCCTGCGCTGAAGGTGGCTGAAGTGATTCCCGCACTGGAGTCACTTGGCGCCAAGCTGAGCAGGCTGGACTCAATGGTCGCCAGTGAGCTTGAGGCAGAGGGACGGGCCCTGGCCTTGGAGGTTGCCACGCATGTGTTGGCCTGCTTCAAGAGCCGGGACCCCTCCTTCTCACTGGAGCCAGTGAAAGACGGTCCTGCCGCGGAGCGGGAGGGGATGGCCAGGGCCGAAGTCGGGGAAGTGGCCGCCCTTGTAGCCTCCAGGTTCCGACGCGAGCCTGGAGGCCCTTAGGACTCGCTTCTTTCTTTTTATCGAGTCTGTAGACCAGCTCGTGGAGCCATGAATAAATAGAGTCTCTTGAATGTTTGTGTCTGTGATGCTTCTTGTCTTCTTCATGGTTTTGCCTGGCCGAGTCCTTAGCTCCGCAAGGCACTCAGAGGCCTTTACCAATCTCGAAGCTCTGCACAGGCACCTTCTCCGGGTCCTTGCTGTATTAAGGACCCCGGAGGTCTCCGGAGCTCGCCCCATGGGGAGGTCCGGATCTGCCGGCCACGTGGCGGGTCCGGAGCCCCTCCTGAGGAGGTGGGAGCTCCGGCCCCGCTGGACACGTGGGGCTTTCGGAGCACCCCTCAGAGGGGGAGGTCCGGTTTCCGCCGGCCACGTGGCAGGTCTGGAGCCCCCCTCTGCGAGGAGGGAGCTCCGGGCCCACTAGACACGTGGGGCCTTCGGGCCTCGCCCCTGTGGAAGGGGCGGGACCGGACCTTCCGATCCTATGCTGGAGTAGTTAGTAGCTCCTTGCCCCCCGCTTCATGCAGCCCTCGTTGCTGTAACCTGGAGGTCCTGCACACAGGTAGAGGAAACGTAATTCTCCTCGGGGGGTCCTCCCCTTCCGTCTCTTAGTCTTATTCGACTTATGATCCTGATCCGTTATACGGGGCTTGGGCAATTCTGTGCGCGAGGCGCCGGGGCTCCGGCTCCCTCCATGGTCCGGGTACGATCGTCCGATCCCTAGTACCGGACCGTGCGTCGGGGAAGCAGAGTGCACAGGCTTTGGGTACGGAACCAGGCAAAGCGGCTGTACTCCCCTGGACCTCCGGAGGGCAGGATGTGCATGCTTTGGGTACAGAGCCAGCTAAGCGGGATACGCACCCTGGATCCCCCATGCACGGCACAGGCCTTTCCCGAAGGTGACCAACTGGCACCGCAACACCTGACTGGGGGAGGCCCGAGAGACCCACTTGGCCATCGGCAGGTGCCTCAAGCGCAGTCGCCTTCGGTAGGATAGCAAATGCTGACTATGGATGAGAGCGGGAGAGAGGGAGCTAGATGTACGATGAACATACATAGAGAGTGCGACCATAAAAATTAATGCGTAATTTAAATGAGCACATGAGAGAGGGCGAGGTAGAACAGGTTTCTGTGTTAATGCCCATAGGTGGAAGTCAGGCTGTACATGGAGGCAATGACCCGCCTCGTCAAGAAGGGAAGCAAGACTCTACGCGCTTAGGGTCGGAACCAGGCTAAGCTGGACGTAGTCCTGGACCGTCCCTTGACACTTAGCTGCCCCAAGCGCTGTTCCTAGACTCTATGGGATTTGTTACAGAAGGGTATGACCCTGTTCTACTAACGCTCGGGGGGTAGGACTTACAGTGTTGTTCCACGCCAAGGGTTCTGGGAACGAATCCCATACTCGGTTGAAAGGCATGTGTACCTGGGACGGCAACTTTCGTGACTCGGAAGGGACCTTCCCGGCTGGGGGAGAGTTTATAGGTCCTTCGCGGGAAAGTGCATGCCGCTGCACCAGGTTGCCTTCCTGCAGGTCCCTGACGCGTTTGGTCATTTGGCGGTAGTGCTAGAGCATCAGCCGAGACCGTGCGTTGTGGGGTGTCACCTGCAGCCGAGCCTCGTCGACGAGGTTGTCATCTTCACGCCAGATCAGGTCCTGCGCGGCTTCTCCTGGGCGCCCCGGGGTACCCTCCCCTTCTGGCTAAGGCCTTCAAGGGGTAGGTGGACCCGGACTCTTCTTGGGAGACCCAAGGCGTCTTACCCCTTCTAGCAATGCCTTCAAGGAGTTGACAGACCCTGGGCGGCCCCCAGGAGGTACAACCGAGGCACGGAAGCGTGCACTCGGGTGGAGCTGGCCCGGTTCTGCACCCTTGGGATTGGTGCTTGGGCTGCTGCGACTACTCGGAGCTTCTCCAAGGTTGACGCTGCAGCAGTGCAGCCTCCACTCACTTTTCGGGGTATCCATAGTTGGCTATCGCCCCGGCCCGTCACCATCGGAGCTGGAGTCCTCACCGTTGTGTACCGTCTTCATGACGCGCTGAGGCTCCTGAAACCCCACCCGGTGGCCGGCGCTGACCGAGGCGTCGACTTTCTGCTTGCCCTCCCTGTGAGGGAGGGGCGGGGCCTCAGCTCTCTGCTGCCTCCCTTTGCGGAAGCGCTCTGCGAGCCTCTGGATATCCTAGCACTCGGCAGCAGTATGGTTGTCGGCGCCATGCACGGGGCATAGCCCGCCCTGGTCACCATCTGGGGCTGGCGACTGCCGCTGCCTTTTGTCGGGGCGTGGCCCCCGAGCTCCACTGAGTGTCGCTGCTGCGGCGACGGGAGCTGCGGTCGATGACTTCTTCTTGCCACTCCCCTGGTTCTTGGCCATCTTGCCACCTCCATAGGAAGCAGCGCCGGACCCGGGCTGCCCTCCTGACTCGGAGGCTGGCCGAGAGTGCCAGTTCCGCCCTTCGGCTGCTCTGGCGCACTTGTCCGCCAGGCTGAAGAGCTCGGAGATGTCGCGGACCTCT
This sequence comes from Neostapfia colusana, assembly GCA_030760725.1. NCBI lineage: Eukaryota > Viridiplantae > Streptophyta > Magnoliopsida > Poales > Poaceae > Neostapfia > Neostapfia colusana. The sequence goes on along the minus strand of JASWHV010000014.1, from coordinate 3,796,222 downwards.
CTGGTCGCGAGCTTCTCAAGCATTTTCTCGTCTCGAACACCCTGCCGGAACGCCACCACCACAGAAGCACTTTGAATATGCGAGATGGTGTTACGTACCTGGGAGAACCGCTGGATGAAGGAGCGCAGTGATTCCCCAGGTTGTTGCTTGAAGGCGTGGAGGTCAAGCTCCGTGCCGGGATGGGTGTAGGAGCTGCCGAAGTTGGCGATGAACTGCCGGCAGAGCTCTCCCCAGGAAGTTATGGAACCCTGGGGGAGGTTCATGAGCCAAGACCGGGCTGGGCCGGTCAAGGCGACGGGGAAGTAGTTGGCCATGACGGCCTCATCCCCTCCTGCGGCAAGTACGGCGGTGGAGTAGATCTGGAGAAACTCCGCCGGGTTGACGCTGCCGTCGTACTTCTCGGGCAGGTGCGGCCGGAACTTACGCGGCCACCTCGCGAAACGAAGGTGGGGTTCCAGGGCCGCACATCCTGCCCCTGTTGCCGCAGGTGTTGGTGCCGCGAACGCTTGGTTCGCCGTTGGCACGGTGTATCTCGGTATGGGCAAGGCAGCTCCATAGACCGGGGCGCCGTTTGCAGGGAATATGGTTATGGCATATGCTGCGCGGCGTATGCCTGGGGCAGAGATCGCGTGGCAAAGATCTGCTCTTCAGGCTGGGTCAAGGCCGACGTCATGCTGTCGCCAGCCTCTTGGTTGCGACGCCTTTCCCGACGTCGCTCGATGTACACCCGGGCATCCTGTCCCAAGTGGCACTGTTCCAGCTCTGTCCTCAGGTCCGTCGACGGAAGCCTCGTGGAGCTGGAATCCGCCGCCTGCCCGTCAACCGTTGGCGTACGCGTCAGCGACACGGCCGGTTGACCGGAGTGTCGTCCTCGCCGAAGCCGAGGGTTTGCGGCGGCGACGACGAGGCGGTCTACCTCGCGTATCCACTGCTGGGTCGCTGAATGAGGTGCGTCCCCAGCAGGTGGATTGCGCAGTAGCGCTCTTGCTGCAGCTAGCGCACCCCTGTGGGGTACGCTTATCGCTGCAGAAGATCTCACGCTGGTTGGAGCCTGCATCGCCGTAGTCGGCTGCTCGCTTCCAGCTTGCGCCGACACACTCCGTCCAGAGTGTGTCGACACGTACTCCCCGCTAGTCACGGTCCGTCGTGAACGCGGGGGAGGAGAGCTTGCCGCTGAAGGAAGCTTGGTCATCTTCGTCGGCAGAAGCTCGTCGCGCAAGGGAAAAGCCCCCTACCTGGCGCGCCAAATGTCGAAGTGTGCGGTCGACACTTCCCCCGGACCTGCACTGGGCAGCCCGCGGAGGTTCTTTTTCGGAGGGGCTAGTCACTTGCGGAGAGCTTGTGCATAGGGACGAGTTAGGGAGGAGCTTGACACGGCGAGTTTTACGTGGTTCGGACCGCCAGAGCGTAAAACCCTACGTCCACGGTGAGCTGAGGAGCTCGCTGTATTGCTTGTTGCCCAGAACCGGAGTCGTGAGCTTGAGGATGAGTTATGCCTAGCATATGAGTTGCTGGAGTGCGAACCCAGGGCGTGAATGGCTAGAGTGCGAACCCTTGCTAACGTTGCCTACCCGAGCCTTTTATAGTCCAAGGCTCGTGTGGCTTACAAGGGGGGCCCGGGACCCGACAGGTGGTCCCGGGGAGATTGCCTGCCGACTATCGTATCCGCAGTTACGTCGGTAGTTGCCGCTGGCGAAGGCTTCTGAGTCTTCGTCTTGCCGCCCTGCCCATGCCGCATGCTAGTCGTAGTGGTTGATGACGGCGGGGGCGGCAGGGGATATCTTGTCGTTGTGTTTATTGGTTGGCAGGTTCTGACACCGTGCGCCAGTCTGTGATGCGACTGGGCGCAACGACACCTGACAGAGGCGTGCTCCGCGTCTCCGCGTCTTGGGAAGGCGCGGGCCTTGAATACCTTGTACGGGCAAGGTATGGGGCGTCTTTACGCCCGCTGCCTACCGCTCGGGGGCGGCAGCGCTCTTCTGCTGGACACGTGGCGGGCTCGGAGCCCTCCTCAGAGAAGAGGGAGGTCCGGCTTCTGTCGGCCACGTGGCGGGCCCGGGGCTCTCCTCTGAGGAGAGGGAGGCCCGGCCCCGCTGGACACGTGGAGCCTTCGGACCTCTCCCCGGCGGAGGGGGGAGGTCCGGCTTATGCAGGCCACGTGGCGAGTCCGGAGCTCTCCTCTGAGGAGAGGGAGGTCCGGCCCCGCTGGACGCGTGGTGCCTTCGGAGCTCTCCCTGCGGAGAAGGGCGAGATCCTTAGACATTTTCCCCTGTGCGTGGGGTACCCCATATCGCGGGTACCGACAAATACATTCAAGAGGACGAGCTAGTAGAGGTTACTCCTACAAGCATTCGCATGTGCAAGAACCCGAAAATTGCAAAGAATAAGTAACGTTACTGTAGCATTGCCTTCTCGAGGCATCCGGTTCAAACAGAAGCTCCTTGTTGCTTCGAGTGCCGCCACATTACCGAGTATGTGGCTGCTGGATGCCGCCCTACAAGTCGGCGACATGCTGCTTTTGGTGGTTACCAGATTCAGATATAGGTGTACACTCAATTTTGTGATGATTATACGACCGCATTATTCTCTTACTTCCTCATCAAGAGATGCCGGAGAGCAGAGTAGTCTTTTAGGCTGCTGATAGGCTGTACGTTTCTATAGCAAATATTGGGTTGGAGCAAAGACTTAATGAATGGAACGCAAATATCAAATAGCTGTGTTTTAAATTCGTTCTGCAGTCTCACACTGACAAACTAGAGCACCAGTCAGATGGAGCGTCTGTCTTCTATATTTGCGCCTGAAAATGAAATCGTGCTAGTTTCCATGTCAAAAAATGAAACCGTACAGGCACCACGAGTGATGTGCCGGCGAGTGCTGCGATTGACAACAAACGAGGTGAGTTAGCAGCCCGGACGCGTGCGCGACGGCGAGGAGGGCCGCCGAAGCGGAGCGGCCGCCACGGCGACGAGCGCCATCCGCCGCTGAGCAACGACCAGAATCGGCGCGCCAGCCCGAGCCCCAGCCCCAGCCCCGGCTTCGTCTCGCCACCGGGAAGGGAAGAACGAGGCGGTCGAGACCTCTGCCATGGCGGCTCCGGCGGTCACTAGAGCCCGCCTCCATGCCCCGCCCGTCGGAGGGATCGTTTCGCCGCACATCACCGGTGTTAGAGATATAATAGTGAATATTATATTAGATGATATATTAGGGGTTTATTTGCATATTTATAATTATCATGTACTCTATAAATTGGAGCTCTGGCCCATCAATAATACAGACAATAATCATAACATGGTAACAGAGCCAAAATCTAGGGTTAGTTTCTCTCAACCCTAGCCGGCGTTTTTTCCCTTGCGCCGTCGGCTTCTCTCTTTGATTTTTTTCCTCGGATTGGATCTCTGTCCTGCGGCTGCGGTTTCTTCTTGCCGCTCGTCACCGCGCGTGAGTTCTGCCGCTGTCGCCTCGCAGGATTGAGTCCTCGTCGCTGCCCACCCCTGCAATCTGCTGTGATGTCATGTGCCGTGCTTCTGCCAGCGGCTGCATGCGTGCAGCAGCTACAGCCTGAGGGCATCTGCTGTGATGTGATGTGCTGTGCTTCTGCCAGAGGTTGCATGCGTGCAGCAGCTACGGCCTGAGGGCCCTGCCTGGCCTGCATACGCCCTGTATCAGTCTTGAGTGGCCAACAGAGGCTGCTCACTACCAACAGGGCTGCTCAATCTACACGGCCTCCCGTGCGCCTGATAGGTACCGCCCCTGGCTGTTTTTTTTTCTCTCCGATCCACGTGCTCGGCCTCTGAAAATTGCGTGATCGCGCGCTATAGATACGTGTTCCTGTTTGCGGGGTCTCTAGTAATCCCTAACAGTAAAAAAAGAAAAAAAAGAAAAGAAAAAAGAAAGAAAAAAAGAAAGAAAAAGTTGCAGCTTGCGCCGCTCTCTTTTGCGCTCTCGCCGTCGCCCGCCGCTGCTTATTTTGCGCTCTCGCCGTCGCCGGTTATCCTATCAGGATGACTTCTTCGGGTGGGGTTCCAGTCGTGCGATGTCCGGTGCTTTTCAATGGTACCAATTACCGTGACTGGGTTCCCGCATGCGTCTGCACATGCGTGGTCTACGACTCTAGGAGTATCTCACAGGTGATCTCAAATGTCCGCCTTGCCCTGCGGTTCCTTCTGAGCCTGTTATTTTAGATAATGCTACTGATGATGATGAGAAGAAATTGCTTGCGGATTATGAGACTCGCCTGTCTGCGTATGAGTCTCGTTTCAGCTTATACAGGACTTGGTTGGATGATGATGCTCGAGCCGCTGCTATTCTTGCTGCCAGTATGAAGGATCGTCTTGCTGCTGATATAGTTGAGTTTGAGTATGCACACGAGATGTGTGATTTTCTACGCTCTCGTTACGAGCCTACTGGACAGTCTACCTACCTTGCTGCTATTCGTCAGGAGCAGTTGTTACAGCAGGGAGATGCTACAGTGGAGGAGTTCTTGGGTCAGATGTCTGCTATTTGGCGTTAGCTTGATGCTCTTGGTCCTCGATTGTCGATAGATACTTGTCAATCTTGTTAGAGTCAGAAGGCTGCACTTGAGCTTCGACGCACTTATGATTTTCTGACCTGTCTTCATGCCGAATTTGAGCCTCTTCGTGCTCAGTTACTTGCTCGTCACCCATGTGTCTCCCTTATGGATGCTCTGACGAGTGTTCGTAATGAGGAGACTCGTCTTCAGGCTGCTGGGTTACTGCTTACTTCTTCGGTATTGGCGGCTCGCTCTACGACACCTACGCACACGGCTCCTCCACCGACCGTTCCGTCTTCAGTTGTTTCTCCTTCTACGGCTGGGGGCGTGGTGCTCTTCGCTGTGATTATTATGGTAAAGATGGTCATGTGGAGGCGTATTGTTTCAGGAAGAAGAAGGCTCAGGCTCGTCGGTCTTCACAGGGTGTTGGTGGTGCTAGTACTAGAGGATCTCAGGGGAGTTCTACTACTACGGATGCACAATTACTCATGCTTCTTCGTCGCCTTGCTACTTCTGCACCATCAGGAGCTGCTGGTTCTGTGACTCAGTCTTCTGTACCTTCGAGTACTGCTGCTGCTTCTTCGTCTTTCACTGAGGGACCACCTCCTACTTCTGCTCCAGGTACTTGTCCATGGATTCTTGATTCTCGTGCTTCCTTCCATATGACTCCTTATCGTACCAGCTTGTCTTTCTTGAGTCCTTCGTATCGTTCTTCTACTGTTCATACTGCCGATGGTTCTCCTCTTTCGGTTGTTGGACAAGGCACTCTTCTATCTGACTCTTTTGTTGTTCATGATATTTCCTTTGTTCCTGGACTTACAATGCAGCTTATATCCGCTGGTCAACTCACTGATAGTGATTGTCGAGTGATTCTTGATCATGATATTTGTTATGTTCAGGATCGTCACACGGGTCGCCTGGTTGGTACTGGCCCTCGTCGTCGTGATTCGCAGCATCTTTGGGAGCTTGACTGGCTTCGTCTTCCTTCCGCTGCGCCTGCCAGTCTTGTTGCTTCGTCCACTTCGACGTTTGCTCAGTGGCACCACCGTTTGGGTCATCTTTGTGACTCTCGTTTGTCCGTTCTAGTTCGGCGTGGTCTTTTAGGATCAGTCTCTAGTTCTGAGTCTTTAGCTCATTGTCAGGGTTGTCGGTTAGGAAAGCAGATTCAACTTCCTTATCATTCTAGTGAGTCGGTGTCTGAGCGTCCTTTTGATCTTATTCATTCAGATGTATGGAGACCTGCACCTTTTGCTTCAAAAGGAGGACATAAATACTATATCATTTTTATAGATGATTTTTCGCGGCACACATGGGTTTACTTTATGAAATATCGTAGTGAGGCATTATCTATCTATAAGTCCTTCTCGACTATGGTCCGCACTCAGTTTGCCACTCCTATTCGTATTTTTCGAGGCGATTCCGCAGGTGAATACCTTTCTGATGCTCTTCGTAAGTTTCTTTCTGAGCAAGGTACTCTTGCCCAGTTTTCTTGTCCTGGTGCTCATGCTCAGAATGGTGTTGCTGAGCGTAAGCATCGTCATCTTCTTGAGACGGCTCGTACTCTTCTGATTGCTTCCTCTGTTCCTCCTCATTTTTGGGCCGAGGCGGTCTCGACTGCTACTTATTTAATTAACATTCAGCCATCGTCGGCACTTAGAGGGGGGATTCCTTTTGAGCGTCTTACGGGTAAGACGCCTAACTACACCAGTCTTCGTATTTTTGGATGTGTTTGCTACGTGCTGCTCGCACCTCGTGAGCGCACTAAGCTGACTGCCCAGTCGGTCGAGTGTGTTTTCCTTGGATATAGTTCGAAGCATAAGGGGTATCGTTGTTGGGATTCTATTGATCGACGGATGAGGATTTCACGGGATGTTTTTTTTATGAGACACGTCCTTTCTATCCTCGTCCTTCTTCTGATACTTCTTCTGTATCTGTGGTCGATCCCATTTCATTTCTGTTCTTTCCAGATGCTCCAGTTTCTGGTGTACCACCTTCACACTCGGTGTCGCGTTCCAAGGTTTCTTCTCCTTCGGAACCAACTTCTTTGGTTCCCGATTATACTTTGAAGGCTCCTGAGATGCAGGTCTATACTCGACGAGTTGTCCCTCCTTCAGACGTACCATCTTCTGATGAGCCGTCTACCCCAGTTGGGTCACCTTGTGATGATCCATCTTCTGCAGATCAGTCTGCTTCTCCTAGTACGTCCTCCTCTCCTGACAGATCATCTCCTTCCGATGATTCTTCTCCTGAGCAGCCTCTTGGACGTGGTCATCGTCCTCGACAGCCTCCTGATCGGTATTCTCCTTCTAGCTTTGCTGTTGCTGCTCTGCATGAGCCAGCTACGTATCGTGATGTTGTTCCTTATCCGGAATGGCAACATGCGATGGCCGAGGAGATTGCTGCTCTCGGGCGCACTGGCACGTGGGAACTTGTGCCATGTCCTCCACGTGTTCTTCCTATCACCTGTAAGTGGATCTATAAGGTTAAGACCCGCTCTGATGGTTCACTTGAGCGCTATAAGGCTCGTTTAGTCGCCCGTGGCTTCCAGCAGGAACATGGTCGTGACTATGATGAGACTTTTGCTCCTGTTGCTCACATGACCACTATTCGCACTCTACTTGCTGTGGCCTCTGTTCGTGACTGGTCCATCTCTCAGCTTGATGTGAAGAATGCCTTCCTTAATGGTGAGCTGCGTGAGAAGGTTTATATGCAGCCACCACCTGGGTATTCTGTTCCTGAGGGTATTGGTTTGCCGTCTTCGACGTTCTCTTTATGGCCTTAAACAGGCTCCTCGTGCTTGGTTTCAACGTTTTGCGTCCGTGGTCACTGCTGCTGGTTTTTCTGCCAGTGCTCATGATCCTGCGCTCTTTGTGCATATCTCGTCTCGTGGTCGTACACTTCTTCTTCTCTATGTTGATGATATGATCATCACTGGAGACGACCCTGAGTACATAGCCTTCGTGAAGGCTCGTCTTAGTGATCAGTTTCTTATGTCCGATCTTGGTCCTCTCCGTTACTTTCTTGGGATTGAGGTTTCCTCTACCTCTGAGGGGATATATCTGTCTCAAGAGAAGTACATTCAGGATCTTCTTGATCGGGCTTCTCTTACTGATCACCGCACTGTTGAGACTCCTATGGAGCTCAATGTTCACCTTCGATCCACTGATGGTGAACCTCTTGATGATCCTACTCGTTATCGTCATATTGTAGGGAGTCTAGTATATCTCGGTGTCACTCGTCCTGATATCTCATATTCCGTTCACATTCTGAGTCAGTTTGTTTCAGCTCCGACTCAGATTCACTACAACCACTTACTTCGTGTCTTGCGTTATCTTCGTGGGACTATCTCTAGGCGCTTGTTCTTTCCACGCTCTAGCTCCTTACAGCTCAAGGCGTATTGTGATGCCACTTGGGCTAGTGATTCCTCTGATCGTCGATCTCTTTCTGCCTATTGTGTTTTTCTTGGTGGTTCCCTCATTGCTTGGAAGACAAAGAAGCAGGTAGCAGTTTCTCGTTCGAGTGCAGAGGCTGAATTGCGTGCTATGGCTCTTGTGAGTGCAGAGGTTACTTGGTTGCTTGAGGACTTTGGTGTTTCTGTTGGGACGCCGACTCCTCTTTTGTCTGACAGTACAAGTGCTATCAGTATTGCTCGTGATCCGGTCAAGCATGAGCTTACCAAACATATTGGTGTTGATGCTTCTTATACACGAGCACAGGTACAGGATGGTGTTGTTGATCTTCAGTATATGTCTTCAGAGCTTCAGCTGGCTGATTTCTTTACGAAGGCACAGACTCGGGCTCAGCATGGTTTTTATCTCTCCAAACTCAGTGTTTCTGATGCACCTTGAGTTTGAGGGGGTGTTAGACATATAATAGTGAATATTATATTAAATAATATATTAGAGGCTTATTTGCATATTTGTAATCATCATGTACTCTATAAATTGGAGCTCTGGCCCATCAATAATACAAGCAATATTCATAACAACCGGCACCCAGACGAGAAGAATGATGGAGGCGGACGTGGCAGTCATGGAACTCCCAGGCGATCGAGGGGTCTCTGAAGATCGGACGTAGCAGCCGTGCAATTTCAGTAACACGGCCTGAACAACTGCAGGCGAGGGGAACGGGCGAACCCGGCCTCCGCGGACACGCGCGCCGACGAGGGTGCGTGCATGCAGTCGATGGCAGTCACTGCGGAGGCGGTTGCAGTCGACGGCGCCGGTCAGGTGCTGACCGGGACGATCGCGGTCCGTGGATCCAGGCGCTCTGTTTCTTTGCTCTGAAATCTTCGCGGAACTTCCTTGTCATCCCTGAATCCCAAGGCGGCGCGACGGGCGTGGTCTTTCTCCATCTCCATGGGCACGAACCTGTGGCCGGGCGGGAGCGACTACAGGCTTGTCCGAGCGGAAGCTGCACAAATATGGAAGGTTTTGGGGGCTGCTTAGCTGGCGAAATCCGAGCTTGCTCTGCTTTTGGAAGGTTCAGAAGCAGAAGCCGCCCAACGTTCCTGCGGCGCAGCAATCCGACCGATCAACTGACTGATTAACTGACGGCCTGTCCGAGCTCACGCTGCATGTATATGGAAGGTTTTGTCCGTAGAACCCGGGAACACAATCTAATGACCACTTGCTTGCAGATTACGCGGTGCAATCCGATTTGCCCGCGGAGCTTCGCCTCGCCCCTCACCTGATCTCAGCCTCCTCGCCCTATAAAGCTCCACGCGGGTCTTCCACGCCTCCATCGATCCTCCTTTCCGCCCCTCGCTTAGAGTTCCATAGCAAGAAGAACGCCATGTCGTCGCCGGCCACGCGCATCGTCCGCGACCTCCCGCCCGGCCTCATGTTCCAACCCAGAGACGAGCAACTCATCGAACTCTACCTCCTGCCGCGCATCCGAGGCCAGGAGGACGCTATCCCCGGCGTCATCATCGAGGACGACGCGGCGGCCAACACCCAGCCATGGAAGCTCTTCAGGCACCATGGCCTGTCCGGCAAGCTCCCGGCCTTCTTCTACGTCCGCACCAACGACGCGCGGACGGATCCCCGACCGGACCGCCGCTGCATTGGTGGCGGGACATGGAAGAGCATGAGGTGCGAGAGCAAGGACGACAGCCACGTGTTGCTCGTCGGCGGCGAAGAGATCAAGTGGAGCAGGCGCAACCTCAACCTGAACATGGGGAGCGGCAGCGTCGGGTGGGTCATGCACGAGTACTCCATCACCGAGCACCCGGCCCTCAGGGTTTGCTGTATCTCATTCTCCGGCCACGGCCAGAAGCGCAAGTGGGTTCCCGACGGCTACGACGACCTCGAATCCGCGAATCAGCGCTCACGCCTGGCCCAAGCCGAATACGACAGTGCTTCTGCTTCTCAGGATCAAGACTCCTGCATGCACCCCAGTGGTTCTACTCAAGAGATCGTAGCGATGACTAATGCGCAACTCAGCTGGCAGTTCCAAGAGCAACTTCAGACAATAGAGCAATTTCCTTTTGCGTATCAAGAACCTGAATCCAGCATGCACGCCGGTGGTTATACTCAAGAGATTGCAGCGATGACCGTTGCACAACCTAGCTGGCAGATCCAAGAGCAAGTTCAGACAATTGAGCAACTTACTTGTGCTTATCAGGAACCTGAATCCAGCATGCACGCCAGTGATTCTACTCAAGAGATTGCAGCGATGACTGTTGCACAACCTAGCTGGCAGATCCAAGATCAACTTCAGACAATGAAGCAGCTTCCTTGTGCGTATCAAGAACCCGCACAAATTTTTTCTGCCGTCTCGGAACTTCCTCCAGCTCCATGTACGACGACGACGCTCAATCAAGACGCAGGCCAGGCGCCAGTCCCAGACTCGTTCGTACTTCCTTCTGTCGAGGAGATGACGGGGATCTTCAACAGTCTTGACGAATTTCGGCCCCATGACTTTGAGCCCCTCCAGGAGTTCCACGAGCAATTTCCGGCAAGGACAACGGAGCAGAAGGCCGACCAGGACCCCGTCGTGATGCCAGGCTTCTCTGGCGCGCAAGACAAGGACGGCAGCCTGCGCACGGCGACACAGGACGGTGCTCAGTGCCAGTGGGGAGGCTACTACTTCCACTAGGCTAGGTTGGAGGAGAGCAAGCGCTAATCGTGATACGCAACACTTGTAACTCGACCGGTTTTGTTGCATCGAGGGCTGTAGCCTTTAATTAGAAACAGAGCCTCGGCGCTCGATCTCAGTTCCCGTTGGACATGTAGTCTGCACTGTTCTTGCAGCTTCGATTCTTCGACCTTCCTGATGTAAACCATGCAGCGATTTCCATGTATTCAGCTAAAAGTGCTGTTCTTGTATTGTTGATGTTTTTCTTGCGAATATATGATACTCGTCATATGTGTTGCCACTGTAATTACTTGTTCTCGGAGTTTCAGTTAGAAACCGTTCTTCCAACGATCCTTTGCCCTTTATGTTGTACTAAAGACACTAGTTTTCAATCGGAACAGCATATATAGCACAGAGCAGAATTTCCAGTCACCGTTCTGTCTCTGATCCCATGGTGCTAGTATAGTAGTACGTTGCAGCCCGTTCATGATCAGCAGGAGGTCCTCAATTCCGACGCCATCCTCTGTCCCTGTTTGAGCAGCAGCGAAAGCGTTTTGAAGGCGGGGCGGCATTAGGTCGAGCACTTGGCATGCGGAATCTTGTAGAGGATCTTCAAATTGCGATCACAAGTCAATCGCAAACAGTCAGCGAAATTGGTTGAACCAACGGGCAAGCAGGCAGACGGTAGCTGAAAAGCAAGTTTCTGCGCTGATGGTTGAGGAAGGAGGCCTGCTTGTTGGGAGTGTGGCCATGGCGACGAGGGGCGGGACGCCGGGGATCGCGCCTGGAGCCACCTCACGGCCGGGTCGGAGGCCGATACAGGAGGAGACCGGTGAGGCGGCGCCGGCTCGGCGGATGAAAAGCGAGAAGTCTCCGGCAACGGCGTCGCTTGCGTGGCGGCTGCGGGGTGCAGCTAGCTCGTTCACCAGTTCCCTGTGTGCCGGGGCACAACACGAGCAATGCAGGTTACCAGCTGCCTTCAAGTCCAGGGCGTAGCTTCTCATCAGTCTGAACGAAGTCGTGCGTAACCTGGTGTGGGAGTGGTCGCTCTAAGACAATTTGCATGTAGCAACTTCGAGTGACCTAGATGTTGCATGTTCTGTGATATAGCAGCTGCATGCTAGTTCTAGTATTCAGCCTACATGCTTGTAAGCGGTACACTACACCCGACTTTTGCAAGCAAATGTGGACACTACACCCGACTTTTGCAAGCAAATGTGGACGTTGCATTTGCCATGTATGTGAAGTCGGTGATCTGGGCGCCACTGCATCTTTTATTCATGCATATAGTATACATGTCCTGGGAATTTTCAATCTACGCTCGCTGCAGACTACTCTATTTTTTTAAAAAACATTAATTGTCACAATCTTGATTAGCGAATTATAAAAGTTTACTTTCATCATCGTCCAAGGCCCAATAATGTTTGAGGCCGGCAAAGCCTAATATTATTGTTTACAGAGATAGTGCGTGCGTATGTGTGTTCATAAATACAAGTATTTTTTTACACATATGTACGTGTGTATATCTATATTTGTATTTCAAAATTTCATATATTGATGAAGCATGCGTTAGTTTGCGTCGAATTCGATGCTTCGATGGCCTGGTTCGTCAGCAGGCAAACGGGCGTGTCACGCAAGCTACCGGATTCCACGGACGGTGGATACACGCTGGCCTGGCAGCACGCTCCTGCCTTTCACCACCTTGTGAAGGCAGAACAGGGTGGTGATCCCGAGCCCCCCCCCCTCCCCGTCCTCTTCACGGCGGAATCCCTGCACGGCGTCCCCTCCTTTGCTACCCTCTCCCCCCTCGACGGTGGTTCCTCCTCATCTTCACACTCAAGGGGAGAGCGCTTACAAGGAGGTGGAGGTCCTCGAGGGCGGTGGGAGGAGATGCCGGGGAGCCAGAACGGGCGGCCGAGGCGTGCTAGGGCCGAGACCGTCCACTGCCTCGCGCACTCCGATGACCTCGCCGGCGTCCAGAGGAAGCTGCGGGAGTGTCAGGACCCACCTTTTCTTGGGCCCATTTGTGCATCCCGTACCAATCCCTGGATCACTAGTTGGTACACACAACAGAACGTATCGAACTCCATACATTAGCTTTTTCTCAACGGGACCGTTACAGTCTTACAAGCAATTTTTAGGTTACAGTCCACAGGCCTCAAGCATGTGGCTATCACCTAGCAAGTACTCTGGCCTTGGATGGAGAGGGGCGGTATGCTACTTGCTAGTGTAAAGGCTAGCCAACGTCATCGAGATACGTTAACTGAGGAGCAAGTAGCCACTGTCAAATCATCGTGTCGGCCAGACTACTTACACGGAGAAGCTACCGCTAGTCAAGCGGGTCTTAGCTACCACAGCGTTTTAAAAGTAATCACGAAAAACGTGCATATTAAAAACAAGCTATCAGGGCAGTTTTACAAATTCATAGGAGCAATCATGATCAAGGAAGTTAAATCTTGCCTTCACAGGCTTCGAGAAACTCCTCGTAGTCCGGGTCTTCAAGCTCCTCATCAGATTCCTCGTTTGCTATAGTACGTAATTCACGCGAATCAACGTTGAATCCAAAAGAATTCTAAGAAATCCAAACAAAACCTTAGTATGTGGCTGTAGGGGGGTCCTATAGATATTTCAGCATAAGTTATATTTTTATCTGCGGCTTGAGTGGGGATTTCGTCGCTTGGGTAGTTAAGCACCAGTTTACCCTAGATTTTCGAGCTAACTAGATGGGTTAATACCATTATTAGGATTTGGGGACTTTTCTATGGTTTATCTGGGCCATGTCTGTTTATTACTCCCCTCTAATAGTACATTCCTATTTTTGAAATTTTCTTGAAATTTCCTCTATACTTCGAAATGTATTTTACAAATTTTTATGTACATTAGGGGTACCCCTAACAATTTTCTTGCGTGCATAGAAGTTGACAAGTGGGCTCGAGGGTCCAGCGTAGCACTTGTGTCTCTGGTGTACGTGGACCAAGCCTGCAGGGATAACTTCCACTTGTCTTTGCGTATAGGTGTGTGGTGGCAACAATGTGGCAGATGACTGGGCTGCCACATGGGTCGGGCTGCCAAGGTGGCTGCACGCGCGTGTCTTTGCTGACGGGGTGCTAGCTTAGATGCCACGTGTTCTAAACTGCTTATGTGTCATGCCACGCGTTCATTACGTGTGCGCCATATGGGCGCCACCTAGTCCGGGGTGTGCGAGGTGGCTAAGACATGTGTGCCATTGGCCTTTGCTGAGGTGGTGCTGACCTGGCTATCATGTATACGTGTCTCTCAACGTGTCATGCCATGTGGCGCCAAGTGTGCGCGAAGCTGGCTAAGGGGTCCTCAGGTTACTGTTGTGGACCCAACCTAGCCTATAGCTGTTGGGTCTGTGATCCATAGGGACCGAGCCCACGACAGCCTAGGCGGGGCGTGCGGCTGGCACCCATGTGGTGCCGACTCGGCTGCCACGTTCTCATGCCTACCCGTGTGGCCTGCCACTTGACTACCATGTGAGCGAGTGGCCGGAGCAGCTGCCGGCACGGCGGGGGCGGCTGGCGGCTAGCCAGAACTGCGCCGTTTGCTTTCAGGTTCAACCTAACGTGGTGTCGGCGTTCCTCCCGTCGCGGGGAGTCAAGGTGTGGGGTTCCTAGCCGTACTTGCTCACCAGAACGGCACCAACGGTTCGCCGGGGTTGCTGTTGATGACGGTGCTCGATGAACTTGAGTGCGTGGCTGCGTTCTACCCATTTGGCGATGCCACACACACATTCACTGAATCGGGGAAAACGTCCTAGAGGACTCGGCCGAGCTGGGGGTGCCACATCGTCCCTACCTAGGACGGAGGGGTAGGGTGGCAGAGGTGGTGGTTCACCATGGAATCACGCGCACACCCCCAATCTCCTTCGTTTGAATGGTCTAGCGCATGCTCACGGGCGTGTGTAAGGGTTTGGGGCACTTGGCCTAGCCGGGGGAGACTCCACGGTGGCCGGCGACGGCTATGACGGCGGCCCTTGTAGGTTGCCGCGTTCCCGCTCACTCGTGTCGTTTTTCCTTCATTCTAAAGGGCCGGTCATGCTTTGGCATGTATGTGTGTGCTTCTGGGTGCCTCGGCCGGGCCGGGTTAAGCCCCATGGTAGCCAGCGATGTGAGGACGGCAACGCACTTACGGTTCACCGAGTGGGGTGAGCTACGCCGCTACAAGGTCCAATCCAACGCGATGAATGGGTTTTCTAGGCCCCTAAGTTGCCCTGGACAGAAGAAATTGAGGAATGGAGGCTTACCGGCGAGTAACGACGACAGCGGCCGGGCTTGAGTATGGAGCAAAATCTGAAGCGTGGAGACCAGTTCTTGGCTCGGTGGAGCTCAATTGCACGCAATGGAGCCTTGCTGGTGTTCAGGCGGGAGATTATAGGGGTGGCATCAGTCCTTTTATGGCGTGAGAGGTCGGTTCTTCCGGCTGGTTGCAGCGCGAGGTCGACTAGGGTCGGGGGGGGGGGGGGGACCGAGGCTATCGAAATTTGGGGGATAAAAAGCTGCGGCACCTCTATTTGCCATGTGCGGGACGTTGGCGATGCTTGAATGCTCGGAGTGGACAGCAGGCAGGCAACCGGCGTGAATCCGGGCGGCGCGAGCGAGGGTGGCCGGGATTTGCGCGCTGTGGTGGAAACGCTCGACCCATGTCACTTCCGTGCGATGTGGGGGCTCCAGCGGCTGAGAAACTGGGCATTGAAGGTGCCGGCATGGGCAGCAGTGGGCGGACGACGCGTTTCGCGGGCGAGGGTGGTCGGCTGAGGCCTGGAGCCCGACGTTTGACAGCAGCCGAGATTCAAGAAGTTGAGGGCGCGGCGTGGGCTGCAGGCGGGCGGGCGGCATGTTTCCTGGCGGCGGCTCGGGCGAGAGCAGGGGCGCCAGTGCGAATCTGGGGGCGGCGCGGGGAAGGGACAGAGCGGCAGCGGGTTTTTTTCGGGCGACGGCGTGGCGCGTCTGGTGTAGGGAGGGAGGCGGCTCGGCCTGAGGTTGAAGGAGGCGGTGGAGAAGAAGGGGCCGCGTTGGGCCGGGCTGTGCGCAAGGGGAGGAAGCGGGTCGCGCCCATGAATGGGAGGAGAGGAAAGGGCTGGGCTGGGTCGCGCCACGAAAAAAAGGAAGAAAAAGAAAAGGGAGCTGGGCTGGCTGGTGAGAGAGGAAAATATGGGTTGCGCCAAAAGAAATGGAGAGGGAAGAGATGGGCTCGGCCCAGGCAAGATTTTTTTTATCTTTTTATAGAATTTGCTCTTGAATTCAGATTTCAATTTAGATGTGGCTTGTGTTGGGTAGTTTACTAGTAATTTGAGTTAGCATTTCACAAACACGATTTTGCATATGTATATAAATTAAAGGTTGTCACATATATTCATGTATATGCGCACAGATGCCACTCGGCACAGTTTTAACTCATTTAATTAATTTATTAGTTTGCTATACACACACTCAATTGCACATACGTATATGTATTCCTATACCTAGATACATAATTATATATACATACACACATGTCGCTTCACCTCTGTTTTATTTCTTGTATTGGATTTCTTGTGTTGCATGTATGTGTTGATGTTGTTTTGAAATTTCTATATGAGACGGTTTGTACTCAATTTTTCAAATTTTATAATTTGTACGAATTTTTATTTGGTTTCAAAATTTCTGGCGTGACAGGGAGAACCCTGACCTCCTCAACGACAAGAACCCCATGGTGCGTTTCTTCCCTCAGAGATGCAATCTCGGGCCATGCGGCCGTTCTCGGTGCTCACAGTGTGGAGGAGTAAGCGTACGAGGTTCGTGAGGGAGCGCGCCTTTTCCCGGTGTAGAAATGTGGTTTGAGTCAGATTGGTGACTGCAGCTTGGTTTTCTTGGGGGAGGTCCTTGGGTTCCACCCTGCCGTGCGGTGCGGCGTTGGCTGTTTCACCATTTGGTTTCCTGTTCTGTCGTCTCCAGCTTGGAATGGGTTTCTCGGATTTGTTTGGGCTTAACATTGGTTTCGTTCTCGTGCGTCTTTCATGTGTTTAGTCTGCATTTCGTTCACCTTCTGCTCATGGCCGTGCTGCTCCTTCTTTGCTCCAGTTGCTGCGGTTAGACTGTCTCTTTGATGTTTCTTTCTGCCCCTTTTTTGATGCTTTCCGAGCCAAGAAGATGATTTGTAACGATGCATAACTTGCATTTTATTTCACTTTGTTGTGGTTTTGATTGGCTTGCCATCCTGCATTTCTGCTTTGCTTCAATATTTTGGCCTCTTTGCAAACCGCCCCTCCATTTGACGCTCCAGATTTGTGTGTCTTGTTTGCTTTGATTCTTGCAGTCACCATTAACTTGTTACATATGATGCAATTACGATCTGCTTTGATTCCCCTTTGCGAACCGTGGCCGTTACAGGCGGGCCGCTTTCTTATCTTCTTTGTTATTCATTTTGCATTTCGTGGTGATTTAGGCGTTTCTGTTTGGCGAACTGATTAGGTTTGGATATCCTATGCCCCATTACGTCTTGACGCGCGGATCTGAATGAATTATCGAACAGATTGCCAAAGGATTGGATCTTGATTATTTTAATGCGTTCTTATTGCCATTCCAACTTCTTAACACCTATCATCTCCCCAAATTCAACTAGTTGCTATTTCAACATTGCTATGTAAAATTTGGCTAATTCATACCACCTGTCCCTCAGCTTTCGTTTATTGCTGGAAAACAGGATGAAGTGCCAAGCTTCATGCCCTACAAAACATACCACTGCGTTAGAATTGTTGGTTGCATTTTTATTAGGAAACAGGCTAGCCTAACGAATGATATGCTGATCGTTCACATTCGTCGCTTTCATCCAGATTTTTAACCAGCTTTTATAATCAACATTTTAGGAATTACCTTAACTCTCGATCTGATCGAAACGTTTTAAATCAACCTTGGTCTCATGTCTAGCATAGTTATGCATGTTAAAGCATTTACTGAAAAGAATGTAGAGTTAGACAACATATAATTTGGCCAGCTTCTGTGCAATTGTGGCTTTAATTGCTTCCTAACTCAACTATTCAGAGTGGAAAACAAATGCAATGTACAAGCATGGAACTTTTGTGCTGCCTTGCTTACTTTCTGTTTGGAAATGAATATGCAGATTGTCACACCCGGATTTCCATAAGGAATACCGAGCGTATTCTCACATGTATGCCAGGATCAGTTGAGTCATACATGTGCCGACAAGAGTGAAATATCATTGTGTTACAAGCCAAGTTTATCATACAACGTAATATTACATCATAAGACATAAAGTATCAATTATGAGTACAAGTACACTAATAATATAACAGCGGAAGACTCTAGCGTGGATGCTCCAGTTCCACAGGCGTTGCCCGGGGGTTTCGCCAACCTAGAACAACTCTTGGGGATCGAAGTCCCTCTCATCGAAGTCTACATCTTCATTTGCACCTGGGCAGCATATGACATCCAACAAAAGCCAGTTTGAGTACCAAAGGTACTCAGCAAGTGTAGGAAAGAATGTTATGAAGGCTAATAGCAAGGGAAGACTGACATGGTTAAGCACTATGCATTAATCCTAAGCCTTAGCTTTGATTAGCAATCTATCTTACTAAGTGATAATTCCACCAACCTCATAATTAAGTCATTAGTGTTAGGTTACACTACCCAACAACCTCTTTCAACTCACATCCATGTTTCTCTAATCATGGACAAGTCCAAGCCGCTCTTGACCGTGAGCACGACTGTCATGACAGTTTGGTTCTCTGCAGAGATTGTACCACTTTACCGACAAGTAGTGATTTCATCCCCTGTTGCCAGGTGGACTAAGAAACCTCCCTGATATCCGTGGTTGCAAGCCACATTACACACTTCCTTTGGTGTGCGATCAGGAGATCACTACATGGCCTTTACAAAGGGTCTACCGGCAAGTACAAGCCCACTGAGGTTTCACTGCCGCAGTTCCTGGGAGTAAACCCTCCCCTGCAGAAGCTCTCTCTTGAGCCTTGCAGTTCCCAGGGCAGTGAAAAATGGACTCCCATTCCCCGCACCATCCAAACACTCATACTATACCGGCAGACACCTAATTAATTGGCCAAGCTGCCCCATCTCAGTCTTGTGGTGGCACTGTAAAGCCGGGTTAACTGTTTCATGAACCGGTTCTTAGAATCTAAGACAGGCACTATCACTAACCCGAGTCTCGTGCACGAAGCACCAACCAAAACAACCAGCCTGTCTAGATTCCTAACACCATGACACACACTTGTGTCTTTCATATAATCCACAAGACGAGTAACATCTATGTTTCATTCATTTTTTACATTCTAAGCATGGTTAAGCACATAAAATGATAACCAACAAATCCTATCTAAATCCCTCCATGGTTTTGCAAGGAATGAAACTATGAAAACATCCTACACTGGGTTTCATCTTAAAGACATCATGCAAATATTCTAGCTAATTATTCTAGAATAGGAACAAAGTGGTCAAGAAACACTTGCCTTTGAATGAATGTTGATTCACTTCAAATTCTTGCTCTTGATGATTTGGAAGTCGTTCTTGATTTGGTTCTATCCATGCATATGCACACATGCCATAAGAATCTTAGCAATGCATTTCAATCATGTATGTTTGATTTCACACATACACCTATTGATTTCATGTCATTTCATGTGGCTTGAAATGAAAATAAGTTTCAAATGGGCATCTATATCCTTCTACTTTATCTTTGTTATAGTCAAAATACTCATTTTCAATTTGTGGGGTGATTTGGAATAATTTCTAAAATTTTATATGTATATATGTTAATTTTTATAATTAACTAAATTCTAAAAGTCATTTAAATTATTACTATAATCATTTTCAGAACTAATTACTATTTTCTGCATTTCAGAACCTATTTATGTATTTGGAACAGTTTCCAAAATTTTTCTTTATTATTTAATATTTTTATCTATATATTAGCATTTATTTAATACTTAAATATGAATTTCTAGCCATTTATATAATTATTCTGGGCTACAGAAATTACACATGTACAAAAATATGATAACAGAATAATCTTACACCTTTTAATAAATTTCTACAATTTTTCTGGAATATATGTGATTTTTATTTTGATTTTTAGAATTAATTTGTCACTATATAAATAATTTCAGCCTTTGGAAACTATTATTTTTAATTTCAGAATTTTTATTCTGTTCAGAATGTTTTAACAGTGCTTTTAATAAATTTCAAACATTTTTCAGAAATCATTTAGCCTATTTTGATTAATTACAAATTAAAAACAAACTTTTAAACTGATTTGGGCCAATTTGTAATATTTACAAACTTTCTAGGGATCAAACTACATATACAGAACTATTTTACCAATTTCTAAAATGCACAGGGGCTAATTGGCTAATTCAAAGTGAATTTCCAGATTTCTATAAGCCTAGGGTTGATTGTGTAAATCACAGGGGCTATTTCCTAGTTATTTAAATCTCCAGGGGCCCTTCTGTGAAAATTCCAACAGTTATAACTATATTGAATGTGGGCCGTTGGATCTGAGATCGACGACCTAGATTTAATTATATCGAACCGGTATGCATTTTCTAATCTGAGCCGTTGGCTCAGATCCGACGCACCAGAAGCGGCCGCGTCGCCCCTAAGCTGTCTTCCTCGCGTCCGACGGCCGCGAGATCGCCGGCGAGCGGCGGCCGTGGCCGGAATCTCTCTGTTTTCGCCGATCCTTCACCATTTCTTGTGTTCTTTGCATCAGAAGAAAGAGGAGAGGATGGGGAACTCACCTAGGGGGGTTTTGGAGACCGGAATTGGCCGGGGAGGCGTGATCGACGGTGACATTGTGAAACTCCGGCGATCTTCGTCGGAAGTGATCTCCAGGCGCGTTTCTTCAGGGAATTTGATCGGGAACTTGTTCTGGAGGTCGAGGGAGGGTGTAGGGGCTGTTAGAACCGAGTATCTACGGGTGTTTTCGAAGAATTCAAATTTGGGGGTGGTTTTCCGATCGGGAGGAGTGAGGGCGGTTCTCAGGGTGAAAATGGCCGACGCGGGGGGGTATTTGTAGAGGGGAGTGAGGCGGCGGTTGCTGGGGTGTCGGTTGGTGAAGAGGCGCGCGAAATTGGTCATGTGTCGGCAGTTTTCTCTCCCATGCGATAATAGAACGGGGAAAGGAGGGAGAGAGAGAGGCGGCGGTTTTGGAAAGGAGGGGGCTGACGGCCGGGCCTCGGTGGCAGAGAGGGAGCGGTTTGCTCGTTTGTTAAGAATTCGGGTATTACAACTCTACCCCCTTAGGAAAAAATCTCGTCCTCGAGATTGGGATTTACAAAGGGAATAGATTAGGGAATTGTGACTTTAACTCATCTTCCCTTTCCCATGTAGCTTCGGTCTCCGAATGATGTTTCCATTGAACTTTGCACATACGAATCCTTTTGTTTCTTGTAACCTTTTCCATTGTGTCGAGAATTTTGATGGGGGTATTCGGTATATGAAAGATCTTCTTGTACCTCCAACTCATCCATTGGTAGTTGTTCTTCTGGTGTTCTCAAACACTTATTGAGCTGTGACACGTGCAACACATCGTGTACATCCGACAATCGAGAGGGTAACTCTAACTGATAAGCTACCTCTCCTTTGCGTTCCAGTATCTTGAATGGTCCGATATACCGAGGTGCTAGTTTTCCTCTTACTTTAAATCTCTTAAGTCCATGCATGGTTGACACTTTGAGATATACATAGTCTCCCACTTCGAAGACTAGTTCTCTTCTTGTGTCCGCATAACTCTTTTGTCTTGTTTGAGCTATCTTTAAATTATTACTAATTTCTCTTACTTTCTTTTCTACATCTCTTAGTACTTCAGGTCCTAACACTTTGTTTTCACCTATTTGATCCCAAAATAGCGGAGTTCTACATCTTCTTCCATATAAAGACTCAAATGGGGACATCTTCATACTTGCTTGGTAACTATTATTGTAGGAGAATTCTGCATATGGCAAATTCTTATCCCAACTCCTACTATTTTTGAGTGCACAACCTCTGAGCATATCTTCAAGAATTTGGTTGGTTCTTTCGGTCTGCCCATCAGTTCGTGGATGATATGCAGAACTGAAATTCAATCGAGTTCCCATAGACTCATGTAATTTCTGCCAAAATCTTGAGGTGAACTGTGTGCCTCTATCTGATACTATCTTTTTGGGTACACCATGTAGGCAGACTATTCTCGACATATACAGTTCGGCTAGCTTGGAACCGTTAAAATTTTTCTTCACTGGAACGAAATGAGCAACTTTGGTCAATCTATCCACTATCACCCATATTGAATCATATCCTGTTTGTGTCCTGGGCAAACCCACTATGAAGTCCATCCCAATTTCTTTCCACTTCCATTCAGGTATCTTTAATGGTTGTAATAGCCCTGCAGGCCTTTGGTGTTCTGCTTTGACTAGCAGACATGTGTCACACAATGCCACATGCTCTGCAAGATCTCTTTTCATTCCGTACCACCAATACCTTGTCTTAAGATCATGATACATCTTTGTACTTCCAGGATGGGTAGAATAATCTGAATCATGAGCCTCTTTCAGAATTAACTTCTTTATGTCCTTTATATCTGGCACACATATTCTTTTACCATGCCATACAATACCATGCTCATCTTCTCTAAATCCCGGGGCTTTGTTTTATTTGATCAACTTCTTGATTTCTTGGATCTTTTCATCGTTCTTTTGACCATTTCGTATATCTTGTTCTAGAGTTGAGTCAACTTCCAATGCTATGGCTTCTGTGTGATTTACCAAAGTTGAGTCTTGCAAACTCTTCACAAAGTTGGGGTTGTAGATCTCTCACTGTTAACATGTGTCTTTCTGCTCAAGGCATCTGCAACCACATTAGCTTATCCAGTATGGTAATTGATTCCCACATCAAAATCGTTAATGAACTTCAACCATCTCCTTTGCCGAAGGTTGAGATCTGGCTGAGTGAAGATATACTTCAAACCCTTATGATCGGTATAGATCTCTCTTTTACCCATTAGGTAATGTCTCCATAACTTCAACGCATGTACAACTGCTGCCAACTCTAGATCATGGGTAGGATAGTTCTTCTCATGCTTCCGAAGTTGTGGGAAAGCATAGGCAATAACATGCCCTTCTTGCATAAGCACACATCCTAACCCTTGTCCTGAAGTATCACAATAGACAGAGAATAATTTCTCCATATCTGGCATAACCAAAACTGGGGCAGTTGTTAACTTCTTCTTTAATTCTTGAAAGCTTGATTCACATTCTTGAGACCATATAAATGCAACTCCTTTTTCCAACATCTTTGTGAGTGGCTTGGCTATTTTTGAAAATCCTTCAATGAACCTTCGGTAATAGCCTGCCAATCCTAAGAAGCTTCGGATTCTCCGACATTCTCTAGTGTCTTCCACTTTAGAACACCAGATATCTTTTCTGGGTCTACTGATATTCCTCCTTCAGAAATAATATGTCCCAGAAAAGCAACTTTCTTAAGCCAAAATTCACACTTACTGAATTTGGCATAGAGTTGATTTTCTCTTAACTTTTGTAACACTATTCTTAGGTGCTCTTCATGTTCTTTCTCATTTTTTAAGTATATGAGGATATCATCAATGAACACTACTACAAACTTGTCCAAGTATTTCATGAATACCTTATTCATAAGGTACATGAAATATGTCGGAGCATTTGTTAGTCCAAAAGGCATAACTGTATATTCATACAGTCCATACCTAGAAACAAATGCTGTCTTCGGAATATCCGATTCTCTTATCTTTAGTTGATGATATCCGAAACGGAGGTCAATCTTGGAGAATACACATGCACCTCTTAATTGATCAAACAAGTCCTCAATACGAGGTAAAGGATACTTGTTTTTGATCGTCACCTCATTGAGGGCACGGTAATCTACACACAACCTCTTAGTCCCATCCTTCTTTGGTACAAATATCACCGGAGCTCCCCATGGTGAGGAACTAGGATGGATATACCCTTTCTCCGATAACTCTCAGATATGATCCTTGAGTTCTGCTAGCTGTTGGGTATCCATCCGATATGGTCTTTTATATATGGGAGCAGTACTAGGTACTAATTCTATAATGAATTCTACTTCTCGATCCGGTGGCATACCTGGTAACTCCTCGGGAAACACATCTGGAAATTCATTGACAACTTTTATATCTTTAATAACTACTTCGGTCTTATTGAGTTGAACATTTCCAGAGGGTACTTGAATAGATGTGAACTTAACCTTTGTTCCATCGATATGCGTTAGTTCCACCATTCTCGTTGAACAATGTATAACTTCTTTATACTTGGTTAACCAGTCCATTCCCAAGATGATATCTATCCCTTGTGATTCTATCACAATGAGATTTGCAAAGAATTCTACTCCATTAACTCCTATCTTTACCTTGGGACATATTTGTTTTGTCTTTATTTCTCCTCCAGGAGAATTCACTACTAACACTCGATTCATAGATGTAATTGGTAATTTGTGCTTGGTTATGAATTCCTTGGCTATGAATGAGTGTGTTGCACCAGAGTCAAACAAAATGGTAGCAGGATAAGTATTGGCAGAGAACATACCAATAACCACATCTGGTGCCTCTTGTGCTTCCTCCATGGTCACATGGTTCACCTTGCCACGCACAAGATTCTGTTGTTGAGGTGGCTTCTTGTTTGGGCACCGGTTGGCATAGTGTTCCGTTTCTCCACAAGTGTAACATTGTCCTGTGACCTTGTTTAGTGGAGCCTTATTGCCTTGTTGTGCATTTGGAGGATTTGACCCTGCAGGACGAGGTTGAAAGGCAGGACGTTGTTGCTGCACTTGTTGTCGCTGCTGTTGTGGTTGAAAAGTTGGATTCCTAGCAGCAGGGTTGTAGTTCCTCTGAAATTGATTGGGAGCTATAGGTCGGTTCATTGCTCCCGTCGGCGGTGATGAGAAACGGGGCCGACTGTTGCTGCTAGAAGACTGTTCTTGCCAATTCATTTTCCTCTTTCGCTCCTCAACTAACTTCTGTCTTTTTCTTTCCACTATGAAAGCCTTGTTGATAAGCTTCTGAAAACTTTCATAGTCACTAGAAGACATAGCATACTGTATTTATGAGTTCAAACGTTCAATGAAACAATCTTGTTTTTTCTCATCAGTGTCAATGTCTCCCGGAGCATATCGTGACAACTGGGTGAACTTAGTAAGATACTCCCTTACTGACATGCTCCCTTGTTTCAGGCCGAGAAACTCCTTCCGCTTGTTCTTTATTTCCCCTGCTGGTACATAGTGGTTACAGAAGGCAAGTTTGAACTCATTCCATGAAATACTCTCTGGATCCTCATGAGCTCCCTTATATGCCGTCCACCAATCTGCTGCAGATCCATATAGTTGGTGAGAAGCAAAGAGTACCTTCTCACGCCCTTGGCATTGTATGATCTGCAACTTGTTCTCAATATTCTTGAGCCAATCATCAGCTTCTAATGGCTCTATAGCACTGTCAAACCTTGGTGGTTGGGTGCTCAAAAACTCACTCAACTTGGGTTGACGTGGTGCATTTTGAATTTGTGGTTGTGGTTGTTGCATATTGGCCACCACTTGTGTCAAGTTTTGAATGAGTTGATTTTGCATGTTCATCATTTGTTGTATCACTTCTCCATCAACTAGGTTTGCGTCCTACGGGCAACCTTGGCTCTGATACCACTTTGTCACACCCGGATTTCCATAAGGAACACCGAGCGTATTCTCACATGTATGCCAGGATCAGTTGAGTCATACATGTGCCGACAAGAGTGAAATATCATTGTGTTACAAGCCAAGTTTATCATACAACGTAATATTACATCATAAGACATAAATTATCAATTATGAGTACAAGTACACTAATAATATAACAGGGGATGACTCTAGCGTGGATGTTCCAATTCCACAGGCGTTGCCCGGGGGTTTCGCCAACCTAGAACAACTCTTCGGGATCGAAGTCCTCCTCATCGAAGTCTACATCTTCATTTGCACCTGGGCAGCATATGATATCCAACAAAAGCATGTTTGAGTATCAAAGGTACTCAACAAGTGTAGGAAAGAATGTTATGAAGGCTAATAGCAAGGGAAGACTGACATGGTTAAGCACTATGCATTAATCCTAAGCCTTAGCTTTGATTAGCAATCTATCTTACTAAGTGATAATTCCACCAACCTCATAATTAAGTCATTAGTGTTAGGTTACACCACCCAACAACCTCTTTCAACTCACATCCATGTTTCTCTAATCATGGACAAGTCCAAGCCGCTCTTGACCGTGAGCACGACTGTCATGACAGTTTGGTTCTCTGCAGAGATTGTACCACTTTACGCACAAGTAGTGATTTCATCCCCTGTTGCCAGGTGGACTAAGAAACCTCCCTGATATCCGTGGTTGCAAGCCACATTACAC
The DNA here is from genome assembly GCA_030760725.1 of Neostapfia colusana. NCBI lineage: Eukaryota > Viridiplantae > Streptophyta > Magnoliopsida > Poales > Poaceae > Neostapfia > Neostapfia colusana. The sequence goes on along the minus strand of JASWHV010000014.1, from coordinate 3,770,214 downwards.
ACTTCCTTTGGTGTGTGATCAGGAGATCACTACATGGCCTTTACAAAGGGTCTACCGGCAAGTACAAGCCCACTGAGGTTTCACCGCCGCAGTTCCTGGGAGTAAACCCTCCCCTGCAGAAGCTCTCTCTTGAGCCTTGCAGTTCCCAGGGCAGTGAAAAATGGACTCTCATTCCCCGCACCATCCAAACACTCATACTATACCGGTAGACACCAAATTAATTGGCCAAGCTGCCCCATCTCAGTCTTGTGGTGGCACTGTAAATCCGGGTTAACTGTTCCATGAACCGGTCCTTAGAATCTAAGACATGCACTACGAGTCTCGTGCACGAAGCACCAACCAAAACAACCAACCTGTCTAGATTCCTAACACCATGACACACACTTGTGTCTTTCATATAATCCACAAGACGAGTAACATCTATGTTTCATTCATTTTCTACATTCTAAGCATGGCTAAGCACATAAAATGATAACCAACAAATCCTATCTAAATCCCTCCATGGTTTTGCAAGGAATGAAACTATGGAAACATCCTACATTGGGTTTCATATTAAAGACATCATGCAAACATTCTAACTAATTATCCTAGAATAGGAACAAAGTGGTCAAGAAACACTTGCCTTTGAATGGATGTTGATTCACTTCAAATTCTTGCTCTTGAAGATTTGGAAGTAGTTCTTGATTTGGTTCTATCCATGCATATGCACACAAACAATGCCAAACATGCCATAAGAATCTTAGCAATGCATTTCAATCATGTATGTTTGATTTCACACATACACCTATTTATTTAATGTCATTTCATGTGGCTTGAAATGAAAATAAGTTTCAAATGGGCATCTATATCCTTCTACTTTATTTTTGTTATAGTCAAAATACTCATTTTCAATTTGTGGGGTGATTTGGAATAATTTCTAAAATTTTATATGTATATATGTTAATTTTTAGAATTAACTAAATTCTAAAAGTCATTTAAATCATTACTATAATCATTTTCAGAACTAATTACTATTTTATGCATTTCAGAACCTATTTATGTATTTGGAACAGTTTCCAAAATTTTTTCGTTATTATTTAATATTTTTATCTATATATTAGCATTTATTTAATACTTAAATATGCATTTTCAGCCATTTATATAATTATTCTGGGATACAGAAATTACACATGTACAAAAATACGATAACAGAATAATCTTACACCTTTTAATAAATTTCTACAATTTTTCTGGAATATATGTGATTTTTATTTTTATTTTGATTTTTAGAATTAATTTGTCACTATATAAATAATTTCAGCCTTTGGAAACTATTATTTTTAATTTCATTATTTTTATTCTGTTCAGAATGTTTTAACAGTGCTTTTAATAATTTTCTAACATTTTTCAGAAATTATTTAGCCTATTTTGATTAATTAAAAAATTAAAAACAAACTTTTGAACTGATTTGGGCCAATTTGTAATATTTACAAACTTTCTAGGGATCAAACTGCATATACAGAACTATTTTACCAATTTCTAAAATGCACAGGGGCTAATTGTCTAATTCACAGTGAATTTCCAAATTTCTATAAGCCTAGGGTTGATTGTGTAAGTCATAGGGGCTATTTCCTAGTTATTTAAATCTTCAGGGGCCCTTCTGTGAAAATCCCAACGGTTATAACTATATTGAATGTGGACCGTTGGATCTGAGATCGACGACCCAGATTTAATTATACCGAACCGGTATACATTTTCTAATCTGAGTCGTTGGCTCAGATCCGACGCACCAGAAGCGGCCACGTCGCCCCTAAGCCGTCTTCCTCGCGTCCGGCGGCCGCGAGATCGCCGGCAAGCGGCGGCGGTGGCCGGAATCTCTCTGTTTTCGCCGATCCTTCACCATTTCTTGTGTTCTTTGCATCAGAAGAAAGAGGATAGGATGGGGAACTCACCTAGGGGGTTTTTAGAGACCGGAATTGGCCGGGGAGGCGTGATCGACCACGACAGTGTGAAACTCCGGCGATCTTCGTCGGAAGTGATCTCCAGGCGTGTTTCTTCAGGGAATTTGATCGGGAACTCGTTCTGGAGGTCGAGGGAGGGTGTAGGGGTTGTTAGAACCGAGTATCTACGGGTGTTTTCGAAGAATTCAAATTTGGGGGTGGTTTTCCGATTGGGAGGAGTGAGGGCGGTTCTCAGGGGGAAAATGGCCGGCGCCGGGGGGTATTTGTCGAGGGGAGTGAGGCGGCGGTTGCTGGGGTGTCGGTTGGTGAAGAGGCGCACGAAATTGGTCATGTGCCGGCGGTTTTCTCCCACATGCGATAATAGAACAGGGAAAGGAGGGAGAGAGAGAGAGGCAGCGGTTTTGGAGGGGAGGGGGCTGACGGCCGGGCCTCGGTGGCAGAGAGGGAGGGGTTTGCTCGTTTGTTAAGAATTCGGGTATTACACAGATGTGTCAAACACCACTTCATGTTGCTGCCGGCTATAATAATACTGAAATAGTGAAGTTCTTGCTAAATTGGCAAGGTACAGAAACGGTTGATCTAGAGGCAAAAAATATGGTACTTCAATTGCTGCAATTCTTTACATTTGATTGGGTACTCTTGTCATACTTTTCCATACACCAAGCTTTATTCACAGGCATATAAACACCTAGAAACAAATTTGTAAAACTTCAATCTGAGCTATTTCCTCAACTGATCAAGTTAACAATTGTTTCATCATTAATTCCTATTGTTGGATTACTCTGACTGCCTATCTTATGCAGGTTTTTCGAGATAATCAAGTGGTGCAGGAAAGAATAATGGACTCTAGTGATCTGGAGAGGGAAAGAGGGATCACAATACTTAGCAAAAATACATCAATAACCTATAAGGGTAGTAAAATCAATATTATTGATACTCCTGGACACTCAGACTTTGGTGGGGAGGTGGAGCGTGTTCTCAACATGGTGGAAGGAGTTCTCCTAGTGGTACTAGCTAATCTATGACTCATTTTTATTTTCTTTCGACATATTTCTAATTCAATATTAAATTACTTGCTTGAAATACTTTTTGACCCCTTATTGGATTCACTGCATGTTTTTGAGGTGAAAGGATTCACTGCATGTTGTTTGATACATATAGTGTCACTGCCACCTGTGACATGTTCACATGTATATTTTTGCCTTTTTCACGAACATTGTACTCGCATTGTGGGTATACATAATATTACAGATGGGTATTTTCTGCTGCATGTTACCCCATGTGGAGAGTAATCACCGCAATGTTTATTCAATCAGCTGGAACATAAATAGGCCATCGGGCACAGACGCCGAGCGATGGTTTGTTGAGCGTGATCCTAGAAAGCAGGCACGGGATAAGAACGTGCTTATGCATGCTAAAGACCTGGTAGCAGGCTATGGAACCGGGTAAGCTAACCAACTCTCAACACCCCCCTCAGTCTATGGGACATTACAATGATACATAGACTGTTGCGAAAATCTTCGAAGACCTTCGTCATGATGTCCGCGAACTGAAGAGTTGTAGGCACGTGTAGAACTCGTAGTTATCCGATTGCAACCTTTTCCCGTACGAAGTGTATGTCGAGCTCAATGTATTTGGTTCGGCGATGATTGACAGGATTTTTGGTGAGGTAGACTGCCTAGACATTGTCACAGTAGATAATTGTTGCCTTTGGGATGTCGACGTGCAGCTCCTCGAGAAGTTGTCGAATCCAGCAGCACTCAGCGGCAGCGGTAGCAACAGCACGATACTCTGCTTCAGCACTGGACCTGGATACGGTTGTTTGTCGCTTGGATGACCAGGAAATCAGTGAGTCGCCAAGATACATGCAGTAGCCGGATGTGGATCTCCGGGTGTCTGGACAGCCCGCCCAGTCCACATCTGAATATGCTGAGAGCGACATGGATGGAGAGGAACGTAACTGAAGCCCATATGTGCGTGTACCTTTAATATATCGCAAGACGTGCTTGACCAAGTTCCAGTGTACGTCTTTCAGCGAATGCATGTGAAGGCAGACTTGATTCACAGCGTATGCGATATCCGGCCTGGTAAGGGTGAGGTATTGAAGTGCTCCTATGATACTTCTGTAGAAGGAAGCATCAGAAACGGGATTCCCGTCTGCCGAAGATACTTTGGGCTTCGTATCCACTGGCGTGCTGGCCGGTTTGCAGTTCAGCATGCCGGCACGCTGAAGGATGTCGTCAGCGTAGGCATATTGGCAGAGAAAGAAGCCCTCCTTGGATCTGCGAACTTGAATGCCAAGAAAAATGTAAAGGGCCAAGGTCCTTCATGGCAACGTATACGAGAAGGATGACCATATCTGTGCCATGAGTGTACACAAACAATGATATATCAGATTTGGTGCTGTGAAATCCGAGATGCAGCAGCTCGCCGGCAAACGTCTCAAACCAGGAGCGGGGCGCCTGTTTGAGCCCGTAGAGTGACTTGTTGAGGAGGCAGACATGGTCAGGATGGTTTTTGTCGATGAAGCCGCTGGATTGTTGACAGTAGACGCGTTCCGACAATTCTCCGTGAAGGAAAGCATTCTTCACGTCTAGTTTATGAACAGGCCATCGACGTGAAGCGGCGATGTGGAGAACGACGCGGATTGTTGCCAGCTTGACGACAGGGGAGAACGTCTGGTCGAAGTCGATCCCCTGCCTTTGGTGGAAGCCGCGTACAACCCAACATGCTTTCCGTCGATCGAGTGAGCCGTCAGGGTGTATCTTGTTTTTGAAGAGCCGTTTGCCGGAAATGATGTTAACACCCTGTGGACGTGGAACAAGGGTCCACGTGTTGTTGGAACGGAGGGAGTTGTATTCTTCTTGCATGGCGGACAACCATTCTGGGTCTCGCATGGCTGCGCGCACAGAAGTTGGAGGAGGTGTGGGTTGCAAGATAGCAGCAGCAGCGTACTTTGGGTTTGGTAGATGTATGCCAGCACGGGCCCTGGTTACCATATGGTGTCGACTGGTACTAGAGCGGTGGGGTGAGCAGAGGCTTCAGTGGTGTGGTTTGTAGATGGTGGTGCATGTTGCATGCAGGAATCCTGGCGAGGCTCGTTGGATGAGTGTTGTGGCATCGTGGGTTCATGTGCCAGACATGCATTGGTGGATGCCAAATCTGGTTCTGCTGGACCCAGCGCTGATGGGCCGGGTGGGTAAGATGGCGCAAGACCAGCACTTGGTTGTTGGTGCAGATCCGTACTGACCTGAGGGGTTGAATGCGCCCTATCCGATGCCGCAGTGGGATGACTCCCACGTTGTTCGCAGCCGATGGGAGGGCCACGTGGTGGATGGACCCGCGTCCGTTGCGCAACGGCCGGGGCTACAGGCCCATGCAACGTGCGAGTCGCCGATCTGAGGAAGACCGGGTATGAGCCGGTACATGCAGGCGGTGTACCGGAGTCTGCAGGTCCGACTTTTTCCATCGGTGACGAGTTTCTGAAAGGGAAGACAGACTCATCAAAAGTTACATGCCGGGCTACACGTCGGGTGGACGGATTGTAGCACCGGTACCTTTTTTGATCTGGAGGGTAACCAAGAAATATGCATGGTGTGGAGTGTGGAGATAGTTTGTGCGGCATGGTGGCTATGGTGTTGGGATAGCGTAGACATCCGAAAATGCGAAGATGGTCGTAGGAGGGGGCCTGCCCAAGTAAAATTTCGTGGGGAGTGGTGTTACTGCGTGCGCGACATGGTCTCCTGTTGAGGAGGTAAGTAGCAGTGGCTAGTGCATCAGGCCAAAAAGTAGCGGGTGCATCGGCATGCAATAACATGGTTCACATACTGTCATTGAGAGTGCGGATGATGCGCTCAGCACGACCATTTTGCTGCGAAGTGTAGGGGCATGTGAGACGTAGTACAATGTCGTGCCGAGATAAGAATGTCTGGGCTGCATGATTGTCAAATTCTTTCCCATTGTCAGTTTGGATGCATGTGATGGACTGCTTAAATTGTGTGAGGACAAATGCATGGAATGTGATGAGTGTTGGCAAGACATCGGACTTATGGCGTAGGGGAAAAGTCCATGCAAAATGAGAGAAATCATCAAGGATGACTAAATAATATTTAAAACCAGAATTGCTGGGAACTGGTGAAGTCCATACATCCAAATGTAATAACTGAAATGGAAAATATGAGATGCTACATGAAGATGAAAAGGGTAGACGAACGTGCTTTCCCAATTGGCATGCTGCGCAGTTGTGACTTTCGGCTTTGGTGCAGCGGAAGTTGAATGATGAGAGGATGTGCCGAAGATGACCATGGACAGGGTGGCCCAAACGCGCATGCCAGGTGGGAGACGTCAAAGTGGCCACCAGGGAAGAGTGTGACTTCTTATTGTGCTGCGGCTGTTTGAGAGAGTAGAGGTCTCCGGTGGAGTCACAGCGGAGAAGAATCGTCCCCGAGCGAAGATCCTTTATAGAAAAACCAACGGGTCAAAAATCACTGAAACATTGTTGTCACGAGTCAAGGCACGGACAGAGATTAAATTTTTGACCAGTTGCGGGGAAAGGAGTATGTTGTTAAGGTGTAAAGGAGATGCATGTGTGTCGATGGTTGTATGACCCTACGATGAACATGAAGGGATGCACCATTACCGACGATGATATTAGAAGAGTATGGGGGCCGTGAGGAAGATGATAAAATACCAGGATGATTGACCATATGTGAACTGGCGCCGGTGTCGAGTACCCAGTCGGTGCCGGTGTATTGGCTCGCAGCAGGAATATTGTTGACGGCGGTGAGAAGTCCCTGCGGTGCCTGTACATGGTGCATACCGTAGTTGGTGACGTCTTGGACACCAGGCGATGTGGTGGCTTGAAGGGCCTGCTGTTGATTGATCCCTGGACGTGGTCCCAGCAGGCCTGATGTCGACGGGTGCCAAAGTGGCATTTGCCAGGCCTGCACAACACCGGTCCATGGACCTGAGGTTGTGTTCCAGACGGGACGCGGTGTACCAGCGTTGCTGGTCACAGGTTGGGCATCAGTGTTGCCTTGCCCTTGTGATGGGTTGTTGCGCCCCCCATTCTGCCGACTGTTGGAAATAATAGACATGTATTATTCAGGAGGCCTGGCCTCTATAAATAGATGTACAGGAATGGTCAATAAACATAAAAGCCCTTATACAAAAGGGGAATATAAAACACACCCCTACACCTCTAACACCCCCCCCCTCAAACTCAAGGTGCGTCACGAACACTGAGTTTGGAGAGATAAAAACAATGCTGAGCTCTGGTCTGTGCCTTCGTGGAGAAATCAGCTAGCTGAAGCTCTGAAGGCACATACTGAAGATCAACAACACCATCCTGTACCTGCGCTCGTGTATAAGAAGCATCAACACTAATATGCTTGGTAAGCTCATGCTTGACCGGATCACGAGCAATGCTGATAGCACCTGTAATGTCAGATAAAAGAGGAGTCGACATACCAACAGAAACACCAAAGTCCTCAAGCAACCACCGCAACCAAGTCACCTCTGCACTCACAAGAGCCATAACACGTAACTCAGCCTCTGCACTCGAACGAGAAACTGCTACCTGCTTCTTAGTCTTCCAAGCAATGAGGGAACCACCAAGAAAAACATAATAGACAGAAACAGATCGACGATCAGAGGGATCACTAGCCCAAGTAGCATCAAAATATGCTTTGAGCTGTATAGAGCTAGAGCGTGAAAAGAACAAGCGTCTAGAGATAGTCCCACGAAGATAACGCAAGACACGAAGCAAGTGACTATAGGGGACTAGGGTGGGAGCAGAAACAAACTGACTCAGAATATGAACAGAGTACGAGATATCAGGACGAGTGACACCAAGGTACACAAGACTCCCTACAATATGACGGTAACGACTAGGATCATTAAGAGGCTCACCATCAGTGGCTCGAAGATGGATATTGAGTTCCATGGGAGTCTCAACAATCTGGTGATCAGTAAGAGAAGCCCGATCAAGAAGATCCTGAATGTACTTCTGTTGAGACATATAAATTCCCTTAGAGGAGGAGGAAACCTCAATCCCAAGAAAGTAGCGAAGAGGACCAAGATCAGACATAAGAAACTGCTCACTGAGACGGGCCTTTACAAAGGCTATGTACTCCGAATCGTGATGATCATGTCATCAACATAAAGAAGAAGAATAGTGCGACCACGTGACGAATTATGCACAAAAAGCGCGGGATCATGAGCACTGGCAGAGAAACCAGCAGCAGTGACTACAGAAGCAAAGCGCTGAAACCAAGCACGAGGAGCCTGCTTAAGGCCATAAAGAGAACGCCGAAGGCGACAAACCAATACCCTTAGGAACAGAATACCCAGGTGGTGATTGCATATAAACTTCCTCGCGCAGCTCACCATTAAGAAAAGCATTCTTTACATCATGCTGAGAGATGAACCAATCACGAACAGAGGCCACAACAAGTAAAGTGCGAACCGTGGTCATGTGAGCGATAGGGGCAAAAGTCTCATCATAGTCACGACCATGCTCCTGCTGGAAGCCACGGGCGACCAATCGAGCCTTATATCGCTCAAGTGAACCATCAGAGCGGGTCTTAACCTTATAGACCTACTTACAGGTGATAGGCCGAACACGTGGTGGACAGGGCACAAGTTCCCACGTGCCGGTGCGCTCGAGAGCAGCAATCTCCTCAGCCATCGCATGCTGCCATTCCTGATGAGGAACAACATCACGATACGTAGCGGGCTCAGGAAGAGCAGTAGCAGCAAAGCTAGAAGGAGAATACCGATCAGGAGGCTGGCGAGAACGATGACCTCGTCCAAGGGGCTGCTCAAGAGAAGAATCATCAGAAGGAGATGATCCCTCAGGCGAAGAAGGCGTATCCGGAGAGTCAGACTGAGCTGGAGAAGCTGAGACATCAGAAGACGACTCAACTGGAGTGGACGACTCATCGGAATAAGATGGCACATCTGTAGGGGGCACGACTCGTCGAGTATAGACTTGCATCACCGGGGCCTTCAAGGCATAATCAGGAACCAGCGAAGAAGGTTCTGAGGAAGAGGAGGTCATGGATTGAGGTACTGAGTGTGAAGGAGAAACACTCACAACTGGAGCATCAGGAAGAAAAAGGAACGAAATAGGATCAACCACAGATACAGAAGAAGTATCAGAAGATGGTCGGGGATAGAAAGGGCGTGTCTCATCAAAAACAACATCCCGTGAAATTCTCATCCATCGACCAACCGGATCCCAACAACGATATCCCTTATGCTCCGAGCTGTACCCTAAGAAGACACACTCAACAGACCGAGCAGTCAACTTAGTGCGCTCACGTGGTGCAAGCAACACGTAGCACACACAGCCAAAGAGACGAAGGCTGGTGTAATCAGGCATCTTGCCAGTAAGACGCTCAAAGGGAATTCCATTTTTAAGGCTAGACGAGGGTTGAATGTTAATTAAGAAAGTGGCAGTAGAAACAGCCTCGGCCCAAAAATGAGGTGAAACAGAAGAGGCAATTAGAAGAGTGCGAGCTGTCTCAAAGAGATGTCGATGCTTGCGCTCAGCAACACCATTCTGAGCATGAGCACCTGGACAGGAAAACTGAGCAAGTGTACCTTGCTCAGAAAGAAACTGACGAAGAGCATCAGAAAAATACTCGCCAACAGAGTCAGCTCGGAAAATACGAATAGGAATGTCAAACTGAGTACGGACCATAGTCGAGAAGGATTTATAGATTGATAACGCCTCACTACGATGTTTCATAAAGTAGATCCATGTGTGGCGAGAAAAATCATCTATAAAAATGATATAATATCGATGTCCTCCTTTCGAAGCAAAAGAAGCAGGAACCCATACATCAGAATGCACAAGATCAAAAGGACGCTCAGACACTGACTCACTAGAAGGATAAGGAAGCTGAATCTGCTTCCCTAGCCGACAACCCTGACACTGAGCTAAAGACTCAGAACTAGATACTGATCCTAAAAGACCACGATGAACTAGAATGGAGAGGCGAGAGCCACAAAGATGCCCCAAACGGTGGTGCCACTGAGCAATCGTCGAAGTGGACAAAGCAGCAAGAGTGGAGCCAACTGAACTGGCAGGCGCAGCGGAAGGAAGACAAAGCCAGTCAAGCTCCCAAAGACGCTGTGAATCACGATGACGAGGGCCAGTACCAAGTAGGCGACCCGTGCAACGATCCTGAACATAGCAAAAATCATGATCAAGAATCACTCGACAATCATTATTAGTGAGTTGACCAGCAGATATAAGTTGCATTGTAAGTCCAGGAACGAGGGAGACATCAGGAACAACAAAAGAGTCAGATAAAAGAGTGCCTTGTCCAATAACCAAAAGAGGAGAACCATCGGCAGTATGAACAGTAGAAGGACGATACGGAGGACTCAAGGAAGACAAACTGGTACGATAGGGAGTCATATGGAACGAAGCACCAGAATCAAGAATCCATGGACAAGTACCTGGAGCAGAAGTAGGAGGTGGTCCCTCAGTGGAAGATGAAGAAGCAGCAACAATATTCGAAGGTGCATAAGACTGAATCATAGAGCCAGCAGCTCCTGATGGCGTAGAAGTAGTAAGACGACGAAGAAGCATGAGCAACTGTGCATCCGAGGTAGCAGAACTCACCTGAGATCCTCCAGTACTCGCATCACCAACACCCTGTGAAGACCGACAAGCCCGAGCCTTCTTCTTTTTGAAACAAGACGTCTCCACATGACCATCTTTACCACATTAATCGCATTGACGAGCACCACGCCCCCCTTGCGCGGAAGGAGGGACAACTGAAGTCAATCCCGTGGACGGCAAAGTAGTGTGCATAGGTGGCGAAGAGCGAGCTGCCAACACTGAAGAAGGATGCAGCAAACCAGCGGCCTGAAGACGAGTCTCCTCATTACGAACACTCGTCAGAGCATCCATAAGAGAGACACACGGGTGACGAGCAAGCAGTTGAGCACGAAGAGGCTCAAATTCAGCACGAAGACGAGTCAGAAAATCATAGGTGCGTTGAAGCTCAAGTGCAGCCTTCTGACTCTGACAAGAGGAGCAAGTATCTGTTGACAACCGCGGACCAAGAGCATCAAGCTGACGCCAAATAGCAGACATCTGACCGAAAAACACCTCCACTGAAGCATCTCCCTGCTGCAAAAGCTGCTCCTGACGAATAGCAGCAAGGTAGGTAGACTGTCCAGTAGGCTCGTATCGAGAGCAAAGAAAATCTCACATCTAATATGCATGCTCAAACTCAACTATATCCGCAGCAAGACGATCCTCCATACTGGCAGCAAGAATAGCAGCAGCTCGAGCATCATCATCCAACCAAGTCATGTATAAGCTGATGTGAGACTGATAAGCAGAGATACGTGCATCATAATCCGTGAACATCTTCTTCTTATCATCATCAGTAGTCTGATCTGAAATGACAGGCTTTGAAGGAACTGCAGGGCAAGACGGGCATTTGATATCGCCCGTAAGATACTCCCATAGTCGTAGACCACGCATATGCAGACGCATACGAGGAACCCAGTCACGGTAATTAGTGCCATCAAAAAGCACCGGACACCGTACAACTGGAAAACCACCAGAGGAAGTCATCATGATATGACTTGACGACGACGAGAGTGCAAAAGAAAAGAAATAAAGAGAAAAAAGGAAATAAAGAAGAAAAGAAAATATCAACAATAATAAGAAAACATTTTCTTTTATGCTATTCTCTCTATTTTTCTTTTTTTTCTTTTTTTGGAAATAATTAGAGATTACCGGTAACCCTACTGCCGCCTGTCAAAGTCACCGCCGCCGCCTACCAAAAATCACTGCCGTCGCCTACCAAAAATCACCGCCGCCTCCTACCGAAAGAAAAGCAGCCACGAAAAAGTGGCTGCTCTCGGGCGGTAGGGCCTCGGGGAGGTGCGACGGGCGAGCGGCGACGTCGGGGTTGACGGGCGAGGCGACGGGCAGGCGGCGAGACCGTGGAAGGCGACGGGCGAGCGAGCGTCGTCGGGGCTAACAGGCGAGCAGGCAACGTCAGCGACGGGCGCCGAATCGCAGACAACGCCAGTGAGGGGCGCCGAATCGCAGATGAAGCAGCGTCAGGCGACAGATTCGACCCAGCAGCGACGACAAGATCGGGTTCTGCAGAGGTGCAGGGAAAGCCTCGGGAGAGATCCGCTGGTCAGCAAAACAAAGCCGCCGGTGAGAGATCATCCACGAATGGCCAACAGGATCAATAGGATAGAGAAAAAAATTCTAACCCTAATTTTGGCTCTGTACCATGTTGGAAATAATGGACATGTATTATTCAGGAGGCCTTGCCTCTATAAATAGATGTACAGGGATGGTCAATAAACATAAAAGCCCTTATGCAAAAGGAAAATATAAAACACACCCCTACACCTCTAACACCGACGACGGCGCCGTCGGTCGCCTCCGCCGTTCTTGTTGTTCGAGGCCTGCTGCGCTGTGAGGGCCGACGAGGACTGCATTGATGTGGCTGGAACAACTGTAGTTGTCGCCTTGGCAGCAGCTAGGAGAGCCGTGTTGGCCTCCATTTTCGCGGTGTGAGCTTGCCGATTCTCATCTTGCAGCAGAAAGTCACGGACATGTAGGAACGTCGGCAACGGCTTGGTCGCAGTAAGGACTGAGATAGCGTGACTGAACTTGGAGGAGAGGCCGCGTAACGCGTTGACGACGAGGGAGGAGTCGGAGACGGGGTGGCCGACATCACGAAGTAGATCAGCCAGCTCCTTGAGGCGGCTGAAATAATCAGAGATGCTAAGATCCCCCTGGTAAAGACTGTGGAATTCTTGCAGTGCGTAGACGACACGTTGGCTAGCATTATCGAGGAAGAGGCCTCGAATTGCTGACCAAAGGACGAATGCCGACGGGAGAGGCACGTGGATCTTCTTCATGAGACCCGTGGTAATTGAATTGTAGAGCCATGACACGATACATTGATCAACTTGAAGCCATTCAATGTCGTGCCACATTGATTGGGCGTCGAGCGTGCCGTCAATATGATTGAGGAGGCCGAACTTCCGGAATGTGGCGTCGAAAAACGCACACCAGATGGAGAAATTTGAGTCACCGTAGTCTAAGACGATTGGGACGTGTGTGCGAATGTTGACATGTTGAAGAGAGGCAGCATGGATTGCTGGTGGAGATGCATGATCGGCAAATGGATTGGAGGATGCCGGGGCAGCAGAGTCAGCAGTGGAGTGAGTGGGGCTCGATGCCATGGTAGAGATGATGTGTGAGGATCGTGTCTATACTGATACCATGTGGAGAGTAATCACCGCAATGTTTATTCAATCAGCTGGAACATAAATAGGCCATCGGGCACAGACGCCGAACGATGGTTTGTTGAGCGTGATCCTAAAAAGCAGGCACGGAATAAGAACGTGCTTATGCATGCTAAAGACCTGGTAGCAGGCTATGGAACCGGGTAAGCTAACCAACTCTCAACACCCCAGTTATTGTCAAACTGATATTGCTAACACTCTAGTCATGTGCATTGAAGAAGGTGTAATTTCATTGATTAATTAAACTTTACCTGCTAATTAGGTTGATTCTGTTGAAGGGCCTATGCCGCAGACAAGATTTGTTCTGAAGAAGGCTCTAGAATTTGGACATGCTGTTGTGGTAGTTGTAAACAAGATTGATAGGCCTACTGCTCGTCCAGAGTTTGTTGTGAATTCAACATTTGAACTATTTATCGAACTAAATGCAAGTGATGAACAGGTAATGGAGTTATGCCTCTACCCTTGTTTGAAAACTCACTCTTTTCATTATTCACACAGGTCTTTCCTAGTGCTCACATCATGTCTTGTTGCAACATATCAGTGTGATTTCCAAACAGTATATGCAAGTGGCATTAAAGGAAAGGCTGGGCTATCTCCATATGATTCAGCTGATGACCTTGGACCCCTTTTTGAGGCTGTTCTTCGGTGCGTTCCAGAACCACGCATTGAAACAGATGGTGCCATGCAAATGCTTGTGAGCTATAACCTTCTGCGTTTTCTTTTAAATTTATCTTGCATTGCTTGCTGTGCTTGATTTGCATGGTTGGTGTTGAATTGTGTTCACTCATCACATTTGGATGAGATGTCTGCCTAGGTGTCATCGTGAGTACTTTTCTTAGAATTTCTTTGTAGTGTTGGGCAGATAATATTACTCTATGAGGATTCATACTCAACACGAGCTAACAAAAACCGATGTCACCTGAACGTTCAATCAATATCTATACAGCAAGTACATGTTTGCTAATATGAAGTCCCAGAAACATAGGACACTCATAATATGAAGTTATGAACATGTTTGTTTATATTTATTTTGTTATTACATTTTCCAGGCTTTATGTTTTATAAATATGTGATTGCCTTATTATGAACCAAATTTCTGTTAGGCTAGTTTTTTTGACTTTGTAGTATCTTTTGATGCTCATGGGCTATATCAGCACTTATGGTTCATCGCCTCAGTTTTATGCTAATTCTATAATACTGACTTATATGCAGGTATCTAATACTGAATACGATGAGCACAAAGGAAGAATAGCAATTGGACGACTGCATGCAGGAGAACTCCAGCGAGGCATGGAAGTCAAGGTATAAATTTGATCAGCTTGTGCCTGCTTTTGTGTGATAATGCAAATATGAATAGTCCAACGAAAATGACATAAACATGGTAAGCATCATGGAATAGCTTATGGCTCAACCAAAGGAGAAAATTGAAGTCTACTGATCCTTGGGCCTGAATATATGCTTGGAAATATTTTCAAGTAATTTAGTGACTCATGCAAAGCGTATAAGATAAAAGGCTGCTGCAATAATTCGAGTACTGAGCAGGAGCAACATATGTCTATCATCATCTTTGGAAGCTTATTTGTCATGTGTTTTTACTTTTCTATCACCATCCCCCGTTTTCTGTGTCTTTTCGACATTCGTGTTTACTCTTTTTTGAGGCGGGGATGTGTGTTTATTTGTATGTGAGAAAAAATTATGCATGTCAGTTTGTGAGTCTTCCACATCTGAATGCTCTTCTATCAAATATGTCAGTATCAATAGGAACTTGGCATCTTGGTACCGCATGAGGTGTCAGGCTGCACCTTCTTGGCTTTCCTTTTTTTTCTGTCAAAAGAATTTTCTTTTCTCTTTTTAATTAGGAATTATATTAGTAATATTGAAGTTTCACATTATTACCTTGGGATGTGCATATCATATCTTTATTCCTTACTCTTATTGTGTCTTGTCTATAAGGAAAATAAAATAGAAATATATGCACCTATATATTGCAGTTTGGCCTCTACTGATATCAATGTATTTTGCAGGTCTGTACACCAGATGATGCTTGTAGGATGGGCAAAATAAGCGAGCTTTTTGTTTACCAGAACTTCAGCCGTGTTCCAGTTGAAACTGTTAGTGCTGGTGACATTTGTGCTGTGTGCGGAATGAATGATATCATGGTTGGTATCTGTTCATCTTATATTCAATTCTTTCAGTTCGCATCTATGCTGACACCAGGATTTTTATGGTTTGAACTCTACAGATTGGGGAGACTATAGCTGATAAAATTTCTGGAACACCCTTGCCCACTATTAAAGTGGAGGAGCCGACAGTCAGAATGTCTTTCTCCATCAATACATCACCTTTTGTTGGACGAGAGGTACTGCAAATCCCCATTTAAAATTTGTATTTCTACTACTCGAGTTGATAGATGTCTAAGTAAAATCATTTTTACCCCCCCCTATCACTTATCTTGGAATTCATGAAATCAACCTTTTAAATATAATTAAGGTGCATACAAATTATTCATCTTTTTCCCATGGTAATGATGTCTGTAGATTTCTTATCAAAAGTAATTAGACATTATTGTGTTTTTAGTAACTTTTCCCAACATGTAATTATATAAACAAATAAGATGCTGACATATTTGTCTCTTCTCACTGGCTCATCATAGGGAAAATATGTTACTAGCCAAAATCTCCGTGATAGGTTATATCGTGAGCTTGAAAGGAACCTGGCGATGAAAGTGGAAGATGGAGAGACTGCTGATACATTTCTTGTTAGTGGCAGAGGAACTCTGCACCTCACCATATTGATAGAAAATATGTAAGGACTTCTGAACTTAGCTTCTGTAAGTAACTCAGTGCACTGTACCTCTGGTATTGTTTTGAGAAATTAAGAGTAACTCAAACTTTTACTGGAGGAGAGAAGGATATTAATTTATGATTGGACCTCCAAAGGTCATAAACAAGACCGTGGATGGGAAACTACTAGAGCCTTACGAGGTTTTCCTGTCTACTCAATAAACAATCGTCTTTTTTATTAATTATAGTCTTCCTGGATCTGCTTAGTTATCAGTGTCTGTTTTACCAACATGTTCTTGTTTCTGGACTCCAGATAGCTGCAGTGGAGGTTCCGGAGGAATATATGGGAGCGGTTGTTGAGCTTCTAGGAAAAAGGCGTGGAATGATGATTGACATGGAAGCTAGTGGATTCGTTCTGTACTATTATTGATTCATCAGATCTGGAATACTATTACTTCTTTCACAAAAGGCTCTACTACATTTTTCACAATGCTAACCTAAAATAAAAATAAAAATAAGGCTGTACTGTTATCCTCTTACTAAAGAACTTCAAATATTACTAATGAACGTGGCATTAAAAATAAGCCTGTACTGTTATCCTTTTACTCGTTTACTCTTAGCATCATTGTCTACTCTTTATTTCCTGAAAGTTTTTGTAAGAAAAATACCCCTCAACATTCAAACTGAACCTAATATAGAAAATGACTGAATTTTGCAAACTGCCTGATTTTACTGAACTGATCTGGATCAGATATTCCTCTCCAGCTCGTACATCTCTAGCCAATGAACCATGGCTGCCAACATATGAAGTGCGAAATTAATTTGATAATACTTGGTACAAACAAAAGTAAAAGCAAAACTAATTACAAGATTAACCCCATAGGGGAGAGTACACATATATAGATACAAAAGTGAGCTGTTGGGCCTAGCCCAAAGTACTAATAAAGTCCAACCCCCCCCCCCCCCCCCCCCCCCGCAGTCCCAACATCTAGCCACAACAGATGTTGAGACTGGACCGGAACTCTGAAAACAGCGTCGACGGGAGGCCCTTTGTGAAGATGTCGGTGAACTGCGATGTCGTCGGGACGTGGAGAACCCGGACCTCGCCACGTGCAACCCGCTCACGAACAAAATGGAGATCAATCTCCACATGCTTCGTGCGCTGATGCTGGACGGGGTTGGTGGAGAGGTAGACGGCGCTGACATTATCACAGTAGACCAACGTGCTCCGTGCGACGGGGGAGTGAAGCTCCTGAAGTAGCTGCTGAAGCCAAGAAGCCTCAGCCACGCCGTTAGACACAGTGTGATACTCTGCCTCAGCACTCGAGCGCGAGACCACGGGCTGCCGCTTCGAGGACCAGGAGACGAGGTTCCCCCCTAGGAAGACGGCGTAACCAGAGGTGAAACGGCGAGTGTCTGGGCATCCCGCCAAGTCAGCGTCGGTGTAGACAACCAGCTCAGAGGGTGAGTCACGTCAAAGTAGAAGGTCGTAGTCGAGGGAGCCGCATAGGTACCGAAGAATCCGCTTCACAGTGGTGAGGTGTGGCTCCCGCAGGTCATGCATGTGTAGGCACACCTGCTGAACCGCGTAGGAGATGTCCGGCCTGGTGAAGGTGAGATACTGGAGCGCACCTGCAAGACTCCTGTAGACAGTCGGGTCACTGACAGGTGGCCCGTCGGCAGAGGAGACCTTTGCCTGGGTATCCACCGGCGTGGAGCACGGCTTACACTCAGCCATGCCCACGCGCTCGAGGATGTCCAGACAATACTGCCGCTGGTGAAGAAACAGGCCACCTGTTCTGTCCTCGACTGCAATCCCCAGAAAGTGGTGAAGCCGACCCAAGTCCTTCATAGCGAACTCCTGCTAGAGGGCAGAGATAGTACGCTGAAGGAAAGCCGGACTGGACGTCGTCAGCGCGATGTCATCGACGTACAGAAGAAGGTAAGCAGTGTCACCTTCCCGTCGATAAACAAACAGTGACGTGTCCGACTTAGCTTCAACGAAGCCCAAGGAGACCAGGAAGGAGGCGAACCTGCTGTACCAAGCTCGAGGTGCCTGCTTTAAACCGTACAAGGACTTGTTCAGCTTGCATACCATATAGCTGGTCGAGCTGAGTCAACAAATCCTGTCGGTTGACAGCAGTACACCGTCTCTGTCAGAGTACCGTGGAGGAAGGCATTCTTGATGTCCAGCTGCTGGACTGGCCAAGAACGCGAGAGAGCCAACGACAGAATGGTACGAACTATCGCTGGCTTAACCACCGGGCTGAAAGTCTCGTCGTAGTCCACTCCAGGGCGCTGAGTGAAGCCCCGAAGTACCCATCAAGCCTTATATCTCTCCAGGGATCCATCGGCCTTCCTCTTATGCGTGAAGACCCACTTGCCAGTGACAACGTTGCCACTAGGTGGACGAGGAACAAGGTCCCAAGTCCGGTTGGCAAGTAGGGCCGCATACTCTTCCTCCATAGCGCGGCGCAAGTGAGGATCGGCAAGGGAGCTACGGACGGATGTCGGTATAGGTGATACCGAAGAGGAAGCAGACGGCGGAGGCATCGTCGAAGAGAGGGCGACCCCGGAGAAACGTTGTGCAGGTCGAAGGACCCCAGCTACACGTCTAGTCACCATCGGGTGAACATGCCCTGGGTCCCGGTGGAGCAAAGGCGGGTGGTACACCGGGGGCTCGAGGCGAGCAGGAGTGGAGTCACCAACTCGCTCTTGTCGCTGGTAGACAAGAGCCGGGTTGGCAAACCATGGAACCGTGGCCGCACGTGGCACAGTGCGTGATGTCGGAGAGGTCGGAGATGTCGGAGACGTCGGGGCTGCGTGTGCCGTGGTGGTCGATGTCGAGGACGCCGGGGCCGCGCGTGGCGCGGTGGTCGAGGTCGGAGACACTGGGGCCGCGCGTGGCGCGGTGGTTGAGGTCGGAGACACCGGGGCCGCGCGTGGCGCGAGAGTCGAGGTCGGAGACACCGGGGCCACGTGTGGCGCGGGAGTCGAGATCGAAGACGTCGGGGCCACGTGTGGCACGGTGGTCGAGGTCGGAGACGCCGGGGTCGCACGTGGCGCATCTGGGAGCCCCAGGAACGGCGGAGCCCCAGGGGTCTGGGCACCAACCCGCGCTCGTCGCTAGTAGACGAGAGCAGGATCAGTGAACCACAACGTCGCCTGAGGTACCGGTACTGCGTGAGGCGCAACAGTCGACGTCGTGGGTGCCGAGGTCACATGTGACCCAGCGGGTGGCGCACCTGCAGAAAAAGGCCAAGACAGCTGTGGTGGAGCAGTCTCAGTGTCAGTAGGAAACAGAGAGTCCAACTCTGCAGCTGAAGCAGAGGAGGAGGAAGAGAAAGGAAAGGAGGACTCGTCGAAGATGACGTGTCGAGAGATCAAGATACGGTGTGTAGTGAGATCAAGACACCGGTACCCCTTATGATCAAGTGAGTACCCCAGAAAAACACACCGAGTAGAGCGGGGCGCAAGCTTATGTGGAGCTATGGCAGAAAGATTAGGGTAGCAAGCGCACCCGAAAACTCGAAGGTGGTCGTAGAGAGGAGTAGTGCCATACAGGGCAAAGTACGGGGTAGGTGCCTGAATCACCTTGGTGGGAAGGCAATTAATGAGAAAGGTGGAAGTGTGGAGTGCCTCTACCCAGTACCGAGCAGGGAGAGAGGCCTGAAACATTAAAGACCGCATGACATCATTCGTGGTGCGAAGCATACGCTCTGCCTTGCCATTTTGAGGGGAAGTATATGGACAAAACATGCGCAGTTGGATGCCATGTGTGAGTAAAAAATTACGGAGCATCGAGTTATCAACTCACGTCCATTGTCACACTGGAGGGCACGGACAGTGCGACCTAACTGAGTGGAAACCCAAGCGAAGAAGTGAGAGAGAGTGACATATGTCTCAGACTTGAAACGTAAAGGAAAGGTCCAAGAGAAATGCGAGAAATCATCAATGACTACTACATAATACTTAAACCCAGAGACACTGGTAATGGGAGATGTCCACAAATCACAGTGAATAAGATCAAAACTATGCTCAACATGAGTCACTGATGTAGGAAACGGAAGCCTAACATGGCGACCAAGCTGACAAGCATGACATAAAGACTCATGTGTGCCCCTAGTACACGAGATAACTAAACTACTAGACAGCTTAGACATAGCATCAACGCAAGGATGACCAAGCCGGCGGTGCCAAGTAGTGGACGAAGCCGTCGTAGCCAGAGCAAAAGTCGGTGATGCAGCGGAAGCAGGAAGTCGAAGTGTGTATAGGGGTCCCGGACTATCACATCTAAGAAGAAGACGCCGGGTGGAAAGATCCTTCACAGATAAACCAAGAGGATCAAATTCAACAGAAACACGATTATCAGTGGTAAAACGACGAATAGAAAGCAAATTATGAATAATATCTGGGGCGACAAGGATATTGTTAAGCTGAAAAGAACCCGGGGATCTTGAGTCACCTACTGAAGTGACGGGAAGAATAGACCCATTCCCAACAACGATAGATGAAGGAAAAGAGGGATGTGGGGGGTGGGTAGAAGAAAGAATACCATCATTGGGAGTAGTATGGTACGAAGCTCCGGAGTCAGCCACCCAGTCTGCAGTAGGTGGTGTGAGGTACATAGTGCTGAACGAGGACGCCAGCGACTGGCGGTCCCACCCCAGGGCGGCTCCTGGCGTGGTGCAGACGACTCCGAGTACCCAGCAGGGTAGTCTGTAGCCTGAGTCGGTGTAGTAGCAGGGTAGGCAAACCCGCCATAGCCTGGATGGGCTACGTACGCCGGCTGAGGATGTGGCTGACGTGGAGAGGGAAGGCCAGGAGGTGGCCCAAGTAGACCCGGAGACGGCCCAGGCCACATGTAGATCTGGCCAGTCCACGGGTTGTAGGGTGTGGGCCAGGGTGCACCTCCCCGGCCGGTGCCGCCACTACTGCCTACAGGAGTAGAAGTAGTCGCAGAAGTGCTGTCAGCACCTCGTCCTGTGCGCTTTCCACCGCGCCGTCGACGATTACCACCCCCTGAGCCTGTAGAGGTGCCTGGGGCGGTAGACGGAAGAGGTGGTCTCGGCGGTGGTCCTCCAGAAGTCGGTGGTCGCGAGGGCTGCCCAGAGCCATAGAAAGTTGTGGCAGGCCCCGAGCTAGTAGGACCACCAGTCGTGATCTCCTCAAGCTCAAGATCCGACCAGACCTTTTCAAAGGTTGGTGGTGGCTCCACACGAAGAAGCCAGGAACGGAGGTGGTTGTAGCGCTCGTTCAGGCCCTGAAGGACCCGAAGAACAAGAGTGCTGTCGGTCACCGGCTCACCAAGGTTGCGCATGGCGTCAGCCATACTCTTCATTTCCCCACATTAGGCAGAAATGGAGTGGTCCCCCTGAACCGTGGTCTGGAACCGTGCGTTGATGTTGAGTGCCCGAGTTGCACGGTTCCCTAGGAAGTGCTGCTCAAGCACCAGCCACGCCCGGCGCGCAGTACCACCACCGCGCTGCCCAACAAGGTCGTGTATCTCGTCAGTGAGGAACCAAAGAATCCAGGAGAGGACCAAGCTGTCCATGATGATCCAAGAATCGTCCCACGTGGAGCCCTCCCGCTGGACGTGGTCCTCAAGCTAGTACCGCCTCAATGTAAGAAGGAATACGTTACGCCAGCGGGCGTAGGAGTGGAGTTGGAGCTAAGGACAACCGGCACAAGGGTCTGGATGTTCTGAACTCCAGCAGCCTGGGCGTGTAGAGTGGCGATGAGAGATGCCGAGTACGCAGGGTGTGCACTAGCATCCGAGGGAGGCTCGTGTGTAGTGTCGAGTGGTCGGTGAACACTCTCCTGGATCTGGTGAGAGATAGCAGTTGCCGAGGCACGCTCTTGCTCCAGGGCTAGAGCAAGTGCCCGCTCACGTTCGCGGGAGGCAGCTAGGGCTGCGTACATGCCGGAGGTATCCGCAGTCGCCGGAGTAGTGCTGTCAACACCGTAGAGGGGAGCAGCAGCGGTGCCACCCGTAGATCCGTCTGATCTGGAGCCCGTCATGAAAGCAACAGCAGTGGGGCCGGCAAGAGGGCCGCACGCTGCCGGACCGGTCGTGGCGCTGTACGTGCGTCGAGTCACCGCCGCAGGGGATGCGCCGAGCAGATGAGCGCCTGCCAGGGCGCGCTGGCTGAAGAGGCGCGAGCCAGGGGCGCGCTGGACATGGGCACGCAGGGCGCGCCAGCCAGTTGGGCGTCGGTCAGGGGCGCCGCGCCGGCCAGGGGCGCTGCGCCGGGCACACCAGCCAGATGACCGCCGGCCAGGGGCCCCGTGCCGGACGCGCCGGCCAGCCAGGCGCCAGCCACGGGCGCCGTGCCGGGCGCGCCTGTCAGAGGCGCCGCGCCGGGCCGTGGCACGCCGGCCAGGGGCGCGACGGCCAGTGGGGGAGCGCCGACGGCCAGAGGAGGAGTGCCGGCGGCCAGAGGAGGGGCGCCGGCGGCCAGTGGAGGAGCGCCGGCGGCCAGAGAAGGGGCGCCGGCCAGGGAGAGGGAGGCGGCCAGCGGCGGCCTGGATGGAGGCGCCATAGGGCTAGCGAGAGGGCGGCGGCCTGGTAGGGAGAGGGCGGCGGCGGCCTGGTAGGGAGAGGGCGGCGGCGGCCTGGTAGGGAGAGGGCGGCGGTGGCCATGGAGAGAATTAGGGTTAGGGGCTGGCTAATCTGATACCATAAAAGCAAAACTAATTACATGATTAACCCATAGGGGAGAGTACACATATATAGATACAAAAGTGGGCTGTTGGGCCTAGCCCAAAGTACTAATAAAGTCCAACAAAAAGCATAATGCTGAGGACAGAATTCTTGAATTTGTTAATGGTAGTTTCTGTTATTACTCTTTCCTCCAAAGAACATGCAAGTTCCCTTGGAAGCTGCAATTGTTATTCCATGTCGGTCTTATATACACAGGATATTATGCCTTCAAGCAACTTTTTAATCCTTTTGAAATAAATGGAGAATATTGTTTGCACAATTAGTCCATCGTATGTTTACCCAATTTTAGTTGGGAGTTGAAAATTTCGATAAAGTGCATCAGTCCTTATTACTAACTATTCATCTTATTCTAATTGAACCCAAAATTTTCATACGTTGCTTCTTATTTACTTCGCCTTGATGAAATTTATTCGAATTGCAGGCCAGAGGGAACAACATTACTGAAATACAAGATTCCAACTAGGGGACTCATTGGACTTCGGAATGCAATTCTAACAGCTTCTCGTGGCAGAGCTATACTTAACACAATCTTTGACAGCTACGGCCGATGGGCTGGAGATCTTAGCTCTCGTGATCAGGGATCCTTGGTATGAATAAGTCACTAAAGCAGTGAGGCTTTTTATTGAACTTTACTCAGCATCTCACTTTGACAAAATGATCTAGGTTGCATTTGAAGATGGAAGCACTACCTCTTACGCACTTCTAAATGCACAAGAAAGAGGTCTAATGTTCGTTTCTCCTGGGCAAGATGTTTACAAAGGCCAAATAGTTGGCATCCATCAGCGACCAGGTGATTTATCTCTCAATGTGTGCAAGAAAAAGGCTGCAACAAATGTCCGTTCAAACAAGGAAACTACGGGTAAAATCTCATTCACACTCAAAACTCAGCAGTTCAATGATTTTCATTGCTAGACTAGATTGCCTTTAAAGCGACCACAATGTTGTGCAAAGCGGCCTGTAGGCAATATATTCAGCCCTATTGACCGCCAACAAAAAATGTACGATTTCCCATAACAAAGGCATATCCCACTGCTATTATCTGGTTAGACCACATACACTGTGGTTGCTCTTAAAATAGGAAAGATATCATGATGTATGTTATGCAAAGCAGTCTGTAGGCAATAAATTCAGCCTTATTGATCTGCAGCAAAAATTGTACAATTTCCCATAGCAAAGGCCTATCCCACTGCTATGATCTGGTTAGACCACATACATTGCGGTTGCTCTTAGAATAGGAAAGACGTCATGATATATGATAGCAAGTTCTGAAATAATATGTAGGTTGTTCTTTCTTTCTGAGTTACTACACTGATGTTCTTTAGGATTTTGATTAAAACAATGCTCAATTCCATCAAATTTCCTATTTTGCAGTGGTTCTCGACGAGCCGTTAAGCTACAGTTTGGATGACTGCATAGAATACATTCAAGAGGACGAGCTAGTAGAGGTTACTCCTACAAGCATTCGCATGTGCAAGAACCCGAAAATTGCAAAGAAGAAGTAACATTACTGTAGCATTGCCTTCTCGAGGCATCCGGTTAAAACAGAAGCTCCTTGTTGCTTCGAGTGCCGCCACATTACCGAGTATGTGGCTGCTGGATGCCGCCCTACAAGTCGACGACATGCTGCTTTTGGTGGTTACCAGATTCAGATATAGGTGTACACTCAATTTTGTGATGATTATACGACCGCATTATTCTCTTACTTCCTCATCAAGAGATGCCGGAGAGCAGAGTAGATCTTATAGGTACATGCACATGATTCTTTCCGCTCTAATATTGGGTTGGAGCAAAGACTTAATGAATGGAACGCAAATATCAAATAGCTGTGTTTTAAATTTGTTCTGCAGTCTCACACTGACAAACTAGAGCACCAGTCAGATGGAGCGTCTGTCTTCTATATTTGCGCCTGAAAATGAAATCGTGCTAGTTTCCATGTCAAAAAATGAAACCGTACAGGCACCATGAGTGATGTGCCGGCGAGTGCTGCGATTGACAACAAACGGGGTGAGTTAGCAGCCCGGACGCGTGCGCGACGGCGAGGAGGGCCGCCGAAGCGGAGCGGCCGCCACGGCGACGAGCGCCATCCGCCGCTGAGCAACGACCAGAATCGGCGCGCCAGCCCGAGCCCCAGCCCCAGCCCCGGCTTCGTCTCGCCACCGGGAAGGGAAGAACGAGGCGGTCGAGACCTCTGCCATGGCAGCTCCGGCGGTCACTAGAGCCCGCCTCCATGCCCCGCCCGTCGGAGGGATCGTTTCGCCGCACATCACCAGCACCCAGACGAGAAGAATGATGGAGGCGGACGTGGCAGTCATGGAACTCCCAGGCGATCGAGGGGTCTCTGAAGATCGGACGTAGCAGCCGTGCAATTTCAGTAACACGGCCTGAACAACTGCAGGCGAGGGGAACGGGCGAACCCGGCCTCCGCGGACACGCGCGCCGACGAGGGTGCGTGCATGCAGTCGATGGCAGTCACTGCGGAGGCGGTTGCAGTCGACGGCGCGGGTCAGGTGCTGACCGGGACGATCGCGGTCCGTGGATCCAGGCGCTCTGTTTCTTTGCTCTGAAATCTTCGCGGAACTTCCTTGTCATCCCTGAATCCCAAGGCGGCGCGACGGGCGTGGTCTTTCTCCATCTCCATGGGCACGAACCTGTGGCCGGGCGGGAGCGACTACAGGCTTGTCCGAGCGGAAGCTGCACAAATATGGAAGGTTTTGGGGGCTGCTTAGCTGGCGAAATCCGAGCTTGCTCTGCTTTTGGAAGGTTCAGAAGCAGAAGCCGCCCAACGTTCCTGCGGCGCAGCAATCCGACCGATCAACTGACTGATTAACTGACGGCCTGTCCGAGCTCACGCTGCATGTATATGGAAGGTTTTGTCCGTAGAACCCGGGAACACAATCTAATGACCACTTGCTTGCAGATTACGCGGTGCAATCCGATTTGCCCGCGGAGCTTCGCCTCGCCCCTCACCTGACCTCAGCCTCCTCGCCCTATAAAGCTCCACGCGGGTCTTCCACGCCTCCATCGATCCTCCTTTCCGCCCCTCGCTTAGAGTTCCATAGCAAGAAGAACGCCATGTCGTCGCCGGCCACGCGCATCGTCCGCGACCTCCCGCCCGGCCTCATGTTCCAACCCAGAGACGAGCAACTCATCGAACTCTACCTCCTGCCGCGCGTCCGAGGCCAGGAGGACGCTATCCCCGGCGTCATCATCGAGGACGACGCGGCAGCCAACACCCAGCCATGGAAGCTCTTCAGGCACCATGGCCTGTCCGGCAAGCTCCCGGCCTTCTTCTACGTCCGCACCAACGACGCGCGGACGGATCCCCGACCGGACCGCCGCTGCATTGGTGGCGGGACATGGAAGAGCATGAGGTGCGAGAGCAAGGACGACAGCCACGTGTTGCTCGTCGGCGGCGAAGAGATCAAGTGGAGCAGGCGCAACCTCAACCTGAACATGGGGAGCGGCAGCGTCGGGTGGGTCATGCACGAGTACTCCATCACCGAGCACCCGACCCTCAGAGTTTGCTGTATCTCATTCTCCGGCCACGGCCAGAAGCGCAAGTGGGTTCCCGACGGCTACGACGACCTCGAATCCGCGAATCAGCGCCCACGCCTGGCCCAAGCCGAATACGACAGTGCTTCTGCTTCTCAGGATCAAGACTCCTGCATGCACCCCAGTGGTTCTACTCAAGAGATCGTAGCGATGACTAATGCGCAACTCAGCTGGCAGTTCCAAGAGCAACTTCAGACAATAGAGCAATTTCCTTTTGCGTATCAAGAACCTGAATCCAGCATGCACGCCGGTGGTTATACTCAAGAGATTGCAGCGATGACCGTTGCACAACCTAGCTGGCAGATCCAAGAGCAAGTTCAGACAATTGAGCAACTTCCTTGTGCTTATCAGGAACCTGAATCCAGCATGCACGCCAGTGATTCTACTCAAGAGATTGCAGCGATGACCGTTGCACAACCTAGCTGGCAGATCCAAGATCAACTTCAGACAATGGAGCAGCTTCCTTGTGCGTATCAAGAACCCGCACAAATTTTTTCTGCCGTCTCGGAACTTCCTCCAGCTCCATGTACGACGACGACGCTCAATCAAGACGCAGGCCAGGCGCCAGTCCCAGACTCGTTCGTACTTCCTTCTGTCGAGGAGATGACGGGGATCTTCAACAGTCTTGACGAATTCCGGCCCCATGACTTTGAGCCCCTCCAGGAGTTCCACGAGCAATTTCCGGCAAGGACGACGGAGCAGAAGGCCGACCAGGACCCCGTCGTGATGCCAGGCTTCTCTGGCGCGCAAGATAAGGACGGCAGCCTGCGCACGGCGACACAGGACGGTGCTCAGTGCCAGTGGGGAGGCTACTACTTCCACTAGGCTAGGTTGGAGGAGAGCAAGCGCTAATCGTGATGCGCAACACTTGTAACTCGACCGGTTTTGTTGGCTGTAGCCTTTAATTAGAAACAGAGCCTCGGCGCTCGATCTCAGTTCCCGTTGGACATGTAGTCTGCACTGTTCTTGCAGCTTCGATTCTTCGACCTTCCTGATGTAAACCATGCAGCGATTTCCATGTATTCAGCTAAAAGTGCTGTTCTTGTATTGTTGATGTTTTTCTTGCGAATATATGATACTCGTCATATGTGTTGCCACTGTAATTACTTGTTCTCGGAGTTTCAGTTAGAAACCGTTCTTCCAACGATCCTTTGCCCTTTATGTTGTACTAAAGACACTAGTTTTCAATCGGCACAGCATATATAGCACAGAGCAGAATTTTCAGTCACCGTTCTGTCTCTGTTCCCATGGTGCTAGTATAGTAGTACGTTGCAGCCCGTTCATGATCAGCAGGAGGTCCTCAATTCCGACGCGATCCTCTGTCCCTGTTTGAGCAGCAGCGAAAGCGTTTTGAAGGCGGGGCGGCATTAGGTCGAGCACTTGGCATGCGGAATCTTGTAGAGGATCTTCGAATTGCGATCACAAGTCAATCGCAACCAGTCAGCGAAATTGGTTGAACCAACGGGCAAGCAGGCAGACGGTAGCTGAAAAGCAAGTTTCTGCGCTGATGGTTGAGGAAGGAGGCCTGCTTGTTGGGAGTGTGGCCATGGCGACGAGGGGCGGGACGCCGGGGATCGCGCCTGGAGCCACCTCACGGCCGGGTCGGAGACCGATACAGGAGGAGACCGGTGAGGCGGCGCCGGCTCGGCGGATGAAAAGCGAGAAGGTCTCCGGCAACGGCGTCGCTTGCGTGGCGGCTGCGGGGTGCAGCTAGCTCGTTGACCAGTTCCCTGTGTGCCGGGGCACAACACGAGCAATGCAGGTTACCAGCTGCCTTCAAGTCCAGGGCGTAGCTTCTCATCAGTCTGAACGAAGTCGTGCGTAACCTGGTGTGGGAGTGGTCGCTCTAAGACAATTTGCATGTAGCAACTTCGAGTGACCTAGATGTTGCATGTTCTGTGATATAGCAGCTGCATGCTAGTTCTAGTATTCAGCCTACATGCTTGTAAGTGGTACACTACACCCGACTTTTGCAAGCAAATGTGGACGTTGCATTTACCATGTATGTGAAGTCGGTGATCTGGGCGCCACTGCATCTTTTATTCATGTATATAGTATACATGTCCTGGGAATTTTCATTCTACGCTCGCTGCGGGCTGCTCTACTTTTTTTAAAAAACAATAATTCTCACAATCTTGATTGACGAATTATAAAAGTTTACTTTCATCATCGTCCAAGGCCCAATAATGTTTGAGGCCGGCAAAGCCTAATATTATTGTTTACAGGGATAGTGCGTGCGTATGTCACACAATAATATATCTATATTATTGTTTACAGGAATAGTACGGTGTGTGTTCATAAATACAAGTATTTTTTACACATATGTACGTGTGTGTATATCTATATTTGTATTTCCAAATTTCATATACTGATGAAGCATGCGTTCATTTGCGTCGAATTCGATGCCTCGATGGCCTGGTTCGTCAGCAGGCAAACGGGCGTGTGAAGCGAGCCACCGGATTCAACGGACGGTGGATACGCGCTGGCCAGGCAGCACGCTCCTGCCTTCACCACCTTGTGAAGGCAGGGCAGGGTGGTGATCCCGAGCCCCCCCGTCCTCTTCACGGCGGAATCCCTTCACGGCGTCCCCTCCTCCCTCGACAGCGGCGGCGGCTCCTCCTCATCTTCACACTCAAGGGGAGAGCGCTTACACGGAGGTGGAGGTCCTCGGGGGAGGGGGGCGGTGGGAGGAGATGCCGGGGAGCCAGAACGGGCGGCCGAGGCCGGCCAGGGCCGAGACCGTCCACAGCCTCGCGCGCTCCGGTGACCTCGCCGGCGTCCAGAGGAAGCTGCGGGAGAACCCCGACCCCCTCAACGACAAGAACCCTGTGGTGCGTTTCTTCCCTCGGAGATGCAATCTCGGGCCATGCGGCCGTTGTCGGTGCTCGCAGTGTGGAGGAGTAAGCGTACGAGGTTCGTGAGGGAGCGCGCCTTTTCCCGGTGTAGAAATGTGGTTTGAGTCAGATTGGTGACTGCAGCTTGGTTTTCTTGGGGGAGGTCCTTGGGTTCCACCCTGCCGTGCGGTGCGGCGTTGGCTGTTTCACCATTTGGTTTCCTGTTCTGTCGTCTCCAGCTTGGAATTGGTTTCTCGGATTTGTTTGGGCTTAACATTGGTTTCGTTCTCGTGCGTCTTTCATGTGTTTAGTCTGCATTTCGTTCACCTTCTGCTCATGGTCGTGCTGCTCCTTCTTTGCTCCAGTTGCTGCGGTTAGACTGTCTCTTTGATGTTTCTTTCTGCCCCCTTTTTGATGCTTTCCGAGCCAAGAAGATGATTTGTAACGATGCATAACTTGCATTTTATTTCACTTTGTTGTGGTTTTGATTGGCTTGCCATCCTGCATTTCTGCTTTGCTTCAATATTTTGGCCTCTTTGCAAACCGCCCCTCCATTTGACGCTCCAGATTTGTGTGTCTTGTTTGCTTTGATTCTTGCAGTCACCATTAACTTGTTACATATGATGCAATTACGATCTGCTTTGATTCCCCTTTGCGAACCGTGGCCGTTACAGGCGGGCCGCTTTCTTATCTTCTTTGTTGATCATTTTGCATTTCGTGGTGATTTAGGCATTTCTGTTTGGCGAACTGATTAGGTTTGGATATCCTATGCCCCATTACGTCTTGACGCGCGGATCTGAATGAATTATCGAACAGATTGCCAAAGGATTGGATCTTGATTATTTTAATGCGTTCTTATTGCCATTCCAACTTCTTAACACCTATCATCTCCCCAAATTCAACTAGTTGCTATTTCAACATTGCTATGTAAAATTTGGCTAATTCATACCACCTGTCCCTCAGCTTTCGTTTATTGCTGGAAAACAGGATGAAGTGCCAAGCTTCATGCCCTACAAAACATACCACTGTGTTAGAATTGTTGGTTGCGTTTTTATTAGGAAACAGGCTAGCCTAACGAATGATATGCTGATCGTTCACATTCATCGCTTTCATCCAGATTTTTAACCAGCTTTTATAATCAACATTTTAGGAATTACCTTAACTCTCGATCTGATCGAAACGTTTTAAATCAACCTTGGTCTCATGTCTAGCATAGTTATGCATTTTAAAGCATTTACTGAAAAGAATGTAGAGTTAGACAACATATAATTTGGCCAGCTTCTGTGCAATTGTGGCTTTAATTGCTTCCTAACTCAACTATTCAGAGTGGAAAACAAATGCAATGTACAAGCATGGAACTTTTGTGCTGCCTTGCTTACTTTCTGTTTGGAAATGAATATGCAGATTGTCACACCCGGATTTCCATAAAGAATACCGAGCGTATTCTCACATGTATGCCAGGATCAGTTGAGTCATACATGTGCCGACAAGAGTGAAATATCATTGTGTTACAAGCCAAGTTTATCATACAACGTAATATTACATCATAAGACATAAAGTATCAATTATGAGTACAAGTACACTAATAATATAACAGCGGAAGAATCTAGCGTGGATGCTCCAGTTCCACAGGCGTTGCCCGGGGGTTTCGCCAACCTAGAACAACTCTTCGGGATCGAAGTCCCTCTCATCGAAGTCTACATCTTCATTTGCACCTGGGCAACATATGATATGCAACAAAAGCCAGTTTGAGTACCAAAGGTACTCAGCAAGTGTAGGAAAGAATGTTATGAAGGCTAATAGCAAGGGAAGACTGACATGGTTAAGCACTATGCATTAATCCTAAGCCTTAGCTTTGATTAGCAATCTATCTTACTAAGTGATAATTCCACCAACCTCATAATTAAGTCATTAGTGTTAGGTTACACTACCCAACAACCTCTTTCAACTCACATCCATGTTTCTCTAATCATGGACAAGTCCAAGCCGCTCTTGACCGTGAGCACGACTGTCATTACAGTTTGGTTCTCTGCAGAGATTGTACCACTTTACCCACAAGTAGTGATTTCATCCCCTGTTGCCAGGTGGACTAAGAAACCTCCCTGATATCCGTGGTTGCAAGCCACATTACACACTTCCTTTGGTGTGCGATCAGGAGATCACTACATGGCCTTTACAAAGGGTCTACCGGCAAGTACAAGCCCACTGAGGTTTCACCGCCGCAGTTCCTAGGAGTAAACCCTCCCCTACAGAAGCTCTCTCTTGAGCCTTGCAGTTCCCAGGGCAGTGAAAAATGGACTCCCATTCCCCGCACCATCCAAACACTCATACTATACCGGCAGACACCTAATTAATTGGCCAAGCTGCCCCATCTCAGTCTTGTGGTGGCACTGTAAAGCCGGGTTAACTGTTCCATGAACCGGTCCTTAGAATCTAAGACAGGCACTATCACTAACCCGAGTCTCGTGCACGAAGCACCAACCAAAACAACCAGCCTGTCTAGATTCCTAACACCATGACACACACTTGTGTCTTTCATATAATCCACAAGACGAGTAACATCTATGTTTCATTCATTTTTTACATTCCAAGCATGGTTAAGCACATAAAATGATAACCAACAAATCCTATCTAAATCTCTCCATGGTTTTGCAAGGAATGAAACTATGAAAACATCCTACACTGGGTTTCATCTTAAAGACATCATGCAAATATTCTAGCTAATTATTCTAGAATAGGAACAAAGTGGTCAAGGAACACTTGCCTTTAAATGAATGTTGATTCACTTCAAATTCTTGCTCTTGAAGATTTGGAAGTCGTTCTTGATTTGGTTCTATCCATGCATATGCACACATGCCATAAGAATCTTAGCAATGCATTTCAATCATGTATGTTTGATTTCACACATACACCTATTGATTTCATGTCATTTCATGTGGCTTGAAATGAAAATAAGTTTCAAATGGGCATCTATATCCTTCTACTTTATCTTTGTTATAGTCAAAATACTCATTTTCAATTTGTGGGGTGATTTGGAATAATTTCTATAATTTTATATGTATATATGTTAATTTTTATAATTAACTAAATTCTAAAAGTCATTTAAATTATTACTATAATCATTTTCAGAACTAATTACTATTTTCTGCATTTCAGAACCTATTTATGTATTTGGAACAGTTTCCAAAATTTTTCTTTATTATTTAATATTTTTATCTATATATTAGCATTTATTTAATACTTAAATATGAATTTCTAGCCATTTATATAATTATTCTGGGCTACAGAAATTACACATGTACAAAAATATGATAACAGAATAATCTTACACCTTTTAATAAATTTCTACAATTTTTCTGGAATATATGTGATTTTTATTTTGATTTTTAGAATTAATTTGTCACTATATAAATAATTTCAGCCTTTGGAAACTATTATTTTTAATTTCAGAATTTTTATTCTGTTCAGAATGTTTTAACAGTGCTTTTAATAAATTTCAAACATTTTTCAGAAATCATTTAGCCTATTTTGATTAATTACAAATTAAAAACAAACTTTTAAACTGATTTGGGCCAATTTATAATATTTACAAACTTTCTAGGGATCAAACTACATATACAGAACTATTTTATTAATTTCTAAAATGCACAGGGGCTAATTGGCTAATTCAAAGTGAATTTCCAAATTTTTATAAGCCTAGGGTTGATTGTGTAAATCACAGGGGCTATTTCCTAGTTATTTAAATCTCAAGGGGCCCTTCTGTGAAAATTCCAACGGTTATAACTATATTGAATGTGGGCCGTTCGATCTGAGATCGACGACCTAGATTTAATTATATCGAACCGGTATGCATTTTCTAATCTGAGCCGTTGGCTCAGATCCGACGCACCAGAAGCGGCCGCATCGCCCCTAAGTTGTCTTCCTCGCGTTCGACGGCCGCGAGATCGCCGGCGAGCGGCGGCCGTAGCCGGAATCTCTCTGTTTTCGCCGATCCTTCACCATTTCTTGTGTTCTTTGCATCAGAAGAAAGAGGAGAGGATGGGGAACTCACCTAGGGGGGTTTTGGAGACCGGAATTGGCCGGGGAGGCGTGATCGACGGTGACATTGTGAAACTCCGGCGATCTTCGTCGGAAGTGATCTCCAGGCGCGTTTCTTCAGGGAATTTGATCGGGAACTTGTTCTGGAGGTCGAGGGATGGTGTAGGGGCTGTTAGAACCGAGTATCTACGGGTGTTTTCGAAGAATTCAAATTTGGGGGTGGTTTTCCGATCGGGAGGAGTGAGGGCGGTTCTCAGGGGGAAAATGGCCGATGCGGGGGGGTATTTGTAGAGGGGAGTGAGGCGGCGGTTGCTGGGGTGTCGGTTGGTGAAGAGGCGCGCGAAATTGGTCATGTGTCGGCGGTTTTCTCCCCCATGCGATAATAGAACGGGGAAAGGAGGGAGAGAGAGAGGCGGCGGTTTTGGAGGGGAGGGGGCTGACGGCCGGGCCTCGGTGGCAGAGAGGGAGCGGTTTGCTCGTTTGTTAAGAATTCGGGTATTACAACTCTACCCCCTTAGGAAAAAATCTCGTCCTCGAGATTGGGGTTTACAAAGGGAATAGATTAGGGAATTGTGACTTTAACTCATCTTCTCTTTCCCATGTAGCTTCTGTCTCCGAATGATGTTTCCATTGAACTTTGCACATACGAATCCTTTTGTTTCTTGTAACCTTTTCCATTGTGTCGATAATTTTGATGGGGGTATTCGGTATATGAAATATCTTCTTGTACCTCCAACTCATCCATTGGTAGTTGTTCTTCTGGTGTTCTCAAACACTTATTGAGCTGTGACACGTGCAACACATCGTGTACATCCGACAATCGAGAGGGTAACTCTAACTGATAAGCTACCTCTCCTTTGCGTTCCAGTATCTTGAATGGTCCGATATACCGAGGTGCTAGTTTTCCTCTTACTTTAAATCTCTTAAGTCCATGCATGGGTGACACTTTGAGATATACATAGTCTCCCACTTCGAATACTAGTTCTCTTCTTGTGTCCGCATAACTCTTTTGTCTTGTTTGAGCTATCTTTAAATTATTACTAATTTCTCTTACTTTCTTTTATGCATCTCTTAGTACTTCAGGTCCTAACACTTTGTTTTCACCTATTTGATTCCAAAATAGCGGAGTTCTACATCTTCTTCCATATAAAGACTCAAATGGGGATATCTTCATACTTGCTTGGTAACTATTAATGTAGGAGAATTCTGCATATGGCAAATTCTTATCCCAACTCCTACTATTTTTGAGTGCACAACCTCCGAGCATATCTTCAAGAATTTGGTTGGTTCTTTCGGTCTGCCCATCAGTTTGTGGATGATATGCAGAACTAAAATTCAATCGAGTTCCCATAGACTCATGTAATTTCTGCCAAAATCTTGAGGTGAACTGTGTGCCTCTATCTGATACTATCTTTTTAGGTACACCATGTAGGCAGACTATTCTCGACATATACAGTTCGGCTAGCTTGGAACCGTTAAAATTTTTCTTCACTGGAACGAAATGAGCAACTTTGGTCAATCTATCCACTATCACCCATATCGAATCATATCCTGTTTGTGTCCTGGGCAAACCCACTATGAAGTCCATCCCAATTTCTTCCCACTTCCATTCAGGTATCTTTAATGGTTGTAATAGCCCTGCAGGCCTTTGGTGTTCTGCTTTGACTAGCAGACATGTGTCACACAATGCCACATGCTCTGCAACATCTCTTTTCATTCCGTACCACCAATACCTTGTTTTAAGATCATGATACATCTTTGTACTTCCAGGATGGGTAGAATAATCTGAATCATGAGCCTCTTTCAGAATTAACTTCTTTATGTCCTTTATATCTGGCACACATATTCTTTTACCATGCCATACAATACCATGCTCATCTTCTCTAAATCCCGGGGCTTTGTTTTATTTGATCAACTTCTTGATTTCTTGGATCTTTTCATCGTTCTTTTGACCATTTCGTATATCTTGTTCTAGAGTTGAGTCAACTTCCAATGCTATGGCTTCTGTGTGATTTACCAAAGTTGAGTCTTGCGAACTCTTCACAAAGTTGGGGTTGTAGATCTCTCACTGTTAACATGTGTCTTTCTGCTCAAGGCATCTGCAACCACATTAGCTTATCCAGTATGGTAATTGATTCCCACATCAAAATCGTTAATGAACTTCAACCATCTCCTTTGCCGAAGGTTGAGATCTGGCTGAGTGAAGATATACTTCAAACCCTTATGATCGGTATAGATCTCTCTTTTACCCATTAGGTAATGTCTCCATAACTTCAACGCATGTACAACTGCTGCCAACTCTAGATCATGGGTAGGATAGTTCTTCTCATGCTTCCGAAGTTGTGGGAAAGCATAGGCAATAGCATGCCCTTCTTGCATAAGCACAAATCCTAACCCTTGTCCTGAAGTATCACAATAGACAGAGAATGATTTCTCCATATCTGGCATAACCAAAACTGGGGCAGTTGTTAACTTCTTCTTTAATTCTTGAAAGCTTGATTCACATTCTTGAGACCATATAAATGCAACTCCTTTTTCCAACATCTTTGTGAGTGGCTTGGCTATTTTTGAAAATCCTTCAATGAACCTTCGGTAATAGCCTGCCAATCCTAAGAAGCTTCGGATTTCTCCGACATTCTCTAGTGTCTTCCACTTTAGAACACCAGATATCTTTTCTGGGTCTACTGATATTCCTCCTTCAGAAATAATATGTCCCAGAAAAGCAACTTTCTTAAGCCAAAATTCACACTTATTGAATTTGGCATAGAGTTGATTTTCTCTTAACTTTTGTAACACTATTCTTAGGTGCTCTTCATGTTCTTTCTCATTTTTTAAGTATATGAGGATATCATCAATGAACACTCCTACAAACTTGTCCAAATATTTCATGAATACCTTATTCATAAGGTACATGAAATATATCGGAGCATTTGTTAGTCTAAAAGGCATAACTGTATATTCATACAGTCCATACCTAGAAACAAATGCTGTCTTCGGAATATCCGATTCTCTTATCTTTAGTTGATGATATCCGGAACGGAGGTCAATCTTGGAGAATACACATGCACCTCTTAATTGATCAAACAAGTCCTCAATACGAGGTAAAGGATACTTGTTTTTGATCGTCACCTCATTGAGGGCACGGTAATCTACACACAACCTCTTAGTCCCATCCTTCTTTGGTACAAATATCACCGGAGCTCCCCATGGTGAGGAACTAGGATGGATATACCCTTTCTCCGATAACTCTCAGATATGATCCTTGAGTTCTGCTAGCTGTTGGGTATCCATCCGATATGGTCTTTTATATATGGGAGCAGTACCAGGTACTAATTCTATAATGAATTCTACTTCTCGATCCGGTGGCATACCTGGTAACTCCTCGGGAAACACATCTGGAAATTCATTGACAACTTTTATATCTTTAATAACTACTTTGGTCTTATTGAGGTGAACATTTCCAGAGGGTACTTGAATAGATGTGAACTTAACCTTTGTTCCATCGATATGCGTTAGTTCCACCGTTCTCGTTGAACAATGTATATCTTCTTTATACTTGGTTAACCAGTCCATTCCCAAGATGATATCTATCCCTTGTGATTCTATCACAATGAGATTTGCAAAGAATTCTACTCCATTAACTCCTATCTTTACCTTGGGACATATTTGTTTTGTCTTTATTTCTCCTCCAGGAGAATTCACTACTAACACTCGATTCATAGATGTAATTGGTAATTTGTGCTTGGTTATGAATTCCTTGGCTATTAATGAGTGTGTTGCACCAGAGTCAAACAAAATGGTAGCAGGATAAGTATTAGCAGAGAACATACCAATAACCACATCTGGTGCCTCTTGTGCTTCCTCCATGGTCACATGGTTCACCTTGCCACGCACAAGATTCTGTTGTTGAGGTGGCTTCTTATTTGGGCACCGGTTGGCATAGTGTTCCATTTCTCCACAGTTGTAACATTGTCCTGTGACCTTGTTTAGTGGAGCCTTATTGCCTTGTTGTGCATTTGGAGGATTTGACCCTGCAGGACGAGGTTGAAAGGCAGGACGTTGTTGCTGCACTTGTTGTCGCTGCTGTTGTGGTTGAAAAGTTGGATTCCTAGCAGCAGGGTTGTAGTTCCTCTGAAATTGATTGGGAGCTATAGGTCGGTTCATTGCTCCCGTCGGCGGTGATGAGAAATGGGGCCGACTGTTGCTGCTAGAAGACTGTTCTTGCCAATTTATTTTCCTCTTTCACTCCTCAACTAACTTCTGTCTTTTTCTTTCCACTATGAAAGCCTTGTTGATAAGCTTCTGAAAACTTTCATAGTCACTAGAAGACATAGCATACTGTATTTATGAGTTCAAACGTTCAATGAAACAATCTTATTTTTTCTCATCAGTGTCAATGTCTCCCGGAGCATATAGTGACAACTGGGTGAACTTAGTAAGATACTCCCTTACTGACATGCTCCCTTGTTTCAGACCGAGAAACTCCTTCCGCTTGTTCCTTATTTCCCCTGCTAGTACATAGTGGTTACAGAAGGCAAGTTTGAACTCATTCCATGAAATACTCTCTGGATCCTCATGAGCTCCCTTATATGCCGTCCACCAATCTGCTGCAGATCCATAAAGTTGGTGAGAAGCAAAGAGTACCTTCTCACGCCCTTGGCATTGTATGATCTGCAACTTGTTCTCAATATTCTTGAGCCAATCATCAGCTTCTAATGGCTCTATAGCATTGTCAAACCTTGGTGGTTGGGTGCTCAAAAACTCACTCAACTTGGGTTGACGTGGTGCATTTTGAATTTGTGGTTGTGGTTGTTGCATATTGGCCACCACTTGTGTCAAGTTTTGAATGAGTTGATTTTGCATGTTCATCATTTGTTGTATCACTTCTCCATCAACTAGGTTTGCGTCCTACGGGTAACCTTGGCTCTGATACCACTTTGTCACACCCGGATTTCCATAAGGAACACCGAGCGTATTCTCACATGTATGCCAGGATCAGTTGAGTCATACATGTGCCGACAAGAGTGAAATATCATTGTGTTACAAGCCAAGTTTATCATACAACGTAATATTACATCATAAGACATAAATTATCAATTATGAGTACAAGTACACTAATAATATAACAGGGGATAACTCTAAGCATGGCTAAGCACATAAAATGATAACCAACAAATCCTATCTAAATCCCTCCATGGTTTTGCAAGGAATGGAACTATGGAAACATCCTACACTGGATTTCATATTAAAGACATCATGCAAACATTCTAACTAATTATCCTAGAATAGGAACAAAGTGGTCAAGGAACACTTGCCTTTGAATGGATGTTGATTCACTTCAAATTCTTGCTCTTGAAGATTTGGAAGTAGTTCTTGATTTGGTTCTATCCATGCATATGCACACGAACAATGCCAAACATGCCATAAGAATCTTAGCAATGCATTTCAATCATGTATGTTTGATTTCACACATACACCTATTTATTTCATGTCATTTCATGTGGCTTGAAATGAAAATAAGTTTCAAATGGGCATCTATATCCTTCTACTTTATTTTTGTTATAGTCAAAATACTCATTTTCAATTTGTGGGGTGATTTGGAATAATTTCTAAAAATTTATATGTATATATGTTAATTTTTAGAATTAACTAAATTCTAA
This sequence comes from Neostapfia colusana, assembly GCA_030760725.1. NCBI lineage: Eukaryota > Viridiplantae > Streptophyta > Magnoliopsida > Poales > Poaceae > Neostapfia > Neostapfia colusana. The sequence continues at coordinate 3,731,379 of JASWHV010000014.1, read as the reverse complement.
AAGTCATTTAAATTATTACTATAATCATTTTCAGAACTAATTACTATTTTCTGCATTTCAGAACCTATTTATGTATTTGGAACAGTTTCCAAAAATTTTCGTTATTATTTAGAATTTTTATCTATATATTAGCATTTATTTAATACTTAAATATGCATTTTCAGCCATTCATATAATTATTCTGGGATACAGAAATTACACATGTACAAAAATATGATAACAGAATAATCTTACACCTTTTAATAAATTTCTACAATTTTTCTGGAATATATGTGATTTGTATTTTTATTTTGATTTTTAGAATTAATTTGTCACTATATAAATAATTTCAGCCTTTGGAAACTATTATTTTTAATTTCATTATTTTTATTCTGTTCAGAATGTTTTAACAGTGCTTTTAATAAATTTCTAACATTTTTCAGAAATTATTTAGCCTATTTTGATTAATTAAAAAATTAAAAACAAACTTTTGAACTGATTTGGGCCAATTTGTAATATTTACAAACTTTCTAGGGATCAAACTGCATATACAGAACTATTTTACCAATTTCTAAAATGCACAGGGGCTAATTGTCTAATTCACAGTGAATTTCCAAATTTCTATAAGCCTAGGGTTGATTGTGTAAGTCATAGGGGCTATTTCCTAGTTATTTAAATATTCAGGGGCCCTTCTGTGAAAATCCCAACGGTTATAACTATATTGAATGTGGACCGTTGGATCTGAGATTGACGACCCAGATTTAATTATACCGAACCGGTATACATTTTCTAATCTGAGTCGTTGGCTCAGATCCGACGCACCAGAAGCGGCCACGTCGCCCCTAAGCCGTCTTCCTCGCGTCCGGCGGCCTCGAGATCGCCGGCAAGCGGCGGCGGTGGCCGGAATCTCTCTGTTTTCGCCGATCCTTCACCATTTCTTGTGTTCTTTGCATCAGAAGAAAGAGGATAGGATGCGGAACTCACCTAGGGGGTTTTTAGAGACCGGAATTGACCGGGGAGGCGTGATCGACAGCGACAGTGTGAAACTCCGGCAATCTTCGTTGGAAGTGATCTCCAGGCGTGTTTCTTCAGGGAATTTGATCGGGAACTCGTTCTGGAGGTCGAGGGAGGGTGTAGGGGTTGTTAGAACCGAGTATCTACGGGTGTTTTCGAAGAATTCGAATTTGGGGGTGGTTTTTCGATTGGGAGGAGTGAGGGCAGTTCTCAGGGGGAAAATGGCTGGCGCCGGGGGGTATTTGTCGAGGGGAGTGAGGCGGCGGTTGCTAGGGTGTCGGTTGGTGAAGAGGCGCACGAAATTGGTCATGTGCTGGCGGTTTTCTCCCACATGCGATAATAGAACAGGGAAAGGAGGGAGAGAGAGAGAGGCGGCGGTTTTGGAGGGGAGGGGGCTGACGGCCGGGCCTCGGTGGCAGAGAGGGAGGGGTTTGCTCGTTTGTTAAGAATTCGGGTATTACACAGATGTGTCAAACACCACTTCATGTTGCTGCCGGCTATAATAATACTGAAATAGTGAAGTTCTTGCTAAATTGGCAAGGTACAGAAACGGTTGATCTAGAGGCAAAAAATATGGTACTTCAATTGCTGCAATTCTTTACATTTGATTGGGTACTCTTGTCATACTTTTCCATACACCAAGCTTTATTCACAGGCATATAAACACCTAGAAACAAATTTGTAAAACTTCAATCTGAGCTATTTCCTCAACTGATCAAGTTAACAATTGTTTCATCATTAATTCCTATTGTTGGATTACTCTGACTGCCTATCTTATGCAGGTTTTCCGAGATAATCAAGTGGTGCAGGAAAGAATAATGGACTCTAATGATCTGGAGAGGGAAAGAGGGATCACAATACTTAGCAAAAATACATCAATAACCTATAAGGGTAGTAAAATCAATATTATTGATACTCCTGGACACTCAGACTTTGGTGGGGAGGTGGAGCGTGTTCTCAACATGGTGGAAGGAGTTCTCCTAGTGGTACTAGCTAATCTATGACTCATTTTTATTTTCTTTCGACATATTTCTAATTCAATATTAAATTACTTGCTTGAAATACTTTTTGACCCCTTATTGGATTCACTGCATGTTTTTGAGGTGAAAGGATTCACTGCATGTTGTTTGATACATATAGTGTCACTGCCACCTGTGACATGTTCACATGTATATTTTTTCCTTTTTCACGAACATTGTACTCGCATTGTGGGTATACATAATATTACAGATGGGTATTTTCTGCTGCATGTTACCCCATGTGGAGAGTAATCACCGCAATGTTTATTCAATCAGCTGGAACATAAATAGGCCATCGGGCACAGACGCCGAGCGATGGTTTGTTGAGCGTGATCCTAGAAAGCAGGCACGGGATAAGAACGTGCTTATGCATGCTAAAGACCTGGTAGCAGGCTATGGAACCGGGTAAGCTAACCAACTCTCAACACCCCCCCCCCCCTCAGTCTATGGGACATTACAAATGATACATAGACTGTTGCGAAAATCTTCGAAGACCTTCGTCATGATGTCCGCGAACTGAAGAGTTGTAGGCACGTGTAGAACTCGTAGTTGTCCGATTGCAACCTTTTCCCGTACGAAGTGTATGTCGAGCTCAATGTATTTGGTTCGGCGATGATTGACAGGATTTTTGGTGAGGTAGACTGCCGAGACATTGTCACAGTAGATAATTGTTGCCTTTGGGATGTCGACGTGCAGCTCCTCGAGAAGTTGTCGAATCCAGCAGCACTCAGCGGCAGTGGTAGCAACAGCACGATACTCTGCTTCAGCACTGGACCTGGATACGATTGTTTGTCGCTTGGATGACCAGGAAATCAGTGAGTCGCCAAGATACATGCAGTAGCCGGATGTGGATCTCCGGGTGTCTGGACAGCCCGCCCAGTCCACATCTGAATATGCTGAGAGCGACATGGATGGAGAGGAACGTAACTGAAGCCCATATGTGCGTGTACCTTTAATATATCGCAAGACGTGCTTGACCAAGTTCCAGTGTACGTCTTTCAGCGAATGCATGTGAAGGAAGACTTGATTCACAGCGTATGCGATATCCGGCCTGGTAAGGGTGAGGTATTGAAGTGCTCCTATGATACTTCTGTAGAAGGAAGCATCAGAAACGGGATTCCCGTCCGCCGAAGATACTTTGGGCTTCGTATCCACTGGCGTGCTGGCCGGTTTGCAGTTCAGCATGCCGGCACGCTGAAGGATGTCGTCAGCGTAGGCATATTGGCAGAGAAAGAAGCCCTCCTTGGATCTGCGAACTTGAATGCCAAGAAAAAATGTAAAGGGCCAAGGTCCTTCATGGCAACGTATACGAGAAGGATGACCATATCTGTGCCATGAGTGTACACAAACAATGATATATCAGATTTGGTGCTGTGAAATCCGAGATGCAGCAGCTCGCCGGCAAACGTCTCAAACCAGGAGCGGGGCGCCTGTTTGAGCCCGTAGAGTGACTTGTTGAGGAGGCAGACATGGTCAGGATGGTTTTTGTCGATGAAGCCGCTGGATTGTTGACAGTAGACGCGTTCCGACAATTCTCCGTGAAGGAAAGCATTCTTCACGTCTAGTTTATGAACAGGCCATCGACGTGAAGCGGCGATGTGGAGAACGACGCGGATTGTTGCCAGCTTGACGACAGGGGAGAACGTCTGGTCGAAGTCGATCCCCTGCCTTTGGTGGAAGCCGCGTACAACCCAACATGCTTTCCGTCGATCGAGTGAGCCGTCAGGGTATCTTGTTTTTGAAGAGCCGTTTGCCGGAAATGATGTTAACACCCTGTGGACGTGGAACAAGGGTCCACGTGTTGTTGGAACGGAGGGAGTTGTATTCTTCTTGCATGGCGGACAACCATTCTGGGTCTCGCATGGCTGCGCGCACAGAAGTTGGAGGAGGTGTGGGTTGCAAGATAGCAGCAGCAGCGTACTTTGGGTTTGGTAGATGTATGCCAGCACGGGCCCTGGTTACCATATGGTGTCGACTGGTACTAGAGCGGTGGGGTGAGCAGAGGCTTCAGTGGTGTGGTTTGTAGATGGTGGTGCATGTTGCATGCAGGAATCCTGGCGAGGCTCGTTGGATGAGTGTTGTGGCATCGTGGGTTCATGTGCCAGACATGCATTGGTGGATGCCAAATCTGGTTCTGCTGGACCCAGCGCTGATGGGCCGGGTGGGTAAGATGGCGCAAGACCAGCACTTGGTTGTTGGTGCAGATCCGTACTGACCTGAGGGGTTGAATGCGCCCTATCCGATGCCGCAGTGGGATGACTCCCACGTTGTTCGCAGCCGATGGGAGGGCCACGTGGTGGATGGACCCGCGTCCGTTGCGCAACGGCCGGGGCTACAGGCCCATGCAACGTGCGAGTCGCCGATCTGAGGAAGACCGGGTATGAGCCGGTACATGCAGGCGGTGTACCGGAGTCTGCAGGTCCGACTTTTTCCATCGGTGACGAGTTTCTGAAAGGGAAGACAGACTCATCAAAAGTTACATGCCGGGCTACACGTCGGGTGGACGGATTGTAGCACCGGTACCTTTTTTGATCTGGAGGGTAACCAAGAAATATGCATGGTGTGGAGTGTGGAGATAGTTTGTGCGGCATGGTGGCTATGGTGTTGGGATAGCGTAGACATCCGAAAATGCGAAGATGGTCGTAGGAGGGGGCCTGCCCAAGTAAAATTTCGTGGGGAGTGGTGTTACTGCGTGCGCGACATGGTCTCCTGTTGAGGAGGTAAGTAGCAGTGGCTAGTGCATCAGGCCAAAAAGTAGCGGGTGCATCGGCATGCAATAATATGGTTCACATACTGTCATTGAGAGTGCGGATGATGCGCTCAGCACGACCATTTTGCTGCGAAGTGTAGGGGCATGTGAGACGTAGTACAATGTCGTGCCGAGATAAGAATGTCTGGGCTGCATGATTGTCAAATTCTTTCCCATTGTCAGTTTGGATGCATGTGATGGACTGCTTAAATTGTGTGAGGACAAATGCATGGAATGTGATGAGTGTTGGCAAGACATCGGACTTATGGCGTAGGGGAAAAGTCCATGCAAAATGAGAGAAATCATCAAGGATGACTAAATAATATTTAAAACCAGAATTGCTGGGAACTGGTGAAGTCCATACATCCAAATGTAATAACTGAAATGGAAAATATGAGATGCTACATGAAGATGAAAAGGGTAGACGAACGTGCTTTCCCAATTGGCATGCTGCGCAGTTGTGACTTTCGGCTTTGGTGCAGCGGAAGTTGAATGATGAGAGGATGTGCCGAAGATGACCATGGACAGGGTGGCCCAAACGCGCATGCCAGGTGGGAGACGTCAAAGTGGCCACCAGGGAAGAGTGTGACTTCTTATTGTGCTGCGGCTGTTTGAGAGAGTAGAGGTCTCCGGTGGAGTCACAGCGGAGAAGAATCGTCCCCGAGCGAAGATCCTTTATAGAAAAACCAACGGGTCAAAAATCACTGAAACATTGTTGTCACGAGTCAAGGCACGGACAGAGATTAAATTTTTGACCAGTTGCGGGGAAAGGAGTATGTTGTTAAGGTGTAAAGGAGATGCATGTGTGTCGATGGTTGTATGACCCTACGATGAACATGAAGGGATGCACCATTACCGACGATGATATTAGAAGAGTATGGGGGCCGTGAGGAAGATGATAAAATACCAGGATGATTGACCATATGTGAACTGGCGCCGGTGTCGAGTACCCAGTCGGTGCCGGTGTATTGGCTCGCAGCAGGAATATTGTTGACGGCGGTGAGAAGTCCCTGCGGTGCCTGTACATGGTGCATACCGTAGTTGGTGACGTCTTGGACACCAGGCGATGTGGTGGCTTGAAGGGCCTGCTGTTGATTGATCCCTGGACGTGGTCCCAGCAGGCCTGATGTCGACGGGTGCCAAAGTGGCATTTGCCAGGCCTGCACAACACCGGTCCATGGACCTGAGGTTGTGTTCCAGACGGGACGCGGTGTACCAGCGTTGCTGGTCACAGGTTGGGCATCAGTGTTGCCTTGCCCTTGTGATGGGTTGTTGCGCCCCCCATTCTGCCGACTGTTGGAAATAATAGACATGTATTATTCAGGAGGCCTGGCCTCTATAAATAGATGTACAGGAATGGTCAATAAACATAAAAGCCCTTATACAAAAGGGGAATATAAAACACACCCCTACACCTCTAACACCCCCCCCCCCTCAAACTCAAGGTGCGTCACGAACACTGAGTTTGGAGAGATAAAAACAATGCTGAGCTTTGGTCTGTGCCTTCGTGGAGAAATCAGCTAGCTGAAGCTCTGAAGGCACATACTGAAGATCAACAACACCATCCTGTACCTGCGCTCGTGTATAAGAAGCATCAACACCAATATGCTTGGTAAGCTCATGCTTGACCGGATCACGAGCAATGCTGATAGCACCTGTAATGTCAGATAAAAGAGGAGTCGACATACCAACAGAAACACCAAAGTCCTCAAGCAACCACCGCAACCAAGTCACCTCTGCACTCACAAGAGCCATAACACGTAACTCAGCCTCTGCACTCGAACGAGAAACTGCTACCTGCTTCTTAGTCTTCCAAGCAATGAGGGAACCACCAAGAAAAACACAATAGACAGAAACAGATCGACGATCAGAGGGATCACTAGCCCAAGTAGCATCAAAATATGCTTTGAGCTGTATAGAGCTAGAGCGTGAAAAGAACAAGCGTCTAGAGATAGTCCCACGAAGATAACGCAAGACACGAAGCAAGTGTCTATAGGGGACTAGGGTGGGAGCAGAAACAAACTGACTCAGAATATGAACAGAGTACGAGATATCAGGACGAGTGACACCAAGGTACACAAGACTCCCTACAATATGACGGTAACGACTAGGATCATTAAGAGGCTCACCATCAGTGGCTCGAAGATGGATATTGAGTTCCATGGGAGTCTCAACAATCTGGTGATCAGTAAGAGAAGCCCGATCAAGAAGATCCTGAATGTACTTCTGTTGAGACATATAAATTCCCTTAGAGGAGGAGGAAACCTCAATCCCAAGAAAGTAGCGAAGAGGACCAAGATCAGACATAAGAAACTGCTCACTGAGACGGGCCTTTACAAAGGCTATGTACTCCGAATCGTGATGATCATGTCATCAACATAAAGAAGAAGAATAGTGCGACCACGTGACGAATTATGCACAAAAAGCGCGGGATCATGAGCACTGGCAGAGAAACCAGCAGCAGTGACTACAGAAGCAAAGCGCTGAAACCAAGCATGAGGAGCCTGCTTAAGGCCATAAAGAGAACGCCGAAGGCGACAAACCATACCCTTAGGAACAGAATACCCAGGTGGTGATTGCATATAAACTTCCTCGCGCAGCTCACCATTAAGAAAAGCATTCTTTACATCATGCTGAGAGATGGACCAATCACGAACAGAGGCCACAACAAGTAAAGTGCGAACCGTGGTCATGTGAGCGATAGGGGCAAAAGTCTCATCATAGTCACGACCATGCTCCTGCTGGAAGCCACGGGCGACCAATCGAGCCTTATATCGCTCAAGTGAACCATTAGAGCGGGTCTTAACCTTATAGACCTACTTACAGGTGATAGGCCGAACACGTGGTGGACAGGGCACAAGTTCCCACGTGCCGGTGCGCTCGAGAGCAGCAATCTCCTCAGCCATCGCATGCTGCCATTCCTGATGAGGAACAACATCACGATACGTAGCGGGCTCAGGAAGAGCAGTAGCAGCAAAGCTAGAAGGAGAATACCGATCAGGAGGCTGGCGAGAACGATGACCTCGTCCAAGGGGCTGCTCAAGAGAAGAATCATCAGAAGGAGATGATCCCTCAGGCGAAGAAGGCGTATCCGGAGAGTCAGACTGAGCTGGAGAAGCTGAGACATCAGAAGACGACTCAACTGGAGTGGACGACTCATCGGAATAAGATGGCACATCTGTAGGGGGCACGACTCGTCGAGTATAGACTTGCATCACCGGGGCCTTCAAGGCATAATCAGGAACCAGCGAAGAAGGTTCTGAGGAAGAGGAGGTCGTGGATTGAGGTACTGAGTGTGAAGGAGAAACACTCACAACTGGAGCATCAGGAAGAAAAAGGAACGAAATAGGATCAACCACAGATACAGAAGAAGTATCAGAAGATGGTCGGGGATAGAAAGGGCGTGTCTCATCAAAAACAACATCCCGTGAAATTCTCATCCGTCGACCAACCGGATCCCAACAACGATATCCCTTATGCTCCGAGCTGTAGCCTAAGAAGACACACTCAATAGACCGAGCAGTCAACTTAGTGCGCTCACGTGGTGCAAGCAACACGTAGCACACACAACCAAAGAGACGAAGGTTGGTGTAATCAGGCATCTTGCCAGTAAGACGCTCAAAGGGAATTCCATTTTTAAGGCTAGACGAGGGTTGAATGTTAATTAAGAAAGTGGAAGTAGAAACAGCCTCGGCCCAAAAATGAGGTGAAACAGAAGAGGCAATTAGAAGAGTGCGAGCTGTCTCAAAGAGATGTCGATGCTTGCGCTCAGCAACACCATTCTGAGCATGAGCACCTGGACAAGAAAACTGAGCAAGTGTACCTTGCTCAGAAAGAAACTGACGAAGAGCATCAGAAAGATACTCGCCAGCAGAGTCAGCTCGGAAAATACGAATAGGAATATCAAACTGAGTGCGGACCATAGTCGAGAAGGATTTATAGATTGATAACGCCTCACTACGATGTTTCATAAAGTAGATCCATGTGTGGCGAGAAAAATCATCTATAAAAATGATATAATATCGATGTCCTCCTTTCGAAGCAAAAGAAGCAGGAACCCATACATCAGAATGCACAAGATCAAAAGGACGCTCAGACACTGACTCACTAGAAGGATAAGGAAGCTGAATCTGCTTCCCTAGCCGACAACCCTGACACTGAGCTAAAGACTCAGAACTAGATACTGATCCTAAAAGACCACGGTGAACTAGAATGGAGAGGCGAGAGCCACAAAGATGCCCCAAACGGTGGTGCCACTGAGCAATCGTCGAAGTGGACAAAGCAGCAAGAGTGGAGCCAACTGAACTGGCAGGCGCAGCGGAAGGAAGACGAAGCCAGTCAAGCTCCCAAAGACGCTGTGAATCACGACGACGAGGGCCAGTACCAAGTAGGCGACCCGTGCAACGATCCTGAACATAGCAAAAATCATGATCAAGAATCACTTGACAATCATTATTAGTGAGTTGACCAGCAGATATAAGTTGCATTGTAAGTCCAGGAACGAGGGAGACATCAGGAACAACAAAAGAGTCAGATAAAAGAGTGCCTTGTCCAATAACTAAAAGAGGAGAACCATCGGCAGTATGAACAGTAGAAGGACGATACGGAGGACTCAAGGAAGACAAACTGGTACGATAGGGAGTCATATGGAACGAAGCACCAGAATCAAGAATCCATGGACAAGTACCTGGAGCAGAAGTAGGAGGTGGTCCCTCAGTGGAAGACAAAGAAGCAGCAGCAGTACTCGAAGGTGCAGAAGACTGAATCATAGAGCCAGCAGCTCCTGATGGCGTAGAAGTAGTAAGACGACGAAGAAGCATGAGCAACTGTGCATCCGAGGTAGCAGAACTCACCTGAGATCCTTCAGTACTCGCACCACCAACACCCTGTGAAGACCGACGAGCCCGAGCCTTCTTCTTTTTGAAACAAGACGTCTCCACATGACCATCTTTACCACATTAATCGCATTGACGAGCACCACGCCCCCCTGGCGCGGAAGGAGGGACAACTGAAGTCAATCCCGTGGACGGCGAAGTAGTGTGCATAGATGGCGAAGAGCGAGCTGCCAACACTGAAGAAGGATGCAGCAAACCAGCGGCCTGAAGACGAGTCTCCTCATTACGAACACTCGTCAGAGCATCCATAAGAGAGACACACGGGTGACGAGCAAGCAGTTGAGCACGAAGAGGCTCAAATTCAGCACGAAGACGAGTCAGAAAATCATAGGTGCGTCGAAGCTCAAGTGCAGCCTTCTGACTCTGACAAGAGGAGCAAGTATCTGTCGACAACCGCGGACCAAGAGTATCAAGCTGACGCCAAATAGCAGACATCTGACCGAAAAACACCTCCACTGAAGCATCTCCCTGCTGCAAAAGCTGCTCCTGACGAATAGCAGCAAGGTAGGTAGACTGTCCAGTAGGCTCGTATCGAGAGCAAAGAAAATCTCACATCTAATACGCATGCTCAAACTCAACTATATCCGTAGCAAGACGATCCTCCATACTGGCAGTAAGAATAGCAGCAGCTTGAGCATCATCATCCAACCAAGTCATGTATAAGCTGATGTGAGACTGATACGCAGAGATACGTGCATCATAATCCGTGAACATCTTCTTCTTATCATCATCAGTAGTCTGATCTGAAATGACAGGCTTTGATATCGCCAGTAAGATACTCCCATAGTCGTAGACCACGCATATGCAGACGCATGCGAGGAACCCAGTCACGGTAATTAGTGCCATCAAAAAGCACCGGACACCGTACAACTGGAAAACCACCAGAGGAAGTCATCATGATATGACTTGACGACGACGAGAGTGCAAAAGAAAAGAAATAAAGAGAAAAAAGGAAATAAAGAAGAAAAGAAAATATTAACAATAATAAGAAAACATTTTCTTTTATGCTATTCTCTCTATTTTTCTTTTTTTTCTTTTTTTGGAAATAATTAGAGATTACCGGTAACCCTACTGCCGCCTGTCAAAGTCACCGCCGCCGCCTACCGAAAATCACTGCCGTCGCCTACCGAAAATCACCGCCGCCTCCTACCGAAAGAAAAGCAGCCACGAAAAAGTGGCTGCTCTCGGGCGGTAGGGCCTCGGGGAGGTGCGACGGGCGAGCGGCGACGTCGGGGTTGACGGGCGAGGCGACGGGCAGGCGGCGAGACCGTGGAAGGCGACGGGCGAGCGAGCGTCGTCGGGGCTAACGGGCGAGCAGACGACAGGCGAGCAGGCAACGTCAGCGACGGGCGCCGAATCGCAGACGACGGGCGAGCAGACAACGCCAGCGAGGGGCGCCGAATCGCAGACGAAGCAGCGTCGGGCGACAGATTCGACCCAGCAGCGACGACAAGATCGGGTTCTGCAGAGGTCCAGGGAAAGCCTCGGGAGAGATCCGCCGGTCAGCAAAACAAAGCCGCCGGTGAGAGATCATCCATGAACGGCCAACAGGATCAATAGGATAGAGAAAAAAAATTCTAACCCTAATTTTGGCTCTGTACCATGTTGGAAATAATGGACATGTATTATTCAGGAGGCCTTGCCTCTATAAATAGATGTACAGGGATGATCAATAAACATAAAAGCCCTTATGCAAAAGGAAAATATAAAACACACCCCTACACCTCTAACACCGACGACGGCGCCGTCGGTCGCCTCCGCCGTTCTTGTTGTTCGAGGCCTGCTGCGCTGTGAGGGCCGACGAGGACTGCATTGATGTGGCTGGAACAACTGTAGTTGTCGCCTTGGCAGCAGCTAGGAGAGCCGTGTTGGCCTCCATTTTCGCGGTGTGAGCTTGCCGATTCTCATCTTGCAGCAGAAAGTCACGGACATGTAGGAACGTCGGCAACGGCTTGGTCGCAGTAAGGACTGAGATAGCGTGACTGAACTTGGAGGAGAGGCCGCGTAACGCGTTGACGACGAGGGAGGAGTCGGAGACGGGGTGGCCGACATCACGAAGTAGATCAGCCAGCTCCTTGAGGCGGCTGAAATAATCAGAGATGCTAAGATTCCCCTGGTAAAGACTGTGGAATTCTTGCAGTGCGTAGACGGCACGTTGGCTAGCATTATCAAGGAAGAGGCCTCGAATTGCCGACCAAAGGACGAATGCCGACGGGAGAGGCACGTGGATCTTCTTCATGAGACCCGTGGTAATTGAATTGTAGAGCCATGACACGATACATTGATCAACTTGAAGCCATTCAATGTCGTGCCACATTGATTGGGCGTCGAGCGTGCCGTCAATATTATTGAGGAGGCCGAACTTCCGGAATGTGGCGTCGAAAAACGCAGACCAGATGGAGAAATTTGAGTCACCGTAGTCTAAGACGATTGGGACGTGTGTGCGAATGTTGACATGTTGAAGAGAGGCAGCATGGATTGCTGGTGGAGATGCATGATCGGCAAATGGAGTGGAGGATGCCGGGGCAGCAGAGTCAGCAGTGGAGTGAGTGGGGCTCGACGCCATGGTAGAGATGATGTGTGAGGATCGTGTCTATACTGATACCATGTGGAGAGTAATCACCGCAATGTTTATTCAATCAGCTGGAACATAAATAGGCCATCGGGCACAGACGCCGAGCGATAGTTTGTTGAGCGTGATCCTAGAAAGCAGGCACGGAATAAGAACGTGCTTATGCATGCTAAAGACCTGGTAGCAGTCTATGGAACCGGGTAAGCTAACCAACTCTCAACATCCCAGTTATTGTCAAACTGATATTGCTAACACTCTAGTCATGTGCATTGAAGAAGGTGTAATTTCATTGATTAATTAAACTTTACCTGCTAATTAGGTTGATTCTGTTGAAGGGCCTATGCCGCAGACAAGATTTGTTCTGAAGAAGGCTCTAGAATTTGGACATGCTGTTGTGGTAGTTGTAAACAAGATTGATAGGCCTACTGCTCGTCCAGAGTTTGTTGTGAATTCAACATTTGAACTATTTATCGAACTAAATGCAAGTGATGAACAGGTAATGGAGTTATGCCTCTACCCTTGTTTGAAAACTCACTCTTTTCATTATTCACACAGGTCTTTCCTAGTGCTCACATCATGTCTTGTTGCAACATATCAGTGTGATTTCCAAACAGTATATGCAAGTGGCATTAAAGGAAAGGCTGGGCTATCTCCATATGATTCGGCTGATGACCTTGGACCCCTTTTTGAGGCTGTTCTTCGGTGCGTTCCAGAACCACGCATTGAAACAGATGGTGCCATGCAAATGCTTGTGAGCTATAACCTTCTGCGTTTTCTTTTAAATTTATCTTGCATTGCTTGCTGTGCTTGATTTGCATGGTTGGTGTTGAATTGTGTTCACTCATCACATTTGGATGAGATGTCTGCCTAGGTGTCATCGTGAGTACTTTTCTTAGAATTTCTTTGTAGTGTTGGGCAGATAATATTACTCTATGAGGATTCATACTCAACACGAGCTAACAAAAACCGATGTCACCTGAACGTTCAATCAATATCTATACAGCAAGTACATGTTTGCTAATATGAAGTCCCAGAAACATAGGACACTCATAATATGAAGTTATGAACATGTTTGTTTATATTTATTTTGTTATTACATTTTCCAGGCTTTATGTTTTATAAATATGTGATTGCCTTATTATGAACCAAATTTCTGTTAGGCTAGTTTTTTTGACTTTGTAGTATCTTTTGATGCTCATGGGCTATATCAGCACTTATGGTTCATCGCCTCAGTTTTATGCTAATTCTATAATACTGACTTATATGCAGGTATCTAATACTGAATACGATGAGCACAAAGGAAGAATAGCAATTGGACGACTGCATGCAGGAGAACTCCAGCGAGGCATGGAAGTCAAGGTATAAATTTGATCAGCTTGTGCCTGCTTTTGTGTGATAATGCAAATATGAATAGTCCAACGAAAATGACATAAACATGGTAAGCATCATGGAATAGCTTATGGCTCAACCAAAGGAGAAAATTGAAGTCTACTGATCCTTGGGCCTGAATATATGCTTGGAAATATTTTCAAGTAATTTAGTGACTCATGCAAAGCGTATAAGATAAAAGGCTGCTGCAATAATTCGAGTACTGAGCAGGAGCAACATATGTCTATCATCATCTTTGGAAGCTTATTTGTCATGTGTTTTTACTTTTCTATCACCATCCCCCGTTTTCTGTGTCTTTTCGACATTCGTGTTTACTCTTTTTTGAGGCGGGGATGTGTGTTTATTTGTATGTGAGAAAAAATTATGCATGTCAGTTTGTGAGTCTTCCACATCTGAATGCTCTTCTATCAAATATGTCAGTATCAATAGGAACTTGGCATCTTGGTACCGCATGAGGTGTCAGGCTGCACCTTCTTGGCTTTCCTTTTTTTTCTGTCAAAAGAATTTTCTTTTCTCTTTTTAATTAGGAATTATATTAGTAATATTGAAGTTTCACATTATTACCTTGGGATGTGCATATCATATCTTTATTCCTTACTCTTATTGTGTCTTGTCTATAAGGAAAATAAAATAGAAATATATGCACCTATATATTGCAGTTTGGCCTCTACTGATATCAATGTATTTTGCAGGTCTGTACACCAGATGATGCTTGTAGGATGGGCAAAATAAGCGAGCTTTTTGTTTACCAGAACTTCAGCCGTGTTCCAGTTGAAACTGTTAGTGCTGGTGACATTTGTGCTGTGTGCGGAATGAATGATATCATGGTTGGTATCTGTTCATCTTATATTCAATTCTTTCAGTTCGCATCTATGCTGACACCAGGATTTTTATGGTTTGAACTCTACAGATTGGGGAGACTATAGCTGATAAAATTTCTGGAACACCCTTGCCCACTATTAAAGTGGAGGAGCCGACAGTCAGAATGTCTTTCTCCATCAATACATCACCTTTTGTTGGACGAGAGGTACTGCAAATCCCCATTTAAAATTTGTATTTCTACTACTCGAGTTGATAGATGTCTAAGTAAAATCATTTTTACCCCCCCCTATCACTTATCTTGGAATTCATGAAATCAACCTTTTAAATATAATTAAGGTGCATACAAATTATTCATCTTTTTCCCATGGTAATGATGTCTGTAGATTTCTTATCAAAAGTAATTAGACATTATTGTGTTTTTAGTAACTTTTCCCAACATGTAATTATATAAACAAATAAGATGCTGACATATTTGTCTCTTCTCACTGGCTCATCATAGGGAAAATATGTTACTAGCCAAAATCTCCGTGATAGGTTATATCGTGAGCTTGAAAGGAACCTGGCGATGAAAGTGGAAGATGGAGAGACTGCTGATACATTTCTTGTTAGTGGCAGAGGAACTCTGCACCTCACCATATTGATAGAAAATATGTAAGGACTTCTGAACTTAGCTTCTGTAAGTAACTCAGTGCACTGTACCTCTGGTATTGTTTTGAGAAATTAAGAGTAACTCAAACTTTTACTGGAGGAGAGAAGGATATTAATTTATGATTGGACCTCCAAAGGTCATAAACAAGACCGTGGATGGGAAACTACTAGAGCCTTACGAGGTTTTCCTGTCTACTCAATAAACAATCGTCTTTTTTATTAATTATAGTCTTCCTGGATCTGCTTAGTTATCAGTGTCTGTTTTACCAACATGTTCTTGTTTCTGGACTCCAGATAGCTGCAGTGGAGGTTCCGGAGGAATATATGGGAGCGGTTGTTGAGCTTCTAGGAAAAAGGCGTGGAATGATGATTGACATGGAAGCTAGTGGATTCGTTCTGTACTATTATTGATTCATCAGATCTGGAATACTATTACTTCTTTCACAAAAGGCTCTACTACATTTTTCACAATGCTAACCTAAAATAAAAATAAAAATAAGGCTGTACTGTTATCCTCTTACTAAAGAACTTCAAATATTACTAATGAACGTGGCATTAAAAATAAGCCTGTACTGTTATCCTTTTACTCGTTTACTCTTAGCATCATTGTCTACTCTTTATTTCCTGAAAGTTTTTGTAAGAAAAATACCCCTCAACATTCAAACTGAACCTAATATAGAAAATGACTGAATTTTGCAAACTGCCTGATTTTACTGAACTGATCTGGATCAGATATTCCTCTCCAGCTCGTACATCTCTAGCCAATGAACCATGGCTGCCAACATATGAAGTGCGAAATTAATTTGATAATACTTGGTACAAACAAAAGTAAAAGCAAAACTAATTACAAGATTAACCCCATAGGGGAGAGTACACATATATAGATACAAAAGTGAGCTGTTGGGCCTAGCCCAAAGTACTAATAAAGTCCAACACCCCCCCCCCCCCCCGCAGTCCCAACATCTAGCCACAACAGATGTTGAGACTGGACCGGAACTCTGAAAACAGCGTCGACGGGAGGCCCTTTGTGAAGATGTCGGCGAACTGCGATGTCGTCGGGACGTGGAGAACCCGGACCTCGCCACGTGCAACCCGCTCACGAACAAAATGGAGATCAATCTCCACATGCTTCGTGCGCTGATGCTGGACGGGGTTGGTGGAGAGGTAGACGGCACTGACATTATCACAGTAGACCAACGTGCTCCGTGCGACGGGGGAGTGAAGCTCCTGAAGTAGCTGCTGAAGCCAAGAAGCCTCAGCCACGCCGTTAGACACAGTGTGATACTCTGCCTCAGCACTCGAGCGCGAGACCACGGGCTGCCGCTTCGAGGACCAGGAGACGAGGTTCCCCCCTAGGAAGACGGCGTAACCAGAGGTGAAACGGCGAGTGTCTGGGCATCCCGCCAAGTCAGCGTCGGTGTAGACAACCAGCTCAGAGGGTGAGTCACGTCAAAGTAGAAGGCCGTAGTCGAGGGAGCCGCGCAGGTACCGAAGAATCCGCTTCACAGCGGTGAGGTGTGGCTCCCGCGGGTCATGCATGTGTAGGCACACCTGCTGAACCGCGTAGGAGATGTCCGGCCTGGTGAAGGTGAGATACTGGAGCGCACCTGCAAGACTCCTGTAGACAGTCGGGTCACTGACAGGTGGCCCGTCGGCAGAGGAGACCTTTGCCTGGGTATCCACCGGCGTGGAGCACGGCTTACACTCAGCCATGCCCACGCGCTCGAGGATGTCCAGACAATACTGCCGCTGGTGAAGAAACAGGCCACCTGTTCTGTCCTCGACTGCAATCCCCAGAAAGTGGTGAAGCCGACCCAAGTCCTTCATAGCGAACTCCTGCTAGAGGGCAGAGATAGTACGCTGAAGGAAAGCCGGACTGAACGTCGTCAGCACGATGTCATCGACGTACAGAAGAAGGTAAGCAGTGTCACCTTCCCGTCGATAAACAAACAGTGACGTGTCCGACTTAGCTTCAACGAAGCCCAAGGAGACCAGGAAGGAGGCGAACCTGCTGTACCAAGCTCGAGGTGCCTGCTTTAAACCGTACAAGGACTTGTTCAGCTTGCATACCATATAGCTGGTCGAGCTGAGTCAACAAATCCTGTCGGTTGACAGTAGTACACCGTCTCCGTTAGAGTACCGTGGAGGAAGGCATTCTTGACGTCCAGCTGCTGGACTGGCCAAGAACGCGAGAGAGCCAACGACAGAATGGTACGAACTATCGCTGGCTTAACCACCGGGCTGAAAGTCTCGTCGTAGTCCACTCCAGGGCGCTGAGTGAAGCCCCGAAGTACCCATCAAGCCTTATATCTCTCCAGGGATCCATCGGCCTTCCTCTTATGCGTGAAGACCCACTTGCCAGTGACAACGTTACCACTAGGTGGACGAGGAACAAGGTCCCAAGTCCGGTTGGCAAGTAGGGCCGCATACTCTTCCTCCATAGCGCGGCGCTAGTGAGGATCGACAAGGGAGCTACGGACGGATGTCGGTATAGGTGATACCGAAGAGGAAGCAGACGGCGGAGGCATCGTCGAAGAGAGGGCGACCCCGGAGAAACGTTGTGCAGGTCGAAGGACCCCAGCTACACGTCTAGTCACCATCGGGTGAACATGCCCTAGGTCCCGGTGGAGCAAAGGCGGGTGGTACACCAGGGGCTCGAGGCGAGCAGGAGTGGAGTCACCAACTCGCTCTTGTCGCTGGTAGACAAGAGCAGGGTTGGCAAACCATGGAACCGTGGCCGCACGTGGCACAGTGCGTGATGTCGGAGAGGTCGGAGATGTCGGGGACGTCGGGGCTGCGTGTGCCGCGGTGGTCGATGTCGAGGACGCCGGGGCCGCGCGTGGCGCGGTGGTCGAGGTCGAAGACACTGGGGCCGCGCGTGGCGCGGTGGTCGAGGTCGGAGACACCGGGGCCGCGCGTGGCGCGAGAGTCGAGGTCGGAGACACCGGGGCCACGCGTGGCGCGGGAGTCGAGATCGAAGACGTCGGGGCCGCGTGTGGCGCGGTGGTCGAGGTCGGAGACGCCGGGGTCACACGTGGCGCATCTGGGAGCCCCAGGAACGGCGGAGCCCCAGGGGTCTGGGCACCAACCCGCGCTCGTCGCTAGTAGACGAGAGCAGGATCAGTGAACCACAACGTCGCCTGAGGTACCGGTACTGCGTGAGGCGCAACAGTCGACGTCGTGGGTGCCGGGGTCACATGTGACCCAGCGGGTGGCGCACCTGCAGAAAAAGGCCAAGACAGCTGTGGTGGAGCAGTCTCAGTGTCAGTAGGAAATAGAGAGTCCAACTCTGCAGCTGAAGCAGAGGAGGAGGAAGAGAAAGGAAAGGAGGACTCGTCGAAGATGACGTGTCGAGAGATCAAGATACGGTGTGTAGTGAGATCAAGACACCGGTACCCCTTATGATCAAGTGAGTACCCCAGAAAAACACACCGAGTAGAGCGGGGCGCAAGCTTATGTGGAGCTATGGTGGAAAGATTAGGGTAGCAAGCGCACCCGAAAACTCGAAGGTGGTCGTAGAGAGGAGTAGTGCCATACAGGGCAAAGTACGAGGTAGGTGCCTGAATCACCTTGGTGGGAAGGCAATTAATGAGAAAGGTGGAAGTGTGGAGTGCCTCTACCCAGTACCGAGCAGGGAGAGAGGCCTGAAACATTAAAGACCGCATGACATCATTCGTGGTGCGAAGCATACGCTCTGCCTTGCCATTTTGAGGGGAAGTATATGGACAAAACATGCGCAGTTGGATGCCATGTGTGAGTAAAAAATTACGGAGCATCGAGTTATCAACTCACGTCCATTGTCACACTGGAGGGCACGGACAGTGCGACCAAACTGAGTGGAAACCCAAGCGAAGAAGTGAGATAGAGTGACATATGTCTCAGACTTGAAACGTAAAGGAAAGGTCCAAGAGAAATGCGAGAAATCATCAATGACTACTACATAATACTTAAACCCAGAGACACTGGTAATAGGAGATGTCCACAAATCACAGTGAATAAGATCAAAACTATGCTCAACATGAGTCACTGATGTAGGAAACGGAAGCCTAACATGGCGACCAAGCTGACAAGCATGACATAAAGACTCATGTGTGCCCCTAGTACACGAGATAACTAAACTACTAGACAGCTTAGACATAGCATCAACGCAAGGATGACCAAGCCGGCGGTGCCAAGCAGTGGACGAAGCCGTCATAGCCAGAGCAAAAGTCGGTGATGCAGCGGAAGCAGGAAGTCGAAGTGTGTATAGGGGTCCCGGACTATCACATCTAAGAAGAAGACGCCGGGTGGAAAGATCCTTCACAGATAAACCAAGAGGATCAAATTCAACAGAAACACGATTATCAGTGGTAAAACGACGAATAGAAAGCAAATTATGAATAATATCTGGGGCGACAAGGATATTGTTAAGCTGAAAAGAACCCGGGGATCTTGAGTCACCTACTGAAGTGACGGGAAGAACAGACCCATTCCCAACAACGATAGATGAAGGAAAAGAGGGATGTGGGGGGTGGGTAGAAGAAAGAATACCAGCATTGGGAGTAGTATGGTGCGAAGCTCCGGAGTCAGCCACCCAGTCTGCAGTAGGTGGTGTGAGGTGCATAGTGCTGAACGAGGACGCCGGCGACTGGCGGTCCCACCCCAGGGCGGCTCCTGGCGTGGTGCAGACGACTCCGAGTACCCAGCAGGGTAGTCTGTAGCCTGAGTCGGTGTAGTAGCAGGGTAGGCAAACCCGCCATAGCCTGGATGGGCTACGTACGCCGGCTGAGGATGTGGCTGACGTGGAGAGGGAAGGCCAGGGGGTGGCCCAAGTAGACCCGGAGACGGCCCAGGCCACATGTAGATCTGGCCAGTCCACGGGTTGTAGGGTGTGGGCCAGGGTGCACCTCCCCGGCCGGTGCCGCCACTACTGCCTACAGGAGTAGAAGTAGTCGCAGAAGTGCTATCAGCACCTCGTCCTGTGCGCTTTCCACCGCGCCGTCGATGATTACCACCCCCTGAGCCTGTAGAGGTGCCTGGGGCGGTAGACGGAAGAGGTGGTCTCGGCGGTGGTCCTCCAGAAGTCGGTGGTCGCGAGGGCTGCCCAGAGCCATAGAAAGTTGTGGCAGGCCCCGAGCTAGTAGGACCACCAGTCGTTATCTCCTCAAGCTCAAGATCCGACCAGACCTTTTCAAAGGTCGGTGGTGGCTCCACACGAAGAAGCCAGGAACGGAGGTGGTTGTAGCGCTCGTTCAGGCCCTGAAGGACCCGAAGAACAAGAGTGCTGTCGGTCACCGGCTCACCAAGGTCGCGCATGGCGTCAGCCATACTCTTCATTTCCCCACATTAGGCAGAAATGGAGCGGTCCCCCTGGACCGTGGTCTGGAACCGTGCGTTGATGTTGAGTGCCTGAGTTGCACGGTTCCCTAGGAAGTGCTGCTCAAGCACCAGCCACGCCCGGCGCGCAGTACCACCACCGCGCTGCCCAACAAGGTCGTGTATCTCGTCGGTGAGGAACCCAAGGATCCAGGAGAGGACCAAGCTGTCCATGCTGATCCAAGAATCGTCCCACGTGGAGCCCTCCCGCTGGACGTGGTCCTCAAGCTGGTACCGCCTCAATGTAAGAAGGAACACGTTACGCCAGCGGGCGTAGGAGTGGAGTTGGAGCTAAGGACAACCGGCACAAGGGTTTGGATGTTCTGAACTCCAGCAGCCTGGGCGTGTAGAGTGGCGATGAGAGATGCCGAGTACGCAGGGTGTGCACTAGCATCCGAGGGAGGCTCGTGTGTAGTGTCGAGTGGTCGGTGAACACTCTCCTGGATCTGGTGAGAGATAGCAGCTGCCGAGGCACGCTCTTGCTCCAGGGCTAGAGCAAGTGCCCGCTCACGTTCGCGGGAGGCAGCTAGGGCTGCGTACATGCCGGAGGTATCCGCAGTCGCCGGAGTAGTGCTGTCAACACCGTAGAGGGGAGCAGCAGCGGTGCCACCCGTAGATCCGTCTGATCTGGAGCCCGTCATGAAAGCAACAGCAGTGGGGCCGGCAAGAGGGCCGCACGCTGCCGGACCGGTCGTGGCGCTGTACGTGCGTTGAGTCACCGCCGCAGGGGATGCGCCGAGCAGATGAGCGCCTGCCAGGGCGCGCTGGCTGAAGAGGCGCGAGCCAGGGGCGCGCTGGACATGGGCACGCAGGGCGCGCCAGCCAGTTGGGCGTCGGTCAGGGGCGCCGCGCCGGCCAGGGGCGCTGCGCCGGGCACACCAGCCAGATGACCGCCGGCCAGGGGCCCCGTGCCGGACGCGCCGGCCAGCCAGGCGCCAGCCACGGGCGCCGTGCCGTGCGCGCCTGTCAGAGGCGCCGCGCCGGGCCGTGGCACGCCGGCCAGGGGCGCGACGGCCAGTGGGGGAGCGCCGGCGGCCAGAGGAGGAGTGCCGGCGGCCAGAGGAGTGGCGCCGGCGGCCAGTGGAGGAGCGCCGGCGGCCAGAGAAGGGGCGCCGGCCAGGGAGAGGGAGGCGGCCGGCGGCGGCCTGGATGGAGGCACCATAGGGCTAGCGAGAGGGCGGCGACCTGGTAGGGAGAGGGCGGCGGCGGCCAGGGAGAGAATTAGGGTTAGGGGCTGGCTAATCTGATACCATAAAAGCAAAACTAATTACATGATTAACCCATAGGGGAGAGTACACATATATAGATACAAAAGTGGGCTGTTGGGCCTAGCCCAAAGTACTAATAAAGTCCAACAAAAAGCATAATGCTGAGGACAGAATTCTTGAATTTGTTAATGGTAGTTTCTGTTATTACTCTTTCCTCCAAAGAACATGCAAGTTCCCTTGGAAGCTGCAATTGTTATTCCATGTCGGTCTTATATACACAGGATATTATGCCTTCAAGCAACTTTTTAATCCTTTTGAAATAAATGGAGAATATTGT
Organism: Neostapfia colusana; assembly: GCA_030760725.1. Taxonomy (NCBI): domain Eukaryota; kingdom Viridiplantae; phylum Streptophyta; class Magnoliopsida; order Poales; family Poaceae; genus Neostapfia; species Neostapfia colusana. Next base: position 3,709,392 of record JASWHV010000014.1, on the reverse strand, counting down.
TTGCACAATTAGTCCATCGTATGTTTACCCAATTTTAGTTGGGAGTTGAAAATTTCGATAAAGTGCATCAGTCATTATTACTAACTATTCATCTTATTCTAATTGAACCCAAAATTTTCATACGTTGCTTCTTATTTACTTCGCCTTGATGAAATTTATTCGAATTGCAGGCCAGAGGGAACAACATTACTGAAATACAAGATTCCAACTAGGGGACTCATTGGACTTCGGAATGCAATTCTAACAGCTTCTCGTGGCAGAGCTATACTTAACACAATCTTTGACAGCTATGGCCGATGGGCTGGAGATCTTAGCTCTCGTGATCAGGGATCCTTGGTATGAATAAGTCACTAAAGCAGTGAGGCTTTTTATTGAAATTTACTGAGCATCTCACTTTAACAAAATGATCTAGGTTGCATTTGAAGATGGAAGCACTACCTCTTACGCACTTCTAAATGCACAAGAAAGAGGTCTAATGTTCGTTTCTCCTGGGCAAGATGTTTACAAAGGCCAAATAGTTGGCATCCATCAGCGACCAGGTGATTTATCTCTCAATGTGTGCAAGAAAAAGGCTGCAACAAATGTCCATTCAAACAAGGAAACTACGGGTAAAATCTCATTCACACTCAAAACTCAGCAGTTCAATGATTTTCATTGCTAGACTAGATTGCCTTTAAAGCGACCACAATATTGTGCAAAGCGGCCTGTAGGCAATATATTCAGCCCTATTGACCGCCAACAAAAATTGTACGATTTCCCATAACAAAGGCATATCCCACTGCTATTATCTGGTTAGACCACATACACTGTGGTTGCTCTTAAAATAGGAAAGATATCATGATGTATGTTATGCAAAGCAGTCTGTAGGCAATAAATTCAGCCTTATTGATCTGCAGCAAAAATTGTACAATTTCCCAGAGCAAAGGCCTATCCCACTGCTATGATCTGGTTAGACCACATACATTGCGGTTGCTCTTAGAATAGGAAAGACGTCATGATATATGATAGCAAGTTCTGAAATAATATGTAGGTTGTTCTTTCTTTCTGAGTTACTACACTGATGTTCTTTAGGATTTTGATTAAAACAATGCTCAATTCCATCAAATTTCCTATTTTGCAGTGGTTCTGGACGAGCCGCTAAGCTACAGTTTGGATGACTGCATAGAATACATTCAAGAGGACGAGCTAGTAGAGGTTACTCCTACCAGCATTCGCATGTGCAAGAACCCGAAAATTGCAAAGAAGAAGTAACATTACCGTAGCATTGCCTTCTCGAGGCATCCGGTTCAAACAGAAGCTCCTTGTTGCTTCGAGTGCCGCCACATTACCGAGTATGTGGCTGCTGGATACCGCCCTACAAGTCGGCGACGGGCTGCTTTTGGTGGTTACCAGATTCAGATATAGGTGTACACTCAATTTTGTGATGATTATAAGACCGAATTATTCTCTTACTTCCTCATCAAGAGATGCTGGAGAGCAGAGTAGTCTTTTAGGCTGCTGATATCTTATGGATACCTGTACATGATTAATTATGGGTTGGAGCAAAGACTTAATGAATGGAACGCAAATATCAAATAGCTGTGTTGTAAATTTGTTCTGCAGTCTCACACTGACAAACTAGAGCATGTAAAAGCATGCACTGTCTGTCAATGCATGGTTGTCGGAAGCAAGAAAGTGAGCACCAGTCAGCTTCAGCGTCTGTCTTCTATATTTGCGCCTGAAAATGGAATCGTGCTAGTTTCCATCTCAAAAAATGAAACCGTACGCGTGATGTGCCGGCGAGTGCTGCGAATGACAACAAACGAGGTGAGTTAGCAAGCAGCCCGGACGCGTGCGCGACGGCGAGGAGGGCCGCCGAAGCGGAGCGGCCGCCACGGCGACGAGCGCCATCCGCCGCTGAGCAACGACCAGAATCGGCGTGCCAGCCTGAGCCCCAGCCCCGGCTTCGTCTCGCCACCGGGAAGGGAAGAAAGAGGCGGTCGAGACCTCTGCCATGGCGGCTCCGGCGGTCACTAGAGCCCGCCTCCATGCCCCGTCGGTCGGAGGGGTCTTTTCGCCGCACATCACCGGCACCCGGACGAGAAGAATGATGGAGGCGGACGTGGCAGTCATGGAACTCCCAGGCGATCGAGGGGTCTCTGAAGATCGGACGTAGCAGCCGTGCAATTTCAGTAACACGGCCTGAACAACTGCAGGCGAGGGGAACGGGCGAACCCGGCCTCCGCGGACACGCGCGCCGACGAGGGTGCGTGCATGCAGTCGATGGCAGTCACTGCGGAGGCGGTTGCAGTCGACGGCGCGGGTCAGGTGCTGACCGGGACGATCGCGGTCCGTGGATCCAGGCGCTCTGTTTCTTTGCTCTGAAATCTTCGCGGAACTTCCTTGTCATCCCTGAATCCCAAGGCGGCGCGACGGGCGTGGTCTTTCTCCATCTCCATGGGCACGAACCTGTGGCCGGGCGGGAGCGACTACAGGCTTGTCCGAGCGGAAGCTGCACAAATATGGAAGGTTTTGGGGGCTGCTTAGCTGGCGAAATCCGAGCTTGCTCTGCTTTTGGAAGGTTCAGAAGCAGAAGCCGCCCAACGTTCCTGCGGCGCAGCAATCCGACCGATCAACTGACTGATTAACTGACGGCCTGTCCGAGCTCACGCTGCATGTATATGGAAGGTTTTGTCCGTAGAACCCGGGAACACAATCTAATGACCACTTGCTTGCAGATTACGCGGTGCAATCCGATTTGCCCGCGGAGCTTCGCCTCGCCCCTCACCTGACCTCAGCCTCCTCGCCCTATAAAGCTCCACGCGGGTCTTCCACGCCTCCATCGATCCTCCTTTCCGCCCCTCGCTTAGAGTTCCATAGCAAGAAGAACGCCATGTCGTCGCCGGCCACGCGCATCGTCCGCGACCTCCCGCCCGGCCTCATGTTCCAACCCAGAGACGAGCAACTCATCGAACTCTACCTCCTGCCGCGCGTCCGAGGCCAGGAGGACGCTATCCCCGGCGTCATCATCGAGGACGACGCGGCAGCCAACACCCAGCCATGGAAGCTCTTCAGGCACCATGGCCTGTCCGGCAAGCTCCCGGCCTTCTTCTACGTCCGCACCAACGACGCGCGGACGGATCCCCGACCGGACCGCCGCTGCATTGGTGGCGGGACATGGAAGAGCATGAGGTGCGAGAGCAAGGACGACAGCCACGTGTTGCTCGTCGGCGGCGAAGAGATCAAGTGGAGCAGGCGCAACCTCAACCTGAACATGGGGAGCGGCAGCGTCGGGTGGGTCATGCACGAGTACTCCATCACCGAGCACCCGACCCTCAGAGTTTGCTGTATCTCATTCTCCGGCCACGGCCAGAAGCGCAAGTGGGTTCCCGACGGCTACGACGACCTCGAATCCGCGAATCAGCGCCCACGCCTGGCCCAAGCCGAATACGACAGTGCTTCTGCTTCTCAGGATCAAGACTCCTGCATGCACCCCAGTGGTTCTACTCAAGAGATCGTAGCGATGACTAATGCGCAACTCAGCTGGCAGTTCCAAGAGCAACTTCAGACAATAGAGCAATTTCCTTTTGCGTATCAAGAACCTGAATCCAGCATGCACGCCGGTGGTTATACTCAAGAGATTGCAGCGATGACCGTTGCACAACCTAGCTGGCAGATCCAAGAGCAAGTTCAGACAATTGAGCAACTTCCTTGTGCTTATCAGGAACCTGAATCCAGCATGCACGCCAGTGATTCTACTCAAGAGATTGCAGCGATGACCGTTGCACAACCTAGCTGGCAGATCCAAGATCAACTTCAGACAATGGAGCAGCTTCCTTGTGCGTATCAAGAACCCGCACAAATTTTTTCTGCCGTCTCGGAACTTCCTCCAGCTCCATGTACGACGACGACGCTCAATCAAGACGCAGGCCAGGCGCCAGTCCCAGACTCGTTCGTACTTCCTTCTGTCGAGGAGATGACGGGGATCTTCAACAGTCTTGACGAATTCCGGCCCCATGACTTTGAGCCCCTCCAGGAGTTCCACGAGCAATTTCCGGCAAGAACGACGGAGCAGAAGGCCGACCAGGACCCCGTCGTGATGCCAGGCTTCTCTGGCGCGCAAGACAAGGACGGCACCCTGCGCACGGCGACACAGGACGGTGCTCAGTGCCAGTGGGGAGGCTACTACTTCCACTAGGCTAGGTTGGAGGAGAGCAAGCGCTAATCGTGATACGCAACACTTGTAACTCGACCGGTTTTGTTGCATCGAGGGCTGTAGCCTTTAATTAGAAACAGAGCCTCGGCGCTCGATCTCAGTTTCCTGTTCTTTCAGCTTCATTTTTCGACCTTCCTGATGTAAACCATGCAGCGATTTCCATGGATTCAGCTAAAAGTGCTGTTCTTGCATTGTTGATGTTTTTCTTGCGAATATATGATACTCGTCATATGTGTGTTGCCACTGTAATTACTTGTTCTCGGAGTTTCAGTTAGAAACCGTTCGTCCAACGATTCTTCGCTGGGGATCGCGCCTGGAGCCACCTCACGGCCGGGTCGGAGGCCGATACAGGAGGAGACCGGTGAGGCGGCGCCGGCTCGGCGGATGAAAAGCGAGAAGGTCTCCGGCAACGGCGTCGCTTGCGTGGCGGCTGCGGGGTGCAGCTAGCTCGTTGACCAGTTCCCTGTGTGCCGGGGCACAACACGAGCAATGCAGGTTACCAGCTGCCTTCAAGTCCAGGGCGTAGCTTCTCATCAGTCTGAACGAAGTCGTGCGTAACCTGGTGTGGGAGTGGTCGCTCTAAGACAATTTGCATGTAGCAACTTCGAGTGACCTAGATGTTGCATGTTCTGTGATATAGCAGCTGCATGCTAGTTCTAGTATTCAGCCTACATGCTTGTAAGTGGTACACTACACCCGACTTTTGCAAGCAAATGTGGACGTTGCATTTACCATGTATGTGAAGTCGGTGATCTGGGCGCCACTGCATCTTTTATTCATGTATATAGTATACATGTCCTGGGAATTTTCATTCTACGCTCGCTGCGGGCTGCTCTACTTTTTTTAAAAAACAATAATTCTCACAATCTTGATTGACGAATTATAAAAGTTTACTTTCATCATCGTCCAAGGCCCAATAATGTTTGAGGCCGGCAAAGCCTAATATTATTGTTTACAGGGATAGTGCGTGCGTATGTCACACAATAATATATCTATATTATTGTTTACAGGAATAGTACGGTGTGTGTTCATAAATACAAGTATTTTTTACACATATGTACGTGTGTGTATATCTATATTTGTATTTCCAAATTTCATATACTGATGAAGCATGCGTTCATTTGGGTCGAATTCGATGCCTCGATGGCCTGGTTCGTCAGCAGGCAAACGGGCGTGTGAAGCGAGCCACCGGATTCAACGGACGGTGGATACGCGCTGGCCAGGCAGCACGCTCCTGCCTTCACCACCTTGTGAAGGCAGGGCAGGGTGGTGATCCCGAGCCCCCCCGTCCTCTTCACGGCGGAATCCCTTCACGGCGTCCCCTCCTTTGCTACCCTCTCACCCCCCCTCGACGGCGACTCCTCCTCATCTTCACACTCAAGGGGAGAGCGCTTACAAGGAGGTGGAGGTCCTCGGGGGCGGTGGGAGGAGATGCCGGGGAGCCAGAACGGGCGGCCGAGGCCTGCTAGGGCCGAGACCGTCCACTGCCTCGCGCACTCCGATGACCTCGCCGGCGTCCAGAGGAAGTTGCGGGAGTGTCAGGACCCACCTTTCCCTGGGCCCATTTGTGCATCCCGTACCGATCTCTGGATCACTAGTTGGTTCACACAACAGAACGTATCGAACTCCATACATTAGCTTTTTCTCAACGGGACCCGTTACAGTCTTACAAGCAATTTTTAGGTTACAGTCCACGGGCCTCAAGCATGTGGCTATCACCTAGCAAGTATTCTGGCCTTGGATGGAGAGGGGCGGTATGCTACTTGCTAGTGTAAAGGCTAGCCAACGTCATCGAGCTACGTTAACTGAGGAGCAAGTAGCCACTGTCAAATCATCGTGTCGGCCAGACTACTTACACGAGAAGCAACCGCTAGTCAAGCGGGTCTTAGCTACCACAGCGTTTTAAAAGTAATCACGAAAAACGTGCATATTAAAAACAAGCTATCAGGGCAGTTTTACAAATTCATAGGAGCAATCATGATCAAGGAAGTTAAAGCTTGCCTTCACAGGCTTATAGAAACTCCTCATAGTCCGGGTCTTCAAGCTCCTCATCAGATTCCTCGTTTGCTATAGTACGTAATTCACGCGAATCAACGTTGAATCCAAAAGAATTCTAAGAAATCCAAACAAAACCTTAGTATGTGGTTGTAGGGGGGTCCTATAGATATTTCAGCATAAGTTATATTTTTATCTGCGGCTTGAGTGGGGATTTCGTCGCTTGGGTAGTTAAGCACCAGTTTACCCTAGATTTTTGAGCTAACTAGATGGGTTAATACCATTATTAGTATTTGGGGACTTTTCTATGGTTTATCTGGGCCATGTCTGTTTATTACTCCCCTCTAATAGTACATTCCTATTTTTGAAATTTTCTTGAAATTTCCTCTATACTTCGAAATGTATTTTACAAATTTTTATGTACATTAGGGGTACCCCTAGCAATTTTCTTGCGTGCATAGAAGTTGACAAGTGGGCCAGAGGGTCCAGCATAGCGCTTGTGTCTCTAGTGTACGTGGACCAAGCCTGCAGGGATAACTTCCACTTGTCTTTGCGTATAGGTGTATGGTGGCAGCAATGTGGCAGATGACTGGGCTGCCACATGGGTCGGGCTGCCAAGGTGGCTGCACGCGTGTGTCTTTGCTGACGGGGTGCTAGCTTAGATGCCACGTGTTCTAAACTGCTTATGTGTCATGCCACACGTTCATTACGTGTGCGCCATATGGGCGCCACCTAGTCCGGGGTGTGCGAGGTGGCTACGACATGTGTGCCATTGGCCTTTGCTGAGGTGGTGCTGACCTGGCTATCATGTATACGTGTCTCTCTATGTGTCATGCCATGTGGCGCCAAGTGTGCGCGAAGCTGGCTAAGGGGTCCTCAGGTTACTGTTGTGGACCCAACCTAGCCTATAGCTGTTGGGTCTGTGATCCATAGGGACCGAGCCCACGTCAGCCTAGGCGGGGCGTGCGATTGGCACCCATGTGGTGCTGACTCGGCTGCCACGTTCTCATGCCTATCCGTGTGGCCTGCCACTTGACTACCATATGAGCGAGTGGCCGGAGCAGCTGCCGGCACGGCGGGGGCGGCTGGCGGCTAGCCAGAACCGCGCCGTTTGCTTTAGGGTTCAACCTAACGTGGTGTCGGCGTTCCTCCCGTCGCGGGGAGTCAAGGTGTGGGGTTCCTAGCCGTACTTGCTCACCAGAACGGCACCAACGGTTCGCCGGGGTTGCTGTTGATGCCGGTGCTCGATGAACATGAGCGTGTGGCTGCGTTCTACCCATTTGGCGATGCCACACACACGTTCACTGAATCGGGGAAAACGTCCTAAAGGACTCGGCCGAGCTGGGGGTGCCACATCGTCCCTACCTAGGACGGAGGGGTAGGGTGGCAGAGGTGGTGGTTCACCATGGAATCACGCGCACACCCCCAATCTCCTTCGTTTGAACGGTCTAGCGCATGCTCACGGGCGTGTGTAAGGGTTTGGGGCACTTGGCCTAGCCAGGGGAGACTCCACGGTGGCCGGCGATGGCTATGACGGCGGCCCTTGTCGGTTGCCGCGTTCCTGCTCACTCGTGTCGTTTTTCCTTCATTCTAAAGGGCCGGTCATGCTTTGGCATGTATGTGTGTGCTTCTGGGTGCCTCGGCCGGGCCGGGTTAAGCCCCATGGCAGCCGGCGATGTGAGGACGGCAACGCGCTTACGGTTCACCGAGTGGGGTGAGCTACGCCGCTACAAGTTCCAATCCAACGCGATGAATGGGTTTTCTAGGCCCCTAAGTTGCCCTGGACAGAAGAAATTGAGGAATGGAGGCTTACCGGCGAGTAACGACGACAACGGCCGGGCTTGAGGATGGAGCAAAATCTGAAGCGTGGAGACCAGTTCTTGGCTCGGTGGAGCTCAATTGCACGCAATGGAGCCTTGCTGGTGTTCAGGCGGGAGATTACAGGGGTGGCATCAGTCCTTTTATGGCGTGAGAGGTCGGTTCTCCCGGCTGGTTGCAGCGCGAGGTCGACTAGGGTCAGGGGGGGACCGAGGCTGTCGAAATTTGGGGGAGAAAAACCTGTGGCACCTCTATTTGCCATGTGCGGGACGTTGGGGATGCTTGAATGCTCGGAGTGGACAGCAGGCAGGCAACCGGCGTGAATCCGGGCAGCGCGAGCGAGGGTGGCCGGGATTTGCGTGCTGTGGTGGAAACGCTCGACCGATGTCACTTCCGTGCGATGTGGGGGCTCCAGCGGCTGAGAAACTGGGCATTGAAGGTGCCAGCATGGGCAGCAGTGGGCGGACGGCGCGTTTTGCGGGCGAGGGTGGTCGGCTGAGGCCTGGCGCCCGATGTTTGACAGCAGCCGAGATTCAAGAAGTTGAGGGCGCAGCGTGGGCTGCAGGCGGGCGGCCGGCGCGTTTCCTGGCGGCGGCTCGGGTGAGAGCAGGGGCGCCAGTGCGAATCTGGGGGCGGCGCGGCGAAGGGACAGAGCGGCAACAGGTTTTTTTTTCGGGCGACGGCGTGGCGCGTCTGGTGTAGGGAGGGAGGCGGCTCGGCCTGAGGTTGAAGGAGGCGGTGGAGAAGAAGGGGCCACGCTGGGCCGGGCTGTGCGCAAGGGGAGGAAGCGGGTCGCGCCTAGGAATGGGAGGAGAGGAAAGGGCTGGGCTGGGTCGCGCCAGGAAAAAAAGGAAGAAAAAGAAAAGGGAGCTGGGCTGGCTGGTGAGAGAGGAAAATAAATGGGTTGCGCCAAAAGAAATGGAGAGGGAAGAGATGGGCTCGGCCCAGGCAAAATTTTTTTTATCTTTTTATAGAATTTGCTCTTGAATTCAGATTTCAATTTAGATTTGGCTTGCGTTGGGTAGTTTACTAGTAATTTGAGTTAGTATTTCACAAACACGATTTTGCATACGGATATAAATTAAAGATTGTCACATCTATTCGTGTATATGCGCATAAATGCCACTCGGTACAGTTTTAACTCATTTAATTAATTTATTAGTTTGCTATACACACACTCAATTGCACATACGTATATATGTGTGTATTCCTATACCTAGATACATAATTATATATACATACGCACATGTCGCTTCACCTCTGTTTTATTCCTTGTATTGGATTTCTTGTGTTGCATGTATGTGTTGATGTTGTTTTGAAATTTCTATTTGAGACGGTTTGTACTCGATTTCCCAAATTTTATAATTTGTATGGATTTTTATTTGGTTTCAAAATTTCTGGCTTGACAGATCTACCCCACTTAAACAGAATCTCGTCCTCGAGATTCTTATAGTTCCATTTAATAGTTTGAGAAATCTAGTGTCTCTGCACGCGACATCTCTAGCAATTTTTCAAACATCGGTGTGGTTATTCATGTTTCACTGGTACTTTCCGTCTAGGGGTGTAGCCTACAAACTACACACCATAGATTCTGTTTTTCTCCTACGTGATTGGTGAATGCCCGTCGTTGCTTCTTGATCCGCTGTGGCGGTACTGTAGTTTGCACGTGATGTACTCTCCTTGATGGTGTGTCAACCAATGTGTTAATGGTATAGCGGGTATGCCATCTGACTTGACTATTAGATCCGCTAAAAGCTCTACTCTACTTAAATAGGGTTTTAGCTCCTATCTATTCAAACTGCTATTGGTAGTCGCTATTGTTGATATGGATACCTGAATTTTTTTTTGAGCTTATAACAATGTGTTCATAGAAGCAGCTTTGAGGTGATAAAAAGGTAAGGCTCTAATCTAGACTGGTATGTGACAAAGGTGGGTTTGGCTAGTCACTGTCTGGCTAAATTGTTTGATGACTATCCATCGCGTTGTGCGTCAATATGGTTGACGCGGCCTCGTCCAAATGGTTGAGTTCTACTCTGCTGTGTGGACACTAGAGGTATTCCTTATAACTCCAGATCCAACCTCTCTTGCTCCCCGATGAGCGGCTGCATTGGTCAACTTCTTGTTCTATGGGTAATTTGCTATTAGATACCCTGGTTCCCGACAGTTAAAGCATGTCCTATCGGTTTTTGGTGCTTGTATCACACTATGACTGCTACATTGGGATCGATTGGCGCTAAGCTGAGAAAATGGTTGTGTCGGTGGTTTGTTCTCGGTGGGGCGGTATGGCGTGATAGGCTAGTACCTAGGGTTCTGTGGGTGGTTGAAGCGAGACATCAGAATTTATTTTGCATCTTAATCTCCGTGCTGTAGAACCTTCTCTTTTGTTCCTCATCTATGTGGGAGCAAGCATTTTGTAATGATTGGGCTCGGTCATGAGAGTATCAAGATCCGGGTAAGTGTGAGTGACTAGGTGTGTCCTCATTGCCCTGTTTAGGCCCCTTTTCTACAACGATCTTGTATCATCTTATCTGTACTGACATCGTCAGGTGCATAACGAGCCAGCTTCGTGAATTTCTTAATATATTGGTTGGCTGTCATGGCACCTTGCTTTAAAGACCTGAATTCATCCACTTTCATTTCCACTACTCCTTCCGCATGTAGTAGTCGTGGGATGCATGCTGGAATTCTACCCAACTGATGGCATCCATCTCTGAGGCTGCCTTTTGGTAGTTACCCCACCATTCTCCCGGTGCTACCGTTAGCTGGTGGGTGGCCAACAGAACTAGCTCTTGATCTATTGCAGTGGTTATGTTGAGCTTTTTATTTATGTTTCATAGCCAGGCGTCGGCTGCTGATGGATCCTCATTTGTACCGTCGAAGACTAGCGACTTGAGCCTCATGAATTCGGGCATTTTGGGTGGAGGTGATATTTCTTGGCTTTGTTATTTTTGCAACCCTTGGGATATGGTTTGCGTTAATTGTGTCTGTAAAGCCATTACATCGACCAATTGTAGGTAAAGCTGGCGGCATCGACTCTCCTTCAGGGGTCATGTGATCCTCCTAGTTTACTTCTCCAATTTCTTCTTGGGGGTCACTTACTCGTCCAGGTTACTGACCTTTGCTACTGTTGCTCGTGGAGTCCTACCACGGCAGCCTACAACTCTGCCTCTAGGGCTTGTCCTGCCCCCAGAAGCATGCCCATACTGAATGTGGTCCTCTCCTTTATGTGCGGCATGTGCACGGCGATCTTGAATGGGGAGGGATCTCTTAAGGACCATACTATAGATTGCGAGATTTTTAGTTACTTGTTATTTTTGTAAAATTGTACACGTATATTTCTTATTATTGTTATTATTGTTATGACTATTATTATTATTACTACTACCCGTGTATATGTGTGTATATGATTCAAATTTTATGTCGTATATGTACACCCTCTATTTGTAGGTGGGTTTTATTTGATATACATATATGTATACGTGTGTATATACATACACATACCTGATATGTATTTATTCTATTAAGCACACAACATTTGAATTAGAGCACACAAGTTATCACTCAATTTAAAAGCCAAATAAAAATCAGTAAATCACACCAATCATTGCTAGATTACAAACTCTTATATATTGCATTGCTCGTGATTCACTCTAGCTTATGACACAAGCTACTCTGCCTAGGGACCTACAATCATACTAGTGTTCTACGACTATGGTTGAAGTACGGAAGGATAGGCAAAGTTTTTTTTTGGCTATGATTTCGACGCTACTCCTAGTAGGGGTTGATGATGTCACTGAGTAGCTTCTAACAGTTGGAGCCGTACTCTTTTCCGTTGGTCCGACAATAGTTCGGTGTTATTAAGTCCTTCGGAATGGATTCGTTTAGGTGTCATGGAAGTCAAGTCGCGAGGAGACTATCAACAATCATTAGTGTGGGTCATCCATATCCTAGGATAGGTACTAATGATCCTTGTGGGCAAATAGAATTTTTAACGAGATAAGAGTGCACAAGCATAAACGGAAGAGAGACTTTTGGCAGATGGTCTTCTATTTTGCAAAATAGGCATCTAATGGTGTGGGATAACTCTAAGGTTTCGTCCTACGACCAAGTACAGCTCTGATACCACTCTGTCAGGACCCACCTTTCCTTGGGCCCACTTGTGCATCCCGTACCAATCCCTGTATCAGTAGTTGGTACGCACAATAGAACGTATCGAGCTCCATACATTAGCTTTTTCTCAACGGGACCGTTACGGTCTTACAAGCAATTTTTAGGTTACAGTCCACGGGCCTCGCAGGGCCACTAAAATAGAAATACAATGTTGAACTACAGCGGAATGGTGACACCCAGCCCTCAGGCAGCCTTGGGCATAGGACTAAGCCTACTCGTCATTGAATTGCGCTTCGTCTTCTTCTTTGCTTCCTTCCTCTGCATCTGAGGGTTGTAAAGAAAGCAAGAGTGAGTACGGAAGGTACTCAGCAAGCCCTAACACTACTCAAGGGGATGTGTTTCATGCAAGGAGGTCGTAGCAAGGCAGAGCTATACGGCTTAGAGTTGCCGAAAAAGCATTTATGCGGGGTTGCTTTTGAAAGAAGGTTTTGCAAAGCAAAAGGAGGTAACTGTATCCTGATTTTAGTTGGTGGGACCTAGGGGAGTTGAACTCCATCCCGCCAGTTCACTAAGTTTTATTCGAACGTTCAAGCCCCATGGCTTTACTGGTTCCGGCACACGGCCGTCATATCCAAAACACGACAAACACTGCCAGTCAAGCACATCAAGGAAACATGCTAAGACTAATCAATAAGAGCTTGGAACATAGTGTGTCAAGACCGTGACAACGGTTATCCAGATTTTACACTCTGTAGAGGTTGTACACTTTACCCACTGGTCAAGCTCTCCTAGCAAGGGAGTAGCGTAACGTTCGCCTCATCTTCCCCGAGTAACCCCACAATCACACCTCGGGACGCACCCAGTGGCTATTCGGGCAATTACTCTCCCAGCCGGACCACGGGTAATGACTCTCCCGTGTCTTTTCCTGGTCCCCCGTGCCCTACTGGCTGCCAGATGGCTGATGTGGAAGTCACCAAGAAGGTAGAGGAAATCCTACCCATACAGGTTCCGTGGTTATACGAAATCACTATGTCAAGGTCATATGAACCGGTCCTTGAGTTGGTGAGGTGGCTCCGTCCATGTCCACGGCAGGTGGACTACACCGAAGCACACACTACTCATTCACCAGTCCCGCATCAACCACTCCCTTTTCCCACTTCACTCCACACAGGTTGTTTAACACCATCCCCAACCCATTTCCTAATTCACACCACCAAGACACCTTTCACACTTTTCGCAAATCCGATGATTAATTGTAGTGAGACGCGATGCGAACATCGCGAGGGTCCCTAGGTATTCTACTTTCAAGGGATTATGCACGTCATCACGTTATATTGTGATGACGGGGCCTTAGGGCATCAAGGAAGAGTTGACAAGGTCAAGGAGGGGTTTGTGGCACTTCACATGTCAAGCATGTAGCTATCACCTAGCAAGTACTCTGGCCTTGGATGGAGAGGGGTGGTATGCTACTTGCTAGTGTAACGGCTAGCCGACGTCATCGAGCTACGTAAACGAGGAGCAAGTAGCCACTGTCAAATCATCGTGTCGGGCAGACTACTTACACGGAGAAGCTACCACTAGTCAAGTGTGTCTTAGCTACCACAACGTTTTAAAAGTAATCACGAAAAACATGTATATTAAAAACAGGCTATCAGGGCAGTTTTGCAAATTCATAGGAGCAATCATGATCAAGGAAGTTAGAGCTTGCCTTCACAGGCTTCCAGAAACTCCTCGTAGTCCGGGCCTTCAAGTTCCTCATCGGATTCCTCGTTTGCTATAGTACGTAATTCACGCGAATCAACGTTGAATCCAAAAGAATTCTAAGAAATCCAAACAAAACCTTAGTAGTTTGGTTGTAGGGGGGTCCTATAGATATTTCAACATAAGTTATATTTTTATCTGCGGCTTTAGTGGGGATTTCGTCGCTTGGGTAGTTAAGCACCACTTTACCCCAGATTTTCGAGCTAACTAGATGGGTTAATACCATTATTAGGATTTGGGGACTTTTCTATGGTTTATCTGGGCCATGTCTGTTTGTTACTCCCCTCTAATAGTACATTCCTATTTTTGAAATTTTCCTGAAATTTCCTCTATACTCTGAAATGTATTTTACAAATTTCTATGCAAATTAGGGGTACCCCTAGCAATTTTCTTGTGTGCATAGAAGTTGACAAGTGGGCCAGAGGGTCCAGTGTAGCGCTTGTGTCTCTGGTGTACGTGGACCAAGCCTGCAGGGTTAACTTCCACTTGTGTTTGCGTATAGGTGTGTGGTGGCAGCAATGTGGCAGATGACTGGGCTGCCACATGGGTCGGGCTGCCAAGGTGGCTGCACATGTGTGTCTTTGCTGACGGGGTGCTAGCTTAGATGCCACGTGTTCTAAACTGCTTATGTGTCATGCCACACGTTCATTACGTGTGCGCCATATGCGCGCCACCTAGTCCGGGGTGTGCGAGGTGGCTACCACATGTGTGCCTTTGGCCTTTGCTGAGGTGGTGCTGACCTGGCTATCATGTATACGTGTATCTCTACGTGTCATGCCATGTGGCGCCAAGTGTGCGCCAAGCTGGCTAGGGGGTCCTCAAGTTACTGTCGTGGACCCAACCTAGCCTATAGCTGTTGGGTCTGTGGTCCACAGGGACCGAGCCCACGACAGCCTAGGCGGGGCATGCGGCTGGCACCCATGTGGTGCACTCGGCTGCCACGTTCGCATGCCTACCCGTGTGGCCTGCCACTTGACTACCATGTGAGAGGGTGGCCGGGGCAGCTGCCGGCACGGCGGGGGCGGCTGGCGGCTAGCCGGAACCGCGCCTTTTGCTTTCGGATTAAACCTAATGTGGTGTCGACGTTCCTCCCGTCGTGGGGAGTCAAGGTGTGGAGTTCCTAGCCGTACTTGCTCACCAGAATGGCACCAACGGTTCGCCGAGGTTGCTGTTGATGGCGGTGCTCGATGAACTTGAGCGTGTGGCTGTGTTCTACCAATTTGGCGATGCCACACACACGTTCACAGAGACGGGGAAAACGTCCTAGAGGACTCAGCCGAGCTGGGGGTGCCACATGGTCCCTACCTAGGACAAAGGGGTAGAGTGGCAGAGGTGGTGGTTCACCATGGAATCACGCGCACGCCCCAATCTCCTTGGTTTGAATGGTCTAGCGCATGCTCAGGGGCGTGTGTAAGGGTTTGGGGCACTTGGCCTAGCCGAGGGAGACTCCACGGTGGCCCTTGTCGGTTGCCGCGTTCCCGCTCACTCGTGTCATTTTTCCTTCATTCTAAAGGGTCGGTCATGCTTTGGCATGTATGCGTGTGCTTCCGGGTGCCTCGGCCGGGCCGGGTTAAGCCCCATGGCAGCCGGCGATGTGAGGACGGCGGCGTGCTTACGGTTCACCGAGTGGGGTGAGCTGCGCCACTACAAGGTCCAATCCAACACGATGAATGGGTTTTCTAGGCCCCTAAGTTGCCCTGGACAGAAGAAATTGAGGAATGGAGGCTTACCGGCGAGTAACGACGACAGCGGCCGGGCTTGAGGATGGAGCAAAATCTGAAGCGTGGAGACCGGTTCTTGGCTCGGTGGAGCTCAATTGCAGGCAATGGAGCCTTGCTGGTGTTCAGGCGGGAGATTACAGGGGGTGGCATCAGTCCTTTTATGGCGTGAGAGGTCGGTTCTCTCGGCTGGTTGCAGCGCGAGGTCGACTAGGGTCGGGGGGGGGGGGGGGGGGGGGGGGGACCGAGGCTGTCGAAATTTGGGGGAGAAAAAACTGCGGCACCTCTATTTGCCATGTGCGGGACGTAGGGGATGCTTGAATGCTCGGAGTGGGCAGCAGGCAGGCAACCGGCGCGAATCCGGGCGGCACGAGCGAGGGTGGCCGGGATTTGCGCGCTGTGGTGGAAACGCTCGACCGATGTCACTTCCGTGCGATGTGGGGCCTCCAGCGGCTGAGAAACTGGGCATTGAAGGTGCTGGCATAGGCAGCAGTGGACGGACGGCGCGTTTCGCGGGCGAGGGTGGTCGGCTGAGGCCTGGCGCCCGACGTTTGACAGCAGCCGAGATTCAAGGAGTTGAGGGCGCGGCGTGGGCTGCAGGCGGGCGGCCGGCGCGTTTCCTGACGGCGGCTCGGGCGAGAGCAGGGGCGCCAGCGCGAATCTAGGGGTGGCCTGGCGAAGGGACAGGGCAGCAGCGGTTTTTTTTTGGGCGGTGGCATGGCGCGTCTGGTGCTGGAAGGGAGGCGGCTCGGCCTGAGGTTGAAGGAGGCGGTGGAGAAGAAGGGGCCGCGCTGGGCCGGGCTGTGTGCAAGGGGAGGAAGCGGGCCGCGCCCAGGAAGGGGAGGAGAGGGCTGGGCTGGGCCGCGCGAGGAAAAAAAAGGAAGAAAAAGAAAAAGGGAGCTGGGCTGGCTGGTGAGAGAGGAAAATAAATGGGTTGCGCCAAAAGAAATGGAGAGGGAAGAGATGGGCTCGGCCCAGGCAAGATTTTTTTAATCTTTTTACAGAATTTGCTCTTGAATTCAGATTTCAATTTAGATTTGGCTTGTGTTGGGTAGTTTACTAGTAATTTGAGTTAGCATTTCACAAACACGATTTTGCATATGTATATAAACTAAAGGTTGTCACATATATTCATGTATATGCGCACAGATGCCACTCGGCACAGTTTTAACTCATTTAATTAATTTATTAGTTTGCTATACACACACTCAATTGCACATACGTATATGTGTGTGTATTCCTATACCTAGATACATAATTATATATACATACGCACATGTCGCTTCACCTCTGTTTTATTTCTTGTGTTGCATGTATGTGTTGATGTTGTTTTGAAATTTCTATATGAGACGGTTTGTACTCGATTTTTCAAATTTTATAATTTGTATGAATTTTTATTTAGTTTCAAAATTTCTGGCGTGACAGGGAGAACCCTGACCTCCTCAACGACAAGAACCCCGTGGTGCGTTTCTTCTCTCAGAGATGCAATCTCGGGCCATGCGGCCGTTCTCGGTGCTCACAGTGTGGAGAGTAAGCGTATGAGGTTCGTGAGGGAGCACGCCTTTTCCCGGTGTAGAAATGTGGTTCGAGTCGGATTGTGACGGCAGCTTGGTTTTCCTGGGGAGGTCCTTGGGTTCCACCCTGCCGTGCGGCGCGGCGTTGGCTGTTTCACCATTTGGTTTCCTATTCTGTCGTCTCCAGCTTGGAATGGGTTCCTCGGATTTGTTTGGGCTTAACATTGGTTTCGTTCTCGTGCCGTCTTTCATGTGTTTAGCTTGCATTTCGTTCACCTTCTGCTCATGGCCATGCTGCTCCTTCTTTGCTCCAGTTGCTGCGGTTAGACTGTCTCTTTGATGTTTCTTTCTGCCCCCTTTTTGATGCTTTCCGAGCCAAGAAGATGATTTTGTAACGATGCATAACTTGCATTTTATTTCACTTTGTTGTGGTTTTGATTGGCTTGCCATCCTGCATTTCTGCTTGCTACAATATTTTTGGCCTCTTTGCAAACCGCCCCTCCATTTGATGCTCCAGATTTGCGTGTCTTGTTTGCTTTAATTCTTGCAGTCACCATTAATTTGTTACATATGATGAAATTATGCTCTGCTTCGATTCTCCTTTGCGAACCGTGGCCGTTACAGGCGGGCCGCTTTCTTACCTTCTTTATTTATCATTTAGCATTTCGTGGTGATTTAGGCGTTTCTGTTTGGCGAACTGATTATGTTTGGATATCCTATGCCCCGTTACGTCTTGATGCGCGGATCGAAACAGATGTCGAAGGATTGGATCTTGATTATTTTAATGTGTTCTTATTGCTATTCCAACTTCTTAACACCTATCATCTCCCCAAATTCAACTAGTTGCTATCAGGGCCGGCTCTATGTCTTGGAGGGCCCTGGAGCAGAGTTGAAGACAATGAGCCCTAAGACTATATGTATATATATTTTTTTACATAATGGATAAAACGTCTGACCTTCCCCTCTATAGAAGTTATGGCCCACTTATTACAAGTGTCTCACACATAAGAGTTTTACAAAAGGAAGAGGATATCGATACTAACTCAATAAATTATTATTGAGAAATCCTATTTCTAAAACTCCATCCATAGTGGGCAAACACCTGCATCATCTTAGACTCCATACATCCATAGTGGGCAAACTTATTTAAAGAACCTTTTTCATGATTCAATAAATTAATTATCTAATTTTCTTTTATTGATATCCACCCTATTTATCGATCAGGCGTCACGACCTCTAGAGAATAAAGGCTAAGAAAACCGAACGCGAGGACTCTGGACGTGAGCAGCGTGATGGCCGCTGTACTATATGCTTTAAGCTTTCACCCTACCAATCTTCACCTCATGGGCCCCTTCATCCACTCTTAATTATTAGGATTGATGATCTTGTCCGCTCCGAGTCTGCTTTTGATCCGACCTGCTCTTACTTGGGCGAATGTACTTAATACTACTAAAATGTTTAGTGGCTTCATGCACAATGATGTGGCCTGCCATTGTCTTTGTCTCATGGGCCCTCTCTCGACCTGGGCCCTAGGCGGTCGCCCCTCCCGCCTAGGCCCAGAGCCGGGCCTGGTTGCTATTTCAACATTGCTATGTAAAATTTGGCTAATTCATACCATCCGCCCCTCAGCTTTCGTTTATTGCTGGAAAACAGGACTAAGTGCCAAGCTTCATGCTCTACAGAACATACCACTGCGTTAGAATTGCTGGTTGCATTTTTATTAGAAAAAAAGGCTAGCCTAAAGAATGATCTGCTGATCGTTCACATTCATCGCTTTCATCCAGATTTTTAACCAGCTTTTATAATCAACAGGAATTACCTTAACTTTCGATCTGATCAAATCGTTTTAAATCAACCTTGGTCTCATGTCTAGCATAGTTATGCATTTGAAAGCATTTACTGTAAAGAATGTAGAGTTAGACAACATATAATTTGGCCAGCTTCTGTGCAACTGTGGCTTTAATTGCTTCCTAACTCAACTATTCAGAGTGGAAAAAAAATGCAATGTACAAGCATGGAACTTTTGTGCTGCCTTGCTTACTTTCTGTTTGGAAATGAATATGCAGATGTGCCAAACACCACTTCATGTTGCTGCCGGCTATAATAATACTGAAATAGTGAAGTTCTTGCTAAATTGGCAAGGTACAGAAACGGTTGATCTAGAGGCAAAAAATATGGTACTTCAATTGCAGCAATTCTTTACATTTGATTGAGTACTCTGTCATACTTTTCCATACACCAAGCTTAACATACAAACTACTTATTTGGTTTTGACAGTATGGAGAGACTCCTCTGCATATGGCTGTGAAAAATAGTTCTTGTGAGTCAACAAATTTACTCCTTGCACGTGGTGCACACATAGAAGCCAAAGCCAATGTAAGATCTACTGACTTTGTATCATCTTCTTTCAGACTGGTTTTATGTATAGTATATGCACAAATGATATGTTCTATTCATGCTGATGCAGAATGGCATGACACCACTGCATTTAGCTGTCTGGCATGCACTTCAAGCTGGAGACTGCAGCACAGTCAGCGTGTTGTTAAGCTACAATGCAGATTGCTTTGCAAAAGATGATGTACTACTTGATTCACAGTAATGGTTTGAATTCCTTATTTGAAACAATATTGAAGCTTATAACGCAGTGAACACCTATCTCATCTTGCCACCAGGAAGGAAAAATCCCCTTAAATCATATTCCGGTAGGAGCTGGTGGTGAGAAACTGCTGAAGCTCCTCAGTCGCCATATGGAAGAGCAAAGAAAAAGGAAAGCTCTAATGTCATGCCGGGAAGGGAAAACAATGGAAGAGTTTGAAGAAGCAATATCACGAATCATTGGATTGCAAGAGCTAAAAATGCAATTACGTCGCTGGGCAAGGGGAATGCTTTTTGACGAGAAGAGACGGGCTATGGGCCTAGGTATTGCTACCAGAAGAGCCCCTCATATGGCGTTTCTTGGAAATCCAGGAACTGGTAAGATATTTTGAAAGAAACTACCTTTTCTTTTCCCTATCATGCCATGTTTTTATGGGTCACCTAGATGCTGTGAGGGTGTTGGGTGACTTGGGTCGCTACGGGACACCACACAGTTTTAATTATGCCACAATGCCTAGGCATCACCTAGGTGCTGTGAGGGGTTGGGTTGCCATAGGACACCACAACACCACAAAAAACATGCTACCATGTACCACCACGGTTATGTTCAGTTTGATAATCAGAAGCAATGTCATGGCTTATCATTACAACAGTATGGCATAAAGTTGCCCGTCAGTGAACTGATTTCTTACGGTGCACAAGGAGTTGCTATGCTTCGGTGAACATCTTGTAGGGAGCTCTTGCTGTTTTATGAGGTGAAGTTATGTTCCTAGAACTAGAAGCCTTTGAATTTATTTGTATACACTAGGATGCATAGATTTTACGTGTATAATTGCTGAAACCATCCATACCTGTTTATAATATTTCAACATCTAATTTAGCTAAAACTATGGTTGCTCGGATCCTTGGAAAGCTGCTCCATATGGTCGGAATTCTCCCTACAGATAAAGTAACTGAAGTTCAGCGAACTGATCTTGTCGGTGAATTTGTGGGGCATACGGGTCCAAAGACTAGGAGGAAGGTATTATAGTTTCTGTTCAGTTTTAACGTCTCAGATTTCTTTCTGGTGTTTCTATCTTGACACACATACAAAATTCTATGCTTGATGTTGAAATTACAAAAATAGAACGTCAAATTAATTGTTTTGGGTGTTATAGGTGTTGATTATTTAATATATTTCAGAACTTGGTAATTTGATCCTTTTAGTTTACATACAAATGTTCGTTCCCTTCAGAAAGGCTCTTTCAGTTGCATAATTGGGGTACCTATTAACTTAAATTTTGAAGTTGATTTTCAGTGTGGTTATTTTCCCTGAATACCTGATACATTGTTACCACATTCATGTCTCGACAGATACAGGATGCTGAAGGAGGTATTCTTTTTGTAGATGAAGCTTACAGATTGATACCAACGCAAAAATCTGATGATAAAGATTATGGTGTAGAAGCCTTGGAGGAGATAATGTCTGTAATGGACAGTGGCAAGATAGTTGTCATATTTGCTGGGTACTGTGAACCAATGAAGCGTGTCATCGCCTCAAATAATGGCTTCTGTAGGAGGGTCACAAAATTCTTCTATTTTGATGATTTCAGCACAACAGAATTAGCAGAGATCTTATACGTGAAGATGAATAGCCTTAGTGATAGTAGTTTACTTTATGGGTTCAAGCTACATCCAAGCTGCAGCATAGATGCCATTGCAGATTTGATTGCTAGGGAGACCAGTGAAGAGCGGCGGAAACAGATCAATGGAGGCCTTGTAGACACTTTGCTCGTCAATGCCCGAGAGAACCTGGATCTACGCCTTGATTTCAACTGCGATGATGTTGATGCTATGATCACCATCACTTTGGAAGACCTGGAAGCAGGCCTTCGGCAGATCTCCAGACAACGCCAGTTGCAGTGGCTTGCAAATTGAAGGGGTGTCTTCTTGATGATCTCAGGCTGATCGCCAAGATTTTGATGAAACGACAGGATTTTGTCCCTCCAGCATTTTTTGGCTATTCTTTCTGCTGTATCTATCCATTGTTGGATTGATGACCTCCAACATTTGAAGTGTAGGACTAGTATGAGTATGTAGATCCCCAATGTCCCTTTATTTTTTCCCTGTGAGGTATATGCATTATTTGTAACATGAATAATTCTTTGAGAGGTCCGAGATGGTGTTTACTGCTGTGTAGACATTTTCGGAACATATGGCATGTTGTGCTCCCTCGTGACGCTGCAAGAAAGTGGTTGATGCCAAACCGATTGTAGTCCTGCCGCATCACTGGTCATGTGTTGGAACAATGCCCCATCATGGAACGTGATGACGTCCACTTCCTAAAAGCAATAATATTATTATTATTCATATGTCATTTTTGTGCAGATGAGCCGTGATGTAGTGCATAAACCTTACATATCCACGTAAATCATGGTTTGACGAATGCAAGGACCATATACAGCCGTTAGTCAATGCACAATTCTCACAAGTCACAACAATCTAAAGACAGAGAAAACCTCATCTGGGCATCTCCGATGCTCCAAGTAACAGGTGCTAAAAGTGGTTCTCGCTTTCCACGCTGTAGTGAACACATCAAATCTCTAAGTGGTTCCCGCTTTCCGTTTTGAACCATATCTTGATCCCAAACTTCAGTTTATGCTGTTACTGAACTTTGCATATTCTTTGCTGGCTTTACAGGTTGCAAAATGCTTCTTCATAAAATATGCAGTTTCACCATGGCAACCCCAGAACTGTCTTGTTCCTCTTCATTCTCTTTTGGTGGAATCTGTTAGACTGTTTATTGTATGTGTCAAGGGTAATATGGTCATTAGCTAGGACTCCTAAACCCTAGCTTGTACCCTATATATGTAACCCCTTGGCATTATCAATTAATAGAGTTCAGTTTTTTTCCTTCTAATATGGTATTAGCAGACTAGGGTTTCTTTGGGCCTCCCTCTCACAGTGCTTTCCCTCTCCTCATCTCCTCTCCCACAACCACCAGCCGCCGCCTCCGCCTCCGCCTCCTCCTCCCATGTAGCAGGCGCCGCCGCCGGTCAGCGACCCGGCGGTGACCCGCCCCCTCCTCCTCCCATGTAGCAGGCGCCGCCGCCGGCCAACGACCCGACGGTGACCCGCCCCGCGTCTCTCCCACCATCACCAGTCGCCGCCTCCTCCATGTAGCAGGCGCCGCCACCCTGCACCACCACCCGAGGCAGCGCAGAGCGGAGCCAACCACACCGCCAGCTTCCGACCGCGTCGGCACACTCTGCCTCCTTGTTGCGTCCGCCGCAACGCAGAAGGGCACCACCAACCGCCGATGTCCCTGTCCAAAAAGGCGCCCGCCCCAGCCAGCGCTCCGCCCGCAGATGGCAGCCTGCTGGCCGCCGTGCTGTCCACCACCCCCGCCACCCTGGACCCGACCGCCGTGCCTCCCACCACTGACACTTCGGCTCCCGTCGCGGCGCCGCCCAAGCCTACCAAGTCCGCCCCTGCCCTAGCGCCCAAGGCACGGCCGGATCAGACGCCACCCTCCTCGCCACCAGCTTCTCCGGGCAAGGCGGGGCCAGATCCGCCGCCGGCCGCGCATGATGCCGCTGCTGCCGGCAACCGTTCTCCCCTTCTCTCCATCTGCCAAGCCGACACCGTGACCGCCTCGAGCCATTGCTCTCCTCCCCTACTCCCACAGCGCCGTCGACGGGATCTGCAGCACCTCGACCAGCTCCGTCGCGCCCACGTCAGCTCGTGCGGGTTCTGCCGCTCCCCATGGCTGGCGCGCCGCCGCCAGCCGACGAGCCGCCGTTGGCTCTCTCCTCTCCTCTAGCGCATGGCTTACCTCCCCCTGGGCGCCGCACCTCCCTTCTTCCCTCCACGGCGTGCCGCCTTCCTCCTCTCTAGTCGCCGCGTCGACCATGGCCACCGTCGCCCCAGACCGCGATGGCCCTGGCCGGCACCACCCCAATCTGGCCGCTGCGGCCTCTGATCTATCCGCCCATATGGGCCCAACCGCCGTTGCAGCTCCTCTCCTTGACGCCGCGCGTCCCTCCTACCTGGCGTTGCCGGCCTTCCGCGTGCGCTCCTGCCCTCCTCCTATCCCGCGTTGTCGGCCTTCCGCGGGCGTCCCTGCCCTCCTACCCTGCGCCGCCGGCCTTCACCGAGCGTGTCCCTCCTCCTGCCCCGCGCTGCCGGCCTTCCGCGCGTGTCCTTGCCCTCCAACCCCGTGTCGTCGTCCTTCGCCACACGCGCCCCTCTTCCTCCTACCCCGCGTTGCCAGCCTTCCGCGTGCGTCCCTGCCTGCCTACCCGCATCGCCGGCCTCCGCCGAGCGCGTCCCTCTTCCTCCTACCCCGCGTTGCCGGCCTCCCGCGTGCGTCCTTGCCCTCCTACCCGTGTCGCTGGCCTCCGCCGCGCGTGTCCCTACTCCTACCTAGCGCTGCCAGCCTTCCGCGTGCATCCTTGCCCTCCTACCCCACGCCGCCGGCTTCTTTTGCGCGTGCCTGACCTCCTACCCCGCGTCGCCGGTATCCGCTGCGCGCGTCATGACTTTCCTTCCATGCGCCGCCGGCCTCCGCCACGCGCACTTGGGCCATCTCTGCCGGTCGTGCCCCTCGTGGTGAGGTGTTTGCGGCCCACTCCGTCCTCACCGCCGTTCGGGAGCGTGAGTGGGCTCTTCTACGGTGTTTTCCGCGGGAAGATGTTAGAGTGTGTGTGTGTGTTTACTCATGTATATAGGGTCCTTTGGTCCAATCTCAACATCTGCCACGGTTAGATGTTGTGACTGCGAGGGGGTCTTATTAGAGTGTCTTTGTGTTTACTCATGTAGGAAGGGTGTTTTTGTCCAGTCTCAACATCTGTCACAGCCAGAGTTTCGACTGCGGGGGATGTTAGACTGTGTGTATTGCGTGTGTCAAGGGTAGTAATGGTCATTAGCTAGAAGGACTCCTAAACCCTAGCTTGTACCCTATATGTAACCCCTTGACATTATCAATCAATAGAGTTCAGTTTTATTCCTTCTAATAGAATCTTTGCTTCACATGTCAGTAGCAGAAGCCAGATCTACACTTGTAACAAACTAACAACCAAGGTTCTAAAAGGCGCTAGACGTTAGGCGGGCGGTGACCCTCCGCCTAGAGCCTAAGTGTGCCTAGGTGTTTCTAGGCGGCGCCTAGGCGGTAGTGATTTATAGAAAATTTTAAAATACCGGACACATATTTCTAATGTGCTAAAGTAATTTTCTATGGGCCACTTCTGCTTTCCCTCTTTCCAATTGGTCCACATGGCCCAGCCCAGCCCAGTGCTGCCCACACTTCCCCCACCGCTAGGTTTTGACCGGTGGTACCCTCCCTCCCACACGCCGCCATCTCACCCCACCCCACCGCTTGTGTCCCCCTCCGCACTCGACCGCGCCGCCCCCAGCTCCCGCCTGCGCCCGACCACCCCGCTCCGCGCTGGACCGACCACGCCCCCGACCCAATGGATCCAGCTACGCTCGACCATCCCGCCCCCGCCGCCACCCCCCCCCCCCCGCCCCGCGCCCCGACCAACGGTGCCCTCGCCTGCGCCCTGATCGACGGCGCTTCCGCTCGGATGGATCCTGCTGCGATCGACGGCGCCCAGCTCGGATGGATCCCGCTACACCCGACCCCGCCACCCCCACCTCGCGACCGCCTACACACCGAGGCGAGGCAGAAGGGCAGCGCGGAGCGATTCAGCGCGCCTAGGCGCCCACCTTTTACCGCCTTTTGTTTCACTGCTAACAACATAACTTGACCCAGTAACACTCCATCTTCAACAGAAGATCACTAATGCTGCCATGAAGCTAGTCCACGCAGAAGTCCCATTCCCGTAGCAACTGAAAGCATTCATCAAGAAATTTTCCAGCATAGCTAACCAACAGGGAACAAGAATATATTCACATCAAAAGGGTATCAAATTACCATATATAAAGTATACATGAACACAAAAATAAGATTATATGTTCGGGGTTGCTACTCATAAATTCATGTAAAGCTGGGCATACATAAGGGAGAAATGAACAAAAAGGCTTAGCTCATGGATTAATTTAGGCTGAGCTGAACATAAGTCTTGATAGACATTTCTTTTGCTATGATACAATAATTGTCAATATGAGAGTTGCGCAGACTAACAC
This sequence comes from Neostapfia colusana, assembly GCA_030760725.1. NCBI lineage: Eukaryota > Viridiplantae > Streptophyta > Magnoliopsida > Poales > Poaceae > Neostapfia > Neostapfia colusana. The sequence continues at coordinate 3,683,560 of JASWHV010000014.1, read as the reverse complement.
ATACCAGAATCCTCAGGAATCCAACATATAGAAGCATAGGTTGCTCAATACACATCTCTCCACAGTGTAGCTTGTACCACAATGGTCTAAAACTTTCAGCAACAAATTCTTGGATTCTTAGCGCTTATAAGAGCAGAAGTTCTTGTTGGAATCCTTCATAAAAGATATAGAAAACACATTTTATGTATACAACACTAGAGCAAGGAAAATATTGAAACATAAAAAGCAGAAAAAATAAGGCGGTTTATGTTCACTTGTTAACAAAATAGTGAAATATGCAGTTACATACCTTCTAGTTTGTTCAACTGCAGTCTTCAATGGTCTCCCTGTGCTACAGTAGTGTCGTTAACCTGAGTTGCATGAGGCATATCTTTTGATCTATGCCAAACAGATATAACTCATTTGGAAGAATATTTCCTTAACCATAGGCTTGCATTAGTGTACCATATGAACCTTCCCAGCTGCCTGTCCGTGAATTTTTCGTTAGTTTATTCATGATCAACCTTTCCAATAGCCTCAAGTATAGACGAATATGTAATGAGGTCATATTCGAACCCCAACACATTCATCTCTTTCATAAGCTTAGCTGCCTCCTCAAACATGCCAGCATGACTCAAGGAACTAAGAACAGTATTATAAGAGACAACATCTGGTTTTATTGCAGACTGTTTCATGTTATAAAGCATCTCCATTGCACGATGAGGTCCCCCTGTTTTAGCCAGCCCATTCAGGATAATATTGTATGAATTAATATCAGGAGTACACCCATGCTCTTGCATTCGTCTCATTGTAGTTAGAGCTTCATCCAGCATGCCTGTTCTTGCTAATCCAGACATGAGAGCATTGTAAGCATAAACATTAGGAGTGCAGCCGAGTTTGTTCATCTCTTCAAACAAATTTATAGCATCATCAAGCCGTCCAGCCTTTCCTAAGTGTTTTATCATAACCGCATATACTCGAGCACTGGAGGAGCCACAGTTTTCTTTTAGTTCCTGAAAAAGTTCACATGCAAGATCATAGCGTTTAGCTTTTCCAAGGGCGTCAATCAGACTGCAATATGCTGCTGGACATGGAGGGAAGCCCTTTTCGTCCATCTCCTCCAGTAGCATCATGGCCTTTTCTATCCTATTCGTCTTGCAGAATCCATCAATCAAAATGGAATAGGTGAATGAACTGGGTGCGATACCACTTCCCTTCATTCTTTCAAACCATGATGGAACTTCAGAAGCATGGGATTTTGATTCAAAAAGTGTTTTTATTATAGTATTGTATGTCACTACATTTGGGATGCACTGCAGGTTTCGCATACACTGAAACAACTTCATAGCATCATCCAAACGACCAGCCCTGCCTAAGAAATTTATCATATTATTCAAGACCACCGTGTCTGGTCTGCAGCCTTCTCTCTGCATTTCATGGAAAAAGTGATATGCTTCGTCAATTCTCCCAACTTTACCAAGGCCTCTGATCAACTCAGTGTATGTAAACGCATCTGGACGGCAATATTGATACTTCATCTCCTCAAACAAACTCAATGCACCATGAACATCATCCAATTTGAAGAACAGAGCTATCAGCATGGTATATATCTTAGCAGTTGGCTGCATTCCATTCTCATTCATCTCATTCAATAATTGGATTGCTGAGTCACGGCGACCCAGTTTGCAGAAAGCAGAAATGAGCGCACTGTACGTCACAGTGTCTGGAAAGCAATGGCCCTCATTGCTCATCTCACTGTATAGTTCATGGACTTTCTCGTATTGTCCCTGGTGCATCAACATGATTATCATACTGTTATATGCCTGAGCAGTTGGCTGACACTTACGTGCCTTGATATGATAAAAGATTGCAACTGCCTTGCTGATCATCTTAGCATTCCCAAGCATCCGGATTACCTCTGACAGTTCTGTCGGTGTGACAACACAAATAGGGTTACGTACCATTTCCTGGATCATCTTCCACATCTCACCATACTGATCTACTGCCTCCAGACAACGTATCAATGCCATGTAAGTGGATGTGTCATGCTCATAATTCCTTTTCTTTGCAGCCCATCTGAAGAATTGCATCTTCACATTGACCCCAACATCAGTTTTCATAACCTCCCGTACCAACCAGTGATCAACTCTAAGCATGAGAACCTCAAGTGCCTTCTCAGCATCAGGGCCCCACTTAAATATCTTCAGGATCCTAATGAACCTCTCATCCAAGACACGTATAGAATTTGTGTACCTCGACGCCATTGCTGCTATTGGTCCCTCATTCCGACTAGCTGGGGGACGGAACATCTGAACAATCTCATTTTCTGAATGCCAGAAAATCAAGATTGATCCAACAAAGAAAAATGAAAATATCAGGAAAAATGTGCCATTCAATATTGTTACAGGTGAGTTTGTTAGCAAGGACATCAGTTACTCAAGTTAGGAAGGAGAAGCGTAAAGAACATTTCACATACTTTTTTCTTCCATTTTGCTACTACTTAAAGTGACTTAAATCAAATGAAACAATGCATATTTCACATCTGATAACTGAGCCCAACAAAAATGTTATCCTACTCAACATCCCATCTAAAGATGATTTCGATCTCCTCTTTTTTATAGCAACTAATAGAAGACCTGCTGCAAACTCCCACGAACTCCAACAGAATCAGAACAGACAAATGGAACACAATTTTACCAACATATGTGCTACTTGTTCACAAACGCTTATTTTTACATTTTAGTGACTTTTTGAAAGCGGATAATATTTTCCCCTACCTTGGATATGGCAGCCAGTCCAAAGCATCGTCATCTTTGGCAGAGCAGCAAAGTCTTACAAGTAAATATTCCCGAGGTAGTTAGATCCCAAAGATCATTGAAGAAAACGCAAACCGGCACCAATTCACTACCAATATAGAAAGTTTGGGGGTCTATAACAACTCGAATCCGAATCATTACCAGCTTCATTGCTCTACTACCGTCAAAATTGGTCTCAATTTGGCCTAGGCTCCAGAAATCAGATAGCACTCAATCAACCCAACCCGTTAACACGACATTCCAAATCTAAACGAGCGCTAAACACATCCGTGCACTGATAGAGCACAAACACTCATCACAAGTTCTCAGAAGCGCGAGAACAACCCCCAAGTTGAGAAAGAGAGACGCGCATCACCTGTTTGCTTCAGCCTCCGCGCGAGGCACGGCGACGAGGAGATCCCCCGTGCAGCGAGGAGGCAAGCGGCGCGGCGAGCCATTTCCGGCCGCCGGCGGCAGCAGCGGCGGCGCGTCGAGGAGAGACCGGTCTCAGACTCGGTGACTACGCAGACACAGCGCACTGGGAGGTGGGCCCGCTAAGATTGGAGGCTTCAGGAATCAGCTAATGGGCCGCAGAGTCCGTCTCGGATTGGGCCAAACTTTTTATCGATCAACACGGCCCATAAAGGGTGCCGGGATTCTCTCGAGCAGTTCGTGTCGCATCGACAAGGGTTTACGTCGCAGCAGATTCCGCTCTCGACTCGCCGCCGTGAGCGATCCCCTTCCTCCTCCGCTCGCTGCCGTCGCGATGCCTCGGTGAGTGTTCTTTTCTCTCTCCTGTCCTTCGGTGGTGGAGGGATCGAAGATGAGGGTTGGGGCGGTAGGATTTGGATTTGAAACCCTAGACCAGCTCAGCCGTCGATGCTTTGAGAAGGTGGTGTCATTTTTCTGGTTAGCTCGAGGGTTTCGTGGACTGCGGTAGGATTAAGTGTTCTAGCAGTGAAGCGAAGGATCGGTGAACCTGTCTAGGTGCCTTTTGCATATTGATCTCGCGTGTATTGAGTTTTTCTCTCATTCTTTGCCTGCAGGTATTACTGCGACTACTGCGACACCTACCTGACCCATGACTCGGTTAGTGTCCCTTCCTTGCCCCCCTTAAATGTTCAATGTTTCATCATGGTGGCACTTGGAAACTGGTGTTTGGAAGAAGTTATATGTGTTCGTGCCTGATTTCCTTGACGTATTTGTGCCACTTGTTTATTCATCATGGTGGCTCGATTCATTTTGTTGACTGACTGTGTAATGTGGTTCTTTGATGTAATGATGCTCAGCTAAGACTGCAGGAGACTGGTGTATCTGTCTTTGCATAACATAGCATACAATTTATGCACTTGGAAACCGCCTATTTTGCTATAGATAATGTGCAATGACATATTTACAAACTGCAACCCTGTTCTTCTTTTTGGACTGACAAGTAGCATAGCATGTATCTAATAGCAGTGACTTGAAAAGAATTACTTCTGCTGCTGTTTGTGTTATCTGTATTTTTCTATTGCTGATATATGAGTTAACTGCATTGTAAAAATTGGTGCAGCCCTCTGTCCGTAAGCAACACAATGCAGGGTACAAACACAAGGTAGTCATTTTGTTCTTGTTTATGCTATCATTCCAATCTAAGCTTGATGTCTGTATCTCAATAAGATGTTTCTGAGCATTCCCCCTGTCGGGAACTTTTTAGGCAAATGTTCGAACCTACTATCAGCAATTTGAAGAGCAGCAGACACAAAGCTTAATTGACCAAAGGATCAAGGAGCACCTGGGCCAAGCTGCAGCTTACCAAGTTGGTGCCCCTTTCAATCAGCATCTTATGACACTCCCAGGGGGTGTGGCGCGTCCTCCTCGTCTTCCAATTCTACCCACACATTTCATGCCACCTGGTGCTCCATTGATGCCTGGAGTTAGGCCCCCTATTTTACCGACTCCTGGTGTCCCAGGTAAGACCTGTTAATTTCCTTACCATTCATGACTAGAAGTATGTACAATACAGCTTAGTTTGTAACTTTGTATGGCCTATAATTCCAGTTTATGCTTGTTACTTTGAAAGGTTACTTTGTGGGGGGAATGCTCTATAGTTCCCCATGGCCTGATTTTGGTTCATCACACATTTGTTCAAGCACTTGTCTGATGTTTCTTTTGGGGGTACTGATGATCACAAACAAATTCACTTGCGTACAAAAGACCCAAGTGGGTCGGACCCTGCGCAAGCGGGAGCTACATGCACCGGGTGCCCTTTTTTTATGGCTTTTTGAGGCATTGCCTAGCCATCCAGGCCTGTCCCCAGTACCATGGTATGCCACAAATTTTTAATTATGCCATAACGCCTAGGTGCTAAGGTGTGCCCCCAATGCCATGGGGCACCATGATTCCTCAAAGATCATGCATACCTCATGCTGGTTAATTACATGTTAAGATTTGACTGTTGCATTGATATTCTTGGATTTCGTTTTGTTGTTGGCACATTCTTATTTAAGTTACAAGTAACTTTATGGAAACTCTGAGTGACTCTCAACTGCCATGGTGCCAGGCAGCAAGAGGGAACCCCCTTTCTGAAGAAAATAAAGAAGTTGAAACTATTCTGTACAGAATTTTTAGAAAACAATGTTTCTATATGGAAGAACTTTCAGTAGTTATGCAACTAAGTTGGTGTGTAACTGTATGATGCGCTCTATCATGTAATTGTTGATATATTGCATCCTATCATTGAGTTCTCCATCCTCCACCTGGTAGGATGCTGTCAATTTGTAGTTTAGGGCATATCAGTGCCGAAGGCTCCAACACATTGTGGGGTGTGGGGAAGGATTATTTGTAGTTTACTTTGTGATAATTGAAGGTTGTAAAGGAAGTCTGGATTTATTGTTGAAAGGAGCACAGTAGATTTTCATAGTATTAAGATTAAATATTGAGGAGGATTGTGATATAGTTTGACATTGTCACTTTTCTTAGCTGCACTGCCTTATGAACTTACTCCCTAAAATGTTCCATTTATATTTTTCAGTCACCTTTAAGCTTCTGATACATTTCATTCATTGAAATCACAAAATGATCATTTTGTGTAACTACCTTTTCAAATGTATGTCAGGTTATCCTGGAGCTCCACCAACCATGCCACAGCCAGGCGCACCTGTTTCCATGCCGCAACCAGGCGCACCTGTTTCAATGCAGCAACCAGGTGCACCACCTGGTTCCATGCCTATGCAGATGGCACCTCTCCCAAGGCCTCCAACACTACCACCTCCAACATCTGGAGCCCCTGGTGCTCCCATTCCCAACAGTGGGGCGCCTCCAGCCATGTACCAAGCAAATCCACCACCGCCTGCAGGCCTGGCTTCTGGTGCTCCTCCAGCTCCACCGATTGCCCCGCAGCCATCATTTTCCTACGCACAACCATCTGAAGGCAGCCACTAAATCTTTGATTATGTTTCTCAGGCACTCAGGAAGCATATGAAGTAAGCCACATAAAGGTTGCCCTTAGAAAGCTGATGCTGTATCCAACTGATATCGTTTCTGTATGCCTGTCATTTGAACTTGAGTGCTTCTTAAGAGAAGCTGCCTGTAAGTTTATTAGGTACACTTGGGGTTGTTATTCACCTTGATGTGAGTTTAACTATTGGAGGTCAATGATTTCCACTCTTGTGCGGCATGGGATGTTCTTTCTCTATTTTCCTTTCATTTCTCCCTTTTCTGATAAACAGCATGGGATTCTTAAACTCAAATGCTGCATTTCTTATGTTTGTCACCTTATGACAAGGAATGCTCGCAAAATGTTCTGGTGTTCACTGTCCCTGGTATAGCCTGTCTAAGGGTCCACTCAAATAGGAGTTTGTTCTAAAGCTATGTATGAGAGAACAACTAGTGCTACCATCTCCACAATGGGAACAAACGGAATGAAATTAAACTCTATAGAAACAAAGAAAGTTATGGTCTGTAACTCAGGGATTTTACATTACTTATGAAGTTATTCTATTGATGTCTTTTCGGATACCATCAGTAGAGCATATACCGCCGCTGACGTCCACTCCGTCTGGTTTCAGAGCATCCATTCTTGCTTTTGATGCATGACATTTGGAACTTCTGCCAGTTGAACCCCTTCCCACTGTAAATTGAAAAGGGTCGTGTGTGTCATATTTGGAAAAAGGGGGAAATATGTACATTAGCAAGCATCTGATCCAAGATAACTACTAACAATAGAGTAAGGCTGATCGTGTAAGGCTGACTCCAACGAGGATACACATACTTTGATACCCATTTTTGGATTCGGGTTTCGCAGTGGGCCAGGCTAGGCAGCCCACAGCCGTTGTCTCCAACGTGGTACCGTAAATGGGTATGGGTTCCGATCGGCGGTTCGTTCGCGGCAAGGAGGGAGAAATTCCGAAATTGTTGCCACTGCCGAATCCCTCTCGAAGTCCTCCGCCACCGGTGATTCCTGCTCCTCCGCTTCCGCCGAATCCAGCTGAAAGTCCTCATGTGTCGAATCCAGCTGAAAGTCCTCATCCGCCACCGGCGATTCCTGCTGGAAATCCTCCACTTCCTCTGATTTGCAGCGCCGTCCGCCAATTGAACCCAGGTTCGTGCACCCCTCTTGAGTCGAAGCTCCAGTGGTCGCATCTCAGAAACTAATTCACCAAATCGTTGTGCTCCTCGACGCGCTCCGCTGCCGGTCAGATTCATGGGTGGCTGCTTCGGAAGAAAATCCCGAAATCGTTCTTCGACACCCTTCGTTGGTGAAGCTCATGTTTTTGCGTGGTTGCATCCGAGTCGATCCGAAGCTCTAGTGGTTGCAAGTCTGGGTTGTGGCTATGGCGTGCTGGTACGTGAAAATGCCAAGTTGTGGGTCTGCCGCAACTTCATCATGGAAGGAAGAGGAGCCCCGAGCAGTAGCAGCTGTGGTTGCAATTTTGGGAACCAAGAGGCTCTGGGGAGGCTCGGTTCATGGCCACAAAACAAATGACCGAGACCGCATGGGTGGTGACAAATGGTTGCACAATGATTACTTTGTTGAGAGGCCACTCTACAACGCTGAAAGTTTCCGTAGGAGGTAATGACCACTCTTCATATGGAATGACTTGGTTGTTCATTGTAAATCTTTATTTACATAGGTTTATGGTAATAACCAATGGAATAATTTGTTCAACAGATTTCGTATGCGCATGAGTCTCTTCCTCAAGATAGTTGATCAACTGAGCTCAGTAAATGACAAATTCAAACAGAAGAGGGATGCATCTGGCAAGCTTGGGTTCTCGGTAAAACAGAAGTGTATGGTTGCCATTAAGATGCTTGCCTATGGTGGAGTAGCAGCTGGTCATGATGATGGCATTCATATGGGTGAGAGTACAATCCTTGAGTGTTTAAGGGAGTTTGTTAAGACAGTGATATCAATTTTTGGACCACAGTTTCTTCGACCACCAAATGAAACTGATTTGGAACAAATACTAGCAGCAAATCAGGCAAGAGGTTTTCCTAAGATGTTGGGAAGTATAGATTGTATGCACTGAGAGTGGAAAAACTGGCCCACAACTTTGGCTGGTATGTATAAGGGGCACAAGGGCAAGCCAACCATAATAGAGAGGCACTAGCAACACAAGACCTTAGGATATGGCATGCATATTTTGGGCTTCCGGGGTCTCACAACGATATTAACGTCTTGCAACGTTCTCCTGTTTTTGATGAGCAAATGGGAAAACACCCCCTGTTGAATTCAATGTTAATGGGAACACCTACACCCTTAGGTATTATTTGGCTGATGGGATTTACCCTTATTGGGCAACGTTGGTGAAGACCATCAGTGCCCCTATTAGCAACAAACAGAAGGTGTTTGCAGGGCAGCAAGAGGCATGTCGTAAGGATGTTCAGAGAGCTTTTGGGGGTTCTCCAAGCAAGGTGGAAGATATTGCATGGGCCAGCTCGGTTATGGAGTCAAAAGGACCTCAATTCCATAATGCGTGCATGTATCATCCTTCACAACATGGTCATAGAGGATGAGCATGGAATTTATCTGCCTGAAGTGCATATGTCTGAGTGGTCAGGTGCATGTAACCCTCCAATAACACAAGTAGGTGCCAATTCTGGAATTGAGGAGTTCATAGATGCCCTCTCAGTGATTCAGGACAAAGAAACTTCAGCACTCCTGAAATCTGACCTTGTGGAGCACATGTGGGTACCTTATGGCTGTAACTCAGGACCTTTCACACCTAATGCAACAGCCTAATGTATTCTGAACTATGTGTACTTTTGTGGATAGCATATATGTATGCTGTTGGTAGAAAGCAATATATGTACTCTAAACTATATGTGCTTTTGTGGATAGCATATACGTATGATGTTGGTAGCAAGCAATATATGTACTCTGAACTATGTATGTTTGTGTGGAGTTCATGCATATTTGGTTTTAGTTTATAAAGAACTATAATCACCAATTTGATCTGTACCAGCTTGACAAGGCGTGTGCATTGAAGTAACATACATATGTTCAGGAAACGTTACAAGTCTTAACAACAGTTGCACATGATAACACTAGTACATGATAAAGTCTTAACAACATATGCACATGAAAAGTCTTAAAAATTGTACTACAACACAACTTGACTACAAAAATACAACATCAGTTGACGTTACTTGGAGGAATGTCGATTCCCCTACGCTCCATGATCTGTCGCTGCATGGCGACTTAGCATGCCTTCACTTGTGCAGCAAGCTTCTCTAAATCTGCTCCCATTATCCCTACCTCAGCAGTTAAAAGTTGTGCTTCGCTTTGTTTCTCTCTGACCTCAATGTCCTTCTTAGTCAAGCTAAGTTGTTCTTCCTTCAACTTGGTCTGAACCTCCATATCTTGCTTCTGCAGGTCATACATCATCTCTCCAAGCTTCATTTTATTTCCCTTGAGGTTCAAGCTCTCTTCCATCTGCTGGTCTTGCTTGACCTCAGATTTCTCACTTCTTTCGTTCAAGTGTTCCAACACTTCCATAGCTGTGCTAGAAGAGGATGCATCTCCTGCAGCCCGTGACCTCCTTCGCTTAGCAGTATCTCTACCTCCTAGTCGTGGTGGGTCACAATTGTCATTTCCATACTCCACAGGTATTTCTGGGCAGTTGGCTTGAGATGGTTGGGGTGCTTTACCAGGTGCATCTCTTGTGTTGAGGTCTACCAGTCTATCATTCTATTTTGGCTCGTTGTGAAGTAGCTTCCATCAATGCATGAACATAAATGTCTCTATCTTCTCATACATGTTGACAGCATCATCGATCTAGTGTGAAAGAAAGGAGCTGATATGAGGCCGCAAAAATGATCACAAATGAATATTAACTGAAGTATATAAAATTATAGTGCTCCACAATACCTTGTCTTGTTCATTCTTCCCGCTCTCATTTCTCCTGTCAATAGCTGATTTCAGGCCACAAAATCTATTCACGGCCTTTTGGATAACAACCTAGCGATGTTGAATGGCTATCTGACTTCTGTGCCAACCTTCAGGCTTATGCTCATTGAAGTAATCATGTATTCGTTTGTAGTAACCACCACTGCTTTGGTTTACTCCTAAAATTATTCATAGTTGGGTTAGAATCAAAACAATACATTTTACAAATAATATACAATTTTAGATGCTAACATGAAATTGGGTCCTTACTGACATTTAGGGAGGCTGAGCATATGACAATGTCTTCTTCCTTTGTGAAACCTCCCCTACGTCTGGAAACTTTCTTTGGCTTAGCAACTTTTTTGCCTTTGCTTACTGCCATGGATATCTCATTGCTCTGTTTATTTGAACTATCCATTTGTGTTCCAATTCCCTACAATTACAATTCAGTCATGATTTTACAGTCTTGTATATGCAGATGTATGTCTGAGGCATAAACTAACATTTCTTGACATGGAAAAAATACCTCTAAAGGGTCCAGGTGTCGTAGGGATGCCGCAAGACGGTAATGCCTGTGGGGGACGGTCTGCCTCGCCACTCCAGAAATCGCATTAGGTGGTGTCGTGTTAGGCGATACCGACTAGCACACACATAAATGAATCCAAGATATACACAAGTGTGTATTAAAAAACAAATCTATTTTACAAATAATAATGTACATTCTAATGTACAGCAGCGGAATATACAATCAAAGTTACAGCGGAAATACAACTCTGATCACTCTCACGAACCTAGCTAAGAAGCAAAGGAGTTATCTTGCCCGAGGATAACACTTTCTAGCAGCAGAAAATTGACTCGACGGCGAGCTGGGTTTCTTGTGACCATGCAGCCAAGAATAGCGTTGTAAAGCTTAACCCTTCGTGATATACGATGAATTACCTGTAAAATAACAACTCTGCAAGAGTGAGCATGATGGCTCAGCAAGACTTAATCGTCTCTCCTAAGGCACGCAATTCTATATGAAGGTAACTTAAGACATAAACATGTAAGTTGTATAAGGACTCGTCTACAAGTTCATCCTTAATTTTTCAGATTTTAGCCATCATAGTAATGACCTTGCGCCGAGCAACATTGAACTCTACAATCAAATAAAAAACGCTTCATTCCAATGTTACTTGTCTCAAGATAGAAAATAACTTTAATTTGCTCTATCTCTACTTCATATATGGTTATCATGCAATTCAATTTATCATAACAGCATATAAACTTGCAAACTGTTGTCACACAACTTTAATTACTACGTCACAACACAGTGCAAGCGGTACTCATATCCTCAAGGGACGGTGATTCAAATCAAACATTGCCCGTCTTACTCGGCACATACGCCCGCCTCTGAAGTCCCAATCTGATGTCCTTTGTTACATTGTATGTGGCAACCTTACACAGGACACCAGACTGTAGAACCGGTCGCGCTGTCTCAGGCTCATAAGTCTAACGAGACGATGTGATATGCCTCTACAATCCAGTTAACCTGGTACATCGGTTTTCTAGCTCCCATATACCAATAAGCATCCGGTACACAACTCAATACTTGCTCAGTGGGGCCGAACACGAGAGCGGTCCTTAACCGACACAGGAAGAGCTAATCGACTAAGACCCGTCTTGTCGCTGCCTACACTCTCTTCTCAGTCTCATCTTTCGAAACATAAACTTTAGTTTGCTTCTTAAACCATAACCGTGTGATCCCGAACTATAGATCGCGAGTAGATTCCAACTACTCGACTTCTACCGGATGTCATAACCTATTTAGCATGACAATAGTCTACAGTGGGTAAAACTTACTCTACCCTTGACTCCAGGTTTTATTTGGTCATGCATTTGAAGTATAAATCGTTCCTGACCTAATGCACAAACAAACTCTACTCATAGTAGTGAACAAAATAAAAACTTTATAAAACAATTTAAATGCAAACCGGAGTTTGCCTTTGTTTTGCGGGGGACTAAAGTCAGATATAATATTCAATTAGCTAATAATCACTTGAGACTTAATCACTCGCTCTTCTTGCTCCTTGATCACAACTTTACTTGCTTCCCAATGCTCCATGTAAATCCCTACACGTTATGTTGTATATGCACTTAATTAAATGACTTTGCTATCTTTAGTTACAAGATGGAGAACAGAATTCTGGTTAGAGCTAGAATTGAAAGGATCCTAGTTGATGAAGGTTGGTTGGTAGGGATGAAAACGGTTGGATACGGTCGGATAAAAGGCTAAAAACCGTTTTCATATCCATTTTTCTATTTCGGAATCGGAGTCGGAAACGGTATTATCGGATTCGGATTCGATATCGGATAGTTTGAATATATCGGAAACGGATCAATCGAATCGGAAACATATCGATATCGAATGAAATCGGAATTTTTTTTCGGAAACAAATTTTCTAATACCACGTTATATAAGACATAATATCAACATTCATCACATTAAATACTACATCCACATATCACACGAACATACTCATATAACACATATAATTGAAGTTTGGAAAGAATAACACATAATTCAAATAATAAGTCCAGAAATGACATATATGTCTTACATCAAGTTCACACATAGTTCATACATATAGTTTATAACTCGTACATAGTTCAAATAATTACACATAGTTCAAATCATAATTTACCCAACTCATCGTATTCATTCATCACATCCAGATCGCTCTCTATTTCCTCATTCTATAAAACAATGAAGAGAATAATTAAATAACTATGTCAGTTGATATACACTAATAATGTTTCAAATTCTATTCAAATAAACAAACCAGATCTGTAACAGTAGTCATTGTCTCAACAACTTCAAGATCTTCAACAATAGAAGCAATACTCTTATGATCTAAAAAAGATGCATACAACAAAGCACTAAGCAGTTAAAACCCCACAGAATGCAAAAGGCTAAGTAATAAACTCATATCACATTTTCTGGCTCTTGCAACCCAATTTTTAGTACAAATCAAAGCTTGTATGATTTCAGGGTCAAGACGATTGCGGTATGGATCGACCACACGTCCATCGGCACTAAAGGCAGATTCTGAGGCAACTGTTGATACTTGTATGGCTAGCACATCACGAGCCATTTATGATAGAATTGGATATTCCTTTGTCTGATTCTTCCACCATGCTAAAATGTCAAAAGGTCCATTATGCTTCAAGAGTGGTTGAACCATATATTTGTCCATGTCATTTGAGCATTCTACATCAGCAGAATATGACTCATATAGGAATTGTGCTAACTCTTCATCTTCAGTGTCCGCAAACAAATCAGATGTCTTAGTTTCTGGTGTCTTCTTTGTAATTGCAGGTGAGTGTGTAACATAAAATTGATACATTTGCCTCAATATATTAACAAATTCCTCAACCCTAACATGGTATAGCACATCACTATAAAACTTTCGCGTAAAACTCTATTAGTTTTCTCTTGAACCTTAGAAAGAAGAAGATATATCTCATTTCAGCTAGTTGTTTACTTCCTAATATTTAATATTATGATAAAAGATGAATTCTAACATACCTTGGATCAATAAAACTTGTCACTGCAAGAGCCACATTTGATTTCTGCCAATATTTCTCAAACTTTTTACTCATAGGAATGGCCATCTCACGAATAGTGACATCTTCATTTGTAGTCCACTCGGCAATCACTGTTCTAATCTCACAAAAGCCTTGGTAAAACAAGTTTACAGTTGGATATAAAGTGCCAGAAAGAAGCTCAGTTAAATCATAAAATTTCTTTAAGGCATGACACAATGTATTGGCTTTGATCCACTCAGCATTAGACGGACATATGTGTTCATACCTACGTCGATCAGTTGTCTTGAGCCTCATAAAAGCATCCTACAAAAGAGACACCATGCAATTAAGAAATATAATAATATAATAATTCAAGTAAATTGACGAGTATAAGAGTATAAGAATTTGACCTTGTAGTATAAAGCATCCCTCAACATCAAAAAAGTTGAATTCCACCTTGTTGAGACATCAAGTAAAATACCCTTATCGGTTTTCAAACCACACTCAATTGCATGCTTCATTAATTCCTCCCATTGTTGTGGAGACCCCTTGACAACTAGGACTAATGACTTAACATTTTCAATTGTTCGAGAAATCACACTTAGACCATCTTTAGCAACTAAGTTCAGAATATGATTAGCATATCTCACATGAAAAAAAGCACCATCACACACTAAAGAAGCACCTCCATTTGTCTTTGAATCAGTAATTATATCTTTCACCGCTACTTTATTTGCTGATGCATTGTCTAGAGTTAATGAAAGCAATTTCTTCTCAAGGTTCCACCTAACCATGCATTTAGTAAAAGATTCATACAACTTTTGTCCTGTGTGTCGTCCTTCTATATGAAAGAAATCAATAATCCTCTTCTGATATGCCAATCATCATCTATCCAATGTGCCGTGACACACATGTATCCTTTGTTTTGGTTTGAAGTCCACATATCCATTGTTGTACTGAATCTACACTAAAAAGTCTTAAGGTGTGCATACAATTTACTCTTTTCATCAAAGTATATATCCATGATTTCTTTTCTAACAGTTATGCGAGATTTGATTGGTAAGCTAGGATGCAAAGATTTGAGGAAGTCCACAAGATATTCATGCTCGACTATATTAAATGGATACTCATGCATGATAATTGCCAAATTAAACTTCTTGATGCTCATTTCTGGATCATACCTGTATGGTTCAACATAATGCATGCCCTTTTCACAATCCTTTCCAGCTGCTAACTGTTGTTGACCTTTCACAACACTATGTGCATTCTTTAAATGTGTCCAAAACCTAGATGTTCCCATGGTGCTCTCACATCTATACTTTGACTTGCACTTCGGAAAGTTACAAGACGCCCATTTCTCTTTATACTCCTTGCCCTCAATTATTATAGTCGTATCCTCTTTGGTAAAATATTGCCACACTTGTGATGTTCTCTTCTTAGGCATCTTTGCATCTTTTTCATCATCATCATCACTAAGATTAACTTCATTGCTCCCGCTAGTCGGTGTCGTTGCAGCTATATTTATACTTGAAGAAGATGTTGCTACATTGCTACTTCCAATAGATATTCCTGCACATGACCAAGCAATAGTATAACAACGTGTGAACATATAGCTAATCTTCAAATTATTCATTATGTCACTCATCAAACATGAAACATCTAAGTTATTACCTGTTGTTCGGCAATTCACGGACGGTGGAGGTGGTGGAGGCTCTAAAAAGACGAGGTGTTAGAACTGATTTTGGAGCCGAGGTATTGCTGGGTACCTCATTGTCTTTAGTGGGTGCATTAGAGGCCATTATAAATCTTTTGACTCTAATTGATTGATCAAAGTATCAAACAATGCATTCAAGCATATACATCACTGCAAATTGTTTAACAAGAGAGAGGAGAATGGAGAGGCTCCGGCACACGTGAATGAAGAGTGGGCGAGTGGCAGCAAGCGATGGGGCCTCGGTTCGGTGGCTCAGGGGCGGCGGCTGGCGACGGGGCCTCGGTTCGGTAACTCACGGGCAGCCGGGGCCTCGGGGGCGGCGTCGTGGCAGTCACCGGTCAGCGACAGAGGCTTGGCCGCTCAGGGGCGGCGGTCACCGGTCAGATGACAGGGGCTCGGCCGCTCGGGAGTCGGGGGCGGCGGTCGGCGACGGGGCGGGCCTCAGGGGTGGCCGCCGGTGATGGGGCCTCGACCCTCGGGGTGGCGGCGGGGGGGCCAGCACGTCGGGGTCCTCCTCGCTCCTCGGGGAGTAGGCCAGTCGGGGCCGGAGGGCGGAGGACATCGAGCGGGTCAGCGGGACACGAGAGGCTCTTGGGGTCGGGGTCGGGGCCGGTCGGCCGGAATCCCAGCAATCGGAGGGCGCCGGCCGGAGGAGAACGGCGGCAGGCGGCGGGGATTCAGGAGTTGCCGAGTTGGGGGTGGGAGCAGGCGGCGGCTGATGTGAGGCTGCAGCCTATAGGGTGACCGGGCGGGTTAGGGTTAGGTTAGGTAGAAAATGGGCTAAGGCCCAAAATATTAGTTGGGTCGGATATCTGATTTAGACAAATTCTGATATATCCGATCAAAAACGGATATCCGACAAAACGGACGGATATGTGATAAAACTATTTCCGATCCGATATCCAAAATCAAATATCCGAATCCGAATCCAAAAAATATCCGAAAAAAAATAGATGGATCGGATATTTTCAAAAACGATACCGGATGGATCGGAATATATCCGATCCGTTTTCAACCCTATTGGTTGGGTAATTGGATCAAGCACTAAGTGGTTTTTTCTAATTGTTGCATTTTCAACTAAGAAAGGTATATAGAAACATACTCATCTAGAGCTTAGATTCATCTGAGAATTTTCATGTGAGTTCCTTGTCACAAGAAAACATTCTAGACCAAAATTCAGAACTTTTCAATGAGTAGTTCATCCAGAACAATTCACTAATCATTTAGGCAAAAAGGAATTAATTCTGAAGTAATTTGCATGTTCATGCAAAACCAAGTGAACTAAAATTTCATACATAGTTCAGGGAGCATGCATGAA
Organism: Neostapfia colusana; assembly: GCA_030760725.1. Taxonomy (NCBI): domain Eukaryota; kingdom Viridiplantae; phylum Streptophyta; class Magnoliopsida; order Poales; family Poaceae; genus Neostapfia; species Neostapfia colusana. The sequence continues at coordinate 3,666,818 of JASWHV010000014.1, read as the reverse complement.
TTTTTCCTAGTAATTTTTGAAGCTAGTAATTGCCCAGAATGGATTTTTCAAAGTGTAAATATTTTCTAAAAAAGTTTCTGGACCACTTTGAGCACAGCAGCTTTTTACTCTGAATTTTCATACTCAAATCAACTCTAAAATTTATCAGGAGTTCCATAATATACTAAGGAATATTCTGGCAAAATTTAGCGATTTTTGGATGAACCTAACCTCAAAAATTCTTTTACTAAAAATTTTCAAAGAAATTTTTCAGAATTTATTATGACTTTCATATAATTAGGGGTTCCTATTTGGATATATCTTTCCAAGATGAATCTAACCTAATTTGAATCACCCGATTTGGAGTTTCCTAGCAAAAGTTATGAGTGTATCTAAGTTTGAATTGTATTTGAAAATTCTGTTTAAAGTTAAATGAAGGTTTGAGTCACTGACAGCATGGTCCCACCGTGTCATCCCTTACCTCCAGCCAGAACTGCTCTGTTTCTCAACTAAAGTGGTGTTCTTTTGGTGAGCCTCGTTGTCCCTGCTCCCCCAGCTATCTTTGCCCCTGATTTCTGCTGCTATGGCCTAAGATTGCATGAGAAACAAATTGGTGAGGTCGTCCCCAGCTGAAACAACCCGGAAAACATGCCCCAATGATGGCAGCGGTTCTCCCAACTCCGGCGAGGTCGTGCTCCATGTAGGAGGCACCAAATCTTGCACCACTTTGTCCTAGAGAATCAGTGGAGTATGGAGATCACCGTTCTAAATGCAAATCAGCAAGAAATCAATTGGAAATCACTTCTCCACGGAGAGCTAGGGTTGCAGCAGTTTTGTAATGGGGATAAAATGGAAATTCCAATTCTATGGTGCATAATTTTTGGGGGAATTTAATTCTATAGCTTCACAACAGAGAGGTTCTTCAACGTGCTCAACAACTGAAATTCGCATAGAACTCGACGATCGTTGGACGAAACTCAAATTAATTTCGCAGACAGCTACTAGGCACCATGGCGCACACAAAACTCAATTGGAGTGTGGCTTGAAATGTCTTGGCTGAGCTGTCCACGGTGAACTGCAAACTTCGGTTTGTTTGGTCGCCGTGGAGAAAAAGGCAGAGGAGCTTCAATTTTTGCAGCCAAGGAGTGAAGAGGGCGTGACATAGGGCGGCCAAGGAGGTCTCTAGCACGCCCCAAAGCAGCCTGGAGGTGGCAGCCACGCTGCCCCTCGGTGGAGGGCATGCCGAGCAGAGCACTTCGGTGCTCTGTCTCTAGTCACCCCCTTGCTGACAGGTGGGCCTCACTTCTCTCCCTCTTATCTTCATAATTCCAATTAAAATAGCATTTGTGCTCCAAAATTGATACAGATTGGCAGGGTAGAAGATAAGAATATGAGGAATCCATTTGTGCTTTCAAACTTGCCAATTTATCATGTTCAGTTTGGAATTCAAATTTGGTTTGAATTTCCTTCTATGTGGAGGCACAAATTGTTGATAAAAAATGCTCCAATTTGGAGAGAATTGACAGCAAGTTAATGTGAACTTATCAGTTCAAATATGCAATAATCTTACTTGTTGACATGAGCTAATCTACCCATGGTGTTTGAACAAACCTATAGGTTGAAACATTCAAATGAATACTTGAACTAGTTTTTGCTGAGCACTCACGTGCATAACCATGCCTAAAAAGTTTTTGTAAGGTCTATTTTATTGAATTTGAAATCTAGCTTTATTCATAATTCAAGTTTTGCATTTACATTTTTGGGACTTTTACAATGCCCACCCATCATCGTCAAAAAGATTGCTATGCCCGTGACTCCCCATCAGGTGTAACAAATGGATTATTTTGAATCCACTGCTAATATCCAGAACTATGGTTGTTCATCTACAGTTAGATCTTGAACCAAAAATAAGTTAGACTAGTGTGACAGTTCTAACAAAAGCCGACCAATCTCTATATCGACAAGATTTGGAGGAGATTTGGAGCGGAGGGATTTGGGCGAGATTTGCGTCTTGCTCCAACATTTAGTAGATCTGTGGAGGCACAACTCGATTTTGTGTCGGATTCGGGGACCAGTCGCAATGAGATTTGGGGGAGAAGGGTCATCGATTCATACCTCCGACGGTAGCTCTGCCGCTGAGCCCTCACGACCACGCTGCTGCTAAGCCCTGCCCGCGCTTTTGGTCCTCCCCGCCGGATCCTACCCGCGCTCTTCCTCGCCGCCGTTGAATCGCCGAGCCTGGTCCACACTCTTCCTCGCCGCCCTGAATCGCCGATGCTCTGTTCTCACATAGTCGCTCCGGTCGTTGGTGCATAGAAGGGAATCCATATTTGAGTTAGGTTGAAGAAGCACCTAAATGAGTCTTAACTTTAGCTAACCGATTGGAGATGTTTATATTGTGCTACAGTACCACTTTAATACCCATTTTGAGTTTGGGTCTCCATCAGTCTAAGGTCGTTGTATCTAGCCATGAAGCCATCTCGATCACAGCTCTTTAATGCAAACGCTTTCCAGAGCGGTTGCAGGCCAGAGGCCACCTAACTTGTGTCCTTGCATCAGCCGCTGCTTCATCCATCCAGTGCCATTCCATTCGCGCCCGCGTCAGGCTGGGCTGCTCGGTGTCTGACCTCTCGGCCAGCCATTCAAATATTCAACACCATTCTGACAGAAATATGCGCAGAACGCATGGCGTTACATTGCACAGATTATGGGCAAGAACCTAAGCAACAATTTCCACAGGTTTTGAGGAAAAATACACGTTCTTTACAATATACTCTTGGAGTATGCATTGGTTATTTTCAATGATAAATAAATTTGCTCACTTCCAACTAGTTTTTTTTTGTAACGAACAAATGTACGGGGGCTTAAGTTACATCAACCCAGATGAAATCAAGAAACTGTAAAAAATTACCGGAAAATATTTTTCAAATGTCACGACTCTTCGAACATAGTTGTATTATTATTGTATATACCATCTACCTTTACAACCAGAATCAAGTATATATATAGCTCCGTAGAAACATCTTGGCTCAAACGAACAAAGCATACATCCCATGTGCACCTCGCCAAGCTACCAACATCAGGCCACGTTTTAATAACTCAGACCACACAACGTACAGACCAACAGCTATGTATCAGCCAGAACCAAGACAAGTCAACCATGCATGCAATCCTCAAGTCAAGTTCCAGGATGAATTGATCGTTGGTCTAGTTCTGCTTCTTGTCTTTTGGTGCAGCCCTCGGAATCTTGCTCAGAACCTTGGAGTCCAGGACCTTGTACTGCTTGCAGAGCTCTGCCTGCGCCTTCGCAGCGAAATCGTCCACCTTGTCCTGGTACTTGTGGTATAATATTGGCACCGAGTGCAGCATCAAGGCCGCTGTTTAGCAGATTCATGTTGTCAGTTAATTATAGTAGTAGCGGAGAATCGTAACAACAGAAGTTCTGGAGAGTAAAGACCCACTACCAGCGTATATCAGGGTGAGGAAGTTGCAGAGGCTTCCAATTTCTGAAAGTATCCAGAGGGCAACGATTACCTGAAACATGGGAACAATAATTTGGATAGGATAAAGTTCTGAACTGTCACGGAAAAGAAAGAAAGAAAAAAAGAACTGGTTCGTTGTTATACCCCAAGAAACTTCATAAGGTCATGGCCCATAGCAATCTCACGCAGCAAGCCAAGTGTTCTGTTGATGTCAGTACGCAATGCTAGCGCAATGTTCACAGCAAGATCTTCAGGTATATGCACCTCAGGAACATCAGGAGGACTCCTGAAGTGTAATAGATGAAGTTAGCAAGCCCACTCATCGTCAAGCGCATCGCATACAATTCCAAGTGTTTATTGCTCACTTCTTGATGAAGACAGTGGCATTGGACCACAGGAACAAGATGGCCAGTGCACCAATGAGCACGTGAGATATCAGAGTCAGAAGATGGTAATCAGCAACTTCAAACAGAACCCACAGGACGGTTGCACCACCAATGACTGCAGCAGAGATCTTCTTGTCTTTCCATAACAGGATATCAGCAGCTTCACAAAGGAATACAGTCGAGAGGTTGATTAGATATAAATAGAAAAAGAATACTAAAAGTTAAGATTATGCAACAGATAGTTTGAAGTACATTTAGAAAACTGATTAATACTGTTCTGGGATATTTTTCAAAAGAAAACTTATTTATTCTCCATTTTACTGTTATATCTCCAAGGCCATGAAGTGATGTATGTCCCTTTGAACCTCAGTCATCCTTGTCATCTTCCCACTTTAATGCAAATTTGAAATAAATTCCATTTCTTTAAACTCTTAAGCCTTTGTAAATAAAACTTCTATATTGCTACTACCATTCCCCCATTTAATTTTTAATAGTTAAAGGCATTAAAAATTCGTTAACACTGACATGAAACAATATAGCAAATAGGTGAACAATGAATCATATTATACTCTAATATTTTATTCTCTTAAGTGGAATAGCATGGACATCACCAAATCCCCTCACAAGAGCCTAAACATTGCCAAATTAAGTGGTCCACATAACTTAGAAATTCAGCATGCCAACAGAACCGAGGACCGTCCTCAATGAGAGGAGTCGCTTTAGGTATATTCTATTTCTAGGACTTAGTTGAATAAAATCTCTCCTGATCTAAACAGGTCATCACATTGAATTACGACACTACTGTAGCTGTCGAACAGAAATTGGAACCTTGATTGACAGTAGGAAGAAAACTAAATATATGTAAAACTCTCAACTTTTCCACCCTGAAAGTCACGATAATTTTGTGACCTTTTACGATTACTTATCATTGGTTATTTGGGAAGCTGCTTGCGTAATTGACTGGTAAACTATTAAGCCAAAAAGAGAAATGCTAAGTTAAGCATGCAGAAGAGAACCAACGTTTCACGAATGTTTTAATACCCAAATCCCAACGGCAACAGATCCATAATATCACAGTTTGAGTTCATCGCTACGCTATGCCTAGTTTTGTGTTGGACTACATGATCACGGGCACCCAATTAAATTGAATTTTGAAGAACTAGAATCGAAGTTTCACCCAGTTTACTAAGAATAAACTTTAGTGAACCTCAAATGGCACCTGCTTGTGCTCTGAACAACAACGGCGGCAGCAGCAGCAGCAGCAGCAGCAGAGGCTTGGCACCAATTCATAGGTCGGAAGGGAATCAACTACTATGCCTGTCGCAACGAACAACCTAAGCACCAATTGACTAGGAAGTTCAGTAAAACCGTGCTGCGGGACTCAAGAACCGCAACTGCACAGATTATACCCATCTCGAGAAAACCCTCGCAGACTAATGAGGAACACCGAAATCCCGCCCTAAAAAGCAGTCAACGGGCGACGAGGCACGAGGGGGAAATCACAGAAAAAGTCCATACTTTTACCACCACCGAGAGCCTTGTGCACGGACTTGTCCTCCCCGAAGGGCCAGAACCCCCGGGGCCTCGCTGCCGGCGACGCCCTCTCCTCCGAGCCGCCGCTCTTCGGCGAGGCTGCCGCCGCGGCCGCGGCGGGCACCTCCTCCGTGTGTCCGGCCATGGCGGCGTGAGGATGGTCTCGATCACCAGTTGGTGGAGCGGGTTGCTCTCCTCGCCCTCGGTGCGCTGACGCGGCTGCTCTTCGGCTCCTACGCCTCGTTCTGCTTCGGCCGGGTGTTCTTTGGCTGACGAAGCAGGGGAGCCGTAGCGAGGGGGATCTTCTGCGGGCATCCGGCCAAACGTGGCGGGGCTAGCGTGCGCGTGCCAGTCCACAACGTACTACGTGGCAGGCAGGCAGTGGCGTTGTGAAAGAGAGATGGAAATCTTTTGGATTCTTGGGAAAGTTGAGCTGTTCTTGGGTCGGTGAACACTCTCTATTTTAAAATATATGATGTTTAAATAACTAATTTAATTCAAATTAACAATCTAAGCACGACTAGAGGGCCAAGGGCGCGGGTGGTTGGAAGAGTGGCAGGAGAATGGCAAGTGAAGTAGCAGACAAGTGTAGTAAGTAGTAAGTGGTTCGGTCATGGAACTCGAAATGGGATTAATTCCCCAACATTATTAAGTTACATGATGACATTGGGAGCTTTGTATTGTAAGGATTGAGCTGACTCGCAAGCTGAAAGGGGTCGGAAGGGGTCATTTAAGCTATCTTTGCAAGTTTTGTATTGTAAGGATTTAGCTAGAAATTTGGGTTTTTTGGTAGTTAATCATAGGATTCACAATTTAAGCTATCTTTTTTGTGTGTGCAAATAGACCACCAGCTTTTCAAGACACTTGCAAATAGATTGATACGCAGTCATGTCCAAGGCATACCTGACTGGATCACGGATCTTTTACAACTTTAACGCTAAGAAACTCAAACAAGAAATGCACCATATATTTATATAAAGCGTAGTCAAGCTAACATAATGAAGATGACGATTCAAAGAGCAAGATGCAGAGTGCTTGGTGGAATGCGCTATCTCGCACACTATTATTACTTTCATCGACGGCATACTAGTAATAAGCAACATAAGACGGTGTGACGGTGAGAGGCCTGTACTATGATGGCAATAAAAAAAAAAGAAAATTACACTTGTTACAACGGCTTCACCAACAAATGCCCATCACCCGCCATCTAAATTATAACATCCCCGGGTGTTCTGTCAACTCTTATGAAACAGTTGCCTGGATACGCTGCCCCAGACCATATACCGCAGCCTATGCTTTCAGAATGATGAATAATGTACAACTCATGTTCTCCTGTTCCTCTCCCTATTCCAATCACCTGCAGATCCTAGAGATGATGCCAATGTTGCTTTCCTCAACTTCTGCTGATTCTCATACTCCTTCTCAAGCTGTGCCTGCGATGACACCTGGCTTGGAAGCCTTCCACCATTGCCATGAGGTTGCCTTGTATCAAGCATGAATCCCCTTTCAGACCTGACAGGAGATGCACCGTCTTCAATAGGAACAGGCCACCTGATAGAACCCTTACCAGGGTTGTTCATCAGGCGTGCAGAATCATTCTTCCTGTCAACTATTTTCTTGGATGACTGATTGTTTCCGTTACGGGCCGCATCACTATTTCGAGAACCTGATGAGCTCTCAGCTGTACCAAACGGGGATGAGGGCCTGCAGGACTTCATCGCCTTTTCAGATGGCGATTTTGGCCACTTAATCGTCTCATTACTGTAGCCTTGGGCACTCCACTGTTCAGTGCTTCTTCTCATATCACATAAGATCTCTGCAGCACGCACTGTCCTCGGTGAAGCTGCTTGCGAAGATATCACAAAGTCACCAGAGATGTAAGAAACAGAAAATGGCAAACACCAAAAAAGATGACCTAGAAATACTACTACAGAAGCATTGGGAATCTTCAGGCTTTAGAGCACCTAGCTTTGTGCTAGGAATTCTTAGGACTTCCAGTATGACTTAACTTGAATGTCTTGCATTCGAACACAGAACGATATGTAATTGATTAAAAAGGATGTAGAGTCAAAACATTGTAGGTTATCACTATAATGTTGAGTTCGTAAGACAATCCAGAAAGCTCAAAAAAAGGGCATACCCAGTGCTGAAAGCTCCCACACGTTGTGGGGTCTGGGGAAGGGAATTTCTAGGCAGCCTTCCCCTTGCTTATTTTGCAAGGAGGCTGATTCGAACCCAGGACCTCCAGGACACAAGTGGAGAGACTCTACCACTGCGCCAGGCCTGCCCTTCACAATCCAGAAAGCTCAAAGACAAAAAAAGTTGCCCATTTAACTTTTTAGCAACATTTAAAAAAGTATTGCCTAGAATTCACCTAGCTGCATCTAATTGCTAGGCAGAGCATCACTGCTTTGCCTAGGCATACGCTTTCAGAATAGGGATTTCTCCCAATTTTGCTTATAGGTATGTGTTAATATGCAATAATTTTCCTGTTCTATCAATTTTTCCTATGTTTATTTACCAAAACACAACCACCTAGGATTGCCTGGGAGGCACTTCGGCACTAAGCTGAGCCCCGCCACCCTCATAGTACCTAGTGCCTTTTTAGGCATTGGTTTTAGTTTTAGAAATTTTGATTTTGTTGAAGTAATTTGCACAACAAAGAAAGTTGTTCCTGGATAGACTTCGGCGTACCTTGAGGTGTTCTTAAAAGAGAATCCTCATTGCCATGCTTCTGGAAACCATCTGACAAATCACCATTCTCTAGGTGTTGCTGTTGCTGAGAACCTGTATTCCCAGTTTTCCTTGAGTGAATATTCTGTACAAGTGACCCAGAAGTTGATTCTATGCCACATAAATTATATCGTCCTTCAAATGAACCCATGATAGATAATTTTACTGCATCCATCTCTTGAAGAAGATCACCAATTTTATGAACAGACAGATCATCATCAAGAGGGGTGAGACTGGATCCAACTCTTACCCACTGCCACTGGGAGTTACTCCTACTCGACCCATGTTTACCAGAGTCAACACTTGGTCGATAACCCCCAGACTGTGAGTGTGACCAAGGAAATGGCGGCAAACTAGCTCCATATGCTGCCATGGAAGGCTTATGAGGCTTAACTGTATCTGAGATCTCACCTCCAGGTGATAAAAGAGACTCCAGATCCTGTCCATGGGGAAGTGCTAAACAGCTTAGGATGTCTTTTGGACGACGAAGTGCAGTCTCCCAGACATTGATCTGTGGAGATTCCTGAGTAGTAGTTTAAAAAAGGAACCAAGGAATGAGTGAGATGCTCCCAGGCATGATAACGGTTGAAACACTAATAGCTCTACATACCTTAGTCAAGGATGGCTTGTCACCACATTGCTCTTTGACATCACAGCTAGTATTGCTTGCTGAAGGAAGCTTAGGGCTAAGGATCAGATTGGCATCCTTTCCATAGCTATCCATGTCAGAAAGCATGGAAAAAGCCTTTCTTACTGAGACTAAGAGATCATCTTTGTCGTGCAATACCTTCTTTCCTTTTTCTCTTCCTAAACTGGAATACTTGTAAGTGCCATTGAGAAGCTCACTCAATGAGATGTTCTCGGTGTGATTTGTTATGTCACGGATATCAGATTTATGGCCATGCGCCACTGAATAAACATGTCAAACACAGTACGTTAAGATGAAAACATGTTGAAAAAACATCTAGAGGTGCAGCGTGCAACCAATGACTATATTGCGAATGTTATTCATAGAATGAAATAGAAAGAGCAGTAAAAAATCCAAAATGCAAATAGTGTCATAAATGATGCAGAATCCTATAAACACAAAAAAAAAGACAAGTAAATAACAGTAGCATGTTTTCATTTATGCAACTGAAGGTCTGGAAAGCAACAGAAAAGAGACCATGAGTCACCAAAAAAGACAAGAAACAGAATATTGAGTTAAGAAATTTTAAACGAACGAAAAAAGTATTGAAATCCAGAAAGTGACAAGGAAGGAGAAACTAGAACAGTAATAGCTCAGAGAACCATATCATGTTGATAGGTACTGTCAATTTTAATGGGAGAGTAAAAACAAACTTCCAACAAAATAAGTTCAGTAAAAATACAGGGCCAGCAGACACACTTTCCTTCTAGAAATATTAAATGGTAGATGGAAGAAAAGCAATGGTATCGCAAGGTTCAACTAAACTTCAGTCCCTAGGATGTAATTTCAAATATTCTGACCATGAAATAAGAGAACACTTATGAAGAATAAGACAAAGAACCATACAAGTATATACAATTTCTACATATATTCCATTCACCTATGATTACTTTAATAGAGTGTAAAATCATATAATTGGAAGACTAGCCATCTATGGTGAATGGCGCATATAAGATGTCATAAAAGTAAATAACTTTTGACACGTCTGCAGCATTGGACATAAACAACTAAAATACTGATAGATCAAGAGCTAACCTTCCTACAGATAGATCTAATGTGTCAAGTATGTGATGCCTGAAAAACCAGGTGCAGATTTTCGTACAGGCATTATACATACACTTATCCACTACGGTTCTATATTGGAAGCCAGTGAAAGAGGAAATAACTAGCAGAAATTGCTAAGAAATAAATCAAGATGTAGCTGCAACCAGTTACTACATACCAAGAACGCTGTTTCCCAAGAAACCAGGATCAAAATTTGATAAACCAGCCTTTGATGAGAAACAATCATATTTTGATCTGACACCAGACCTAACATTCTTCTTGTCGATTCTCTTTGCATCTGAAACTCGCTTCTGCTTGATCAACCGAGATTTTTCTGTGTATAATTAGGATAAGTGCAAAAAGTGTTTATTGTCCGAATATCAAACTAAACAGTAGTATGGTCACTAAAGGGAGTATAACAATATAGCAGATGAATTGAAAAATGTGGTCACCAATTCTTTATGAATTCAATTGCTGGCTACTAGCAGGAGGATAGCTGGTCCTAAGCCCGGATAAAGGAGGAGGGTTGTGATAGGCTTTGCGAGCCAGCATCAAAACCAGCCATTCCTATGGCTATGAAACCCAGTTTGGATTTCATATGTACTCTACCTCAACGTGCTTGAGACAAAGGCTTTGTTGTTGTTGTTGTTGTTGTTTGTTGTAGCAGGAGGAACCAGGACATATTTTCCTTTATTGAGACGGCAAACCAGATAAATGATGAGGGTAAATCGAATATGTTACTTGAGGTGAGCATACTGTTAGGCTTTTAAACATTTAAATATTGTCTCTGGATGATATGCCTAGTTGAGCTAGGGATCCACTCAAAAACATTTGTTACTATATTTAAAATCACTACAGTATTAAGATATTAAGACAGAAAAAGGAAGCTCCAGACATTATCATAAATCTAGTTAGCTGCTACCCTGGCCTACAGAAGCACAGCCCCATGAGAGGAAAACGAATAGGAAAGACCTGTTTTAAATCAGAAACTTTGTATGACTAAGATAGGTATCAGAGTAGCTACAACAGGAAGAAACGGCAAGCTTGACATTCCAGTCAGACTGCAGATCGACATTTACAAAATTGATCTCCAGAATTATATCACCAAACTCATTGTTCGACTAATATATTTTATTTCAATCCTTTCAGTGACAGGGTACAGTGCTATGCACAATTAAAGCATCCTGCTAATTTGCTTGGCTTCATCACCGACCGCCAAGCCCACTCAAACTTAACATCCCTGACAGCGTGAATAAGCAGAATAAAGGCAAGAGCCAGACCAGGGACGGAGCTTAGTGATGGCCACAGGGGCCATGCCACCCACCCCCCCCCCTTTGCCTACCATAAAAGTCCATTGTTGTTTAAACAGTAATATGTCACTGCTTGCGAGCAATTAGAGGTGAATTAGGGACCCCCTTGTTTATTCGCTCAAGCTCCATCCCTGGGCAAGGCTACTCCAAACATTTGGAAAAGGAAAATTTTGTCAGTGGAAGGACTTGATTTATCTTCTAACAAATAATTGGAGGTCAAGGCTAGATGTTAGAATCTGTATGGATTAGTCTGTGTAACGAATTTGAATACAGGTGATGCTCCAAGGAGGGATGGAGCAGAAATACAGAAAGTAGTGCATTGACAATCAAAACAAGATAATATACATTTAGCTCGATGCTACAGTGTATATATCACAACTATCAGGACAACACAGTTGTTTTGGCCAGTCATTGTTACTAGATTATACTGCCCGAATAACAATTCACCGACCGAGAAGAGCCCAAAGCTCTGATAGGCAAGGGCCCTAAAACTCCATGAACACATGGAGATAGTGCACGTATAATAAAGCGGGGAACTATATTATGTAAAAGTAGACAACAATGAATGAAGAAATAAAAAGTTTATAAATTACCAGATGGTGTGCACTGCAGAAGTTCAGGCACGTTCTTCTGTGACATGGAGTCAAGCCTCTTCGCTTCAGTGTCTCTAACAGTTTGTACTGGCTCAAGTTTTGGCCTTTTTGAACAAGGTGGACCGTCCAACAACTTTATGGTCTTTTTTGGCACTGTCTTGCTATCTTGTTTATGCAAGAGTTGGACAGTGTCATTCCCAACATAATCCCGTTTGACACTGTTTTCAGACTTGAAGCCGAGAGCAAAAGATTTCTGCATAGAGACTTCCAAAGAAGTCTTTTTGCCTCTATAAGATGGGTAGCTTTCTGCATTCTGGTTATGCTGCTTCACATCTGCCCATAAATATTTTTGACAGATCAATCACCAGTGAAGCAATTCATTACAAAAATGCACATAGTATAAATTACTCCCTTCGTTCTTTCGCTGATGTTGCTTAACTCATATTTGACTTAAGCAGCATCCACAAAAACTTATCGGAGGGAGTAATCTAACTAGGTAATGGATACATTTAAGGTTAAACGCTACATATATAATCAATGGCATAAGGAAACGGCCAGTCAATCTCCATCTATCCATACCAAAGAGCACAAACTTTTAAACAGCTGCAGGAATTGGCAAGTATATCAACATTTCACGCTTGTTGCATGCCTATCTATATAAATTTCCACTAAAACATATTTGCATTCAAGGATGCTTAATTCATCACATTTTCAACCATAAAAAAGGCACAAAAGGGAACTTGCCACACTGCCTTTCATATGTAAATTCATCCATTCATCACGTAATCTACTATCTTAACTGCCTCTAGAAAACTACATAAGCCCATAAAAAATAGAAGAAAATTCACACGTCACAGGGCATCCGCAATTTAGCATCAACGGCAATTTCACAAAACATTTCTATTAACAAATCACAGGAGAAAGTCCAAGGTACATTAACAGCATTAGACAACTTCCCATCTGCAGAAGTTTGAGTGTGCGACCACACAAAAGTAGTGGACTGTATCACCATTTGAAGCAGATTTTTTGTACAGCAGAAAACGGGAATAACAAACCAGACATGCAGCAAACAGCACCAATTTGACCAGAACTACCCAGTTTGAGCAAAAATAGAATAACCATGTATCATTCTAATACTAAAACATGTTGGTTTGTATATTTCTCTTGTAAGTAAAGTACCAACTCAATATCGGAAAACCATGCAAAGGAAAAAGGTACATAGAAATGAATAAAAAATCATCGAAAGCTCGAAAAAAATTCAAAGTCAACGGGCAACTGGGAAAGGGGAGGGGGAGCAAAAAAAATACTATATGATTTGCACCATTTAAGTGTTGCCAGAATACACGTCGAAACGGACAGTTACAAATCACACAGAAATAGGGACAACTACGCAACCGACCGCAGGCATTTAGCGCGCCAAAAGGGAGATGGCGTTACTAATATAGCCAATAGAAAGCATTGAGGGTATGCTAGAAAACAGGGAGCGCTATGCTATCAAGCACGGGCAAGTACAGATCACAAAAAACAGAGTAAGCGATGACACAACCAACGGCAACCGACAGGGCACCCAATCCAGCAAAAGCAACACGTGTCGTAAAGGTGGGAGCTTGCCAATCTGATGCAACAAGATACGGAACACACCCACCTGGCTTCTCCATCTCATAGCACACTTCAGTGACACACATCTCCTCAAGGCGGTTCAAAACTCATCTGAGTAGACTCATCATCAATTGGTCACAGCAGTGCAGATTCATCCAGACAACACATGATGGATCGACTGCACGACAATCCAGGCACAGAAATGGAAGCCCCATCCTCCCATTTCCATCGGTACGACGGTACCTCAAACAAAATGGTACTAATTACTTACTAAACGCAACCCATCACTCCAGGATCACCGCTCGTGCCAGAAACCGCAGCGGCAAAATTCGTTTACATACGAAAATCAGGCCAATAGGGGAGTCAAATTGGTTCACCACAAACAATTCAGATCACACGCGATTGTTCCATCGCGAGCACACGAACGCACGACGCCACAAAACGGGGCGGGGAGAGAGTATACCGCAACCGTGCCGTCGATCCGCGTCCGCGCAACGCCTCAGGACCTCCCCACCGCTGGCTCCGGCGCCAGCCCCGTCCACCCCCTCCGCCGCCAGAACCTTCCCGAACTCCACCTTCGCCGGCAGCGGCAGCTCCACCGCGTCCATCCACGGGGCCCCCGAGAGGCCGCACCGCTACGGAATCCCGCCCCGCCTCACCGCCTAGGCTCCCTCAAATCGGCGGCGTTCCCGCCGAATCGGGCCCCAGGGGCCAGCGGGGCCGCGGATTCGCGCGAGATCTGGGGGGATCGGTGGCCGGCGCGGCGAGTGGTGGAGGGGCTGCAGCGGGGGACGGAGTGGGAGGGGGACATCTAGGGCTTGGGGCGAAGGTGGGTGGGTGGGTGGGTGTGGGGGACTGGAGGGGACGAACGAAAGGGAAAGGGCGAGGGGAGGGAGCGCGGAGAGTTTATATAGTTTTCGGGAAAATGCAAGGCGCCCCGTGGGGCCCAGCCGCAGCCGGCCGCCTCACGCGGTCGCTGCGTGGCAGGGGAACAGCTCAGACCGCACACAGTGAGCGGCTTGGGTTTTTGTTTTTTTTCTTTTTCCATTTCTTTCCGTTTCGGATTATCTTTTACTCCTACTATTACTATATTGTTGTTGGAAATTCTAGTCGTGCTGAGCCTACAGTGTTCCGGAAGGATCGACCGGTCCTGGATATCCGCGGAGATAAGGTTTTATAGTTATCCGTGTTCTTTTTTCTCTTAAATGGGATGGGATATTTTCTTTTTAGAGTTAGATCTTGAACTAGAGCGAGCAGTGCTATCTCCTCTCCTCTTTAATTTCCTCGTATAATACAGTACAGTATATGCTGGATTTTAGCTTCCCTGTTTGGGATGCTCTTAACGAGCTCGGGGTGAAAGCAATTTGATCCTGTCTGGCCTTCAGTGAAGATCGAGCCGTTAGAGATCGGGGCGCTGGAATTACTGTTCTGCTGGCGCGCGGTGGATGGATCCATTCGGCACATGGGTGCCTGGCTGGCTGGCTGGCTCCGGACGGGACGGAGCTGTTCGGACACGTTTGCCCGTGAGCTCGATCGGCAGTGGCCGGCTGCCACCCTCGTGCACCGCCACGCCGTGCTTACGTGACGTGCCTGCATGACATGACGCAGCTTTCGACGGCACTTTCATCTTCTTATCTTTTTCTCTTCTTTTTCTTTTCATTTTGCTCCCCTGTGTACGTTGGCTTCTCTCGGAATACCGTGTACAGGTTTCACCTCTCTTAATTAACTCAGACCTTTCAACCGTTGAACCACCACCTGGCGCGTGTTCGTCGTCCGTAGCTGAGCCGCCTGCCCAGTCGAAACACCCCCTTTTTTTCCAACCGATCGCAATCCAACAGCCGCGTCGATCGATCACCTCGCAACCCCGCCAATTGGCACGAGGGGGCGCGCGTTCCGTTAAGCCCAGGGTCACTTTTTGTCTACTCGCGCCATGCATGGCGTCCTCGGAAAGCCAAAGCCAATCACTCAAGTGACCACCCCGTCCCAATAGGCTCCCATCAATTAACTAAACCACTCCCTAATTTTCTAGTCGTTTTGAAGATTGAGGGTTTTTTTGCACGAAGAGGCATCTGGTTTTGTCAGAAACCGTGGGCTGTTTTGTCAGAAGATTTATTTTATTTTATTTTTCTAATTTGCTGGGAGGGAAGAGGAATAAAATGATACTTCCTTCGTTCTGAAATAAATGATGTTAAATTGAACTAGATTTTTTATACTAAACATCATTTATTTCACAAAGAAGGGAGTATTGATACAGACGGGCCAAGGCCCAGGATGGAGACAATCTGCATCCGATTGGGTCGTGCGCCCGTGTGGATCAAAGCCAGCCCAGGGTGCGGAAGGCCCAGGCCCGCGACAGCGGGTCAGGCCCACATGCTAGCGAGCCCTACCATCTGCATCAGGCTGTATGTGGGCCCGCTTCGCTTCGTCGGCCCCGCTTGCTGGCATCTCTTCTCCCCTCGTCGCGTCCGAGACGAACGGAGGAAACAACTGATCTCGTTCGCCGAAGGGGCCGAGGCGTTTGACATTTTTTCTAGGCTCGAAATCTCGGATAATGGCGAGCCGCTCGAGCAGGTAGAGTCCACGTCGGGGAAGAAGGGGGGAGAGTCGGGCGCGGACCGTCGGGTGGTGATATCAGAAGCCGGAGAAGCGCGGGGAGGAGAGGAAGGGAGGAGCGGAGCGGGCGAGGATGGTGCTGGTGCTGGCGCTTGGGGATCTGCACGTCCCGCACCGGGCGCCCGACCTGCCCGCCAAGTTCAAGTCCATGCTCGCGCCCGGCAAGATCCAGCACGTCATCTGCACCGGCAACCTCTGCATCAAGGTCAGGGTCCCCCTCCCCCGCTCTCCCCGTGCCCAAAACGTTTGCAAAAAAAAAAAAGTACGACCCAGGTTTTAGCTCGTCAAGGCTGCAACGTAACTGAAACCTGCAGATAGATCGTTCAGATTCGTTGCGCCAGGAGTGGAGGCCCTGACCAAATTCTCCCTGAAGCATGAAAAAAATGAGCTAGCCAAGTCAACTAAAGATATCATCCATCATCTTCTGATGAACCTTTTTCCATGAGAAATTCTAGATCCTCTGAAGCATAAATCTACTCCCTTCTGACTCTAGCACCAGGATGATGGTTTTTTTTTCCCACTGTCTCATGCACATTTATGATTTATGTGAAGTTATGAAATTTTTTTACTATTTTGATGGCATATTAGCTAATAAAATTTTGTTATTTCATTCTAGGAAGTCCATGACCATCTGAAAAGCCTTTGTCCTGATCTTCACATTACAAGAGGCGAATATGATGAGGATGCTCCGTACCCAGAGACGAAGACACTTACAATTGGTCAGTTTAAGCTGGGGCTGTGCCATGGCCATCAGGTTTGCTTTTTTACCCGGAATATTATGTGAAAAATCTATGCCTAGATATATGAAGCTTTCATGAGTTGTGACTATTAATAGGCGAATCACTGAATTAGTTGCTTAACTGTCAAAAAAATCAGACACTGTTGCATGCTTCAGTATTATTTGTAAGGTCAGCTATCTAGCTGTTCTCCAAATGAGGGGTCTCATAAAGTGTAACCACCAACCGGTGGTGTTTCATGTCCACTGGCTCAACTTTCAGAATGGAATACATGGTTGCGGCAATGGCCATATGATATGATAGTGTTCAAGGCATGACAATGTTCTACGGTTTCCTCCAAAGAACATCAATATTTTCATAAAGTTTGAACAACTTGATGGAGGTCTTGTGGGAGTCACTGTGATCAGTTTCGATTGACCATATCCATAAAGTGATTTGCTAGTCCCTCTTTGGGAACATCAAGCGTGGTCACAAAGAAAGGGCCATACTTGGTATCTTGAACTTTACTGCTGGAGAACAATGCACGGTGTTGGTTCATTGCATCTGCCAGCATAGTCACCATGTTCTGCACCGTGTCCTGCCCACCACATATCATTTGCACAATCCACATGTCCTTCACTCTATATGTCATCATTTGTAGGCATATACATACTACGTTACTGAACAAATGAACATGGTCAAACGGGCAAAGGGAAGCGCACATTTGTGCACGGTGCAGGTCCTGAATTTCAGACCAGTAGTCTGCAGTGTCAAGTCGTTATAAATCATGGTATCAAATGTTGAAAGTTTTCTCATCATGCATGGCATTCGTTATCACCTAGTGTCATATATGTATATATGTGTTCCTAATAACCTTGTTCACCCCCGCCCGCCTGCGTGCGATTATCAGGTCGTTCCCTGGGGTGACCTGGACTCGCTAGCGATGCTGCAGCGACAGCTGGACGTGGACATCCTGGTGACGGGGCACACTCACCAGTTCAAGGCGTACAAGCACGAGGGCGGCGTGGTGATCAAGGGGCTCCGCGACGGGCGCGCACGGCAGCATCACCTGCGACGTGAACCCGAGCTTCGTGCTCATGGACGTCGACGGCCTGCGCGTGGTGGTGTACGTCTACGAGCTGATGGACGGGGAGGTGAAGGTGGACAAGATCGACTTCAAGAAGACGGCGACGATGATGCACGCCTAGCTTTGATTCTTGTAGTTCCTGTCTCCCGCTTGGCTTCTTTTTCTCTAGCTACTGCCGTTTGTGCTCGGCTGTTCGTGTGCGAAAAAAGTAAAACGGGGCTTGTGTTTGCAGATCAGTTAACGCGATTTATTTGGGTGGTAAATCAGTTATATCATCAGTGATTCAGTGGCGTCCCGGCAGGTTGCAGGGTCTTTAACTGAGATACGTGGCGCGCGAGGGCATTCACTAGCTAGAGTTGGACGCGTCGACTCGGGCCAGTAATGGAGGCGACGACGACGCCCGCCGCTATGTCCGCCCGTGTGCCGTCGCTGTCTCCGCCGCGGCCTGCCATGGCACGCACGCACGCGCGCTGGCTGGCGGTGGTAGGCACGCGCGTTGGCTAGTTAGCCGGTAGGATCTCGTGGCTGGCGGCGGAGCGGACCCGACCCGACCCGACCCGGGCTGACCTGACGATGACATGACGTGGCTCATGGTGGCTTTTGCGGCCACCCAGTTGATTTGACTCCCACCGTAACATCAGTTTAACCGACGGGCGCACGGTTAACCAGCCAGCCACGCGTCGGAGTTACGGCGGGTAACCACGTGGTAATCCGGCCAGTTAAAAGATGGGGTCACAAGGGGACAGGCGTCCCTGTCGCTGCCTGTGTGGCCCCTCGACGGTGGTCACGCACGGAGGAGAGCGGGGGGGCAGGCGAGCAAACCCGACCCAGACCGTGTTGACCTTTGAGGCTCCCGGAAAAAAGTCTCGCTCTCGCCCCTCCACAAACGCCTCGGCGCACACGGCCGAGCCACCTCCCCCCGCCGTGTGCCTCTCCACGGATGTCGGCTCTCGGCTCCCCGGCCCCGGGAGTTTATAATAAATCCTACTGTTCCACGCGGTTACGCAACCGGTCAGCCTATTGAATTTGCAGATTCATCATGATCGCAGTATTCTCTCTTCCATTTTGTTTTTCGTACTATCCTGCTAGGATCATATGATATGGTTTGTATCAATACCTTTTCCGTTCTTTTCTATTTGCTACTACTGCTTATTTTTATTTTGAAACTAATTAGAGTGAAATAAAAAGAAACGAAGTGCGTAGCTTCTTACCTTCTCAAAGCGTAACTTTTAGTGTGTCCATAACCACTCTATACTTGTTTCGCTATCTCAGGAGCACTACAGGTCCTCAAAAAGGAAAAGGAATATGCTCTTCCTTTTGTAAGCACCTTTTTGTTCACAAATATTCTAAAGTCTTGTCTATAAGCTTCACTACAACGCCGTTTTCTTCCAAAGACAAGAGGATCATTCAATTCCATCTCAACCTGTTTCTAAAGATATTGAAAAAAAAGAAATTGTGTTCCATGACGAATCACATCTGTTTAACACATGAGGCGACGACACTAAGAGAATCTTAGGCTCAAAACCACTTGATAAGGTTGTTTATGTGTACTAGGTTCAAAAGTAGAATGGAATGCAAGAACAGTACCGCATTACAAGTGAAGCCGATGATTGCGCACATCTATAAGAAATGGTTTAGGTAGAGCAAGGTTATTCACTACAAGAATCCAAACCAACCATTTAAAGCGTTTGATACTTTCGCTGCCTTTGGATTTGCATGTTCTTTAGCTACATGCTTTGCACGGCACAAAGCAAACCTACATAAGGTCGGAGAAGGAAGCAAAGTTGTTGAGCAGAGAAAAGGAAGAAACAAGAGCTAGGAGCCATCCAAGGACACCATCTTCTTTCCTCTTCTATTGTTGGATCATCATCTACCAATCTACCTCTTTATATATATATACAAATGCAAAAACCGGATACTCAGGGGAAAGAGATACAAAGCCTCATGCATGCCTAAAGAAAAGAGCGGGAAGAAAAAAACAAATGTTCTATCTCCAGATTAGTAAAGGTGGGGATTTGATGGATCAAGCTCTGTACTGGATGGACTACCAAATGCTAAAACTAGTAGTACAATTATTATGGTGCTACTGCTACACATGTAAGATGGTGGATTACATGCTCTCTTCCTTTCCCTTTGATTTCCTCTACAAAAACAGGGCACACATATATCATTATCACTCGGTCAACTCCCGGCGCCGGCTGGTCCTCCTGCTGCCGGCGAGCCTAGGAAGGGCTCATCGCCGACGTCGAAGAGCGAGGACATCGGCTTCAGCGGTGCCGCGGAGTCGGCGTCGCCGCTGAGGAACAGGAGCTCGTCCTCGCCGGCCATCTCCATGTCCTCCACGAGCAGCTCGTCCTCCTCCTCGTCCTCGTCCTCGTCGATGGACGGCGTGCGCAGCGGCGTCGTGGGAGAGAGCCCCGCTGACGTGGACGGCGGGCTCGGCCTCGGCTGCTGGGACTCGCTGGAGCTTACTACGACGGACGGCGGTGGCGGCGAAGGCCTAGAGGGGAACTTGTGCCGGGTGGTGCCGGCGAGCGAGTTGCGGTGGGTGGGCGCGGCGTGGTTGTGCTCGCCGGTGTAGGTGAGGATGAAGGTGCTGGGGTCCGTGCGGCAGCGCTCCACCTGCTTCCGCGCGGCGCACCCCTTGGAGCTGCTGCAACGGTAGTATCCCCTGTTCAGGAAACAGAGCAGCCGGTGAGGCCGGTTTGCTCCGACGGCAGCGGCGGCGCTGACCAGGCTCCCCTGCCTGCTACACGAAGCTCGAAGACGAGAGATTTAACTGACCGTGGGTAGGGGGAGCCCTTGATGGGCTTCTGTCCGTACTTGCGCCACGCCCACACGTCCGACGACGAGCCGTCCGCCGGAACGTGGCACACCACCTTCTTCACCTGGTTCTTCCTGCAGTTGCGCAGCGGCGAAAGGAACAACGTTAGAGCAACTCGCAGGGGGAAAAAGAAATCTGAACTTTAGGCCATTTCCTTGCAGAGAAACTCTGAGTGAAGCGTACCGTCTCTTGGATCTCGGCACGGCGCCGGCAACATGCCGCCCGCTCGGCTGCGCCCTCGCCGGAGCAGAAGCTGGAGCGGCGCGCGCCTGAGCTGGCACCTCCGCCGGCCGTTGCTGGGGTGCCGGAGGTGGCGGCACGGGAGGGCGGGCGGCTAACAAGGCCCTGAGGAGCTCGTCGCCGTCTTGCCCGCCGCCAGCGCGAAGATCCGGGAAGCGCCACCCGACATCGGCCTCCTGCTCGTCGGCAGGCTCCGGCGCAGGGCTGGGTGCAGCAGCAGGCGGCCCCTGCTGCTGCGGCGGGGGCGGGAGCCAGTCGAAGGGGTCGTTGACCTGCTCCGGCGGCGGTGAGAGGCGACGGCGGCGGCGGCAGGCCAGCCGCACGACGGCGTCCAGATCCCAGTTGTTGAAGCAGCGCTCCTCCTCCATTTGGCGCAGCAAACCGGAGAAGAGACGCGACGCGGCGCGGCGCGGCGCGGAGTGGTTGGGTTCTTGGCTTTGGAGGAGACGGGACGGGGGGAGAGGAGGAGATAAGCGTGAGGCGCTGACTTTTGCTACTTATCGATTGTCTCGGAACAGGGAGGAGACTATAGGAGGAGTAAAAGGAGAGAGAAAGGGAGAGGTGTGAGAGAGGAAGAGACAGAAATGGTGGGCAAAGGCATTGGATCCTGTCCTGAAAAGGAGCGAGAGCTACGGGACTATGCTGTGGTTTCTTCTTTTCTTTTCTTTTTCTGGATTTCTTTTATTTCTTGGGAGCTGCTTGGAGTTTGGTAGGGGTGCAGAGCAGGAGAGAGAGAGAAAGAGGAGAGATTTAATGAGTGCATTTCTTCCAAAAATATCTCCAACATTTATTATCGTTCTGAACAGTTAATTTATGCGCAACATCTCAGTTGTTAAGTTATCTGCTCAGATTTGCGATATTTTGGCTGTAATTATAAAGTGCTTTGTATTAAATTTTCAGTTAGTACGAGGCGCTGCTGCCGCTGGAGGGGTGACCTCGTCGTAGCTGTCTGTCCGTCTGTATGTATCTCAACGCGGCAGCGGTAATCGGGCTCGGTACTTGCGTACGGGCCTCTGACTTTTCCCGCACGGAACGCGTGGGCTCCGTACCGTGGGACCCGGCGCGCAGCGACGGAGACGGGGGGGCGACCAGGTAGCGGCGGAGTTGGGCTGGGCGACGACCGTGCTGCGGGTGAAGGTCGCACCCTTTGACTCGGTGCCGCGTGCGTCCGCAGCCACGCGGTCCCGCTCGGGCCTCGGGGCGCCGGGGGACCACCGCCAGCTTCCCACACGCGTCACGGGGCAGAGAGCTGTCCGGTGGGGCCTGCACGTCGGGAGTGACGTACGCGTGGCGTCGCGGCTCGTGAGGACCCCCTGTTTCTGAACGGAAGAGAAAACCTTACAATGGCCAAGGAGCGCGTTGATGCATGGAAGGATCCAGACGATGCCATCTAATGCCGTGTTCCTTGAGGGACGAGCCACGCCACGGCACATTGATGCAAGGCCCAGCCCCAGCCCCAGCCTGACCATACGTTTTAATTTCCAGTAGCATGGGCGCCAGTAGCACACAAGCAGAACCAAGTTAGTACTACCATACAGTAGTACTTACTTCAATTTGAATTTTAAGCAGCATGGGAGTCTATTCACTGACATGCTTCATAATAGAATTTCGCATCTGTTTCACATTTAGACGTAGAAAGAAGTTAAACAGGACGTGTGATCCCGCAGCAGCAGCAGGAGCACTGCAGATCCGGCGCTGCCGTCCGTCGGAAGTGCGGTGCGGCCCCTGCAGCGCAGCGCACCCGCGCACGCTCGCCGCCACTCCGTGATAAGTATTTGTTGGAGACGTGCATGCAGCGAGCAGGCCCGCATCTTTTGTGGGCCTGGACTGTCAGTGGAGTAGGCTGGTGAGCGTCGTCGCAGGGCCACGGAACTCGGCCCGTCTGTCTGTCTGTAACTAAGCAGGCCCCGCCCGCCCCTCCGTCCCTGCAGCGGCGCGCAAGATGAATTTTCATTCATCATCGTGTCTGACTGAATGAAAGAGAAGAGCTCGTGCCTAATGTCAGATATGTTTATCATCGTCTAGTTGGGTTTTTTTTGAAGATACATTTGGTAGCATATAAGCAGGTTTACTTTCGGGGTACTGTTCGCTCAAACATCTGGCAAGATCGTAATACAAAAAACACATGTCCTGAGTTTTACAGAATTCTTATGAGCTAACAATTTAACATGACCGGAATTGTCGCAATCCTCTTCGATTGAAAAGAACCAAAAAAAAAAGAAACCGTACTACTTGATTCTCTTCGTCAGAGAAAAAAGAAGGAAAAAACACAATTCCCGTATACATACGCCGTCCGTGGGGATCGAACCCACGACCACGTGGTTAAAAGCCACGCGCTCTACCACTGAGCTAGGACGGCTACAAGTACGTTTGGAGTTAACAGGTTCCTCATTCTGATGGAAAACATTGGTACTTTGCAGGCCTCACACCCCATCATGGACCATACGATGATCCGGTCGTTGCTGAAGATTGTGCGGCGCAGAGATCCTATCTTAAAGACAAGTCGACGTTTCCTGCAGGATGGTCTGATCACCGCAAGCAGATGCGATCGATCGACGAGATGGCCGGCGCCGCGCGCGTTGTTTCGTGCGATCCAAGGAGAACATGCGCGACCAATTAAGATTCGACGTTGCTCTGCTCGTTCCGGAGTACGGTAGCACACTAGTACGTGAGATAGGCAGGTTATGGCCCGTGACGGAGCACAAAAACGCTAGGCTGTTGGCCACGATCCGTCTCTGCGCCTGGGCTGGGCTGGGCTGGGTTGGGATGGACGACAAGAAGAATGGATCTTTTCTTTCTTTTCTTTGTTTTCCAAGGAATGGATGATCAAAATAGCCGGCTGCTTCATTACATTATTACAACTCGACGTTTCTTGCGAAACTAAACTACTAATCATCACACGCTATACTACCCATGCATGGGCCGGCGCTGTTGTTGATGTTACGGTACTAGTCCGCTCCAGGTGCATGCAGAGAATCGCTCGCTCGCTCGCTCGCACTTGGGACTCAAGGAAACGCGAATTAAGCAGCAGCCGACTCGGTTCCTGCAGAAGCAACGTACACGTCGGCCATGATGCATCTCCGAATTAAAGAAGGAAAGCCGAAGCAAAGATGCGATGCGCTCGCCGCAAGCTAGCTAGCTAGCCATGCAGCAGAAAACTGCGCGCGCGGCTGACGGTGACGGCCGTGCACACATGCACGTGCTGGGTTCCTTGGTGAGGTATAGCCTAGCTATGCCGCCTCGTCACCGGAAGCATGCCTGCCTGCCTGCCTGCCTTTCGAATGAACCTCCGGCCGCCAATCGGTCCCAACACGAGATATAAGCTAGGCGGTGATGCGATGCTATATATATGCATGCGTTCGTCCGATAATAATCATCATCATCACACGATCATCAGAGGTCACCAACCTAGCTAGCTTGTTCACGAATCGACGCCCTGGCCTCCTACGTACAGAAGCAAACACCCATGGCCGCCCAAGTCGTTCTCGCGGCGGCGGTGCTCGTCGTCGCACTAAGCTGGCCGTCGGTCTTCGCTGCCACCAACGCGTCGGCACCGGCTCCGGCTCCGGATCCGGTTTCCTGGCTGAAGGCGCACGCCACGTTCTACGGCGGAGCAGACGCCTCCGGCACCATGGGTAATAAATGATTTAACTAACTAGCTCTCTAGCTCTAGCTCTAGCCGACTTCCTTAATTACTTACGCGCGCTCTCTGTTGATCACGTACGATCATGCATCGCTGGCCGGCCGGTCGGTCCTGCAGGCGGGGCGTGCGGGTACGGGAACCTGTACACGTCGGGCTACGGCACGGACACGGCGGCGCTGAGCACGGCGCTGTTCAACGACGGCGCGTCGTGCGGGCAGTGCTACAGGGTCGCGTGCGACCGCGAGGCGGAGCCGTACTGGTGCGCGCCCGGCGCCGTCGCGGTCACCGTCACCGCCACCAACTTCTGCCCGCCCAACTGGGCCCTGCCCAGCGACGACGGCGGCTGGTGCAACCCGCCGCGGCCGCACTTCGACATGGCGCAGCCGGCCTGGGAGAAGATCGGCGTCTACCGCAGAGGGATCATCCCCGTCCTCTACCAGAGGTACGCGCGCGCGCACTGTGTTACTAGCTACTATAGCTAGTAGTCTCCAATCAAGTTAAGGGAGGTTATATTTTCTTATTGAACAAACACGAAGAGCTGCTATGCAGAGTTCCGTGCGTGCGACGAGGTGGGGTGCGCTTCACCATGCGTGGCTTCGACTACTTCAACCTTGTGCTCGTGAGCAATGTCGCCGGCGCCGGCTCCGTCAAGTCCATGGACGTCAGGACCTCCAGTTCGGCTGATTGGATGCCAATGGCACACAACTGGGGCGCACACTGGCACGCGTTGGCGTACCTCACGGGCCAAATGATCTCCTTCAGGGTCACCATCACAGATGGACAGACTCTCGTGTTCCCAAACATTTTCCCGAGTGGCTGGACCTTCGGCATGACAGTCGCAAGCAATCTGCAGTTCAAGTGAGCGGTTGTGTGGACTTGATGCCGTCGTTGATCCAAATTGCTGGAATTCGGTCACGTTGTTTAAGCGTAATTGCACTATCTATGCACCATAATTATATAGATCCTGGTGCACAAGCTTCGGCTTGCACGCTGATCAAATTTACTGTTTCTGATAATGTTGTCGATAACATTTATATTGATTTGTACATACAATGTAAATAAGAATGTGTATTCATTGTGTCAAGCAATCTTGATGATATCTACTTGTTACATACTTCCGTAATTTGATCATGAGTAATATTTGCTTGGAAGTCAGAACAACTAATCTTAGCTCGTGTGAAACAACGAAAAGTGGTTAGCTTCCTGTTTACAACAAGGATAACTTGGATGGTAGTCATGACGAAAAAGGAGTATTCACGTCATTATAGATACAATTAAAGCAAATATATTCTATTGTATCTTGTTTTGAAAGAGACTGGTAGTAAAATTAGAGATCTTCTCTTCCCTCCCCCTTTTTCTTGACTTTTTAATGATGCCTTTCTTAAAGATTTCTTCCAGAGAAAGCGTGCTCTTCCAAGGTCAAAGGTCAAAGCTAACCTCATGAGACCATGTCTCAAATCCTCCATTTCTTTATGTTATATGAGCAATGGAGGAACAAATGCATGTTCAACCTGATAGCGGCATAGATGTTATAAAGGCTGACAACCGAATTGCCAATGCCATAATACTACGGTGCCACTTACCCCATAGTAAACAATGGAAACTGAGCAATTTCAGAAACTCCATATTCGGTGCTAACACCGAGTAATTTCAACAACTCCTCACATTCGATGCTAACCCAGAGTATTTCCAGCACCTCTCCCACATTCGGTACGTGACCTACAACATCAACATCATGGTAGCAGGCACCTAACACAAAAGTAGCAACACCAGAAGTTTCCTATGTAAGATGTAATCAATTCACGTGCTACATCAAGTCGTGAATTTAAAGATATATTTACAGTATCCATTCACCAAGCAATGTATGAAGAAAACTAGACTACCTGATTACCGAAACCATTCTTCAGCCTTCAAAATAGTAGCTTCTCATCACATACTTTAACCTTGCTCACATAGCTATTCAAACCTGGCCAAGCTGCAAACAAAAATAAAACAAGCCATGTGCCTCACTCATATGAACAAAGAATTTGTCTGAACATATGCCCTTTGGTCCTAAGAAATCAACCATGACGCTATTTTAAACATACATGAATTATCATCTAAATAGATTTTGTACCGTGATATATACTATGCCTGGCAAGCACAGAACAGTATAACTAGAATCCAAACATGAAACTTAAGGCTGGGAGTTCCAGAACAACAGTTAGGTTAACTAATACTAAGTTGAAATTCCAAAAGAAAACAGGAATTCACCAACACTGCACAAAGAAAAAGTTGCCATTATCATAACCGACCTTTTAATTAGAGGCCTCGGGTTGTAAGGGAACAAACCCTTCTTATGAAGATCTTCCACTGTTCTCTTTAAAGATAAGAGACAAGCTTTAGCACTGAAGAATAGTTCATGTGTACTCATTCCTTCTTTACTAGAGTTGCATCTGGCACCATTTGTATCCTTGGAAGTCCTCTGCCTTTTACGACTGAGCTTTACTATTTTAGTCTCATATACTGAACCATCAACAAAATCATGCCAAGACTGGGATACAAGTCGTAAACACCTGTATGTATGTGTCAGAGAAAGACAGTCCACACTGCAGAAGATATATGTAACATCAGTAAAAAAAATGAAAAAAAAGAAGAAGCAAGCTACTAACCTTAACAGATACTGGGCACAATCCACACCGACATCTTTAGATATGAGATAATCAACAAGTACCAAGTGATCATAGTGGAGCTGTAGAATAATTTTAGTGATAAAAATTAATATTATGCTCCAAATAGGTGTCATGTAATAATCAGAAAACAAATAGGAGTATGGATGATCTGATGAAAAAGAAAGAGGAGATTATATGGTTCAACACATCCATTACTCCAAGAATACTGAACTTTCACATATGTTCAACATCAAAATGCATGACAAAGAACTGAATATTAGGACGCACCTGACGGAAATAACCATGTCTCTATCAGACCTAGTAGAAAGGAAGTAAAACATGACAGTTGGCTCACCAGCATAAGCAACAGATGGAATAGATGGACCGGATCGAAAATGCTCGAGAACAGTTTTGCACCAATCACTTCAGTAGCTTCCATGCCAACCCTGCAAGTGGGCACAAAGGGCATGACTTACAAGTGCATCGATTGTGGGGGTAAATTTTTGCTGGCTCACTGATGACATATATGTTCTAACTCACGTTTTCTTGGAAATTAGCGGAACATCAAAAAGCTGTAAGAGAATGTTGAATAGCATGTCATCCTGAAATATGAATAAAGATATTACCAAGACTGTTTAGAGTTTCTTAAAAAAAGGTGAGCCTTTATCTGTCTTAGGAACATGAAATCTACAGCTGTACAATACCCAATATAAAATCAACCAACAGAATGGGGAAAAGTGTTGCAACAGAACAGTAAGCAAATCTATTTAGCTATATCTGTCATTTCAAAGAAGATGCATTACCTCCTCTATATACAATTGCAGAAAGGATAAGGAAAAGTCTGTTGATTGTTTTGAGTCAAAACTCTTGTCTAAGTAACACCTTCCAAACCAGTCTGAAATTTCTGATAAGCCAAAACAGCTGCAATGATCAAAGCAACCTTGCACTTTGTGGCCCAACAAATAATCATCTTTCTTACATGAGCATTGAAGTTTACCATCATTTCTGTTGCAGGACAAACATATGCAACAACTAAGGAACAGGTAGATAGCTCGCCTTTGCAAGTGCCGATTCGATTTAGCCTGAATCTCAACCAAATTTACCATGTTCAACCAAAATGGAGATCCTTCTAAACAATTATCTGGTTCAACAATGTGTTGTGAGATAGGTTCATAAAGCAGATCTTGAAAGTACTGCCGAAGTAATTTCAGCCAACAAATAATATGTGAGCAGTCCTGCTGCATGTAAGGCTTAAGCCTCATCATTACCACCTGCATTGAAAACCAAACGACATCCTGAGTCCTGACAAGATTTAGGCTGCTACTTGTTTTAGATAAAAAAAGAAGTCTATATGCATACTAGCAAAACTGTTCATGTAGCCATAATAGTTAGTAGTAACAACCAACAAGTGATACAAAAGAGCTCAGAATGTCTGAATTTACCAGAATTTTGTGCTTCGAGTATTGATAAAGACTTTTGGAACTGTGATGTTGCTCTTGTAAGGAAGCTGCAAGCTTGGGAACTATATCCACAAGTTTCACATACATATCTTGTCTATCTATACCTTCCAGGGAAGTTTTCTCAAGTAAAGAGCATAGTAGTTGGAGAAGGCTGCCTGTCAGAATTGCTGACTCCGCTAGATCATGAGAGACACTTAATTTGCTATCTGTGGCATCGCTGACAAGTTCTCCAGAATCTAGATGATGAAAAGATTCCCAAGGTATTTTCTGAATATGATGGATGGATAGACAGGTGAAGTCATCTTTCAATTTGCTGTCATTATGTTTAAGGAACTTTAATGTAGCATGCAATACTTGAAAGAGGCTGGATATCATTTGGCCACTGATGCCACAAGAACGCAACTTAAGTACTACAATGAAGCTTGTTGTACTGGTGCTTGTCCTAGTAATGTCACGACTGTTGAGGTCAATTTTAGAAGTATTATGAACACATGTTGATGATGCATGTATAGCTGCCCAGATGAGCTCGATAAATTGAATCCAAATATCCTAAGAACCAACAAAAGACAAGGAATACAAAGTTAATTTGATAAAAAGAAATTGGATCCACTGACAAAAAGGAAAAAATGAGAAACATACAAATCCAATTAGAGAAATAGACATCGAAACCAGAATATTCCCAATTGAATGTTTGACATAGCCACTACAGAAACCAAGGAAGCCAACCTGAAAAGAACGGCATAATAATGGAGGTTTTAGAAACTAATAGACATACCATAGAGCTATACATTTACGGGCAACAGAAATAAGATAATGGCAGTCAAACATAAAACTGTGGTGGATAGTGTAAAAGATTGGTCCATTTCACCAATGAAAAGGTTATATCAAGACAAAACCAGAAACGTATCTGTACAAAAGTAATTATAGTACACACAAACTAGCATTGCAATGCCATGAATAGCTCTGCATGATACATGGATCAACAGATCATTAGACATGGATTGCTACTTCTAGGAACATATTAAGACCCAGAATGAATGCAATAAAAAGATCTACTGCTGCCTACATTCCAAATCTGCTACTGAAGTAGTATAAATGTTACATTGGATGCAGATGCAGATTAAGGCTATTACTAAAAAATAACAAGATGATGAAATATTTGGATGAGGTACTATAATACAAATTCCTGCATGTTACTGGGTAGATTAGTCTAGGGTACTGCTCACTTTGCTTCTTCATTCCTTTTAATGTAATAATGTATACATCAATAGAGAGAAGATAGATATATTTCAGATCTAAATAGCCGTTCATTACTAATAAGTAACATATCTACATCATTAGTAAGCTGGTCAAGAAGGGCCATGGTAACTTGGTGAAGGCCCCAACAACTGGGATGTGTGGAAATAGGTTCATGAAAGCACAAAAACAGCATAGGAAATGTATTTACCAATATGAAGATTGTATTTGTCAAGCAGTCAAATCCAGCATCTAAATGTTGCACATGTGGTAAACAGCAACTGTGAATCTCTCTGGAACATGAACCAATTTCCTAAAATCAAACCAAGAAACATGAACATGTGCCAAAAAAATAGAAGAAACAATGGGTCTCAAAATAACATGTAACAAATATGAAACAGGATTTACAGAAGGTTTCAGATCAGTAAAATATCCCTGGCATCATTAACATATGACAAAATATATTATGTGAAGTGTGAATAAACAGAGAATATTTAACAAAAAAATTGGACAGTATGAACATAAACTTCGAATCAGAACTGATGAAGCCTTAGCTACTATCCTTAGTCCACGACTTTCATGTGGGTAATTTTATATGTTTATATAAGTAAAATAAAGAGAGATACTTTTTCCACACAGAAATGAATATAAGACCCTCTCATTTTTTTTTCAAACGATATAAGAACCCCTCATTCATGTTGTTGTGTCTTCCTCGGTATATTCGGGGATAAACATAGATGCTATTTTCGTCTTGTTGGCTTATTCTAGTAAATTGTTAGCTAGACTGATAGCATAGGTAGTGAGGTGGAGAACCTCTCATTTGCACTATGTGATGTCCTTTTGTCAGTCTGTACGGGTGATAAATGTTTGAGTTCCGTTTTGGATGAAATGGAAGTGGAAATGTTTTCCGATTCAAAAAGAAAATATAAGAACCTCTCATTTGTATTATAATGATCACAAGATCAGATTTGAGTAGAGTACTAAGATATCAGAAATTATTTGGTGTAAGATAAATATCACAGAACCAGGTTGTTTGAAAATGAACATATAGTCAATTTGCCCTTTTCTTGGTAGCAAATGACAGATGAAAAGGTAGCAAATGACAGATTACGTCACTCAATCTTACTGCTATCTAAATGGAATAGGTATGTCCCATGTGGACGGAGCCTGAGAACTTACAGAAGAGTGAAGCTTTGCGATAAAGGTGGATCGAATTGTCAGCAACAAGTGGCAGAAATCAAAAAAAAAATTTGTTCGCATCATGATAAATCATGGGCTAACTGATCTCATACAGAAATGATGGAATTTGTTCGGTTCAAAAAAGATGGTGCAAACCATTCAGTGTCCCACTACATGGAATCGCAGAGCTGGTTGCATATTTATCAGTTCAAACTCCCCAACTGCTCCATGAGCATGAGAGCGTGTTACACACTTACAATTCTGGCTACAGTTATAATACTGTACTTCTACTTTCTGGCTACAGTAATGCGGCTACAGTAGCACTAACCGGTGGCAATGCCGTTGTGATTTCCCATTCATACAAACTACCTCGGTTGACACAATTTAAACTAAAATTGTAACAGTAAATCTTTTGAATTCGGAGTTCGGAGCAGTACCTGCTCATCCGATCCTAACCCTTGGCCCTCCTCGTGCCATCCTCGAATTGCCTTGTCCACCTGAAACGATCCCCAACCCGATACAAAACCATGACGCCAGAGCCTCCGGGAACAAAATCAAAGCGAAGGACTGATGGACGAGTCACCCTGGAGAGCGCGAGTAGGAGGCGCCGCTCTTCCTCCTGCGTGAGCTTCCGCGGCGGCGACGGCCCTGGTTCCTGCGGTGAGGAGGGAGGGGAGGGCGATTAGAGGCCTAGGGCGGCAGCGTGGCGGGTTGGAGCAGAGCAGGGAGGGTGCCCTGAGGTATAAGCTTACGAGGTGCGGCAGCAGGGAGGCGCTGACGAGGTCGCAGAAGCCGGCGGGCAGCTGCTTCTCCCGCCGCCGCGGCGCCATTCGCGTCCTGCTGCTCTTCCCACCCTGGCGGCCGTTGAGAGAGACGCGAAGCCGCCTTCGCTTGAAAAAAAACGTCTTTCTGAAGGCGAGTAAAGTTAAGCTGCTAGCACTAGTGTGACATATTTTCAACTTTTTATAATTAATTTTAAAAGATTTTTATCTTTATAATTTAATTATTTACACTCGTTCACATCTAAATTAGATCTCTATATCAACTATTTTTATATTACACAACTAACTCATATTTTATATAACTAAAATTATGTTAATAATATTATATTTACAACTTATAAAAAATCTCTTTTCACCTTTCTCTCTCTTTTTTTTAATTTTTTTCCTTTCCTTTTCCCTTTTCCCCTCCCCCTTCTTTTTCTTTTTTTTTCTTACCATTTTCCCTTTTTACTTCTCTTTTTTCTTTATTTCTTTTCTTTCTTCCTCCTTCCTTTATTTCTCTGCTCCTCCCAGGGCTACAGTGCTCCTATGCATTTAGAGACGGCCTGTAGCCACCTCCATTTCCCAGTTGCGCTATTGGCTGCCGCTGCGGGTGGCCGCTACCTGCGCGCCTGCTGGTTTTACAGATGCGACACTGGTAGTGTGTCCGGCTACATCGAGCCTAAGTGGGTTATGAAGAGAGGAACCTGCTTTTGTCGCTCACCAGTGTTATCCTAAACGGTATTAGACGGTCGTTTAAACATGTTTAAACGGTAAACAGACACTTGTTGTGTAGTTTAGATCCTAAACGGTCATGTAAACGGTTGACCCGTTTAAATAGGTCAACGACTGTTTAAATAGTCTAAACGGATTAAATGAAATGGTTTCTATTCGTGTTTAAACGTGTTTTGACCCCTTTAGGAGAAGTGGAAATGTTCAAACTGGGTTCTTTTGACCCGTTAAGCTGCATACGCTTGAAGACTTCTATTGATTCCACCGACATATGGGCACTTATTTTGAGTTCCATTTGTAATTTTATCTTATTTTTTCAGATTTGTAATTTTATTTTTAGTTTTTTAAAATAAAGTCAACCTTTACCTCTACTACGTCAGAGCTAGCTAACGGTAGTAAACGAGTGGTAAGAAGATAATAATACTCTTGGTTAGACTTTATGATTTATATATATTACAAATTATAATCGAACTTCTCAAATTTCATATTCTCATATTAGCTAGACAATTTCTTTACATATTTGACTTAGAAAAATTAGTTGAAATGATGCTTTATTAAGAAACTTTGGACTTTTTGATATAACCATATCATTCAAGATTAATTAATGAAAAAATTATTAAATAATAAGATCACTTTTATGCTCTAAAAATTTCTTTCATTTCCGTCGTGGTCTACTGTAATCTTCGATCTGTCGTCGCCAGATACACCGCTAAATCATGTTTGCGAGTTGCAGAACTGCTAGAACTCAATAGAAGTATGAGGTTCTAATTGATTCAAGTAACCTCAATGTGATCCAATGCCACTTGTATCCTTTAGTTATAAAATCAGTAATTTATAGATTAAATTTATATATTTGTTGTAATAGTGTACCTACAGTATAAACCGTTTAATCCGTCTAGACAGACTAAACGGTAAACAAATCTCCACTGACTATCTACCGTTTACCATTTAGGATAACACTATCGCTCACTCTAGGATTTGTTACCGAACGCGAGAAAAATGGTGTGTATCCAGTGTGATTGTGTGAAACGTTCTCATACATTGCAAAGAATCGTACAAAATTATTGTAGTAGTGATACCATTTGGCGAAAGTAAATATCAAGTTTGAAGGTTCTAGCGACCAAGGGTGGAAAAGGGATTCTGTTTAACAGTTTTAGTGACGTCTTATACTAGTTAAAGTGACTATGACTAAATGTTAACGCATGGGTCACCAATATCATAGAAAGAGATGAAAACAAGTCTCTTTTTGCTTCGGACATGGTACTGCTGCAGAGAAGACATTAAACTGTCAACTTAATATAGAGGTCACACAACAAAAAGTAAGATGAGAGAATTTAGTAGATAGGGTGAGAGTGGTCGATAAGATGCTCCACCTGAATTACTATAAAATAGACGTTTGTTATTAGGCGTTTTCGATTGAGTTCTATAATAAAAGAGAAAAGATAGAAATGATATATGAGCTAAATATTTGTCACATTTATATAGCATGCTAAATTAGTAAAAAGTTAAATAACTGATTTAAAAACTAGATTTTTTTTTTCTGAAAATGCGGTTGCATCACCAACAGCGCATCGGCATCAAACACTTCCAGTTCCGGGCGCTTCCTCGGCGCTCCCCAACCAACACCGCCAACCTCTCTCTGCCGCAAGGCGAACAAGGAACATAGAAACCCAGCTGCCTCGATCGTGCCGCCATCACAAGTCCCGTTCCCTCCAGGCCCCGTCCACCATTTTTACCCTTTCCCTCCTCTCCGCCGCCCTCGCTTCCCGCTCTCCAGTCTCCACCTAATCCTCACGGGGACACCCTAGGCAGACGGGAAGGAGCACCCTGCGATGATGCGGTGGGACGCGGCGGAGGCGGGGGCGGCGCTCGAGCGGATCTGGGACCTCCACGACCGCCTCAGCGACGCCATCCTCGCCGCCTCTCGCGCGCGCCTCCTGCCCCCTCCCGTCCCCGCGCCCGCCGCCTGTGCCCACCGCGCCGGCAGGAATGGGTGCGTGTTCGTTAAGGGCGGCGGGGAAGACGGGGGCGCGGCGGAGGCGGTGGCTGAGGCCAGGAGCCTGCACGCCATCCGCTCTGCGCTCGAGGACCTCGAGGACAACCTCGAGTTCTTGCACGTGAGACCGCTCTCCTCTGCCTCCCTGCCGTTTCCCAGCTGTTCTAGGGTTTTGAGTTGACGGGTTGCGTGAGTTATTTCCGCTTGAAATGTTGCAGTAAATGGATAAATACGATTTGGGGGTTCCGGTTGCATGGTTCCCGTGACTGCGAGTCATTGCGTTTGGCCAACTCAGGCTTGCAAATTTGCCACCGGTTCCTGATTTTCCATAGCGATAGATATGCAGTCAATGGAAGAAGATTAGTATCTACCGTAATCCGGTAGAATAGTTTGTTTCTGTTACTAGTTGGTTAGATACTTATTGTGGTATTCTGCCGAATGTTATATTATGCATTTATTAGATACTTTGTCTTTATTACTAAGGCTGTTCATGTAAAGTGACGGATGCGGGGTTTTACTTTTTCTGTGGCTGCCAGATTTGTTATTTTGTGTCCAAGGTGATTTTTTGACTCAAAAGTGGCTTGCCTCCTGTAAATTGATGCCAATGTAGGTTTGGACTGAGAGCCATGTGGATGTTAAAGGTGTGGTGGCTATCCACATGGCTTCGGATGCCAATTAAGCCATAAATATTTTTTTATTCATAATCATTTGTCACTTCTAAAAAGGTGGTAGCATAGATGTACAATTAATATGGTACTCACAGCTGTTGTTGTTTCTTATCATTCGGTGTGAGGATACAGTTATTTTCTCAGTTAAATCCCAGTACACGAGTTGGAAGTAACAATGGTTTTAGTGTTCCCTGTTTTGGCTCAGTGAGTTCTGAGCGTCCTTCTCCTACCATGATTGCAATTATTTTTTCTTTCTGGATGTAGAGATAGATAATGTGGAGTTACATGGCCATTAGTTAACTCTACTCTTACTTCTGCTGTTGTTGCTCTACAGACTGTTCAATCACAACAGCGTGCCGAGCAGGATGCTGCGATTGCTAGATTGGAGCAAAGCCGTCTTGTCCTTGCTATGAGGTTAGCTGAACATCAGGGGAAGAAATATAGAGTCATTGATGAGGCCTTGGAATTTGTGGGTGAAGTGAGTGACAAGAGCCGATATATCTCACCGGAAGATGTCCGTGCAACACAGAGCCAGTCAGGGGATAACACAGAGGACAACAGGGGTAGTGGTTCAAGGATCATGGCAAACTTGTTATCTTGCAGCCTGTCTTTAGCCAAGAATTCATTTCGACTTGACAAGATCGGTGGCACTCTGGGCAATGCTGCAGTGTTTGCAGTAAGTATGCTTGCTTTCTTGCAGCTGCATCAAATTGCATTTGGAGGTAAAGGTCCAGCCATAGAATACAGGAAGAGAATCGATTACAGTTTTCAATCTGGGAGCTCACAACCGAATGGCAGAGGCAAACATCTTGAGGTGTACTTGGCCAGAGGCTGAAGAATTATTATAGCATGCTGTTGGTTGTACAGAAAGTTTTGACCAAGTATCAGTTTTGTCGGTTTTGCTAGGGCATTGATCATTCTTTACGGTGGACTTGAACCCTGTTCAAGGCAACAGTGGCACTGATTCTTTTGGATGGGATTGTACTACCTTGTAGGGTACCACGTATCTTATCTCCTAATGTGTAAATGGATCTGTTCTTAGAGATGGATTGTTTGGCAAGTTGTTTGTAAATCGTTGTTCAAGCTAGTTTGAAGAGACTTGTTTTCAAGGTGAGTCTTCCTCACCACTTTACCTCCATTTTGTTGCCAGTTTTGGTATTCTAACGAGAAAACTACGGTTTGTTGTGCTAGGAGCATTGGAAGGGTTGTGTTGAAGGTTCCTTGCTTGCCTCCTAAGTTTTGGACTGTTGTGGCCAGGATATGGATACATGTGCTGCTTGTGTTTACGCTTTTTAGTGAAGTACAGATGACGGTCGCTTTATTCTGCCTTGTGTTTGATGATGTTTCAGTGCTTTGTCTTTGTTGATCTGTTCATATTTGGTGCATACTGCAGAATCTTTGGTGTGGCTCGTTATCCCTTGTCCTGATATATGCAGTATGGTCTGCTTTACTAACCTTATCCACTGTTCTACCTAAATAACCCATGCTTCTTCCAACTGATCGCTTGATTTCATGTGTTTGTTGTGTTCTTTTCGTTTCCTCCTACCCGACGCCCTATGGTGCACCTTATCCATCAATGGAAGTTTGGACCTTGATAACAGCTTAAACACAATCTTCATGACACTGACAGCGTTTAGGGTGTCTGTTTGGGAGAGAGCCATACTGCTCGTTCAGAAATTTAGAAGAACATCTCTGTTACTTCCATCTCGCTTGTTGTGTACTGGTACCTTTTTAGCATATTTTCTGTTATCCGGTCGACAAACACTTGTGCCACGTGTAGTCATATATGGTACTTATGCTATGGATATGATAAGCTTAAAACAAAACAAGCTCTTTGTACCCTGATCACTTTAAACCAATAATATTACCTGTCTTTTTCCGTTTTTACTGATTGCGTACTTACTGCTTGAAAAGAGGTACTGATGGTCTACGTTGCAAGCATTTCTTTTCTCAAATTTGGAAGCAATAAAGGGAAAGAGGTCCTATGTGGGAATAAAGACGATGAAAATCAAAGAAGCAGCCTCTTTTAGGAGGAAGAGAGTGGTTGGTGTCTGCTGATGTGGAGCACGAAGGACTGTAGAGTTAGGAGTTAAACGAATTCTAAGTACATGGTTAATACGTGTCGAGACGCATAGAAGTTGTCATGAACTTAGACACGGAAAAACGTGATCAGAAACGCTGAACAGAGGTGGTATTTCACAAAACACACGGAGGGCTTGTTTGAGTAATAAGAAATAGAGTGGAATGGAGTGGAAGATGAACTAATTTTTACTTCAATCTCTATCAATCCACTTCAAATGGAGAACAAATGGAGAGTATTTAGTTATATCCAAACAAGCCCGGAAAGGGATTCAGATTGGTCTCTACTGTGCCTTGTTCCAGGTTGTTGTAGCCACGACCAGCTTCAGGAGGGAGAGCAACCGCGAGGCGAGGAGGGTTCGATCGCCGCTGGAATCGGCATCCAGCCCTCCCCGCTGCACTACCGGAGCCACCTGTGGTATCACATTATTTCTCACCTGTTGTTACAGGTTCGCTCGTTTCCATACAGAGAGGAGCGGCTAGACTGACTGCATTCCTTCCGCCGATCGCGAACTTTCCCGTGCGTTACTCTCCCGTCCCTTTTTTCTTTTCTTTCTTTTTTCTTTTCTTTTTTCTCGTAATGGAAGAATAAAGTGAGAGGTAGGGCATCCACCTCCTGGTCGACAGGGTCCACGCCGCTGAAGCCGCAGTATAACGTTCATGGAGAAGGAAAAGCGATGTAATGTACAGGTGAAGCAAGGAGAAATCAGACAAATATTTTAGTTCTTGGAGTGCTCGAGGAGCTGAAGCGCCTTCTCTCTTTCTCTGTGCTGATGGTTTGCGTCTGCTGTATCACCGTATAAGCTCAGCGTGGGGAGGCGCCTGCAAATGGGATCAACAAGGACCGCCAATATGCAATCGACCTGAAGATGGATGCTCCAACTGGAACAAGGGAAAGTATCTCTCTTCGTCTTCCCATGGACCACCTCGAGTCGAGAATGTTTGTTTCCACGTCTGCTTACGCTCAACGATTCGATTCGAGCTACGAGAGGCCCGTGAGCCCTCTATGATCATCCGACAGAATCAGCAATCAGGTTCTAGTCTAGAATACAGGGATACTTGGTGAAAAAGCGTGAAACTGACGAGGAAGGCGCGTGTTGTGCTGTGTCGCCGGAGAGCTAGGCCTTACAGTTACAGCCCAACAAAAGTTTTCTGCTCTTGGGCTGGGGCTCACCTCACCTGACCCCGTCCGATCCTAAGCAGCAATGCTCAGGTGGTGGACGGTCGAACACCAGTTGTTATTGTCAGTGCCAGCCGCCAAGAAGACGCACACTTCCATCATCCATCCCGCTATGCATATGCCACACGACCAAAAGAAAATATACGTGTTTCTTTTTTTTTTCAACTCTTACGACATGATTCACAGGGAATTCAGGCTACTATATATATATATATGTATATTCAGAACCGTCGACCGGCCACGTACTGCATCGCCAGTTCATCGCTGATCAAGTTTTCCAACCAAAACCAATCGTTATCACTCTACCCGGCAAAACGGGTCTACAGCACCTGCAGCTTCAACTCCGCTCGGAGCCTTACGTCCTGAACGATCGAGGCCTCAGTTCAAGCTAAACCTGCACCAAATTCATCGCGATAATATCAGGGCACGGTCAGTTCCCGAGTCAAAAAACCCAGCAAGTTTGACATCTTTTGTTCGAAAATGCCGGTTTCATACTCGCTCTGTTCTGATTTCAGCTAATTTGGTAGCAGGTTAGCAAACTACAACACAAAAAAAGGGTGTAGGATCATGACCCAAAAATTAAACAAGCTGTCCCAAATAGAAATATATATATATATATATATATAAA
Source organism: Neostapfia colusana (assembly GCA_030760725.1). NCBI lineage: Eukaryota > Viridiplantae > Streptophyta > Magnoliopsida > Poales > Poaceae > Neostapfia > Neostapfia colusana. Next base: position 3,627,778 of record JASWHV010000014.1, on the reverse strand, counting down.
AGAAACGGTATTTCAATCGCAGGTTGCTGAATCTGATCATTGAACTCGTAATAATAAAAGCCGCTTGGGTACGTATTCTAGTCGTAGACACTGGTCCTTGCTCGTACTAATAACAATAATGTTCCGGTCATTAAGGATCCAATGTGTTCGGCCCCCGGGTTGGTGGAATCTGGTTTCTTTCTGTAACTAAAAAAGGTTTTATAAATTCTAAACCCCCTGGATCCACCGTGGCATCTCGTGTCGCGTGGCGGGCTCGGGCTGTCCTGTCCTGGGTTGCCAGCCACTTGCCAGGCAAGCAGGGGTGTGTAATTGAGCTGCTATGGAATTGGAATCTTCCCTCGTGCTCCCTCCGGATGCTTGTGGGTTTCACAGTTTGTGTGTATAGTTTTGCTCGTACGAATCAACAGAGCAGGAGCAGGAGCAGGTTGATGATGTGTACGTAGAGCTGACAGCGCAGGGCCAGTGAGTGAATGAAATGAACACAGCGACTCACCATCTTACTCTGAACAGGTACACCTGGCACCTGCTCATGGTCCCCGTCCCCGTCCCGCTCCCGTCCGAGCCACCGCGCTGCGCCATGACGCCGCTGTCGCAGACCAGCCGAACCGGCACCATGCCGGACCGCAGCCTCCCGACCCGCACGCCGACGCTGGCGTCCACCGCCACCTTGAACGCCAGCCGCCGCCGCCGCCGGTACCCGTCGCGCACGCGCGCGGCCACGGCCTCGTCGAGCACCACGCCCCTGGCGGTGGCCACGAACGCCACCGACGCGACGGTTCGCGGCGCGTGCTCGAACCCGGCAACGGGCGCCCGGCCCAGCTCCACGTCGCCGTCCGCGTCCGCCAGCGCCACGCGGCCCTCGCCGCCGCCGTACCGGAACGCGACCCGCTCGTTCGGGTTCCACGACACGGCCCTCACGCCCAAGGTGGCGTCCACCGCCACGGGGGAGGAGGAGGCGTTGCTGAGGCGGAGGCGCACGGGGCGGAGCGGCTGCAGGTGGAACGACGGCGCGCGCGGGCGGTAGTAGAGGTAGGCCAGGCACGACGCGGCCAGCGCGAGGCAGAGCGCGAGCAGGGCGAGGCCCGTGGCGAGGCAGCACACCCGGCGGCAGGAGCACCCGCCGCCGCGGCGATGATGCCGCTGCCGGTACCGCGGGTGCTGCTGCCGGTACAGGTGCGCCGGCGGAGGCTTCAGCGGGATCACCTGCGGCGGCGGCTTCAGCGAGTTCACCTGCGGCGGCAGCGGCCGCGCGAGCGGGGGCTTCTTGAAAGGCGCCGGGGCCCCCGCCGGGCTTGCCGCCGCGGGGGGCGGCAGAGGCGGCTTGCCGGACATTGCCACGCGCGCACACGGCTGTGGACGGGGAGAAGAGAAGAAGCGTTGCGGGTGGGAGCGAGTGAAGTGATTGATGGTTTGCAGGTCTGGTGACTAGTTGGCTAGTTGCTGACCGATTAGCTGCTGCCTGCTGCTGTTACTTATAGTGGCAAGGCAGTAGAACGGAGATCAGAAAAAGGAGAGGCTCGGGGACTGCTCAGCTCAGTACTCTTACCGACCAAAAGAATTTACAGGCTTGGACTAGTGTGTCTAATTACTTGAGCTTGTCGCAACATACGCTGGCTCGCCGATCACAGACGACACACGGTTCTGAACTGAAGATGATCGATCGATGTCGGTGATCAATCAACAAAATGCATATGGGGAGGAAAAACATAAAAGACAACTACGTAATCCCTCCGGTGCACAAAAAATTGTCGTTTTGGACAAGTTCTCGCATACCAAGAAAGTATTAAATAGATTTTCTTTCCATTACTATCACTCACTTTAATGGTTTGACTGGTCTCCTCCACTATTTCTCAGGCCTCTCATGTAAGTTCGATTCCTACCCACGCACTGTACGATGCGTTTATTACGTTTTTTCTCGAGACAAACTCTTCGGTTCTGCTTCGATGACAATTTTTTGTGCACTCATGACCTCTTTGTAGAATGACAATTTTTTGTGCACCGGAGGGAGTACGCAGTAGTGCGACTACACACAAACTGATCATACGACCATTTCATACACAGTTGCTAATCAAGACCAAATCACGCCATTACGACCGGTTTCTTTCCCAGATGTCGCCGTACACGTCGGCGCGCACTCGCCAACGGCCATGTTAGGCTATAAACGGAACTGAGTGGAGCTGGTTAGCCTAGCTAATGTTCATGAGATTCATCTTGAGACCGGAATGGCTGAGCTGCTAGTGTCAGCATGTACAGACATTGCTTGCATCCTCTTGTACTGCAAAGGGACAAAACTTGCATCGGTCATGGGCTTCATATGCTTCGCCCATGTCACTCATTGGCTACTTGTTTTCCCCCCACTTCTTTTCTTGATTTCTTGCCCCCCATTCGGACGCTTTTGCGACAGACAGACGTGATGATTCTGATGATGATGATGATGATCAGTCGATGCTCTGACGGGAGCTGCATGCCGCTTTGCTTGCGGCCGTGGCATCTTCAGCTTCTCCAGTCCGCAGCAAGCCTCGTCCCAGTCCCAGTCCCAGTTTCTGTAGGAGACGGTCCATGAACTGGGTAGTTAGAACTTGGTCCTCTGTCGGCACCGGCCCCGCGTCGCTTCCATGTCTAACACTGTCAAGTTTAGAATCTTCGATCCCCTTCTCCCAATCACTCAATCAGAATGCCGATGCGACATGGATTGGTCTGTAAACAATACCACAATTTAAAAAAAAAATCAGAAATGAGCTGAAGGATCGTTTCGGTCAAATCAAGTTACGAATTCGCTTTTGTTTGGTGCACGAATACATCGACAAGGGAATGCTTTTTTTCTTAAAAAAAACAAAAATGGAAGGGGAACACTGGCTTCTGCATCGAAGCATCGCACATGCTCTGTGGTAGCAACTCTGCAGCCGGTGGTTAAGTGGGAGGCAAGGTTCCTCACTGTTGACGTTGCGCATGAACAATGCACCTGCTGGTACGTAAATTCTGGTACGGTTGATGGACAAGGAATCGAGCGTCTCAGCATGCACAACAACAGCAACAACAAACGACGGAAAAACACGGTGGTGTGATAAGCGTGTCTAGGAAACCAGTCCTCGTTTTAGATCCTGGATGAGACGGATCGAGATCACGGAGCCATGTCCCTTTTGGCAGGGACCGGATGACAGAAGAGTTGAAGCTCCTGTCCTGGCGCCGCCCTCGATCTCTCAAATTCATGGCCACGTTCTCCCATATGATATGGAGGAGCGATCGAGTCCCTTGGAATTGCATCCGGCTAGAGTGAAACCGGGAACGAGGGAAGCGGCAATGACACGCCAGAATCAACGATGATTGTAGAGCGTCATGATGCAAAAAAAAGGCATATTGCGTGAGCACAATACTATATAACAAAAGAAAAAACGAATGGCAATGGTTCTATGCTTCATCGGAATGTGAGAGTTATTGCATCTTTGGGATCCACTTCTTTATTCGTGTTTTCTCGTTCATTTGATTGACGGCAATGATGATTGCTGCACAAAACAATCAGAAATAAAGAATTACTCCCTCTGTTCTGAAATAAATCATATTTAGGACAGCAAATCTAGTTCATAAACGTCATTTATTTTAAAACGGAGAGAATAGCTCGTACCGTTCCAATTAAGACAAATAAGTAACTTATAGAAAAATGGACTCCTCTGACTGGAATGAGTAGGTAAAGAATCAAGCCAACCACAGAAAGAGCAAACAAGTAACAGATGCTGCTGATAGGAACATGCATAGAGCCAGCCGGGTTGTCTTGAACAGGTAATTGTCTAACAGAGAGCAATGGCCGTTTCAGAGAGGCGAGGCGAGGCGAGGCTCCAAACTTGAGGACGCAACGCAATGAGCCATAGTCGGACGCGCAGTCTCTCTCTCTCACTCTCTCTCTCTCTCTCTGTCTGTCTGTCTCTCTCTCTCTCTGTCTCTCTCTCTAAGCTACTAGGCTATGCGGCAGCCGACACCAACTGCAGACAACTTGGCGTTTGCCAAGTTGCATGCCAACTGAACGTGCAGGGAGGCGGGAACCAGCCACTGATGTTTAGGAAGGCGATCAACCAACTTCCAGACGATCCCCAAAATCCAGAGAAAAACCGTGAAGGCAAGTTGCCAGTGCAATACGCTTTCGCAGGGTCTCTTCATCATGTACTACGACGAAGCTTTTGACGCCGGTGCACCTAGCCACCGACAGAGAGAGAGGGGTAGAGGCTAGGGACCGAAGAGGATGATCCGGCGGGGCAGGACAGGGACGGTGGCAGCGGCCGCCCACCCGACGCCGAGACTGGCGCCACGAGGAGGATCAGGTGTCATCTCGCGGTTGAGGCGTCGGCCGTCGCGGCGGGCTCTGGCAGCGCAGCACCGACGGCGACCGCCTAGCTAGCTAGCTAGCTCGCCACGCCGGTTCTGCGTGCCAGTATCTGCTCGTCTAATGGGTGAGTCGTCGGCTCGAGCTCAGTCCCATCAGACCGGATAGGTAGAACAACTTGAGCAAGCTTCCTTGCTCCAAGAAGCTGCTAGCTGTTCGCTGGCCTGGCCGACGACGGTACGGTTCGTCGGTTCGGGTTCCAAACACAAAGCACAAGCGACCCAGCAACAAGGTCTTGCAAGTGGACGCTGGACAGAGCCAGACAGGGCTCGTCACATCGGCAGCTGGATTGTGCAACCGACATTAAAGGCTACACAAATGTCTGAGTTTGCTTCAGAACTCCCTGTTTACCTACATCGTCGTTACATAAAAAAAAAGAATGTGCCCAGTATCGAAACTCACATTTTAGTTTAAGGAAGAGTTATTTCCTAAACATCTACAGAAAGGCTGATCCGGGTACATCATGTCTTCATTAGGGGCAAATAATACTGGCAAAGGAGTATAGATGAGATCATCCATCTGGAGGCATATAAATGTCAAATTTGTACCCCATATCTTTTTAGATGGTGTAACAACTTTTCACTATTTCAGAAGAAAGATCATACAACCTTCTTCCTAGTGAACGAACAAAGGAGCTTTCTAACCCCTTTTTACTTGTCATCACCAAACTGTCTATTAACAAAAGGATTAAGGTGCTTGAACAAAAGAAGAAAAGACATCTGCAGCACACCACGTTTTCGCACAAACACCCACGATAGGAAGAACTCTGCCAGAGGATGGCACATCGGTCAGCTGCTGCGTCGCTCTAAGGCTGCTTTATTGTCAGCTCGGCTCTGAGATGCAGCATCCCATCGATGAAAAAGAGGCTGTCGTCAGCCATGAAAGTTGTCCATGGAATTGCAAAGAGATTCCTATATCCAACCGCCTTCCCACCTGTGAATGTGTAGTTACCCTTGTACTTGCTCACGAACTCACCTGATGGCCTCGTCCTTGCCGCAAATTCGTAATCCACTGTAACACTCATTGAACCCTTCTCTTGCATTCCCAAGAAGAGGCCAAAGCAGTAGAAAGTACTCTGCTGCTCCATGTTACAGTGAGCTGAGAGGAAGAAGCCCTGCCCTGCTAGATGGAACGCTTGTGAGTATATCCGGCCTGTCGGAAAGAGTCGAGAACATTCCTCACGCTTTAGATCCAAGTATGCTATACATTGTGGGTAGGGTCGGTCAAACTCGACAACTTTCAGAGGTCTGTACTTGTAAGCTCGCTCTGCGAATTTCTGACAGGTTGCTGCATCCGCTGCAAGAGCTCGCTGTCTGTGTGGTGCATCTGCTTTGTATAGAAGTGCCTCAGTGACACACTTGGTTGCTTGCTCATGGTCTATATCAGTGCATGCCAGCACCTTCCGCAGCTTCCTACAGGTCATATGACTGAACCGCACAAGAGGAAGCAAACGAGAACTCAAGATTTCACGTCTCTCTTCTGATTTTGGGTATTGTGCACGGGCCCATCTGAGCAAGAAGTCATAGATGGTATCTTCAGATGCCACCTGGAGATCATTACTTGATAAGATGGCTTCGATACCAGCAAGAGGGATGTTCATTACTTCATCTTGGAACCTGAAACAAGAGAAACCACGCCTTAAGTATGCATATAATGATTTTACAACTACAATGCTTTGTTGAACATCCCTAAAAGTAGAATAGTAAGTGACAATTGGATATCACTCACTTTGTCAAGTCCTTGTACTTAACAGCAAGGAAATCCTTGGCAGCATCTGTGAGAGGTTGAACTGCCGCGGCCATTGAAATGGAGCATGGGAGATCTAGGTATAGTAGTGCAGATTCTGTGGTCATAGGCGAGCTTGTGAGCAACTGGCTGCAGTGCCTCATGCAAGAAACAACCTCGAATTTATCAGCCGCCATCAAGATATCCAAAAGAAGTGTGGGTTCAGTAGTTGTCAACTTTCCACTGTACATAAAGCTCAGAAGCTCCATGAGGGCGTTTTCCTCTGTTCCAAGTACAAAAACATATCAAATTGGCAGGTGAAGTCAATAAGAGAAGAAAAAATGAAATAACCATTCCACTATCAAAGAAATAAAAGAAACTCTTTCATAAATTGTTCCAATAATTTAAAAACAATGAATTATACATCAATCTCTGCAAATCATAATCAATTACAAGAAAAGGCAAGATATTCGAGTTCACTGAAGTTTATCACATTACCTGTGTCAGTAATTCTAAGAGTTGCATATCTCTGATCAGATTCCTTCATGCCATTTGAGAAAAGCTAAAAGATACATTAAGTTAATCAGAGAGCAGCCAAGACACTGGAGTACAGAATAAATGTGTTTCAGGATGCAATCATAATTACCTTGAAAAAGAAAGGACTCTTTGCAGCAAGAATCGCTGAACTGATATAGATCGTCCTTACTCGTAAAACGGGCGTACCCACCACAGTCCAAGATGAATCAATAACTTGTTCATCATCAGCTGTTAAATACCAAGTAAAAAGGGTCAACGAATAAAGATAAATTAAGGAAAAGGAATTAAAAGGTACAAAACAGTGAGGGCAAACATATTTTCTGCTCTCAAAACATTTGGAACAAGTTTCTTTCCCTACGCATGAAGGATATCTTGTGGCAGAGCATAAATAAAGAATAAAAATCATTAGAAAAGAAACAAGTAAAAAGACGAAAATAATCCATTTGGCTGCTTGAAACATAAGCACGGCCAGGGCTTTTGTTATCGGTTTAGGGCCAAAACTCAAAATATAACAATTCCATAAACCAGCCAGCTTTGAGCTCCCAAACAGGCATTGGTAACTTTTGATTATCCAATGTAAGATTTCACTATTTGATATTTTGAATATAATTAGGATGTCAACAGAGGCATATCTAGTAAGAAGTAGTGGTTAAAGGCAGGAATGTAAATCTCTCACAGGAAGTGATCCATAAAAGCATAACCAGAATATTGACATTATATGGATCTCAATTTGACCTAAACCAAGCAAAACCAGTTCAGTACGGAGATGTAAACTAACTTTGCGAAAAGCCAAGCTAGACAATTGTTTTCTGACAGCAAGAGCTCTCCGGCAAATTTAACTAACCATCATAACAGGAAAAATAGAAATATTCAAAAGACTAAGTAATTTTAATTTTAGCTAAACAAACCATCTTGGGCAACAGCAGGTGGAGATTCCTCTATCATGGCTACAGGTTCCTCTTGATTATCTTCATATGCATCACACTCTTCTGCTTCAGCTTCATTACAAATTGTTTGGTCTAATAGATGTATTGCAGATTCTGCAGATGGACATTGAACATCACAAGATGCATTTCATCAGGAATCACAAAGGTGGAAGTTAGCACAACAGAAAATCTGAAGGGATTAAAGGTATCACACATAGGATGACGATGTTACCATAACAAAACAATCATACGTACAGAACCATAGTTAAGGTAACTAACAGATTATACATCAGTATGCACCATGCATAGGCAAGAACAGTAACTAATTGCACAAGTAGGGCATCAACTATGAGTGTTGAAGCACCATAAGAAGCAAAAGAAAAAGAATAGAAACTTGCAGCTATCAGGATTGATAAGAAGGCTCACTATTATCTTAAAGAGGACTATTTTCAGGAATCATATAACATTATTTTTTTCCAATGTCCCACCAGCGCAAACATAATGGAACAGAACAAAATATAACCATATTAAAATATACTGCACGTTTACCCTGAGTTTACTTGTATTTTATATTCTATAGAGAAATTGTTTTGGGGAGTTGAAGGCATAAATTCTGAAACACATCCACAGTTATAGGTATAGAAAACTAAAATTGATAATTATGAGAGGTTTCATACACGCAACTATTCTGAGGTTCAGAACTTTGTACATAAAAATGGTTCCTGCTAAAAACAAAAAAATGAATAGCTAAATATGAAAATGCACCATTGTACGATTTGCAATAACTTAGTAGGGATGTGCATGCCCCAGCCAAAAAAACAAGGTTGCCATTCGCAGTGTATCTTATCAATCAACAAGCTACTCTGCTCAGGCTGCTTGTGGTCTGCATGCCCGAGCAGGGAAACTCGCATTTCGTCAGGTTAAATCATGAAGCACATAACTACTCTTCTAACATGATCTTATGAAAGAATAATAACTGATAATCTTGTTCCTTCAACATAAAGCTCAAATCCGCTGCACGAACCACGTCGGCTATGTCTGTACGCTGTATAAGTCCAATGCAGTCACATGCTATCAATATTAAGATACATGCCTGATGCCTATCACAAGCAAGTTATTTCAACTTTTTTTTCTGAGTGTGCCTCTCTTATGCACTGAAAGATTATCAGCTAACCACATTGCTGCATCCAATATATGACTAAAAGATTATGGAAGGTGGATTCACATTTGAAAGGAATGGAAATTTCACAGTGAGCTGATGTGTTCATGTAAATATGTTTGCCTATCATTCCATCAATGTCAAGAACACTGCATACTAAAAATTGAGCAGCTTCCTAAATCATTGACCATTCCCCAAGCGATAAATCCCCGACTAGTACCTCGCAGAATCAAAGTTGTATCGTAATACCCCCAAACGAGTCTCGAAATCCCCCTCAAATCGACATGGTAATCGCCTCAAAAATCTGAATTTTCTACACAGCAATCGAACGGTCACAAATAAACACGTCAATCCAGCTAATCACGACATGCGGAGCCAGAATATCTCAACGCACCTTTCTCCTTGCGCAGCTCCTCACGGCGGCGCTTGCGGTGTCGCGCCCAGTCGGCGAGCCCCCCGCCGCCGCCGTCCCCGCTCGACCCTGGCGCGTCATCGCCGGCGACGACCTCGATCCGCAGCTCCCGGTCGGAGAAGTTGACCTCGTTGAACGCGAACTCGAAGCTGGGCCCCCCGCCCCCGGGCGAGAAGTCCGGGTCCATCCCCGCCGCCGCAAAAGACGCGCACCAGCCGGCCACCTTCCTCCTGCGGCCACGGAAGGGGAGGAGCCGAGGAAGGCGGCGGCCGTAACCCTAGCCGGCTGAGGGGTCGATAGGGCGAGAGGAGGAGCAGTGGCCGGGAGGGGAAGGAGGACGAAGGAAGGCGGGTGGTTATAATAAGAGGGGAGTGGGAGGGGTAAAATGGGAAGGGGACATCAAACGCTTTGTTCATGGCGTTGCCGCGATAGCGGCATGAAAGGCGTGTTGATTTAACGCGTTGTTATGCGCTTCCGCTGTATTTAAATATAAATCTCTAGATTAAAACTAACCAGAATATCAGGAAGATACCAAATGGAGTGTCAACCAAAATATCAGGAAGGTAACAACTAACCACACAGAAGCAGAAGCGTCACAGCCAAAATCCTTCTCAAAGTACTGATTACCCCATAGTGCGCCGGGCATCTAACTAACAGCCTAATTTACAAGAAAGTTGATTGCATCCACATGTTTGGGCAGCTTGGGATGTACAGGGCAACTGAATCGATTGACACGACACAGAAGGAAATGAGAAACAATATAGATCTAGTTTTACTCTTTTACAGCTTTGATTACTCTTGTGCAGTGTTATCCTAAACGGCCTAAACGGCCTGTTTAAACGTGTTTAAACGCTAAACAGAGGGCAACCGCATAGTTTAGCCCCTAAACGGTAGATTAAACGGTTGACCCGTTTAAACGGGTCAACGCCCGTTTAAACGGGCTAAACGGGCTAAACAAAACGGATTTTAAACGTGTTTAAACGTGTTTAGAACCGTTTAGGCAAAGTGAACTTACAATTCTAAGTCAGATCCAGATTTCAAATTAATATCACAAAATTGATTAAAATCAAAACATTTTCTAAGCTTCACTTAAACACATTAGAAGTTATATTACTTATGTTTCAAAAAATATAATAAAAACAGCATTAGCAGCTGAAGGTTAAAATATTTGTTTAGTTTACTACATGCACAATTTTTCAGTCTGAATATTATTATTTGGTGGTCTGATATTGTGGTTGTCTCTTTAATTTTTATATAATGTCGAAGTTAAATTTATTCCTATTTCCTAACATGAATTTGAACTTGATTTGAACATCTACCATAGAGCAGAATAGTAAAAAATATTTTTTCTTGCTGCTACAGTAGACACCGTTTAATCCGTTTAAACACCGTTTAAACGCCGTCTAAACCTTCTAAACGGTAAACAGAGCTCCACCGACTGTTTACCGTTTACCGTTTAGGATAACACTGCTCTTGTGGGCAACAGAATCACATACTCTGCAACGGTTGCCAGCATTCTTATTTCCTCGTGCTGCTCGAGGAAGCTCCTGACGCCTTCAATCGGGCATGTCGTCCCTCTAGCCTTGCTTGAAGTAATTTCTCCTTCAGTGTGTTCCCCACCACGCCTACTGGCAGCTCCGGTGAGATTTCCGATATCTCAGGGTCCAATGATGTGGACTGGTAGGTCAGCTGCTGCGCTGGACTGCCGAGATTGCCTAAATCCCCTGAAGTAGTGCCTTCACAAAATAGACTTGTTCGAGAGTAATGATCAAAGGATTCCTGCCCTAAAGCAGTGACATGAGGAGCCCCTGGGTTATTCTTTGACGAGTCATTGTGAGATCCTCGAGAAATACGGGTGCTTGTGATTCCATTCTGCTCTTCTGCCTGAATAACTCCAGCATTGTAGTGTGAGTCGATTCCAGGTATTTTAGTGTCATGCGGCAGGTTGCTGCTATTGGACCTTGTGCTGTCTTTACGTGAACCTTCAGCAGTTATACCATGAATATCCTCTGATCTTCTCTTTGGTACGTCCATGCCGGCTCTGCCACTTCTGCGAGGACCCATATGGTCATAGTTCCGAATGCCGTTTCCATGCATGTTCAATTCAAAGCAGTGCAAATCACTAGCAACAGAGTCATCGTCGTCCTCTTCAGCAAGCTGAGGAGCACTGGTGGCTCCGTTCAAATGGACAGACTCAAGGGACTGCCGACGCAAGATAGTGTTATCATTCATGTATTTTTCATTATGTTTAGAGCTACCTGATCTTTTAGAAAGAAGAAAAGCCTGTATCTCGCTGCTGAGCCTCTCCGTTATTGTGGCTTTCTGTGCCAGATCTTCCTTGACATCAATATTTTGCATTTGCACTCGTCCATCGAGCCAAGCTTCAGCAATATGGAGCACTGATTTATCAAAACTGAGTTCATAATTCTTTACATGTGTTTGCTTTACCGCCCTGACTTCATCTTCATAGTTTCTGATGCCCATCGCAAACTGATCGCAAAGCTCCTCTAAGAGGTGGTTTGCTTGCTTCTCCTTCTCAAGGTCCTTGACTGCCTTGAGAAACACTGATTTTATCTCAGATACCTCCTTTCCTAACTTTCTGTGGAGGTCCTCGGAACGTTTCCTGAGATGTCTTTCGTCTGCTAATTCACCTTGCAGGGAATGAACAGCCCCTTCAATCTTCGCATGCTCCTTATTTTTCTTAACAGCTTTTTTCTCAGAGAGTTGCCTCGTTAATGACGAAACTTCATGGCGGTACTGTCGTCTTTCCTGCACAAGTTCTCGAATATGTGCCTGTGCCTGCTGTAACTCCAACCTCAATCTGTTAACCACTGACAAACTAGCAGTGTGCTGCTCTTCAAGGTTCCAAATTCGGTTTAGAACCTTCAATAGTTCGGTTGATGTTTTAAGGCTAGTACTTGGCACCTTAAATCTACTCTTGGTATCCAACGAACGAGCTGGGCTGATTAACTGATTCACAGCAGAACCCTGTAAAATACAAAGATAAAATATCACACTTACATCAGCAAACATGGTTACAGATGTAATTCCTTCAAATCAGAAAATCCACTCGTTATATCAAACAAGCTAATCCATAAACTACAGCGAACACGAACTACACGGAAATTATGTTCATGCTCATGCATTTGGTTTATCTAAATAACTAAACAATAACCAAAGCAGTAAATTAAGATACTACTCAGTTAGCATCCCTGATTATTTGGTGCTTTTTCATGGTATCAGCTATATAAAGTAGACTATCAATAAACTGTCTTGATAAAGCATACTAAGATGCATTGTTCCAGTCACAATATAGAATATACTAAAGTAAGTGATTTATATGTTCAAATAAAATTCATCCAGAAATCACATGTACGGAAAAACAAGATCCTACTAAAAGTGAAATATCACAGGACTTTCTCAAAGGCCTAAGCAAAAAAATCCAAAGTGGATGGCATAAAAGGATATATATGTGTACCCCGATTGAGCTTGTATAACTTGCAGGAGAGAAAGGTTGTCTTCTGTGATTGCTATCGTCATGCAATTTATGATGTTTCATTGATGAATTCGCAAGACAGACACCAAAGCCATCTGAACCCTGTGGCTGAGGTTACGAAAAGAAAATCATTAGCACATATCATCTGGGAGTACAACACAATTGGATGGAAAGGTTTTGTTTGACAAATTATCCCACAGATAGTGGACAACTGGACATCAAGTTCACAGTGAACTGGCCAGTCTACTGATAGCTAGGGATGTACTGGACCATGTGCTCCATGTTGGATATTGAGTTGCACTTACACATATATGTTACATGTTTTTATATTACCAAATAATGTACTGGAACCATCATTAAGCATAGCAAACATAAACAGTATGATTTAAATGTAGACTTGTAGGTGCACCAACACAATGAAAACTAGCTGAGACAAACTCACAGGTAACGTTCATGTTCAATAGCACAACATAAGCCCGCGAAGTAAATTATAGTGTTCTATGAAGTATAATATTGTTTAATAAATAAGAGAGTTTGTTAATAATATAACTACAGGGATTATATGTGCAGCCCAAGGACATATGGTGCATGGCAAACATGGGACTGGAGTAGAGATGCCGCATCACATGTGACGACAGTAGACCCAGGTCGTGTGCCAAAATGGGGAGGCCTCGGCATTGGCCCCGGTGTGATAGGTAATCATAACTATGATGTTGGGTACTTATACAGTAGGGTAAAAGCAAGAGGACATGCATGAACGCAGGCATGTTTAGTCCAACTTCAATTGTAGTTGGATGAAGCAAGAAAATAAAGCATATATCCAAAGGCAAAGGCTGTTTGCTTGTGATAAACTTGCCACATTATTTGCAGCTTTCGTGCAGCATTTTTATCTGGTTCGAGGCATTAAGGCTATTAGTATAACACTAGAAACATTCTCATGGCAACTAAAATACCGAATCTACAGGTCAATCTTTGTCAGCCCCTCCCTTGTCCTTTTACTCACTGACTCCCCGTCTAAGTAGTGCAGTCCCAACAACAGAGGCATCGTACCTAATGCACCTCATGGATCAAATGGCACAAGAGCTTGTATGTCACCAATGTGCCAAGATAAGAAATTTGAAAGCATATATGAAAGGGAGAAAAAAAAAGAATGAGAGACTTCTTTGTGCTCTAATTCATGGCTAGTAGGGGCATTAAACCAACATAAATGATAAATCGTAGAAGCAAGTGCAAAGCTAGCGACTTCTTTGTGTTCTAATTGATGGCAAAGAAAAAAAACGAATTTGGATGTCCTGCCACCGCATCAGCAGGACACACTTGATCCTTCCTAAGTTGATAGCTTTAAGTTCCGACATGCAATTACTTTGCCATGTAACGATAAGTCAAAATCGCAACATTACACCTACTGAAGGCCCACACTATGTACCTAGATTGGGAGGCCAAACCGTCGAAGTTGGTACCACCAAGCAAAACAATGAACTGAGGCCAAAAACTAAAGGGCCATTCGACACGCCATGTGCAGCAACGAAAAAGCATAGAACATCAAACAAAAGCCCGTCATGAATCTGCAAGAAAACTCGTAAAAATGAAAGCAAAATGAAACAGGAACCGAAGAAGACAACTGTCCGTCGAATATATACTATTTGCTTCGCCTGGCGTAAGAACTGAGCAGCTCGCAGAGTCAGCAGCAAGCCATACGGTTCTGCGCCACGTGGGGGAGAAGAAGAGAGGTCGTAGCTCTCAAGTCTCACCTGGTCCGATTCGTGGACGCCGGCGGCACCCTCCCGACCGGAGGAGGGCAGGGGCAGGGCCAGGCCCAGGCGCCTGCCACCCCGTCGTCTCCGGCGGCCCTCCGGCGCCGCGTCGTGGATCTCCCAGAGGCTGGCGCCCAGCTGGCGCGCCGACGCCGACGCGGAGCTCCTCCTCGCGGCGGCCAGCGACGCCGCCTCGCCCTCCTCCCCCGCGCCCTCGTCCTCCATCTTCCACGGCGGCGCCGGCGTGCCGGGACCCGCCCGCCGCCTGGCCCTCCCGAGGCGCAGACGCAGCGGCACCGCCTCTCGCGCCGCCGCGGCCGCGCCTCGTCCTCCTCCTCTGGCCCCGCCAGGAGCGACAGGCCCCGCGACGGCCTCCGCGCGGCCGCCTCCTCCCGCCGCGGGGGCGGGCGGCTCCATCGGTCGCACGGACGTGCACGCAGGAAGGGGGGACGAGGGTTGGCCGGTTGGAGTGGGCCTACGCCATCGGCATGGCAGTGAGGGTGTAGCTGACAGAGAGACAGCGAGGAGTGGGGAAGTCTCGAGTCGAGGTGGTGGGGAAGGGGAAGTGGGAGCGGAAAGTGGAAGGGGAGAAGAGGAGAGGAGAGAAAGGTTTCAGCAGGTTGGGCCCGCTCGGCAGCCATGTGGGCCCTCTTCTTTTTCGTCTCGCGCCCGACCGCCTTTTTCTCGTCTCGTTTGGTCGGGGGCCTTTTCCCTCTCCCTTCCTTTCTCTGGGTCCGTTTGGTTGTAAGCCAGGGCGTGGACGTGCATGACACTTTATGTGGTTGGTTGCGTGTCAGGCTGGGAAGCGACGACGTTTGGTTGTGATCTCCGGCCCTGCATAGCTGCACCGCAGGAGATCGATGCCCCGTCTCGGCTTGGATTGAACCCGACCGGACCGGTCAAGGTCAAAAAGAAAGAGCGATACGTAGGATAAACATAGCCCAGACATCACATCACATGGCTAGCTAGCTACGTGGATTAACCAAGCGAGTTCAATCGTAGCGTATAGTGCGTGAGCGGTATAAGGAGGCCATTAACAAAATACTACTGTGGTACGTACTTTAGTTTGTTGATGCTAAGTAAGAGCTCCTTTTTTAGTAAGAACCTATTTTTTAGACAATGTTTTTTTAGATAACGTTTGGAAAGAACCTATAGCGACCATCTTTGGAGTAGTAGGCATATGATATGAATGAATCGTTAGTTGATGAGTGAGCGATGACGACACGGAAACTGGGCACATGCATGCTCGTACTGCTTCGACCGTGCATGCCGGCCCGGCCCATCGTCGGAGGAACATGACAGGCCAGAGCACCCGGCTTCAATTTGTACTCCATGGGCAAATTGAAATAGACGAACTAAGTACTCTCTCTGTTTTGAAATATTTTATGTTGTTTAATTCAATTTCAAACTAATCAACGTCAAATAATTTGAAATGGAGGGAGTACAGAGATTATCTGTGCATTTTCTGCTCAAAAATAAATAAGCATCCAACGCACACTGTCTTCCAAAGAGGAAGGAATAATTAAGCTTGGGCCTCTTTGTCTGGTCAGCTCACCTCGGCCCGTAACACGGGCCTGCGATGCGACGGCCGTCCCACGTACGAGCCGCGACGCCGACGAGGCCCGTAGTACTACGTGGCAACGCTGGCTGCTGCTGCTGCTGCTTCGTGCCCTCCTCCACGTGCACGGGGCGGCCGCCGAACGTGTCGTCTCGCAGGCACGTCCATGCATTCACCTATTATAGCAATCCACAAACCCAGCTGCTATATATGCCCATGAGGCCATGACTATCCGCCGTGTCACTCGGTCTATTATATCGAGTGAGAGAAAGAAGGGATGATGGAGGCGAGCAAGGAGGCCGCGACCAGCCTCGGCGCCGACGCAGCTAGCAAGGCGCAGAGGACCAACGCGCACACGGCGGTGGACAAGCAGCCTGACCCTGACGTGGCGCCCGGGGAGACGACGCGGCGTGAGCAACAGCACCTACGCGCCGCCGCGGCGGCGGCGGCGGAGGAGGAGGAGCAGCGGCGGCAGCGGGACGCCGCGCACGGCGGGAAGCCGGCGGCCCCGTAAGAAACGGCCCGGCGGCGCGCGGTATAGTGCCCCGATCGATCGACGTCCACGGCCACCGGCCGGTCGTGGTGGAGGCTGCTATGCTACCTACCCTACGTCGATCGATCTGTGGCGCGGCACTGGTGGCGCGTCCGTGGACACTTGCGCGCGTGTGGTCTTGTATTCTAACCGTGGGTTCGATGTGTGTACGAGGAGAGAGAGAGTGTGTGTGTGTGTGTCGGAAATGCTTCTGAATAAAGTTTATCTGCGATCGCCACATTTCCCGTGCAAAATATTTCAGCAAGTTGGGAGTCGAAAAGAGGTCACCTGACCCAGATGCCCAGACGCTCCGAACTCATCTAAAACGCCCAAGGCAGAGAAAGAGAACCAACCAGCGGTTGATGTGATGGGCTTATGGCCACTAAAATAAATTACTAATGGGCCGGTCGAAAGGCTACTTACTGAGCCGAATTCGGCCCAGCAAGGACCACCAACTTCGTTCTCAAACCAGCCAGCCTTCCCTCTCCTGTCCCACTCCTCCACGACACGCGGGCGGATTTCTTCGTGTCACCCATCTTGCAGCCAAGCCTCCGTCAGTTTTCTGTCGAGGTTTTGAACGTCTGCTGTCGCTGATCTCTCTCGGGCTGCACGTCGGTGGTAATGATCAATCCTAGCACTACCGCCTAACCACTAACAATAACAGCTACTAGTACTTTGTACTAACAATTTGTTGTTAAATTGACTGCAGCTACAGTTATGCATATGCTTCGGTCAGCATCACGTATAGTACGCAGAAAAATTATTTTTCGTTATGGAGGCCTGAAGAGTGAAACAACGCAGGCTTGGAGTTGGGAGTAGCACGAGAAAGGAGGGGGGAAAGTACTGGTAGCTCGAAACGGAAAGGAAGCAGGGAGCAGAGCAAGCAACACATGCATGCAACATCTCGTCGATCGGAGCAGAGCAGCAGCCGCCCAGGCTGAGCTCAGCTCGCATTGATTTCGCTTTCTTCAGCTGAGCAGGAGACGCGAGGTCGCAGGGCTAAGCACAGCGCGGCAGGCGCGGTTGCAGGATGGAGATGGACGAGGAAGTCACCGTTGCCAGGCTGGCAGCGTGCGCATCGATCGACGTCGTCCGAGCTGTGCTGCTGCTGGGTTGGGGGGGAGACGGCCTCCTTGGGGGCAGCGCCTCTTGCTGCCCGCCCGGCCGCCCGGGCATCGCATCGCTTCGGCCACGGGAATGTGGTGATTGGCCGGCTGGCTGGGGGCTCCGCTCCGGCCCCGAGGCTCGTATTGGTTGCGATGCCTGCCTTGGGGGGCGTGGCATGGGCGACGCCGCGCCTCAGATTTTCAGTCTGCTGCTGCTGCTGCTGATACACCAGCATGCATGCAGGCAGCAGCCAGGCCACACTGTCTGCTGCGACTTGTTCTCACTAGCTCGCGTTTGGTTTTGCACTTCATCTACTGGCTAACATCGAGGGAGGACGCATACCATACCACCGTCGAAATTTGGAAAACCCCAGATCGTGATCTACATGCCCTTGTTTGGGCGTGTACTGATCCGTACCGCGTCACAGACGTTCATGTTAATCTCTAGTACGTGCGTTCTGCCCGGTACGAAGAAGACAAAAAACGCTGACAATATCAGCTCATAACGTGGTTACAAACACACCATCCATTTGGGAGCTGCGGCGACTGCATGCAAGAAGATGCTGCTTTCCTTTGCTGGTACTACCTGCTTTAAGTACAGATAGATAGTTCGGAGAGCGCAAAATAATGTGACGTTTCCATCCATACCAGAGGGAGAGAGAGACAAAGCAGGCTCAGATGCACTACTATCCAATCCAGCCTACAAAAGATCCGCAAAGCTAATCCATCACAACACCCAGCAATCAATAGAATAGATCTATTTTTTCTGTGTTCGAAATGGCTTCCAATGGTAGTAGCATCTCTTGTCTTTGGCCACTCAAAACGAGGCAAAATATAATTGGGTAAGGATTCTGAAGAAAAAATAAATAAAAAACTAGGATGCAATGTCCAGCCTTGGCTCGAAAGAAAAACCAGTGAACAGCTGCAGCGGGAACCGCTTTGTCACAGGGCTCTTTGCTGACCATTTCCATAACTTTTGCCTAACTTCAAAAGTGAGAAGAGCTGGGGATCCGTAGCTCTGTATGTAGATAATATCATCCGCTCCGCAGCTGGCAAAAACCTCGTCGAACTCGCCAAATCCTTGAAAAAACTTGTGAGGCATTCTGGAAACCTCATGCCACTCCTTGTTATTACAGAGCTCCCAAATGCCAATTCCCTTGATAATGCCAGGCCTATCTTGCTTGCCAATGCCGCCAACCAGCACGAGCCTCTCATTCAGGTTCATCAACCGACCGCACGTAAGAGCGCATGGCACTGGTATAGCCATGCTCATCAAAGAAGTGTGGTTGGGTCTTGTAAAGAGGTCATACATGACAAGACAATGGCGATGCTCATTGTTGCTCACCACAACTCCAGTGGAGTACACCAAATAGTAGAGGACTCCATCACAGATGACACATTCGTCCCCTCCTCTCCATCCAAGCAACATTCCAGTAAAGGGAGTCACCCAATTACCGGTGATGGACTCATACAAGTGGATGGCAAATTCCCACTGGTAATACTCTGACGGGACCTGGCTGCTCCTTGCAACAGCCACGGTGTATTGGTGAGAGCTCCTATCAACAGAAAAGGCAAGAGCACTGTAATCAGCCGCTTTGCCACCAGGGGCATCAATAAGCCTCTTCCAGTCCTTAGTGATGGGGTTGCACACCATGATGCGGCCCCTGTTCTCACTGTCCATCATACACACCAGCCCGGCAGACGAGGATGTAGACCAGTTGCTCTTCTCAATGCAAGGGAAGTCGAATTCATACCACTTGCGTAGGCTCGGGTCATATGCAAAACCTGACACGGCATCCTCGCTGCAAGTAAACATGAAGTACCATGGCTTCTGAGGCACCATTTTGCTCCAAGTATGCCTCTCGGCGTGCACAATATCGTGCCACCTCTTGCAGACAGACCCGGATCTTATGATGCTCGCAACCGGCAAGAAGGAGAGAACCTTCTCCAAGAGATCATCAGGGAGAACAGCGTCCAGCGACACTGCCACATCCACGTTCCAATCATTGTCGCTACCTTGAGAAATTGGTCTGTATTGTACCACCTGTGCGCCAATGCGAGAGGAATGATACAACTCCCACTCTTCTGATCCCATTTCCAGCATCCAGGGAATAATACAAGATCCTGTAAGTGATCCCATTGCATGCGTTATAATTTATAAGCTCAAGAAAAATTAGAGAATTTTGCACACAAACAAGAGCAATTTTCGGATCAAGTTTAGCCTCACATATGAACAGCAGAAAAAGAGAAGGGTGATGTATAATGGAGCGCAGAAACAATCAAAAGACGTTCACTGTTACCTATACCTCCAGTCCAGAGGGGAATTCGCAGTTAATCACAGCTGACAACAACCAAACATATAAACTATAGCCTGTTTCTTCAACAGGCTAAAATATGACTTAAACGAGAGGGAATACTAATCAAATATGATAATCGAACCTTCCAACAACACAAAAGACGGTACAGATTTGTTGATCTAGCATTCATTTTTCCCTCATGTCACCTGAACAAGGAGAAATGACAAAATAGATGCCAACCAATGGATCTCGGGGGAGAATAATACAGGGTGCAGGGACACAAATGTCTCTATCACAAATTGTTTTTTTCAACAAAAAAAAAGAGAGAGAAAAGGATGGAATTTTTATCACCACATTCAATTTTCCGCAGAAAGGGCCACGTCGCGATCATTAAAGGCATGGACAAATAAAGCAAACAGCTCTGTTAAGGCAGCCAAGAACAGCACTATGTACCAAACAAATTTTACCAAAACGGCACCAAGAAAAGGATGCCCTACGAGCCTATGACTGCCAATCCCTGACGCCTGCACGAAACGAAATCAGGCACCAATAAAAGACGTGTGGATGCAAGAGGAACGAGCAAAAATACCCCGAATTCCAGCCCGGTCTAACATGACAGAAATGAGGGAAAGACGAGTCCTTGCTCGCGGGTTACCTTCTCAGGAACAAAAATCCAAGAAAGGATCCTGCCTTCCAAAATCCAACCGGCCGCCTGGTCCTCCTAATTCTGTGAAGAAATGAAACGAAGATTCAGTGGTGATGGAACAATAAACTCGAAGCCCAATCATCTCCACAAATCGAGAAACAAAAAAAAAAGCAAACAATCAAGAAACGCACCACCAAGATGGACAAGAAGAAAGAGAGAGAGAGAGAGAGAGAGAGAGAGAGAGGGGGAGAGAGAGAGAGGGAACAAAGGAGCAGCACAGACCGTACCGGCGGTTGGGCGAACGGCGGCGATCGGTTAGGGCGCGAGATTTCCCCAATCCGGTGGGGGTACTGCGGGGGCCTTCCTGCCTGCCCTTGTAATCCAGGAGATGGAACAGTGGGCTTCCCCTCCTCACCCACATTAGGTCAGGGCCCCTATGCCCAATGGCGTCTAGCGCAACGCTACAATGGCGTATATATGAGCGAGGCCGGCAAGGTAGAGAGAGAGAGAGAGAGAGAGAGAGGAAAGGGAAAGGTGCTTGCTTGCTCCAAGCGCATAGAGAGAGAGAGAGAGGGAGAGCGCGCGCGGGGCTCGTGGAGTATAGCACGAGAAGAGGAAGAAGAGG
Organism: Neostapfia colusana; assembly: GCA_030760725.1. Lineage (NCBI taxonomy): Eukaryota > Viridiplantae > Streptophyta > Magnoliopsida > Poales > Poaceae > Neostapfia > Neostapfia colusana. Next base: position 3,606,630 of record JASWHV010000014.1, on the reverse strand, counting down.
ATAGGTGCTTTTAGTGACCCTCCCTCAATATCATATACTACCACTTTTTACCTAATGAACCCCCGCTCCATCTGCATCACTCACAAGTCACAACAAAACTGCCTCTCGTCCCATGCCCATCCACCTCCTCCGTCTCCATCCGTCCCAGGCACGCCGCACGCGTTGCCTCTCCTTGGAAAGGCCGTGAAACATGTGACCTGTGATGTGGCTTCACCGGAAGGAGTGGAATCGCTAATGTCTCATGACCATCCACCTCCTTCGTCTCACCTGTGTCAGGCTAAACACAGCTGACCGTGTTCTGTAATTAGACACGGCACATGTGTAATGTTGCTTCCACGATAACCATGCCACCAAGGCCAGATTTTAGCAGGGACAGAAAAGATAAAGAAAAAGAAAAAAGAAACGCCTCGTCATTCACACCCGGACGCGGTGGACACGAGCTAGGGGACAAGCAAACTTGGATCGTTGCACGACACGCCTTGCATCCACGCGTCACAGCAGATGGCATGGCGCGAAGCTGTCCCTGTTACAGTTACAGCCAGCCTCTGGCGATTTATTAGCTGGACACTCCAAAACCCCCCTGCCTGCCCTGGCGCGCACAGACCTGCGTCCCCACGCGCTGCTAGGCTAGCGCATCGCACGCCCGCACAACTTGTCAGCCGTGTGTTGGGTTACGGGGTGTGCCCCACCGCTCTAGAATCTACTTACCCCGATCTTCGATGACAGTTAAATGCGTACGCCATTCTGCAGCTGATGCCAGAACGCTCAGAGAGGACTTGTGGTAATCTTTCACACTAGGGTGGTGCTGGTGATGAGGTTCCTGCCATCCCTACCTATTTTGAGATTGCTTTGTAGTAGATGCTGCAACGGATACGGATGTGAGGCATGCCTGTGCCTGCCGGCCTTTCCTCTTTGGAACAAGAGGTTGGCTACTGTTTGAACAGGGGCATGCTACTTTCTTTCTTATTTTCTTTGAATCAGCAGGGGCATGCTACTTCTTCTAAAGCTAATCGAATCACCACAGCGCGCACAACAGAAACAAGAAAGAAAAGCCAAGTTGCCACATTTTAGGGCAGAAGAAGATGCGTGCCAAGCAATTTCCACACGCTTATTACACACACACGCACACACCTGACAGCAGCAGTATTCTTGTGGTGGCAGAGATGTAGGATCCCAACTACGTCCGAACGGAAAAAAGTAAAATAAATAATGAAAGGCGTGCTGGCTAGTGCACTAGTGAGGATGGCCACTATATATTAGTGACACCGCTACTATATGTACATATGTGCCATGCGCTGCTGGTAAGCATGCGTCGGTGCCTTTACATGCATGTTGCTTGTTGCGAGAGAAAAAGCTGAGACCTCGCTTTTGAATCCTGGGCTGCTGGCATGAGTCGGATGCAGGCTAGGCCTAGTGTCGTCGTCCAGAGTAGTGGTATTAGTTCAGATTGCGCCATGACAACTACAGAGTTCATCAGAAAAAAAAAAGCATTCGAGTGATCAGCCGGGAATAGCATCAATGGAGGCCTCTCAACAATGCTTGGAAACTAGGAGCGCAATTTGAAGGCAGTGACTCCTCCACTTGCCTAAACGACTTATATTTTTTTTAAAATTTTAATTTCATATAGTTTAGTGCAGCCTCCTGAATTCCTGATCGTTCGTTCGTTCCAATAGATATCTTGTTCAGTAGAATATCTAGTCATCATGTCGCCGCCGCCCTCCCCCTTGCACCGTTGCCCTAGGATGCATAGCTGCCGCTCTCCTTCTTCCTGTCTTTCCCTTCTCTATTCCCCCAAATCCCCTCTATCTCAGTTCCAAATATTTCTGATCATATTTTTGGATAAAATCATGCCTCCTAAGTTAAACATATATTGGGTATGTGAATGCCCTGTCACAAATAAATAGATAAATAAATTTGTGAATAGGAGTACAGAACAAAGGTATGTATTATCAAGTACAACACTTCAAGGCTGCACTGTATTGGCTAATAAAGTTTCAATCTCGTGATATGTTTCTGCTACCTTGCTGCTATAGGTGACATGCACCACGCTTGACGATGGAGGTGGTTTTGTACCGTGATGAAGATACCAAAAAAAAACAACCCGGATAAATACGATGATTTCGTGCAAGACACCAGCACGCCCATGCTAATGTAGTCTCACCAGCCATGCTTCTGGGGATCCTGAACCATGGTCCACAGGCTGCAGTTTACATTTGTAGTGAGAGCACCAAGGATGGCACGAATTGCTGACAGTGCGTGTTCCAACGACGGGATACTTTATGGCGTTCGCCATGCTCATCCCTTTTAATCTCCGTGAGTTTTCTTCTGAACAGAACCTACTTTCCAAGGAGCATTAAACAAGATGAATGCAGTACCCATGATTTGGTCCGTCGGCAAAGAAGTTTTTTTCCTTTCTTCTTGCTTTTCAGGGAAGCAGTCGGTGAACTGAATTGCAGAACTATTCAGGATTGGTATCTGCCGTGCATTTTTTTTATTTGACCCTTTATCTGACAACTCAGATGTTTGATAAGATTTTCGAAGCCTTCTGGGGCAAGCTTTATGATCATCAGAGCGTGTACTCCGATTTGAAGGCCTGTAAAAGGATATTGGCCTTCCTATAGTCAAGCTGCATTCATGGGTGCAGCACGCAGACACTCTGGGCAAACGGCATTACAGCCAACAACACACGGTTCAGGTTTGATGGATGTCGTAGCTGAACCCGCGACTTCACAGCGAGAAGCACAGGGGAAACCCTGATCAATTGACGGGCAACAAAGTGAAAACAGTACATGTTGAGCAGACAAAACGAATTTTTTGCCCGACAGGCAGATGCTGAAAACTTTGTCCGACAAGTTCATCAGATGTCATTGCCCACAAAAGCATCGGGTCGACGTAGATAGTATCTCACACGTAAGAGATACCAGCATGTCGATGCAACACAGCGGCAGATCTGTGATAACCTCCATCTGATCGTTGCCCCGATGCAAGAAGCTTCTGCAGGACAGGAGCGCTCTCAGCTTCTGGTTCCCTTCAGCTAGCTTCTTGTCATCACCGTTCTTCACGCCATCGGGGGTTACGGAGGCAGATAAAGCTTCTTCAGAACAGAACAGAAGCCTTACTCTCTGTCTGCACGCTCACGTCTTTTTTCAGATTGTCAAGTCCCAATTCAGCGGTTTTGCGAGCGAGGGAGAAAACCTGAACTAGTGTGGTAATCAAGGGAGGGGCCAAATAAGACCTTCTTCCTAGTTGGGTATGCATTAGTATATCACAGTTTACAGTTTATACAGCTAAAATGCAGCAGCTGATGTGCAAAATCTTCGATTCAAACATTAGGGTGTGGAGTCATGGTCTCACCATTCTCTCGTCACGAGAGCATGAGAGAGCCAGTGCAACGAGCGTGCAGACTTTACGGCGTATCCTTGTTCAAAATGAATTGGAAACTGTAGTTCTTGTGGGGAGTGTGAGAACTGTGAACTGGCTTTCAGTTCTAGTGGAAATACGAGTATAATCTTTCCACTGCGATGGAGTTACAAATTTGTGAAACAATACGATGCTGTTTTTCCGATTTTACAAGCGTGGTTCTGCGAATTTTACCAGGCTTTTTTTTCCAGTTTTTTGATTGACGATCAACAACAACAAGGCCGATCTCAACCGTTGGCTCCGACTGGACGGTCCGCGATCCCCTCCTATCCACAATATTATCCCGCTCCCTCATCTTCCTCCCAAAAATCTCCCTTCCGTTGGTCACTCCGCTCGTCCGTCGCGGCCATGGCCACCGCCACGCTGCCCCTCCGACTCCTCCCCTCCAAAACCCTGACGCTCCCATCCCTCCCTTCCGCGCGCCGCTCCGTAGCCTCCTTCGCCGCCGCTTCCACCGCGCCCCACCGATGGCGCCTCCTTGCCGCCGCCGCCGCCGAGGGGGCGCCCGAGCCCGTGGAGGTCGAGTTCGTGGAGCCCGAGGCGGAGGCCGCGGAGGAGGAAGACTCTGTCCCCGATCCCGTCGAGGCGCAGCTCGCCGCCGCTGGCGCGGGGAAGGACGCCGACATCTTCGCCGTTGTCATGGTGGGTTTTTTGGCTTTGCCTTTACTCCTTCGCTCGCGCGCCAGTACGTCGCGATTTTTCTCCCGAACAAAATGTTGATAAACTGACTCCCATTTTTGCAACATTGCCTGTAGTTCTAGTTAATACCAACTTGCCTTGTGGTAAATCAAGCATTTGAGGCGCACGCTTCATGGAAAATAGCTTGGATTGTGGTGTGAATACTGACAGGAATGCACACTCACTAACGATAAATTTGTGTCGGCCATATCTTAAGCATGATGGTGCTGAAAATAGCATAGTTCCAAATGGTTCAGTAGTCACCTTACAGTGCATATACGAATAGTGCATGGACTACCAACCCTCGAGGAGCTCGATAATATTCTCAGCCAATCATACATTGCCACATTCATCCCTCAACCAATTGGGTGCTGCCATGTCACCCCATTGTGCTGAGCTCTGTGTTTCTGGCCGGCCTCCTTCATTACCAGGTCTAGATGGCTCCGCTATTGGGCTCAAGATATTGGTTATGAGCTTTCCGGTTTGTTTGGTCACAGCCCATCGTCTGGGTTTCTTGCTGTTGCTTGGGCCTGGGCCAAGACGCCGGCCACGTTGTCCAGCCTTGTGAGCCGAACCTGCCATCCCTCCTAAAATAATGAATTCACAAAAAGAAATATGGCCAAAGGGAATCAAATGACCTCAAGCACAACATTGAGTGGCCTTACCAGCCATTCTATCAGCTCTTTTAGATGGGAATATGAACCAAACTTACTTATACGTCAGAAGTTGATGAAGCATGTTTATTGTATTTATGTTAAAGATCTGATATAGTTTAGTTGTGTGAAGCATGATGGGCGCTTTACCGACCTAATTTATTTTCCACTTATATAAACATAGAGGAACATGCTACAATGTATCTCGTGCCATGTTATGCTTTGTATGTTTTTTTTGCCGCCTGAGCATTTTGAGTAGTGGTGGATTTACATCGACTATTTCCCTGGTTTTCAGATTGGTTCCAGGCAGTACATTGTGATGCCAGGCCGGTATATATACACACAGAGGTTGAAAGGCGCCAATGCAAATGATGAGGTTTGTTGATTGTTCCTTCTCTCTGCACACTCCCTTGTGAGCACCAAACTGGCATTTGTATGATAATTCACTTCATGATAGGTCATATTGTTCCTCTGTTGCAGCATTTATATAGGAAGTCCTTCTATTAGATTATACATCCATCCTTCACGATGCCATGCTGCTGCCACAGGTCTTGAGAGCGCGGAGAGCTCATTTCGTATATAGTAGTGACTGCAGTCTGCTTCCGCTCATAGTTCCCAAGATACAACGAATCTGCTGTGCATCCATATAAGAATTCCAACATGATAATATCATCAGCTCAGATGTTACATCTTTTTTCTACTAGTAAACTTCAAAAGCCTACAATTGTTTTGCCATGTGTTTTGGTTCCAGACGCAGGAAACTAAGACTGATTTGTCACTTGATTGCCCAAAGATATAGCTTTGTCAAATCCATATACAAAGAAGGCATGCAATTTCAAGGATGATTAGTAGAAAGGGTAATGTGAAACGATTAGGTTGAAAAGGACTTAACTGAAGTATACTACAATGGCATAATTTTTTATCCTCTATGTGCTAGAACAAACTGTGGCTGGCATGTATTGCAAATAGTGCATTCTGTTTATAATATCATTAGAGGATATTCGAATACGAATTGTTCCTGAAATTATGAAAAGTATTTTAATATCAACTGTTGTGCAGAAGTTTGGCTTCGCTAAATCCTTCATATTCGTGGTAGGATGCACTTTTCTGTTTAGCAATTCATTATTGATCCTTCATACAAATTAGTAAATATATGCTCAGGATCTCTTCAGTATTTCATTCTTGGTGTATGGGTTAGCTTCCATGAGTCTCCCGTCTATGTATTTCAGATGTTCCACTCATAATCTCTGATCTGCAGATAATATTGAACAAGGTTCTACTAGTGTCAACTAGAGACAAAGCTTACATTGGCATGCCAGTAGTGACTAATGCTGCTGTTCATGCAGTTGTGGAAGAACAGGTATGCCCTGTGCATTTTGTTTGATAAATGATGGTTATATGATTAGCTGGTTCTGATTTATTCTAATCGTTGTTTGCTGCACAGGGACGGGATGATAAAGTGATTGTCTTCAAGTTCAAGAAGAAAAAGAAGTACCAGAGGAAACTTGGCCACAGACAGGTTTGTTTCCATTAACATCCTCAATTTTTTGTTGGAGGGAAAGTGGATAAATTGCTGAGAAACAGGGAGGGGGGAGACCCCTTGGCTGCGCTTAGGGCTGCGCAGGGGAGAAACCAGCAGCGAGGAGGCGTGGGGGCAGCTGCGCAGTACGTAACGTGGGGGACAAAGTAGCTGGTCACGGCGGCTAGGGTTAGGGTTCGAAGCCACCGTGATCCAAGGAGAAGAACAGCCCTCAACGGGGATTCTTATTTTTTCCTGGATGCTCAAAACATGAGGGAGGGGGGCTGCTTATAAAGGGGGGACAGGACCCCCCCCCCCCTTGGCCGCAGCCTACTCCTAGTCTGTTTGGGGATAATCCCCCAAACTGACTAGGATTCTTTTCTTCCCTTTTTTAGTCTATTTCTTTCTATCTAAACTGATTCAATCTATAACTCCCTTTTATTCCTAAACATTATCTAATTAATTCTTCTAAATATTTTCCTGGTGCGGCTGCAGGGCCTGGCCGGCCTAGTTGTGGGCTTTGTGGGCCCCACGCCGACCATATTGGCGGCCCACAAATGCATCCACAATATTTCCCCCCTTCCCGACAAAGAGCTCGTCCTCGAGCTTAAAGGAGGGGTGCTTCATCCTGAAATCTTCTAGTTGTTCCCATGATGAATCAGATTCAGAATGTCCTGCCCATTTGACGAGTAGCTCCCAGACACCTCTGTTCAAACGTGCCCTTTGTACTTTTTCAGGCGTAGGTACAACACGTCCATGCAGAAGTGGTGGTAAATGCACCACCTGTATGGGAGTAGGACCTTCAAATTTCTTTAACAGGGACACATGGAAGACATCATGTATCCTTGCTTGAGGAGGCAGCTGAAGTTTATATGATACAGTCCCAATGCGTCGAATGATCTGATATGGTCCAAAATATTTTGATCCAATCTTTGAAGAAGGCGTCGTGGAAGGGGGGCCTTGGCGCAGCGGTAAAGCTGTTGCCTTGTGACCATGAGGTCACGGGTTCGAGTCCTGGAAACAGCCTCTTGCAGAAATGTAGGGAAAGGCTGCGTACAAAAGACCCAAGTGGGTCAGACCCTTCCCCGGACCCTGCGCAAGCGGGAGCTACATGCACCGGGCTGCCCCCCTTTGAAGAAGGCGTCGTCATTACTCCCACAGCTGTCCTCTGATGAAGCCGCAGCCAAACCCAATCACCGATCTGAAATTCCACCTCTCGGCGGAACTTATCTTCATAGCTTTTCATGGTGACTTGTGCTTGTACCAGCCTGTTCTTGATTTCAGCTAAGAATTCATCTCTATCCTTTAGCTGTTTATCCACTGTTGCTACTCTAGATACGCCCGGTTGGTAACCAACAAGAGCCGGAGGGTCCCTGCCATAGACCACTCTGAAGGGCGAGCATTTGAGGGCCGTCTGGTAGGAAGTGTTGTAGCAATACTCAGCCCAAGGAAGCCACTGCAACCAAGTCTTTGGTCGGTCACCAGCCAAGCAGCGAAGGTACACAGTGATGATCTTGTTGACGACCTCAGATTGGCCGTCAGACTGCGGGTGGAAGGCCGAGCTGAGCTGAAGTTGGACACCGGCTAGCCGGAACAAATCTGACCAGAAGAGGCTGGTGAAGACGGTATCACGATCACTGATGATGGAGCAGGGAAAGCCGTGTAGTCGTACAATGTCGTCGAAGAATGCCCGCGCCACTGATGCAGCACTGTAAGGGTGGCTTAGGGGAATGAAGTGGGCATACTTGGAGAAGCGATCTACCACTGTCAAGATCACTGATTTCCCACCAACTTTCGGAAAACCTTCAATGAAGTCCATGGAGATATCACTCCAGACTTCCGACGGTATAGGCAGCGGTTGTAGCAGGCCGGCTGGATGAAGATGATCAGTCTTGTTGCGTTGGCACGTAGCACACCCGCGGACATACTCACGCACCCGCCGTAGCAAGGACGGGTTGTAGAAGGAGAGGCGTAGCCGATGCACTGTCTTCTGGATGCCTTCGTGGCCCCCATCATGCGCCTCAGCTAGGAGAGAGGGCCACAAGGAGGACTTGTCGGGAACGAAGAGCTTCCCCTTGTGAAGTAGAAGGCCGTCGCGTTCGGCCCAGTCAGCAGGTGTGACTCCCTCCTGGAGTTGGGCACATAGCTGCTGCGCCTGCTGGTCTGTAGCGATCTCCGCGCGGAGCGAGTCGAAGAGTGGAAAGACTGGCGCGGATATGGCGTGAATAGCTATGTCTTCCTCGTCGCGGCGGGACAGGGCGTCAGCTGCCCCATTCAAGCGCCCCGGTCGGTACTCAACCTGCAGATCATAACAAAAAAGTTTGCTCACCCAAGCATGTTGGGGAATCGTCATGAGTCGCTGATCCAGGATATATTTCAGGCTGAAGTGATCAGTCCGAACAGTGAAGGGACGACCCCACAAGTAAGGCCGCCAATGACGTACGGCCTTCACAAGACCGATTAGCTCACGCTCGTATGCCGGTAGCTTATGATGGTGAGTCGCTACAGCGCGGCTGAAGAATGCTATGGCGCCGTCGCCCTGGTGTAGAACCGCCCCAAAGCCGGCGCCGGACGTGTCGCAGTCGACGATGAAGCGCTTGTCGAAATCCGGCATTTGAAGTAGAGGCGCTGTCATCAACGCCTGCTTGAGTTGGGAGAAAGCGTTCTGCGCATCATCAGTCCAGCGGAATGCTTCCCGCTTTAGTAGGGCGGTGAGGGGTGCGGCCATCGCACCATACCCCGCAATGAACTTGCGGTAGTAGCCGGTGAGCCCGAGGAAACCTCGCAAGGCTCGTAAGGACCGAGGTGTAGGCCAACGTTCCACGGCCTCCACCTTGGTCGGATCCATTGCCACACCGTGAGCGGATATGATGTGTCCTAAGTAGGACACAGTCTCCTGGCCGAAGAAGCACTTAGATTTCTTCAGGAGCAACTTGTTTGTCCGTAGTGTCTGGAACACCTGCTTGACGTGCTGAAGGTGTTCGACCCAGGACCTGCTATACACCAATATGTCATCAAAGAAGACAAGCACAAATTTTCTGATGTAGGGGTCGAGGACGTCGTTCATCAACGACTGGAACGTGGACGGCGCATTGGTGAGGCCGAATGGCATCACCAAGAACTCATAGTGGCCTCGATGAGTTCGGAATGCTGTCTTTTCAATGTCGTCTGAGTGCATGCGCACTTGAAAGTAGCCGCTGCGGAGGTCAAGCTTGGTGAAGAACCTTGCGCCGCGAAGTTCGTCCAGTAGCTCGTCAACCACCGGGATCGGGAACTTGTCTTTCAAAGTTCTGGCGTTGAGCTCGCGGTAGTCGATGCAGAAGCGCCACGTGCTGTCGGCTTTTCGGACCAACAGTACTGGCGAGGAAAATGCAGATGTGCATTCTCGGATGATGCCTTGGCGAAGCATCTCGGCGCATTGCTTCTCAATCTCGTCTTTAAGAAGCTGGGGGTAGCGGTACGGCTGGACAACTACTGGAGTTGTGCCCGGCAGGAGCCTGATTTGGTGGTCGTGGCGTCGTGCAGGAGGAAGCCCGCGTGGCTCGTCGAAGAGGTCCTGGAAGCCATCCAGGAGGGCGCCCATCATATCAGTAGGTGGTGCTAGAGAGGCACATACCGGAGCTGAACTTCGCAGCCCCGTCCAGATCACCTCACGGTCCCCGCGCCACAATTTCATCGTGAGGTCCTCAAGGTTCCAGAGAATGGGTCCCAAAGATCGCAGCCACTGGATTCCTAGAACAAAGTCGAAGCCGTCCAGTGGGAGTGCGTAGCATGTGACGTCGAAGCGATCCCCTGCAATCATCAAGGGTACACGTGGACAGATGCCTGTACAGGAGATAGAGTCGCCGTTGGCGACTCGGACGCCGACGCCTGATCGTGGCAACATCATCTGGCCGAGCTCCTTGATGAGTGGTTCCCTGATGAAGGTGTGAGTGGACCCTGTGTCGACCAATGCTGTCAGTAGGTTGCCGTGGACGTAGACCTGGAGCTTCATTGTGTTGGCGAAGTCGATGCCGGTCAGGGCGTGTAAGGAGATGCCCATCAGCTACGGTCGCGTCAACGTCATCATCGTCGTCAAGCTCCAGAAGGAAGATTCCTTTGCCGGCACACTTATGGTCCGGTGTGTACCGCTCAGGGCAGTGATAGCATTCGCCGCTTGCCCGCTTAGCAGCCATCTCATCGGGTGTAAGGCGTTTGAAGCGTGGGCGAGAAGATGCCGTTGTTGACGATGTCGGGGCGGGTGCTGTAGAACTGCCACTTGAGGCCGTAGTAGAGGCGCGGGACACAATAGAAGAGCGCGTGGAGCGTTGAGAGGCGGCGCCCTTCTGTATTCCGCTATCTGTTATTGCCGCAAGTCGACGTTCAAAGGCTCTGGCCAGACTCATGGCGGTTTGTAGATTAGTGGAAAACTGCAGCTCCACATCCGTTCTAAGTGGCTCGCCGAGGCCAGCTGTGAAGAGGTTGATCTGCTGGCGCTGGCTGAGGTCCTCGCAACGACAAAGAAGGACCAGGAATTGACGCTGATATTCCTCAACCGTGCCAGTACGACGGAGATCTTTAATTTCCGCCAGGTCGTTGGAGCGGAGCGGAGGCCCGAAGCGCATGTTGACGAAGTCCGCGAACCACTCCCAGGACACGATGCCACAGTCACGTTCTAGAGCAGTGTACCACTCGGCCGCGACAGGTGGAGAGACGCGAGCCACACCTTTTCTTCTGGCATCGTACGTGTCCCTCGGAAGTATGTCTCACACTTGGTGAGAGGGTGAGCCACACCTTTGTGACGACGCAGCCCGCTGTCGTCGAAGGTCGGGCGTCCCGGTGGGCGCCTGGTACTGTAGTGGTCGTCGTTGCCGCCATGGCCGCCGCTGCCACCGCCGCCGCCCTTGCCGCTGCCGCAGCTGCGGGGAAGGTTGCTGCCCTGCGGTGAGTTTTGTTGCAAGTCCTCGCCACCGGAGAGCTCCCGCTCCGGTGCCTTCTCAAAGCGCGCAAGGCGCATATCGTGGCGGTCCAAGCGCTTGTTGATGGTGTCTATCTGCCCCATCATCTTGCTCATCATGTTGCCGAGATTTTGGAGGGTGAAAGTCCCAGAATCGTCCATGGGGCCGGACATGGTCGCTGCCCCGGAGTCTCTTGATATCAAATGCTGAGAAACAGGGAGGGGGGAGACCCCTTGGCTGCGCTTAGGGCTGCACAGGGGAGAAACCAGCAGCGAGGAGGCGTGGGGGCAGCTGCGCAGTACGTAACGTGGGGGACAAAGTAGCTGGTCACGGCGGCTAGGGTTAGGGTTCGAAGCCACCGTGATCCAAGGAGAAGAACAGCCCTCAACGGGGATTCTTATTTTTTCCTGGATGCTCAAAACATGAGGGAGGGGGGTTGCTTATAAAGGGGGGACAGGACCCCCCCCCCCCCTTTGGCCGCAGCCTACTCCTAGTCTGTTTGGGGATAATCCCCCAAACTGACTAGGATTCTTTTCTTCCCTTTTTTTAGTCTATTTCTTTCTATCTAAACTGATTCAATCTATAACTCCCTTTTATTCCTAAACATTATCTAATTAATTCTTCTAAATATTTTCCTGGTGCGGCTGCAGGGCCTGGCCGGCCTAGTTGTGGGCTTTGTGGGCCCCACGCCGACCATATTGGCGGCCCACAAATGCATCCACAACATAAATACTGAATTGTGTTTTTACGTTGCAATCACCAATACAAACTGTATTTTTGTTCTTATGTTTCAATTTTGCTTTTATTTTGTAGCCAAACACAAGGCTTAAAATCACTGGAATAAGTGGGTACGAAGAGTACCCTGCTGACCCAATACTTGATCCTGTTGCAGCTTAAGTTAAATTGTAAGTTATGTAGTTACAAATGGCTGGTAGTGCAGTAGCATGCAAGTTTTCCTTTTATATCCTTAAGGAATATTTTTCAACAAAGTTCACTTGATTTGTGGGTTCCAAATTCTGCCAGTCAGCCAATGGTTCCAATCCTCTGTTTGTTCCACCAGCTCCGTTGTTCATTTTGAAAATTTGTATGCTAGCCAGTTGTATTACCCAACAATCTCAAAGAAGAGCATTTTTTACACTGAGGTGAATTTATCGATGCATAGGCTGCATACAATTGTTAATTTGTGACCTTGAATAGCTTTGTGTGTTTATTGTCATAGATTTTGTGACTAATTATGGCATTTGAAATTGAAACTGATGATCAAAGGTGTATCTTAGTAATATTTGGTGTTCAAATCTTGCTGCAAGTTCTGACTGTTTATGAACTCTACCTTCTGAACAACGAATGTAACCATGTTAAAGGGTTCCAAATTGACTGCGACCACATCAATACTACATGCAAATTACATTTATGATGGAAGAAATCTTAACTGTGAGCATGGTCATACGCTCTTATCATTGTGGAGTCATGTTAACAGTGAATCCATACATCTGAGAACTTGCATATGTGAAAGAATTAGCACATCTGGGTACAAAAGAAAGAAAATTTGCACACACTTAGAGATCCGAGTTCTGTATCAATTATAACTGCACTCCAGAAATATCCAAGTACTTGATTGGAGTTTTCATGAGCAAATGATGCTGAAGACAGGAACAAGACCCGAAGGGTTACTATCAGGAGAAGTGATGTCTTGGTTGAAGGATGGTTGTATTGCCTGATAAACAATGCAGGCATCCACACCCAGTGGTTGCTTCTATATTGGAACCTCTATATGATATAAACCATCCTTCGTCTTCTCTGACAAGTTGGTTCTTATGAATGCATTTAGTAGGGACCAAAACGAGGTTAACTACTTCGTCGTCAACTTTGGGTCTTGGATGACACAAACAAAACGTTTGGGCTGAGCCTCTCAGCTGGAGTAAACCATACTGAACTTGTTTATAAAGGGAGGGTTGCTCTCTGGTGACTATAGGACAACTTTCTCAGCAGGTGCCCCATTGCTAATTTAATTTAATCGCTGTGAATTCATAATACTCCCTCTGTTCTGAAATAAATAATGTTTAGGATAAGAAATCTAGTTCAATTTGAACTAAATTAGTTGTTCTAAACGTCATTTATTTCAGAACGGAGAGGGAGTATCTTTGTTGAATTCAAGTTGGTGCAATCTACACTCTTATATAGTTTGACTTCTTGTATCTTTATGTACCATTGAAGTTTAAACCTCAATTTTGGTAGGATGGTAGTTGACATAGTAGCTTAACAATAAGGATATAAAAATGCATGAAAAATATTAAAATTTTATCAAGTACTTCCTCCGTTTCGTATTATTTGACGTCGGCTAGTTCAATTTATCAAGTATTCGTTAAACGTAGTGGATGACGTCATCTGCTATCATGACAAATTTGAAATCAAAACTTCATTTTTACAATGAGAAACAAAAAAGATGAATTGCATTGATTTGAATAGCTCGAGAGGGCAAATTGAGTTAAAAATTTGTTTAGGGTATAAATTTGATAGCGTGAATTGGTTAGATTAGTAAAATAGAATTACTCCCGTTCTCCAGCTGTTAGTAGAAGCCGAGCGACGGGACAAATGAATGAGAATGAACGTGGTGGTGGCTACCGCTACATGTTGCTGAACCTGGCCCCAACGATGGCAGTAGCGTGCGTCTAGGTACAATGAACCGACCACTCCAAAAAGCGGAGCACCCATCATCTCCCACCGACTTGGTCCAAACACATCCTCAGTTCGCGCGAACTCGATCGGCGTCACCATCAGAAAGCGCCAGGCCTGAAAATATCGCACATCGTAACGCTAAAACAAATGCCAGTGCGTGGTCGCTAATGCGAGGTGACACGGATCCGAAACCTAACAATCGGACGGTCCGCATGGTTAATTACAATAGATTAAGCCATGATTGAAACTTCTTTTTTTTTTATCTATGTAAAGGCTATAAGTAATAACAAGTGTAATTAGATATGTGTGTGATGGCTTGCGATCACGACGTTGGCTAATGATCGAACCGGGGGGACCTCGCTCAATGTAACTAACGAACGGGAAAGTGACGGCGCCATTGGCCACGACGATGGGGCGACGCCTTGGTCTCGTCACTGCGACGAGGGCTCCTTCGATTTTTATGCCGGGTTGAGGTCAAGGGACACTTCGCTTCTTCGCGACAGTTTGGTTTGGGTTCCTGGAGATCGCAGCGCCTATGATGCGGTACTGCCTGAAGCCTGATTGGATGAGTTGTCCTCTAGCTTTCTTTTTTTTTCTTATGAAAACAAATGAAAATCGTCCAGGATTTTTAAACTGGATTTAAAAATACCGAATCCAGGCGGTGCAACCTGGAGCGCGCACGCAGAGTGCGGAGGCCACGGGACAAGGGATCTCAGGATCTGGGGGTGGGCCACGTCAGCCGGACCCCACCCACCCCACCCTCCTCCCTCGCGGGAAAAAGGAGAACCCAAAGGCAGGCAGGCAGCGAGACAGACAGCAACCCGGACGGCCGCCGCGACCATCCAACGCGCGCGGGGGGGTGCTGGTGCGGATCGCGTCACCGCTGACGTGGTGAGGCCACTGTGCGCGTCGGACAGACTCGGACCCCACGCGTCGGTGGGTGGGACGGGGTACCGAGCCTGGGTGCGCAGCGGAGATTATTCCGGGCGGCGGCTCGGCTTCGCTTGTTTTGTATTTGTGGCGCCGTCTTTTGCGTAAGGCCCTTCCCGGACGTCAGATTTGCCGCCAGGTCCGTCTCGGCAATTCAGCTGCTCCAGTGATCTTGCCCCCACTCCACTACACTACACTACACGTCGAGGAGGAGAGCGCCTAGTGGTGCAAGGGAAGCAGCAGCCTTTTTCTTTTTTCCGACAAAGCCCCCCTATCGAATCTCTTAATTACGCCCACCTGACGCCGAGGCATTTGCATCTCTCTCTCGGCCCCTCTGCTCCATTCCTCCCCGTCCCTCCATCGCCTCGCCTCGCCGCCACCGCCTCTCGCTTCCCCCCCCCCTCTCCTTCTGCGTCACCGAGGCGTGGACGACGCCGACGCCGCGACACCCGCCGCCTCCGCGACCTAGGTATCTCCCCCCTCTTCCCTCGAGGCGCGCCGGCGCGGGCGATTTTCTTTTCCTCCTCCCCGATCGAGGCTCGCTTGCGCGGAAATCTCTAGCCGTCTTCCCACGCCGCTGTTGCTTTCCTCCTCTTCTCTTTTTCCTCGCGGTCGGTTCCTTGTCGCGGTGCACAAGCCGTGCGTACATAAGCCCCTTGGGGGGGCTACGAGTCGATCCTTCCCGGCCCAGGCGCAGTGGCCCCGAGGGGTGGCGAGGTCGGTGTGTTATATGCTGCATGCTGTCCTAGCTTACCGTGTATAGCAATACAAAGCAACCGAGCATGTGAGTTTTTTTCTTCCTTCGCTCGATCTCTCTTCTGGTGCGTGCGGTTACTGAATTCGTTTACCTCTTGGGTGGAGGAGGACCTGCGAGGTTCGTTCGGTTAGCTTAGCCCGTGTTCTCGATCAACGTGGGTGGAGGAAAATATTCCTTGAGCTAGTACACCATTCGATGCTGATCATGCTGCTCTGAGACCCGGGGGGCTCGTTGTGGCTTAGTGGGCACTCTAAATCCTGTCTTTAAGGGTGTCTGGGCTAGGTCAGAATTGAATCGCGATGCTTTTCTCTCTGATATCAGAGATTTGCTCTGAAGTCGCTCGGTTTGTTATACTGGTGAATCGTATCCTTTCATTGCTCATCGGGTTTGACCCTGTTCTCTTGATTCTCATCCGGTGTTCAGTTATTCTGCATGGAGAAGACAGAGAGGAGAACATGATGCTGAATATTGTGCTTGAGATTGAGGGACACAGTTTCAGTGACTTGGAAAGTAACCTTTCAGTTGGGTCCTGTAGATTTATCGCTCATCTCTAGATCTGGTTACACTTTTCACAAGGTCACAAAAGCACTGGGAGCATAACTATCAACTTTATGTAGCGCTTTCGTCTCTTTCCTTTTCGTTTCCTTCACCTTCAAGTGCTGGGTTTTCTTTACAAGTTTCAATGGTGGAAGAGGCTGGTTCGTTTGACTCTGTTCTTTTCCAGTGGATGTTCTGATCTCCCTCCTAATGATTAGTTGCTAGAAGATTCGTTTGTTGTTACGGCTTTTGCTTACGAAATATGGGTGAGGGTATCATTTAGTTACTACGTAAAACCCCTTCTGGATAGTTACAAATTTGGAAAAACAAATTCTGTTGCTTTCATATTTGGATGTTCACCTTCTTTTTGTCTGAGATATGAAAATTTTGTTGACAGTCAAGTGGGATGCTTATTTTAATAGTCAGAATCTTTAATTATTTTGCTGTCATGTGATTAAAGCCTGAAAATGCATGTTTTATAATTATTAGGCACATGTTTATATCTTAACATTTTCATTTTTTATCCATGACTGTTAATCTTTGTTTTACTTTTCACTTTTGCAGAACACCCTTGCTGAGCACTAGAGCTACCAGTTTCCAGTACATGTGGCCTGCTTCTCATTGATTCTTCTGGTGATCATATGAAAAGTAAGACGATATGACCCGGTCGAGAAAACCCCCTGAGACATTACATTGCATGCATGAAATTTTATTCTTGTAAGGGAAGGTTTACAAATATATTGACACAGATATTGAGGGGGGAAGACTTTGAATCAAATCACTTGTTGAGATACAGCAACTCTCTCTTGTACAGAGGTTCTATATAGGAATGACCCAACAAGTAGTTCAATAGTATATGGCAACAAACCAGAAGGAAATAGCTACCAGAAAAAATATCTTAAATCATCCTCTGCATACTGCTTCTGGTGCCTCACCTGGCTAGCCAGTCCCTATGACAAGTTGAGACATTCAATTAAGAAGTATTTTAAGGAGTCAGTGGTTATGATTCGTATTATCACATTGTCGAATGATTGTGGACGGAAATGGCAAAATGAGCCTACTAGGGTACTTATTGTAGGCTAAAGGAGCTCTTGCCAGCACAAATCAAATTTAACTGACAGATTACTGCTCAGGAAAAGCTCTCTATTATGTACTTTTGTTATTGCACTGTACCATTATCATGTCAGAGTTTTGCATGCTACCACACTTTGGGGGATAATTAGAATTCTTCCACCTTGATTTTGTATAATTGGTAACTCTTACATAGGAGGCTTCTACTTGCCAATTGCATTTGTCAAGATTCTAGGTGCAGTATTACATAACAGAATGCCCCAAAACCACGATACCCAATTCCTTTTCAACTGTATAGTTCGTTCCTATCTTTGTGCATTTTATTTGAAGTCATGAGCACTGATCTCTTGTGTTTTTTCCTGTTTGCAGAATCTGCAGTCACTTGGCTGTCATGAATTTAGCACTGTCATCGATTCATAATTAAATAGCATCGCTTCACGTAGAACACAGGGAAATGGATTGTACAGATACTTCAGGGTTTGTCAGTGGAGGATGCAAAGATAACAAGAGGTGCTATCTACCCTAGATTTTCTAACTTTGTAGTCTTGTAGACAATTATTGAACCCGGAAGTGAGGCCAGCTGCTACTTTCCCTTAAGGATTAGTTAAGTCCAGGGGAAATGGAACCCAGACGTGGGCACTCAGCACTCACTATAAGTTTCTCCAATCCAAATCTGTCTGCCAGCTATCTGGCAGCTGGATCTAGCCAACTTGATGTGCTAGCACCTAGAGGGAATAAGAGAAAATGGACTGAATTGTCTTTAGGTCCAGGCGACTCATCAAGCTTAGATAGCAGCAAACATAGCATCGGTGCTGGCTGCACTGTTTCTTCTGCTAAGGGAGGCAAAGATGGGTCGTGCATGGATTATGACATAAATTTTAAGTTATCTCTTGGCAGTGAAGATACTTCAAGGCTGCATAGACAGGCTTGTGATTCTAAGAGGATTTTGGGGAAGCCTGGGTTGGATCTTAAACTCTCTTTGGCGCCTTCTCTATCTGTTGTCACTGATGCAAACCTAATTAGGACAACTGCACAACAGGACATTTTTATGCAGCCACACATTATGGCTTCAGTGCCAACAGCTGACGAAGGATCTACATCTCTTCGGCGACCATCTGGTGGAATGGTGCTTTCGTTTCTTAATCAGGCTGACAAATTGGCTTCTCTAAAACAAGTGTTCCCAGCAAACATTAATCAGGCTCAAGGCTCAGCTCAAACAGAAACAGTGCTCCAACTGCCGAATATTCCAGCAGCCTGTACTTCCGGTTCCGGGTTAGTCCATCCACGGCAGCGCAGCAGTATTACAAAAAATTGTTCCTACCCAGGATGCGTAAAAGGAGCCAGAGGTTCATCAGGGCGGTGCATTGCACATGGTGGGGGTAATAGATGTCTAAAGGAAGGCTGCAACAAAGGAGCTGAGGGCAAGACCATCTTCTGTAAGGCACATGGAGGGGGGAGGCGCTGTGAATTTCTTGGATGTACCAAGAGTGCTGAGGGCCGTACTGATCGCTGCATCGCTCATGGCGGTGGTCGACGCTGTAGCAATGAAGGATGCAGACGAGCAGCACGTGGAAAGTCTGGTCGCTGCATCAAGCATGGTGGTGGGAAGAGATGCCAACAGCCAAAGTGTACAAAGAGCGCTGAAGGGCGTTCTGGCTTGTGCATTGCTCATGGAGGTGGACGCCGGTGCCAACATGTTGGCTGCAACAGAGGGGCTCAAGGAAGTACTAGTTTTTGCAAAGCTCACGGCGGTGGCAAGAGATGCACACACCCTGATTGCACCAAGGGTGCCGAGGGGAGCACTCCATTTTGCAAGGGTCATGGGGGTGGCAAGCGTTGTTCAGCTGAAGGTTGCACGAAGAGTGTACATGGTGGGACCCAGTACTGTGTTGCACATGGAGGAGGGAAGAGGTGTGTGGTAGAAGGCTGCAAGAAGAGTGCAAGAGGCCGTACTGACCGATGTGTTGGTCATGGCGGGGGCAAGCGATGTCAGTCAGCTGGCTGTTTGAAGAGTGCACAGGGCAGCACTGATTTCTGCAAGGCTCATGGGGGAGGCAAACGTTGCCTATGGGGACATCCTGGTTCTGAGCTTGGATCTGGTGGCCCTCCTTGTGACCGCCTTGCAAGAGGCAAAAAAGGCCTATGTCTTCATCACAACCCGCTGGTTGATGACAATAGTGTTCATGGGGGCCTGTCATTTGGTGCTTTCAGTATTATCAGCAGATCACTTTCTCATGGCGCTGGTCCTTCAAGCACTGAAACAAGCAGACGAAGCATTTTCATGAATCCTGCAGAGTCTGCTCGTCGTGTGTCTGTTCCAGTTCATGAGGGTCGTGTGCATGGCGGTAATATTATGTCAATGTTTGCTGATGGTATGAGCCTTGGGAAGAAGTCCACCAACAACACTGAGGCTAGTACCTCTGCACCTCGCAACTTGAAGTCTGCCAATTACACGGAGGCAAGTGCTTTTTCGCGCCGCAGCTGGCTGTAGCACCCTCCATCACAGTATTGCTTCTTCGTTTCATATATCAAATTATCTCCCATGTCCTTTGCTGTGGAATCAATGATGCGATGATATGAGCTGTGTCATGATTGGTCAGTACTGCTGAGTTATAGCGTGTGTGAATTGTAATAGTGGTCGTGTCGCATGTGTTTTGTGATAGCAACCCCTTTGTGATATAAATAAAAGGGGTAGGGTACATTAATAGATGATTATAGACTCTAATGTGAATTCCAAAATAGGGGTTGTCCGTTCATGAATCCACAAGCTAGTCCTGTGGTGGGTCCTTGTTAATTCAACTTTGGAACACTGTCTGGACTACCCATGTTATGCTGCTACTGTATCATGTTCCCAATCCGGCCTCTCCATCTTAATTTTTTTGTACAGTGTGTAGCCCTATTATACATATCAGAGTATGTTCATGCATCTTTTCAGACAATTGGTTGGGGCCCTGTGTGTTATGATTCTGTGTTTCTTATTTCAAGATTTTCTTGAGCCTGGGGCTTGACAGATTCGGACAGCCAGTTTGGTGTCCTCTGTTCGTCGAGGCCGTCAATGTTTCAAAATCCTGGATACTGATATGGGAAAATTGTGACGGGATGAACGATCGGGGGAATTTCATGTTTGTGAGCCGTATGCCTGCAACATAATGTGGCTGGCAATCATGCACTGCTACCATCAAATTGTTGCAAAGCAAAGCAACACTTTTTCAGGGAATTCTACTTATATTTCCAACATCAGTTCCATTGAAAAGATCAGTAGCGTAAGAAGTTACATCAGGGAGCTGATGGAAGGAACACTGCAAATGCACGCGAGGCAAACAAAGTGACGAGCATGTTGCAGCCACAAGTAATTCGCAGCTCGTAAGGCCACGACAGCGCACACATATTATAGTACTAGCTATGAGTAGCATACATAGCCAACCCAGCCACATGATCAGGTACACCGAGATTCCACGGCGGCGCCACCTCCGCCGCCGGCCAGGTGCGGCGACACGCCGGAGACAGCAACTTTGCACGCAGGGGGCCTAGCTGGATAAAGGCGTTCGAACGCACGTCGTCACTCCTTGCTGCCAGAGGAACCGATCATCGGGCGAAGAAGTAGTAGCAGCCGCAGCCTCGACAACGCGCGTTCTAGTCGATGACGATCGGCCTAGTACTGGTCGGGCCACAGGAAAGCTGTAACACCCAAATTTTTTTCCTAAGGCCCAGCCCACATTCTCCCCCAACCCTAATTTTTTCTTCTTTCCTTCTCCCTCCCGAGCCTCCCGCTGCCTCCAACCTCGCGACGCCCTCACTCCCTAGCCGCACCGCGCAGCCACGCCTCCGCCCTCTCGACCTCGCCCCACCCTCCGTGCGCCGCCTCGGTCCCCAGCACCCACACGCCCCGCGTTCGCTCGCGCCCCCCCCCACTGCTTTCCGCGCCGTGAGCCCGCACCCTCGCTCTCGCCTCGCGCGCCTCCACCGCCAGCTACGCCCCCACGGTGCCGCCTCGCCCCCGTCGCCCTCTCCCCCTCCGATCCGGCGCCCCCGCTCCACCACCTCGCCCCGATAGCCGCTGCTCGCTCGGCCCTAGCCCCGCGCCCCACCGCCCTCGCAGCCGACGGGAGCGCTAACCCCCACGCCTTGCGCCACCGACCGGCGCCTCGCTTTCGCTCGCCTCAGTGGCGCCGCGCCCCTGCGCCTACCCCCGCCGCCTCCCTCGGCACCGCCTGAGCGCCACGCGCTCCTTCTCCCCCACGGCGCCGACCCCTTCCTCACTCCACATCGTTGCGCCGTTCCTCGCGCGCCCCCTCGCTGCGTGTCGCCTGCTCATGCTTTTCACCACCGTCTACCGCCCCCTGGTAAGTGCGGCGACCCCCGATTCCCCGTCCTTCTCCACTATTCCGACGGGTTGACACGACGAGCTGCCCCGCAGGGACGCCGGCGACCTACCCGTGGGCTTTTCCGACAATGACCGACGCCAAAGCCCCCTCCTCGCCAACTCCCGGCCACGTCGAGGACACGGCAAACGTGAAGGAATGGTACCCGAACAGGGAATCTAACGAGCACCAAGGGGCTACGCCGCCCCCCTCTTGCCGCAGAACCCCACCGAGTTTTTGAACCCGTGGACACCCTAGGTGAGTTTCCTCGACATCCCTCTTGCATTTCCGGTGATTAGGGGCGAGTAGGAGGTCTCAAAGACAAAGATAGCCGATCTCCGCCAAAGTTTGCCTCGAATCCGGGCCGTGCCGCCGTGCTCGCGCCACCCGCTGGTGGCCGCAGGTAGCCGAGCCGAACCTCCCTCAGCCGTCGGATCCCTCGGGGACGGCTGAGATTAGAACGTGCGAAATTAAAATCTCCGCCGCCGGACTCCGATCCAACGGCCTAGGTCAAATCACTCCTGACACGCGGGTAGATTAGCGCATAGCCCCCTGGAAGATTCGGTAGAGAGCAAACCAGCTCCTAATTTTTGTAGAACTCCCCCTAGGCCCTCTGGAAATTAGGGATTCTGGTCTAGAATGGCTATTAGGCCCCTGCAATTTTCTGTTTTGCGCAAAACACCTCCTGGACCCTCTGCATTTACACATAAACCCCTAGAACCTCCCTGTTATAGTGTTTCAACCCCTGGACATTGGTAAAAATGATATTTGAACCCCTGTAACACATTCATTAATGTTTTAGCCACTGAACTTCACTGAGAATGATGAGGAGGTCCCTGGAAATTAATAAAAATGGCATTTTAGGTCTTGAACAGTTTCGACTTTACAGAAAGACACCATTGAGAAGTTCTGTTTTTTTATGAAAATACCACTGGACAAGTGTTGTAATCACCAAAATGCCCCTAGTGGTGCTGAATTTATATTTTAACCCATGTAGTTTGCTGAAATGACAATGAACACTTCAAAATTAGGTTGAAATTACACCCAGCACCCTAGAATATTTTTAAAAGATGTTTCAGTCCCTGCACCCTGCAGTATCTTTGCAGAAAAGCCCCTAGCTAGTGCTGTTAGCATTTAAAAGGATCCCACTACAAGCTAATTTTACAACTTAACCCCTGCATAGTGCTGCTAATATATTTTAGACCATGTATAGTTGCTAAATTTTCACATAAACATCCCTGCTAGAGATGAATTGACTAAACACCCATTTGACATGTTGAAAATTGTACCTAGAACTTTGTTAATTGCTGTTTTTGCATGGCACACTCACATAAATGTCCTAAGTGCTAAATAATACTGAGAACACAATATAAAAGCTACCCATGCACATTATAAATGGTTTAGAACGACTAAGTAACTAGTAAATATAAACATGACTAGTTAAATGCGTAGGGTTGCTTATAATGAACTAGGTTGTTTTTGGAGTGTTTCTTATGTTTCATTTTGTTATGTTAGTTTCCGCGTGATGATGTGCAGAAAACTAGTCCCCGAGTCGACGCTCGACCTACAAGCCCAAGACTTAGAAGACCAAGAGTTTGACCTGTGGACTGAGCAACAATATAAGAAAAAGGCAAGTGCCCTTGACCATTTTGCTCCTTCTTAGGATTATTAGTTAGAATTTACGTGCATGTCTTAAATTTGAATCCCATGCTAGGTTGTTTACTAGAATTTCTTTGCCATTCCTTGTAGCTTGGGTTTGGGATTAGATAGGATTATGTTTTATTTCATCTACACATGCTTAGCCCTGCTTAGATGATGGGATTGGGAGTAAATTTACATTATTGATAATTATCATGATCATTGAGATGTTGTATGGAGATATATATGGTATATATATGTGGGATGTAGAGATAGGGATCTAGCAGACTGGTTGGTCCATGGTGGGTGCCGAGTGCACGAGACTCGGGTTTGCGGTTAGTGGCCTGCGTAGATCCTAAGGACCGGTTCGTGGGACTCCGTGAACAAGTAAATAGGTGCATTTCTGATGTAGTGTGAGTGTGTGGTAGGTGCGGGGAATGAGAGTCGGGCGGGACTACCCTGGGATCCGCAAGGCTCAAGAGGAGGCCACTACAGGCGGAGGTAAAATAGACTCCAGGAGGCCGCAGGGGCGAAACCTCAGTGGGCTCATACTCGTCGGGATTCCCTTTGTAAAGGTCACATCGTGATCTCCTGGCCGCACACCTTACGAAGTGTGAAATGTGGCTAGCTACCACGGGCAAAAGAGAGGTTTTAGTCCACCTAGCGACAGGGGACGGAATCACGACTTGTGGGTAAAGGTACAAACTCTGCAGAGTCAAAACTGTCTAGACAGCCGTGCTCACTGTCAAGAGCGGGCTAGTAACTCTCTCATGATTAGCATGGTTTGGTTGGTGGTCTTGGATTGGTTGGTTTTGGTATGTGGTTGGTGGTTTTGGGAGATGGATACAGATGGTTTTCGAGATACTCGGAGGATTGATTGGAATGGTTGGGGTATTCAACTAGTAAATAGGATGCTTAATAAGACTAAGGTATATGTTGCTTAGTGCATAAGCCGTGTTTAGCCTTCCTTTATTCTTGCCTCATCATACATAAAACTTTCCCGCACTTGCTGAGTATATTAAGTACTCAGGCGTTTGTCTTTCTCCTCTATTATAATTGTTGCTAAGTGAAAAGAAGATCAAATGAAAACGGTGTGAAGAAGGTCACGTAGCTGCCAGCCGATTCGCCTATGGACGGCCCTAGAAGCTTCTCTTCCGCTGCAACTCGAGACTCAATTAAGGTACAAACGTCATTTATTTTTAATATATAACGGTTTATCACTATATGTCCTACGAGTATGATGAAAACCGATCGTGGCATACACGTAGATTGCGGCCGGTTTTTCTCTTTGTAAAACCGGGCGTGATAACAGCGCCCATGGCGAAGCGGCGCTTCTGGTGGAGGCGGCCGCCGGCGACGTCGGGCAGGCGTACTCCCGGAGCAGGCAGTCGAGACGCCGCTCCGGCATCGCGTCGTAGTCCTCATTCCTGTACCGCGGGTAGTGCAGTGGCATCCGGAACCCCTGCTCCTGCTGCTGACCACCATGCATGCTCGCAGATGTTACTGCGCTCCGATCCAATAGCAAATAAGCTGATACGACATGAAGCAATCGGCCTTGTTCTCGTGGGTGGAGAACGATGCCAACAGCAGGCTCGGCAGCTTCTGCACCATCTGAAGAAACACATATTCTGGTGATGAACAGCCGCTCAGCGCCTCGGATCAGAACGGACTGGCACGAACATTTTACTGCATACTCTCGCATCGCGTTTCATTCCGGGCTCTACCTGTCCTCGTCTGTTCCGAGCGACGCCTGCGGGCCATCGTTTTCCTGCATGCCCGAGTCGCCTTGGTGTTCCGATCGATGATGTGTTGGCCTGAAGCTGAACGGCTCAAAAACTGTCGGCGAAGGCTTTCGCGGCCTCAAGATTCCTTCCCTGTTTCAGGCTTCCCTGTTCCAGCTGGATGTGCAGGCGCATGCATGGAAGAGATCTTGACAGATTCAGTCCTGCTAGTACGTGTGTTGCGGCATGTTGTTCGGGGGAGGGGGGCCCGTATCAGCTTTCTTTAGGTGCATGCAGTGGAAGTATGGAGCCATACGTTTTCTTATTAGCGGCGGTAACATCTCTCATCTCACTGATTTCGCGGCAGGTCAATCGATCAGAACCGAGAAGAGCGAAAAAGGAGATCATGCTGTGCTGCCTACCCATCGAGCAAAAGCAACAAAAAAAGGCGTAGATCATCTTTGCGATCGCATCAAGCTTCTTCTTCTTGTTGTTGTTGATGGAAACCGAATCTCTGAACGCTTGCCTTCACCGGCAAATTTACGGCTGCTACTGTTCGCCTGAATGCTCTGCATGGCCACGCATTTACTTATTCACGACCAGCAGCAATGTTCCAAACGAAGATGAACAGCAAGGCTTTTAAAAAATTATCAGATGGAGCAGTGCGGCTACAAGTCAAACAAAATTGAATTTCTCCAGTACTCCTATCATGCCCGTAGGCCAGTACCTGTAAGACAGTCACGCCCGGTTTTACAAAGAGCAAACCGGCCGCAATCTACGTGTATGCCAGAATCGGTTTAGTTCATACACGTAGGACATTTAGTGATAAACAGTTATATATCGAATGTAAACAACGTACAAACCTTAAAATGAGTTTTGGATTAACAGCGGAAGTGGAAAAACATGTAGGGCCGTCCACAGGCGAATCGACTAGCAGCTACGTGACCTTCTTCACACCGTCTTCATTTGATCTTCTTTTCACTGAGCAACAAATATAATAGAGGAAAAGACAAACGACTGAGTACAATAATGTACTCAGCAAGTGTGGGAAAATTTATGCATGATGAGGCACAAAATCAAGGAAGGCTAGACATGGCTCTTGCACTACGCAACCTATTCCTTAGCTTTATTAAGCATCCTAATTGTTTAGTGACAATCCCAGCCCAACCCAACCATATCTCCAAGTGATCTCCACTATCACTGTAATATCTCAATCCCAACCACCATCCCAATCCACACCAAACCAACCCACGCTAATCATGAGAGAGTTACCAGCCCGCTCTTGACCGTGAGCACGGCTGTCTAGACAGTTTTGACTCTGCAGAGTTTGTACCCTTTACCCACAAGTCGTATTTTCATCACCCGTCGGCGACTCAAGAAACTCCTTTCCGCCCTCTCACACTCCCTATGGTGTGGGGCCAGGAGTACACGACAAGGCCTTTACATTGCACTACCCAACCCGTGCACACCCGCTAAGGATTCACCGCTGCGGCACTCTGAAACCTCTGCCGCAGAAGCCCCCTCTTGCGCCACTTACACATCTCTCTGGTGTACACAAGGAAAGATAGGAACAACTTAATTGGCCACACTGCCCCATAACAGTTCTTGTGGTGGCACTGTATAAGCCAGTTGACAGGTCTCACGAACCGGTCCTTAGAATCTACGCAGGCTAACTAACCACAAACCCGAGTCTCGTGCACTCAGCACCCACCGTACCCACCAGCCTGCTAGATCCCTACACTACCCACCTCATACACCACATACATCACCACATGTATACCATATAAATATCTCCACACATCACCTCAATGATCATGATAATATAACATTAATGTAAATTACTCCCATCCCATCTACTAAGCAAGGCTAAGCATGAAAATAATGACATAAAGGTAAACCCTATACTACCCATCCCGGCTACAAGGCAGATATTGGAAATACTAGTAAACAACCAACACATGGGATTCAATTTAAGACCTAAGCATGCAATTCTAACTAAAATCCTAAAAAGGTGCAAAATGGTCAAGGGCACTTGCCTTTTTCTTATAACGTTGCTCAGTCTAGTGGTCGAAGTCTTGATCTTCGAAGTCTTGAGTTTGCAGGCCGAATGCCATCACACGTGAAATACACATATCAAAAAAACAATGAGTAACACCACCACATATGCATTTATGGTATATTACATACAAGCTAAACTTATTAAGTTGTCGCGTGTTGGCTCTTTATTCTGTTTTAGGTCATCAATTTCTTATGATTACGCAAGATGACAATGTTATTATATATTTCACGTATTATTATGCATATCTAAGTCCAGGGGTTAGTGTCCTATGTAAACCAGCAACTATCTAAAGGTTATGAGATGATTGCAGCAACTAATCATGGGCTAGAGTGTATTACCAATGCTATGCAGGGGCTGTTTTGTAAATGCAGCATGTTGGGGGTCATTTTGGTAATTTTGGTAATAACTAGGGGCTTTTGTGTAAAAATAGTAGGGTATATGAGTTAACACATCAAATCAGCATGCACTAACGACTTTGTGTAAATTCAGCATGGCTAAGAGGGTTTTATTGTCAAAACAGTAGCATTATAGGGGTTATTTTGGGAATTCAGCACCTACAAGGGGCGTATGTGTTGATTTACAGCAAGGTGCAGGGGTTAAAGTGTCCTTTCAGATTACCTTAACGTGTTTCGTAAAATTTCAGCAGTTTTGGGGGTGTTTTATGTATGTACAAATTAATACAGGGGTTAGATGATAAGTTTAGAATTTTCCTAGGGCTGAAACATTAATACAGGGGGTTATATGCAAAATAGTCGCAGGAAAAGGGGGTTTAAATGTGAATCCTTGGATCTGATCTAGGCGGCGGCGATTTTATATAGCGAAGGAGTACCGGGTGTTCTAATCTCGGCCGTTGGCTGAGACCGAACGGCTCGGGTAGACCTCGGCCGATTCCGGCCGTAGACGGCTAGTCTGAGCGGCGGAGCGCCAGGAACCCAACGTTAGAGCTCGCCGGAACTATGGATCTACGCCTACAACGCCTTCTACGACTAGGTGAACATCGAAAACGGAAGAAGATCGTTGGGGCAACTCACCAAGGTGGTTCGTGTGGTCCGGGAGAACGTGGAGGGGTGCCCGCGATGTGTGGGGCGGCCGATCGCTTCGGTCTTCACCGAGATCGATGTAGAAGCAGTGTTTCCTTGCTTCCTTCGGGTCGGTGGTGGGTCTGCGAGCTAAGTAGGGGCATCTGTGGCGTTAGATTGTGAGGAAACCTAAGGAAAAGTGAGGTTCATCGTGAGGGCGAAAGATCTTACCGGAGACTTGTCAAAGTGGGTGTGGGAGCGGTAATCCGCGCCTGTAAAGGCTTGGGAGAGCTTGCCGGTATCCCGGATGGAGTGACGGCGCGACACTTGGTCGGGGGTCTGGACGTGGGGTTGCCGCGGACGAGCTGCAAGATGATCTCCTGCTTCTCGCCGTAGCGACTGGCGCGTACAGTTGGTTATCATCCTCGAGCTCCTGCACGAACTTGAAATCTGGAGCTTCTTGTGGTTGTCGAGCGGTCGCGGCCTGAACGAGGGCCCTCTCATGGAAATCTGCACCACACCACCAATCCTAGTAATTATCCCGCTTACTAAACACGCCCAAGAACAGAGACTAATCTAGCAAACACCGTTGAGCAATCCACTTCAACAAAATCACAGCACACAGTGAGGTGCTCACAGCACATGCGCCAACCAAAATCAAGAACAAGGTTTCTCACCGTGGGGGGGGGGGGGGGTCGTCTCCTCTGCGGCAGGGCGTCCTGGTGGTGGCGCAGCGAGTGTCGCTGCCGAGCCAGGCCAGAGCAGCCGCCAAGGGTCCGAGGGGGGTGAGGGCGCCGGGGAGGTCGTCGGCTGGGGGGAGAACGGAAGCGGTGAGGCTGGGGGCGGCGGCGGAGCTAGGGAGCGAGGATGGGGAAGGGCTCCGAAGGAAGGAGGCATGCTGGAGCGAGGCGCTGGGGTGGGAGCTCGCCGGCCGGGGGGGGGGCGGATGTCGGAGCTGCTTCGAGGGGGGCCGGCGCGAGGGCGGCGCGGTGGGTGGGGGAGGCTCGCTCGGCGGGGGGGGGGGGGGGGGGGGCTCCGGTGGGGGGCGGTGCCCTCGAGAGGTAGGGGGCGGACTCAAGCGAGGAGGAGAACGGGCGGCGAGGGGCCTCGGGAGGAGGCGCGGTGCTCACTGAGGAGGAAGGGAGCGGGGGCGAGCTGCGCAGAGGGATGCGGCGGGGGCGAGTGCGGCCTGCGGGAGGGGCGCGCGAGAGGAATTCCGAGGCGGCCGGCGGCGCTAAGGAGCAGTCGCCGAGCGGGCGGTGGGGCGAGGGCGGCGCGCCGGGAGCGGCTCGAGCTGGGGGCGCGCGGAGGAAGGGGTGGAGCGGGGCGAGGAGCCCAAAGGTGGGCGCGGGAAGCTGGCACCGGCGCCTTGGGGGCGGCGCGAGGCCGAGGTGGACGCCGGGGCGGCCTGGAGGCAAGGCGGGGGCGGGCTTGGGGCGCACCATGAGGGAGAGCTCGGAGGCGGCGCGGGGAAGACGAGAGCGCGGGGTAGTGCTCGTGCGTGGGGGCGAGGGAGAGCGCCGGCCAGGGGCTCGGGCGCGGCGCGCCTGCGGGGAGCCCGGGGAGGAGGCGCTCGGGCTGGGGCGACGCGGGGCGAGGAGAAGGAGAGGGCGGCGCGAGCAGCTTTCAGGAGAGAGGACCGATAGAGGAGGCGGCGGGGCTAGGGAGATCGGGGGGAGAAGGAGAAAGGAAGAAAGAAAGGAGAAAAGAAAAGAAAAAAATGTTAGGGTTTTGGGGGAGGGTGAATGTGGGCCGGGCCAGAGGAAAGGAAAAAAAAATATGGGTATTACAACACTACCCCCTTAAATGGAATCTCGCCCCGAGATTCTAGTGAGCTAGGCTTCGTTAGATTAGATTCTAATAACCAAGAATGCAACCTACACAAAGTCGTTGGCTTCATTGAGATCTTCAAAACTTATTGCCCCATTAGTCGAGAATCTTCTTGGTGATTCTTCCTTCTTCACTGACTTTGTCGGCATGGTGTTTATTGAATTCCCCAACGGGGGTGTGGAACGTAATGTGCTACCCCCCTTAAATAGAAAAAAATGTTATCATCATTAGTTTTCTGGTTTTCAAACAACGTGTTTCTAATTCGTTATGAGACAAGGCGTGGGCTTCACTCGCTGAACCAATCTTCTTCTCGCTTCGAGTTATCTTCACACGTTGATCTTGATGCTTCTATCGGTTGACTTGAGTCTTCGTCTTCATAAGCGAGGTCAAAACATGATCTTACTAAGTCGATTCTAACTAAGGTCACGCGCCTAGAGTCGATATATAGCTCTGATACCACTTGTCACGCCCGGTTTTACAAAGAGCAAACCGGCCGCAATCTACGTGTATGCCAGGATCGGTTTAGTTCATACACGTAGGACATTTAGTGATAAACAGTTATATATCGAATGTAAACAACGTACATACCTTAAAATGAGTTTTGGATTAGCAGCGGAAGTGGAAAAACATGTAGGGCCGTCCACAGGCGAATCGACTGGCAGCTACGTGACCTTCTTCACACCGTCTTCATTTGATCTTCTTTTCACTGAGCAACAAATATAATAGAGGAAAAAGACAAACGACTGAGTACAATAATGTACTCAGCAAGTGTGGGAAAATTTATGCATGATGAGACACAAAATCAAGGAAAGCTAGACATGGCTCTTGCACTACGCAACCTATTCCTTAGCTTTATTAAGCATCCTAATTGTTTAGTGACAATCCCAGCCCAACCCAACCATATCTCCAAGTGATCTCCACTATCACTGTAATATCTCAATCCCAACCACCATCCCAATCCACACCAAACCAACCCACGCTAATCATGAGAGAGTTACCAGCCCGCTCTTGACCGTGAGCACGACTGTCTAGACAGTTTTGACTCTGCAGAGTTTGTACCCTTTACCCACAAGTCGTGTTTTCATCACCCGTCGGCGACTCAAGAAACTCCTTTCCGCCCTCTCACACTCCCTATGGTGTGGGGTCAGGAGTACACGACAAGGCCTTTACATTGCACTACCCAACCCGTGCACACCCGCTAAGGATTCACCGCTGCGGCACTCTGAAACCTCTGCCGCAGAAGCCCCCTCTTGCGCCACTTACACATCTCTCTGGTGTACACAAGGAAAGATAGGAACAACTTAATTGGCCACACTGCCCCATAACAGTTCTTGTGGTGGCACTGTATAAGCCAGTTGACAGGTCTCACGAACCGGTCCTTAGGATCTACGCAGGCTAACTAACCACAAACCCGAGTCTCGTGCACTCAGCACCCACCGTACCCACCAGCCTGCTAGATCCCTATACTACCCACCTCATACACCACATACATCACCACATGTATACCATATAAATATCTCCACACATCACCTCAATGATCATGATAATATAACATTAATGTAAATTACTCCCATCCCATCTACTAAGCAGGGCTAAGCATGAAAATAATGACATAAAGGTAAACCCTATACTACCCATCCCGGCTACAAGGCAGATATTGGAAATACTAGTAAACAACCAACACATGGGATTCAATTTAAGACCTAAGCATGCAATTCTAACTAAAATCCTAAAAAGGTGCAAAATGGTCAAGGGCACTTGCCTTTTTCTTATAACGTTGCTCAGTCTAGTGGTCGAAGTCTTGATCTTCGAAGTCTTGAGTTTGCAGGCCGAATGCCATCACACGTGAAATACACATATCAAGAAAACAATGAGTAACACCACCACATATGCATTTATGGTATATTACATACAAGCTAAAATTATTAAGTTGTCGCGTGTTGGCTCTTTATTCTGTTTTAGGTCATCAATTTCTTATGATTACGCAAGATGACAATGTTATTATATATTTCACGTATTATTAAGCATATCTAAGTCCAGGGGTTAGTGTCCTATGTAAACCAGCAACTATCTAAAGGTTATGAGATGATTGCAGCAA
Source organism: Neostapfia colusana (assembly GCA_030760725.1). Lineage (NCBI taxonomy): Eukaryota > Viridiplantae > Streptophyta > Magnoliopsida > Poales > Poaceae > Neostapfia > Neostapfia colusana. The sequence continues at coordinate 3,574,726 of JASWHV010000014.1, read as the reverse complement.
CTAATCATGGGCTAGAGTGTATTACCAATGCTATGCAGGGGCTGTTTTGTAAATGCAGCATGTTGGGGGTCATTTTGGTAATTTTGGTAATAACTAGGGGCTTTTGTGTAAAAATAGTAGGGTATATGAGTTAACACATCAAATCAGCATGCACTAACGACTTTGTGTAAATTCAGCATGGCTAAGAGGGTTTTATTGTCAAAACAGTAGCATTACAGGGGTTATTTTGGGAATTCAGCACCTACAAGGGGCGTATGTGTTGATTTACAGCAAGGTGCAGGGGTTAAAGTGTCCTTTCAGATTACCTTAACGTGTTTCGTAAAATTTTAGCAGTTTTGGGGGTGTTTTATGTATGTACAAATTAATACAGGGGTTAGATGATAAGTTTAGAATTTTCCTAGGGCTGAAACATTAATACAGGGGGTTATATGCAAAATAGTCGCAGGAAAAGGGGGTTTAAATGTGAATCCTTGGATCTGATCTAGGCGGCGGCGATTTTATATAGCGAAGGAGTACCGGGTGTTCTAATCTCGGCCGTTGGCTGAGACCGAACGGCTCGGGTAGACCTCGGCCGATTCCGGCCGTAGACGGCTAGTCTGAGCGGCGGAGCGCCAGGAACCCAACGTTAGAGCTCGCCGGAACTATGGATCTACGCCTACAACGCCTTCTACGACTAGGTGAACATCGAAAACGGAAGAAGATCGTTGGGGCAACTCACCAAGGTGGTTCGTGTGGTCCGGGAGAACGTGGAGGGGTGTCCGCGATGTGTGGGGCGGCCGATCGCTTCGGTCTTCACCGAGATCGATGTAGAAGCAGTGTTTCCTTGCTTCCTTCGGGTCGGTGGTGGGTCTGCGAGCTAAGTAGGGGCATCTGTGGCGTTAGATTGTGAGGAAACCTAAGGAAAAGTGAGGTTCATCGTGAGGGCGAAAGATCTTACCGGAGACTTGTCAAAGTGGGTGTGGGAGCGGTAATCCGCGCCTGTAAAGGCTTGGGAGAGCTTGCCGGTATCCCGGATGGAGTGACGGCGCGACACTTGGTCGGGGGTCTGGACGCGGGGTTGCCGCGGACGAGCTGCAAGATGATCTCTTGCTTCTCGCCATAGCGACTGGCGCGTACAGTTGGTTATCATCCTCGAGCTCCTGCACGAACTTGAAATCTGGAGCTTCTTGTGGTTGTCGAGCGGTCGCGGCCTGAACGAGGGCCCTCTCATGGAAATCTGCACCACACCACCAATCCTAGTAATTATCCCGCTTACTAAACACGCCCAAGAACAGAGACTAATCTAGCAAACACCGTTGAGCAATCCACTTCAACAAAATCACAGCACACAGTGAGGTGCTCACAGCACATGCGCCAACCAAAATCAAGAACAAGGTTTCTCACCGTGGGGGGGGGTCGTCTCCTCCGCGGCAGGGCGTCCTGGTGGTGGCGCAGCGAGCGTCGCTGCCGAGCCAGGCCAGAGCAGCCGCCAAGGGTCCGAGGGGGGTGAGGGCGCCGGGGAGGTCGTCGGCTGGGGGGAGAACGGAAGCGGTGAGGCTGGGGGCGGCGGCGGAGCTAGGGAGCGAGGATGGGGAAGGGCTCCGAAGGAAGGAGGCATGCTGGAGCGAGGCGCTGGGGTGGGAGCTCGCCGGCCGGGGGGGGGGGGCGGATGTCGGAGCTGCTTCGAGGGGGGCCGGCGCGAGGGCGGCGCGGTGGGTGGGGGAGGCTCGCCCGGCGGGGGGGGGGGGGGGGCTCCGGTGGGGGGTGGTGCCCTCGAGAGGTAGGGGGCGGACTCAAGCGAGGAGGAGAACGGGCGGCGAGGGGCCTCGGGAGGAGGCGCGGTGCTCACTGAGGAGGAAGGGAGCGGGGGCGAGCTGCGCAGAGGGATGCGGCGGGGGCGAGTGCGGCCTGCGGGAGGGGCGCGCGAGAGGAATTCCGAGGCGGCCGGCGGCGCTAAGGAGCAGTCGCCGAGCGGGCGGTGGGGAAGGGCGGCGCGCCGGGAGCGGCTCGAGCTGGGGGCGCGCGGAGGAAGGGGTGGAGCGGGGCGAGGAGCCCAAAGGTGGGCGCGGGAAGCTGGCACCGGCGCCTTGGGGGCGGCGCGAGGCCGAGGTGGACGCCGGGGCGGCCTGGAGGCAAGGCGGGGGCGGGCTTGGGGCGCACCATGAGGGAGAGCTCGGAGGCGGCGCGGGGAAGACGAGAGCGCGGGGTAGTGCTCGTGCGTGGGGGCGAGGGAGAGCGCCGGCCAGGGGCTCGGGCGCGGCGCGCCTGCGGGGAGCCCGGGGAGGAGGCGCTCGGGCTGGGGCGACGCGGGGCGAGGAGAAGGAGAGGGCGGCGCGAGCAGCTTTCGGGAGAGAGGACCGAGAGAGGAGGCGGCGGGGCTAGGGAGATCGGGGGGAGAAGGAGAAAGGAAGAAAGAAAGGAGAAAAGAAAAGAAAAAAATGTTAGGGTTTTGGGAGAGGGTGAATGTGGGGGGAAAGGAAAAAAATGTGGGGATTACAAAGACAAACCTCATCAGTCATCACGGGACAGTGTGTCTGTGTCTGTGTGTACAGAGAGAAAATATTGCCGTCCCGGTGGAAGCGCAATGGTGGTGGTGACCGACGGGCACTCATGCACGCACGAAGATCGATGCATGGGCTTGTTGTCGCCTTGCCTTGCCCTGCCGTAGTAGTACTAGTAGTACAATGTTATTGTGTTAACTGTTAGCTCCTCTCCAAATCCATGTCCTGCTTTGGTCTTTAGCCTTTAGCTTTATATATGTGTGGCATGCCTTTTTGTACTTTAAGCTTTACCTCCCATGGGCCATCTGGCCCACTTTAAAGGTCTTGTTTAGACCGTTCTGGATTCCAAATCTGCTGCCAAGGAGATAGTGCCACGCACTGACAGCCGGCCACACCGCTTTGCCCCACAGCTCAGCCGCAGCACTGACCGAGGACCTGCTGCTGCATGCAGCATTTGGAGTCTTGGACACAAGCAAGAGGAGAGACCGAAGACCATGGACTGATGGACATGCCCATGCTACGACGACATAGTAGTGTACTGCTGCAGGGGAAGTAGTACTGTGTATAGACGCGCGACGAGCGCTCGGTCTCCGATCTGGAACGGAGATTCGCGTCGATCGCCATGCGTACGTGCGTGCGTCCCGTTGCAGCAGATGGTTTTGGCTGGTCACGTGCGTGGTCCGGTTTGATCCGTGCATGCAAGGCGAATAGCTAGGGTTGAGCTAGCTAGCTGCTAAGTTGGGCATTTCAATCTGTCACGTACGTGGCCACGGGCGTGTCGCGAGCCGCGACAGACGGAACGGACGTTTGTTTGTCCGTTGGTTTCGTTCCGGACGTAGGATCAGATCAACTGCGTTGGGTTGGTTTGGGTTGGGCGAGAATGTTTTCATTTACTTGTACTAGCTAGGCGTTGATACGTTTTCGTTTACATGCCGGCCGGTAAACAGACAGCGAAGATCGATTGGAGGGGGTGAATCGTTTCGTGTGTAGGTAATCCTATCTGACCTAATTTGTAATGGTGGGTGGTAAACACGCGTACTGTACCGTAGGCTCCGGCTAGCTTATGATCGTGTCAAAAACGCAGGTTCCCAACTGCAAGCACGGCTGTTCCGTCCCAATCATCAGACAGGCTAGAGGCGCTTTATTAATTAGCTTTTGCGGTCGAATGATGGGATCTCGCTCAACTCGTGTAGAACGCCTTTGCCTTCTTTTCTTTTGTCGGAATGATAGTACTCCACCATGACAGTACTATTAGAAGAATGGATTGAATATTCCTAGTTGTACGTGATACGAAGATAGAGTTTGATTATGTATCGAGTCATTGAGTTGTAAACTGATCTCATGTACTGATTCCCTCATTATAAATAAAACCTGCCGAGCACCTAAGGTGCCAACACGCCTCACAAAATCTTTCATGGTAACCAGACCCATCCTCTTCTGACCAGCAACATGACGTTGGCGAGTTCATCAAGTCCGACGATCTTGTCTACGCTAGAACCACCGGTAGCTGAAAAGCTTACGAGGGAGAATTTCCTACTATGGAAGGCTCAGTTCCTCCCGGTGTTGAGGGGCGCACAACTAATGCGCTACCTCGATCCAGATGAGAAACCACCATATGAGAAGATCGTCATCACTAGAGAAGACAAGAAGGGTGAGACGATTGTGAATCCGGAGTACACAACCTGGATCGCTCAAGACCAGCAAGTCCTGGCATATCTTCTGAACTCTCTTTCTAAAGAGGTATTAGCACATGTGGTGACTAAAGAAACGTCGGCTGAAGCCTGGAAGGCGCTCCAAGAATCCTTTGTCTCTCAATCACGTGCCAAGGTAACAAATTTAAGGTTTGCTCTAACCAACACTAGAAAAGGAGATATGACAAAGTCACGGTATTTTGCAAAGATAAAAAATTTAGCCGATGAGCTTGCATCTACGGGAAAATTCTTGGATGATGAGAAGATAGTTTCATATATATTAAACAGACTAGATTCGGAGTACACACCCCTTGTCACCTCAGTAATGGCCAGAGTGGATCAGATCTCAGTAAACGAGCTATACTCTCAAGCTCCTGGTTATGATCATCGACAAAATATGCTACAAGAAGAACAACAGTACATGCCTTCGTTTAATGCTGCTATGAGGGGGCGTGGCCGTGAAAGACGCGATGGAAGGGGAGGATGATCGTCCTCTGGTCGCGGTAACAATAGAGGAAGATGCCGACAAGGAAGTCAACTAAGACAGTATCAAGGGAACATGAATCAAACCCAAAAGGTGATATGCCAGATTTGTGGGAAGCCGAATCATCAGGCAACATAATGCTGGTATCGAAATGATCAAGAATACAAGAAAGAAGAAAGATTTGTTGGTGCAACCGTATCATCATAAGGGGTAGACACGAATTGGTACACCGATACAGGAGCTACAGATCATGTTACTGGAGAACTTGAGAAACTCACAACACATGAAAAGTATCTAGGGCAGGATCAAATTCATACGACAAGTGGAAAGGGTATGAGTATTAGTCATATTGGTAATATTTTAATTTATTCCCCTAGACAGTCATTACATCTTAATAAAGTTCTCCATGTTCCATGCTCAAAAATTAACCTTTGCTCTGTTCATAAACTTACAAAAGATAATGATGTATTCCTCGAATATCATACTTGGTATTTCTTTGTTAAGGACCGAGCCACGAGGAACACAATTCTTAAAGGAAGATGTGAAGAGGTCTCTATCCTATCAAGTCTTCCATCAAATTTGATCACAAGCAAATACTAGCTACGACCAAGCCTTCATTAGAGTCATGGCATAGTCGTTTAGGTCATCCAACTTTTATAATAGTGGATCATATTCTAAAAAATAATGAGTTGTCTTTCTCTGAAGATTCTAGTAATAGATATGTTTATGATGCTTGTCAAAAGGCTAAAAGTCATCAACTTACTTATCAAAAATCCAATAGTACCTCTAATCATCCTCTTGAGCTTATTCACTCTGATATCTGGGGCCAGCACCCAAATACATCAATAAAATCAATACTATGTCAGCTTCATTGACGACTATAGCCGATACACTTGGATATATTTGCTTAAAAATAAATCTGAGGTTTTCCAAGAATTTCACAACTTCCAAAACCTAGTTGAAAGACAGTTCAACCGAAAAATTCTTACCATTAAAACAGATTGGGGTGGTGAGTATGAAAAATTGAATTCCTTCTTCAAGAAAATAGGAAACAATCATCATGTTACTTGTCCCCATGCTCATCCGCAGAATGAGGCTACTGAGAGAAAACACCGTCACATTGTGGAGGTAGGACTTGGCCTACTAGCTAATGCCTATATGGGATGAGCCGTTTATAACAGTAGTCTACTTGATCAATATTCTTCCATCACTTGTGATCAAGATGAATACTCCCACCGAACTCTTGCTCGGCCAAAAACCTCTTTATACGAATTTTAGGATTTTTGGTTGCGCGTGCTGGCCCAACTTGAGAGCTTACAATACACGAAAGCTTGCTTTTAGGTCCGCCAAATATGCCTTCCTTGGCTATAGTCCCATGCATAAAGGCTTTAAGTGCCTCGAGCCTAAATCCAGAAGGATATATATTTCAAGAGATGTGATTCTTGATGAACATATCTTTCCCTTCTTCGAGTTGCATGAGAATGCTGGTGCAATTTAAAAAAGGAGATCTTGCTACTTCCTTCAAATCTTTATTCAAGTGTTGATGACTCGGTGAATATATCAAGTAATGCTCATTTAACTAATACTACTAATCTTGTACACGAGCCTATTGATCTACAGAACTCAGAAGAATTAGGAGATTTAAGAGTAGATCAGTCAGATAAATTTGGTGCAAATAATACAGAAGACAGGGTCATCTTTGAAAATATTCAGGCAACACTAGAAGAATCTGGTGCAAAATAAGAAAATGATTTGACGCCTGATCCTAGAAACCAACTCGATGCAGGATCTGCCGCACGGCAGACGCCACGACAGGCGCGGACTCACACACGCATTAATCAAACAGACTATACTTCCTCCATGCGACAGGTTAAAGAAATATCACATGCGCCACCAATCAATCAAGCCTAGGTGGCAGGTAGTGTTGGGTGTACTGGTGTCAATGGTGTCAATTTAGATGTTGATTCATTAGATGGATACGGTGTGGATGAAGATCCCATAGCTCGGTTTGATCAGCGTATGCGCACAAGGCAGCAAGCAGGAATTTTCAAGCCTAAAATCGATACCGATGGAACAATAAGGTACATGTACTTTACATCTTCTGGTGAATCACATTATCTGCAGGAAGCACTGGCGGATAAATAATGGAAACATGCAATGGACTTAGAAATTGAGGCATTGCAAGATAACCAAACTTAGCGTCTAGTACCCCAAGATCAATGCAAAAATATTATTGACTGTATGTGTACAAAATAAAAAAGAAACATGATGGATCCATAGATGGGTATAAAGCTCGATTGGTAGCAAAGGGCTTTAAACAAAGATATGTGGTTGACTATGAAGACACTTTGAGTCCAGTAGTCAAGGCAACGACTGTTCGGTTAGTGTTGCCAATTGCAGTATCAAATAATTAGTGCTTAAGGCAGCTGTATGTACAGAATACATTTCTTCGCGGCATTCTAGAAGAGGAAGTATATATGAGACAACCTCCTGGGTAGGAAGATAAAAGATTTCCTTCACATGTTTGCAAGTTATACAAAGCAATATGTGGGTTAAAACAAGCACCTAGAGCATGGTACTCGAGGTTGAGTGCAAAATTGCAACAGTTGGGTTTTGTACCTTCCAAATCAGATCACTCTTTGTTTATTTACAAGAAGGTCGAATTAATAATTTTCAAGCTAATCTATGTGGACGATATTATAGTGGCAAGTTCTTCAGAGAAGGCTATAACAGTTTTGCTTCATAAGCTAAGAAATAGCTTTGCACTAAAAGACCTTAGTGACTTGCATTATTTCTTGGGTATTGAAATAAAGAAAGTACAAGATGGTCTGATACTTTCTCACGAAAAGTATGGTTCCGACATATTGAAACGAGTAAGCATGAGCAAGTGCAAGCTAGTTTCGACACCATTAAATGTTACAGAGAAAATATCAGCATATAAAGGAGAACCTCTCAACAATCAAGATAGTACCAACTACAGAAGTGTGATTGGAGCATTACAATACTTGACGATCACTAGGCCAGATGTTTAATAAGGTGTCACAATATCTTCATGCTCCTACTTACGAGCATTAGACAACGGTAAAAAGAATGCTTCGGTTCATTCGTGGCACATTGAAAACCGGATAGTATTCAAGAAATCAATATCCACATGAATTAGTGCATTTACATATGCCGATTGGACAGGTTGTGTGGATGATCGTCGTTCAACCGGAGGCTTTGTTATATTTTTTGGTTCAAGCTTGATTTCATGGAGTGCCAAAAAATAACTTACGGTGTCAAGATCGTCAACTGAACCGTGAGTATAAGGGCATGGCCAATGCTACTGCAGAAGTGATCTAGCTACAATTTGTTCTCAAGGAACTTGGTGTAAAAGAAAATAAAATACCGTGTCTTTGATGTGATAACCTGGGTGCCACATATTTGGCTGCTAATCCGACGTTTTATGGAAGGGTAAAACATGTTGAAATAGACTATCACTTTGTCATAGAAAAGGTGGTCAACAAACAAATTGATGTTCGGCATATATCATCTAAAGATCAAGTGGCCGATGGCTTTACTAAACCATTGACATCTCAGCTACAAGAACAATTCAAACGCAATCTTACTTGATAAGTTATGATTGAGAGAGGCTATTAGAATAAAGGATGGAATATTCCTAGTCGTACGTGATATGGAGATAGAGTCGGATTTTGTATCGAGTCATTGAGCTGTAAACCAATCTTATGTATTGATTCCCTCATTATAAATAAAACCTGTCGGGCAGCTGAGGTGGCAACACGCCTCACACAAAATATTTCAAAATATTTCAAGTACTACTCTAGATGTTGTACTACGACGTATCACAACCGGGGAAGACAAGCAGTTGGACCGTTACACTTTTGGGTTTCCCCAGCCATGCACGCCGGATAAACACGCGGACGTTTGTAAGTTCCCACGCGCCACGCGTGGTTGTGGTTCGAAGCCGAAGAGAAGTACAGTAAATTGGTGGATCAGTGGCGTACCAGTCGTCGAAACAATGCAAGAGGAGGAGGAGGATCGACCCAACCTCACTTGATCGAGACGTCACGTCTGTCGCCCGCCTTCATCAGCCCTCTTCCTGAGCCTAGTGACTACTACCGGCACAACTGTGCAGAGGCTACGTAGTTGAAATGCGGGGTGCGTGCTTGGCTGCTTGCGCAGCGCACAGCCACAGGCACACGAGCTAGGCATCTGCAAGCGATGACGTGTATCGATCGGGTGCCGTAGAAGACAGGGGTAGCTCCGCGCCCCTACGGACGACGCAGGGGCAGGGCACGGCGCACGTAAAGTCGGCGTGTTGTTGCATGCCTATATGAAAGTACAGGGAATCGAATACTAGCATATTGGAGAATCAAAACATTCACGAGCCCCACCCTCCTCCAAAATTTTATGCTCAGTTTGGTACGTACTAAACGCGAGGAGCCATGTGTGGCGAGAACGGACGTCAACAGTGCAGGGCCAAGCAGGGCATGGCGTGCCTGCCGAGCTTTCCCTTTTCTTTTTCGCCCTTTCCTGACTGGGAACAGAGCAGGGGACACAGTGTCGCAGCGTCATCCATCATGCTCGGCAGTGGCAGGGCAGATGAGACGATCAGATGGCACCAGCTGCTGTATCTGTCGAACGAACGTAGTCGCTGCAACGATTCAGATGGAAAGGAAGAAGGCGGATGGATTTGGATCGAGACGAGACGAGACGAGACGTGACGTGACGTGACGTGAGCAAGCAAGCAAAGCAATCTCTCTGCTCCGACCGACCGCGGCGAAGAAGAAGGAAGCGAAAGCAGCCGGGGCCGAGCTGCAAGGAGGCAATGGCTACCTTCTTCAGCTTGTTCGATTCGCCTGTTGTCACTTTTGCTCCGCAAAGAGAGCAAAACAAATTAAGGCGCGCGTTCAAAAGGCGAAAAACACAAGCAGGTTCATGTTGTTTCCTCCTTTTTTCCCTTTGGTTTTTCTTCTTCTCGCGTCCCTTTTGACCATCTTTAATCTGATGGTGGCTTTTTTTGTAGCTATAGATGAGGATAGAGCTACCTACCTGCTCGAGCCGGGCGGGCAGACAAAAGCCCTGTCCTGTCCCCGGCACGTCGGGGCCACACAGAGAGGAGAACGCGCGCGCCGTTCACCCGTCGGCCCCATCGACCGATCGTTTCGTTGCGTGCACAGCTACGTACGTGACGTGACGGGTGACCCCTGCCTGCCTGATGTGACGAGGGAGACGCGTTTGAACGCAGTAGTACTAAATGAGAGCCGGAGCCGTAGAGATCGAGGAGGCAGAGGCACGCGCCGTGATGCTGATGCGTGCCCGTCCAACATCGTCGATTCATCACGGCGTGCTCGCGTCGCAATCGCCCCAGGCTGCCGACCGGCCGGCACGATGAAGCGCGTCTTGCAGGTCGCAGGGGGACTACGACACGGTGCTATGCGCTCCTAGGACGGGCCCAAAAATCCAGTACCCCCTATGAAGAAACGAGGTACCTGCATAAACGTCGCCGGACGGGATATGCTCCGATCCTACGGACATAATAGACAAACTGGCATGGTGGAAACAGTAATAGTAAATATTATGCTTTATACTACTATATTACGGAAGATCTGATGATTGATCGATCAGGATACGTGCTTTGTTTTACGATTCCGTGTCTCCTGCGTTCTCCAGGGCACACGTCGTGCCACGGATCCAGGCGCCAATCGCGTGCACGTTCCCCTTCCCCTCTCCATCGACGACCTCCGCTCCGGCGCCAGATAAAGCAGCCAAAGCAGGGCATGATCGTGTCCATCATCATCAACGCTGGCGGTTGCGCCGATGATACCGGGCTACGGCAGTAAGTAATCCTCAAGTCCTCTAGTAAACAAACGCACCACATGAATTCGCCCGCCAAAACGCCAAGATCTCTCTCTCTCTCCTCGCGTACAGGACAGGCGTGCAGCTCGGTGCCCAAGTAAATGCGGCTATTAAACCTGCGGACCGACCGGTGCACCAACCTCCTTAGGATACGGATCTATTACCTACATGCACAGAGGATGCGGCCAGGCCAACCAAGGATCTACGAGTATTTCATTTGGTCGCCATTTTTTTCAAGCACCAAGTTTTCTGAACAATATGTGTAAATACCAAAATGTAAAATTTCCGCTTTGCGATTGCAGGCCGGGTGACGCGCGGAGGGAGAGATGCTGTCCTGTGCCGGGTTGAGCTGCTGCGGCTGCGCTCATCGTCCTTAAACAAACATTTTCCTTGCTCGCACCGCTGGCTCTTTATTTCTTTTCTCTCTCTGCCACTGCGGCGCCTGCCATTACCTCGGCGACCGTCAAACTCCAGCGACTCTCCTCTCGTCGCACTCGCACACGAGAACGAGAGAGAGAGGGAGAGAGCGGCAACGCAAAAACAAAAGGCAGCCAAAGTTGGAGCGGGAGACCCAAGGCAGTCGCTCTTGCTGGGAAGAGGGAGCTTTGCTGTTTTTTGCTCTGCGGCGACGGGCAAAGCCGACCAGCGCGCGCGCGAGAGAGTGAGAGACACACACACACACAAAGAGCGAGGGAGGCGAGAAAAAGCGCGGCGCCGTCCTTGCCTTGTCACGGTTGTTCTTCCTCTCCCTCCCTCTTGCCTCCCGTCGCGTTGCGATTGTTGCGCGCGCCTTGAGAGCTGAGACCCCTCTCGGTTTCTTCCTTCCAGGCCGCCGGTCTCGGCGTCTTGCCCCTGGCCTCATTGCCCTCTCCTTCTTGGCTTCGCGGGCTCGGCGTTCTTGCGCATCGTTTTGTTCGTCATCTCCCGTAGAAGTTGGTCACCGGGTTCCGTTCTCCGGAGGCCCGGTGGTGCTCGTTCTCCGCCGTGCTTCTCATTGACGAGGCGGCGTCGGTGGCCGTTGCGGCGAGTTGAGTTCAAAGAAGAAGGGAGGAGACGTCGCGCGGCGGCGATCCGGCGACGTGTCGGCGGCAGCATTGTGCATGGAGGGGGAGGAGGGCTCCTGCTCAGTGGCGGCATCGGCTCCGGCGGCGGCGGCGGCCCAGCAGCAGCAGATACGGGTGGTCCGGTGCCCCAAGTGCGACAAGCTCCTGCCGGAGCTGCCCAATTACTCGGTCTATGTTTGCGGCGGGTGCGGCGCCACACTCCAAGGTATCGCCTTTTCCTCCTCCTCCCCTGTCGTCTTGCAATTGCTCTGCTCTGTTCTTATTGGGCATCTTAATCTTCTTTTTTTTTTTCTCGCCTTTAATCATAGATTTGCCATAGGAAGCACCAATCATTAGCCACAACGACATAATCCCACGTTAATTTTTCCAGACAAAAAGACATTGTTAATCTGTCAAGTAGGTTCGTGGGAACTGCTTCTTGTGGGTTGGCGGTTTTCCGGGACGCGCATATGACCACCTCATTTCGTCGTCTTTCGAGTTTCCAAAGATTCCATTATGTGGTTGTTTTATTTAGCTATTATTATCTATACATTTTTTGACAAATTACTGTAATTGGTTTGTTCTAGTTTTCTTGTGCTGCCCATTCTGTAAAATGTTTCTTTATTTTTGCCTGTCTTTTTTTTGTTTTCCTATATCTTGCGCCTTCGGTGAACTCCTAAGCACTTTTTTGTTTTCCTAAATCTGCGACATTTTTGCTTTTTATAGCCAATTTTTTCTTCACAGCTTGCCGTCGATGTGTACCAGGCCCTGATACTCGTGTTGTATTTGTCCGCAGTTTCTTTTAATCTGTTAAAATGATATTGGTTTTCGAGTGATATTTCCCTGCCTGGTTACCTTTTCGTGGGTTAATGTTTTGTTGCAAAATTCTGACCAGGCGTAATATTTTTTGTCTCAAAACATGTATTGTCTCTGGGCAGTCATTTCGATTTTCTGGTTCCCAAGCTGGAAACGCAGAAATGAATTTAAATTTCTAGTCTTCTCTAAGATCGATTTATGTATTTTCTTTTTTAATCACCACTTTTACAACAGAAAATGGTTGGCTGCAGTGCTGTTGGATGATCTACTTCTTGTTTGACTAGGTCTTGAGCCATGATAATTGTTGGTCCCAATAATTTGAGCTACCTCCTATTTGCCTCTAGTTTAGTGACGCCAAATATGTTGCCTGGTGTGATTGTGCTTATCTATGTTTGCCTTGTGCATATGTGACCTTAATAAGCAGTGTTGTTGTACAAGAATTTGTTAAAGTTCTTATTATTAGTTCTTATTATTTGTACATTCTTAAGATTCCTCAATTACTCGTTCCTGTTTCTGAAGTTTTTTGTTTCTTGTAAATCTCTATTATTTTCTTTCAACAACAACAACAATAAACAGGTGTATACAAAGTAAGAGTAAACTAAGATTCAGTAAATGAATCGCTGATTTCCAAATCTTTATTATTTTTCTTGCTTCGCTAATTTTTGTGGTACATTAGCTGATATTAGCAATCACATTTTTTCCCACCGAACAATTTCTGCAGCAAAACAGAGCTCAGCATCTGATACTTCTTCAGAGAAGTCTGATGGTGAACATGTGAAGTACCTTGAAGTCCTTGAGAGTTCACCAGACAAGAACGTATTAGCATCTGAATCTACTGCAGTTCGTGAAGCTGACACCAACAAAGTTGAAGCTAGGCCAGAAGAGAGATCTGCACCCAATAGAATGGCAAGTGCACCTGGATTCAGTTTTAATGATAACCAAATAACAGCCGCACCAAGCGCTGTAAAGCTTGAACCTGCTCTTAGGGATGATAGCAGAGAAATTCGGGAGGCAAAGTACCGGCGCATTCATCATAAAGACAAAGGTGAAGCAAAGCTGCCACCTAGGGTGAGAGACAGATCTCCTAGGTCTGTGGTTAACAGCATCTCTTCAAATGCTTACCCTGGAGAAAGCCCACTTGAGTATCATATGAAACCGAGATTCAGAGATGCCAATGGTGAGCATGCTGATAGGAGGAATTCAGACAGTCCTAGCAGAGTCAATGGTCTTGAGAAAGATCGTTTGGAACTTTTACGGATGCTTGATGAGTTGAGGGACAAGGTGCAGAGATCCTGTGAGATCTCTGAGAAGCCAAGCGATAGCGCTTTCACCAATAGAGTTGAAGACGCTGCAAGTTCATGTAATCCTCATGAGCGGCTGAGTCGATTGCGTTATGGTTCACCTCAGTTGCAGCGGAGTGGTTCTCAGCGCTCGCCATCCTTAAATGGGCAGACACCTGTCATTCCTCATGCTCATCCTTCAGTTCCTGTGCAGCAAGATCATCATGGATATGGGCAGCCCGTCATACATATGGGGGCTCCTAGCTATCCTGTTGGGCCGTATCCATGGAGAAATTTCAATCATTATCTCCATGAACAGTATGATTCTGATCCTTTGGTCTTGTATCACCATGACGGTTTCTACCATCAGCCTGCTTGCTCTTGTCTACATTGTTGCCACCGTGAATTCTTGCCTTTTCATGGGGCTCCATTGGGTTTGAACCATCACAGGCCACCATATGTTATGAACGATCCTAGTTTGTACCCTGTAGAAGGTCCTGTGATGTTTGGTGCACAGAATTACAATTCTAGAGGTATGAATGCTTTGATGCGACGCAATCACACGAGGCCTGTCCTGAATAAAAAACCTGCACAAACTTGTGAACCAATCGCCAATGCTGCCCCATTTACCATATGCTACAACTGCTATGAAGTGCTGCAGCTTCCCAAGAAGTCTTCCTTGCTGGAGAAAGATGAGTACACGTTGCGCTGCGGTTCCTGCTCACATGCATTGGTGGTTAAGCTTGAAGGAAGCAGGCTTTATGTTTCAGCACCTACACCAGTTTCACACTTATCTTCTGGAGATTGCTCCAACAATGGCCAGGGAAGCAATGGACACACTGCTGATGAGAGACTACTTCCATCGTATAGTTTTTCTGTAGGTAGTCATTGCTCGCATGAAAAGGATCTGCCGTCAAATTCAAGTGAAGGGGACAAAATGCAAAGCTTATCATCAGCTTCCAGCATTTCTGAGGATGACAATAGCCCTGCAAGATCTAATTCACAGAAGCACTCTGTTTCCAGGGACCTTCCTCCTGGGTCTCAAGTTGGGACCCGTGTTCCAAGTTTGCATCTTCGTGATCATTTTGAATATTCTCCATCAGAAAGGGTTGTTGATGGGTTGGGAAAAGGAAGCAGAAGTACCCGGTCTGAACATGAAAAGGGTGTCTTAACTGAAAGTTTCAAGCCAAACACGGTAAGAGATTTGCCTGTAGCGAGTGTCTTGGACTTGTCAGACGATGATGAATATGATGACCCTGAATACAATCAAGATCCAAGTGATGCGGCAAAGTATGTTGACCACCCGAGGGCCACAAAATCGGGTGATTCTTTCTTCAGCAACCTGATAAAGAAGAGCTTCAAAATTAATGGAGGAATGGGCAACGGCAGAACAAAGATTTTCATTAATGGCTACCCTATCTCTGATCGTGCTGTCAGGAAGGCTGAGAAGATAGCTGGGCCAATCTATCCTGGCGAATACTGGTATGAGCGCAGATTCGGAATGCATTCGACTTCTAGATTCCTGTACTGATTGTGTAGTTCAGTCCCAAAATGTAATCTTTAGGGGCAAGAATGCTTGACAGTATATCTTGTGTCCTATAGGTATGACTACCGTGCCGGATTCTGGGGTGTTATGGGACAGTCCTGCCTTGGCATGATACCTGTAAGCGAGTTTATGCTTTATTTAGTGTATTGTTGTATTGTACCCCAGTCATCATTGATATCTTGACCAAAGCTTTTAACTGGATCTCTTTGCTGCAGCCATATATTCCGGAGTTTAATTATCCTATGCCCAAGAACTGTGCTGGTGGAAATACTGGTGTATTCATCAACGGGAGAGAACTTCACCAGAAGGATTTGGATTTACTCGTGGGCCGTGGACTTCCAGATTCTCCTGGTAGATCATATAGAGTCGAGATTTCTGGTAAAGTGTCTGACGAAGTTTCTGGTGAAGAGCTTTATTGCCTTGGCAAACTTGCTCCAACGTAAGCAGCTCTAAATTCTCTGTCTTCCTTTATTGTGTTGTTTCCTACCTTATAAAGAAATGTTAAATACTCTCGTGTAGTTTCTTATACAGTTACACGTACCTAACTAATTGTATTCAAGAAAAAAATATTACCCAACTACTGCTTTTTGAGAAAAAGTATTCCACATTTCACAGGCAAGGTTGGTTTTTGTCCTTCACCTTTCCGGTTAACAATCACAGTGTTTCATCTGTTGCATGTTACTACCAAATAAAACCAACTGTTCAGTATAACAGGGCACATTTACAGATACGCATTTTTCTGTGAAAAAAGTCCCCAAAGCGGCAGATTAGTATGAATAATTCCAGAATAGAATTGGCATGAATAATTTAAAGGTCTTGGTTCTTTTGAAGGCCAAATTTTGTATAACATGGTAAGAATGCCAAATCTTGTATGGCATGCGTGATTGACACATACTACTGTCATCATCAACTCTGCATCCAAGATATTTATATACTGATCCCACTTTCCTTACTCAAAAGCAGGAATTAACCAGAATTTGTTGTTGGAAAATGAACAGGGTGGAGAAAATGAAACGTGGGTTCGGCATGCGAACCCCAAGAATCATCCAGTGACGCTGAAAGGAGGCGGCTGTCTTGCATCTTCTGCTGGCTCGCTCGCCCGCCTGTTGGCCTTAGCTCTGGGTGGCTCTAATTGTTTTGTATTAAAGAAGCGTGTTCGAGTGACCCGTGTGATGTAATTTTGCTGGCTCGAGCTGACCTGCCGCTATATGTGAACTTGTGGGAGGTTTGCAAGTTGGAATACAAGTTTCGGTATTGTGTAGAATCTGTCTTTAGATTCTCGACATTGCTTGACTACTTGAATTCCTCGGACCCAAAATCCAAAGCCCCTACACAACGGAATCGGCAATCGCTGCCTACACAGAAACATAGGATCTTTTAAAAAAATGTCTAAAATGTATCATTTGGTTTGAAATCAGGACCAATCGCAGGGTTGCTCAAAGATCTGATCTTACCTCATAAAGATAGGACCTGAATCATCTATGTGCGAGCGAAAAGGGAAATAGACGCAATCTGTTCATCCGTGTCCTGATTCGTTCTCTTGCCATTTTATTTTAAGCGTTGCTGTAGATCTTTGATGAGCAAAGAGTAAAAAGGGCTTCTTTTGTGCACCTGATGCTAATAGAGGGCCCCCACGTACGGGTATACAGCCCACGAGACACTTTCTTAGGCTTGGCCCAGAAATACCTACTCAAAGACCCGATCCACACTCTCCGCGAAACCCTAGGCCCTACTACATAAGTCACTCTCGCGCGACCCCATCTTGAGCCCTCCTCGCACCTGTGCCGCCGCCGCTGCTTCCTCTTTGCACCTCGCTGCCGCCGCAGCGGACGCCACCGACCCGTCGCCGAGATGGTACGCCGCTTCTTGTCTTCCTGCCGTCCCTCCCCCTCCCCGAGATGTTCTGTACGCTCGTGATTAGGTTGTGTCTTGCTAGATGCTGCGATTGGTTAGGCTGTTTGGATTCGTGTTGGGAATGGGGGTGTGATATGATTTCCCGGCTGTAGCCATTGTGGTTGACATGCTGGAATCACAGCCTGTCTGGGATCGCTTAGCTAGACTGACGACAAGGTAAAAGGACATATCTTGGGATGAGATATGGGCATTTCGACCGCACCTTGCATTTTGTGCAGTGTGAAGGCATTAAGGGACTGTGGTTGTGCCACACTCTGTGATTCTAGCATTACTACTGAGGTGAAACACTCAGCTGGAGATAAGATGTGTTAGTTTCGACAGTGTTCAAGGTTGTTAGAAATTTTAATTGTGTAATTAATACGAGTCTACTTTAGGTTTTCCCACCTTGTAGCTCTTGAGGGTAATGCAGAATTCAGCTCTTGACTGTTGTATTTACTACTATTAACCTTCCTGGAAAATATCAGCTATGAAAAATAGTGGTGCTGATCGCTGATACTCCTTTTTTTTCAAGTACTTGTCATTATTGATTTTGCACGGTCTGAAATGTGGCACTGTTGGAAAGTACGACCTGGCAAAGTTAATACTGCCGAGTATTTGTGAACGGTCAGAGTAGTTTGACGGTTTTTTTAGAGCATGTCATGTGTGATTTTCGTTATTATATTTGCTTACCCTACTGGATTCTCATGAAGTTATAATGCTCTTGTGTCGTTCTGATTGCTTTGTTGCATGGCAGTAGTTTGCCATTCAATGCCTCAAATCTCTAAGGCTCATTAGGTGTTCAACATATTATCTATCTTATATCTGTAGTATTTTTTTCTTCCATTGGTTCCATTTGAGTTGTTTGCCCTTTACCTTAGTTGCATGTATTACCTGAGATGTGTTCTTGTGAGGACTTCACAACTACAGTGTTAATCTTGAATCTGTGATAGTGGAGTATTTTTTCTACAGTAATACCAGTTTTTACTATGGAACGACTTTTTGTTGGAACCTTCTAATTTGTGGTTTGCAATGGCTATGCAGACAAAGCGCACCAAGAAGGCCGGAATTGTTGGCAAATATGGTACGTGAGACATCTTTACCTATTTATGTCTCTGGAGTATTCTGAAGTTAAACCTTGCAAATTACAATTTTCCAGGAACTCGATATGGTGCTAGCTTGCGTAAGCAGATCAAGAAGATGGAGGTGTCTCAGCATTCCAAGTACTTCTGCGAGTTCTGTGGGAAGGTATGTTTTGTTTGTTAGCCTGATTTGTATTTGCCCATCTGCTTCTGGCTGTTGTTTACAGCTATTTAGTGCATGATATATGTATATCTGTTGTATTTTGTTTTAAATCGGAATGTTTGGTAAGATGTTTAAGCATGTTGAGATGATCCTGTTTCTGAAAAATAGAGGCAGTAATACATTGTCCCCTTTTGTTATGTTTTGTTGCCAGTTTGCTGTGAAGAGGAAAGCGGTTGGAATTTGGGGATGCAAGGACTGCGGGAAGGTCAAGGCTGGCGGTGCTTATACCATGAAGTATTTCCTTGCAAACTCCCTTGTGTCTTTCTAAAACGACTGTACATTGTAACAAACCTAACCATTCATCTGTTACGTGCATTTGCAGCACTGCTAGTGCGGTCACTGTCAGGAGCACGATCCGTCGCTTGAGGGAGCAGACCGAGGCGTGATCTAAGGCCCTTTTCATCAGGAGTCCTGATGTTTTGTTGTCTAGACTGTGGGAATCACAATCTATCTTTGGACTATCCGGCAAAGAGTGGCCTAGTATTTTTGTGTTTTCTTGACCTTAAAATTACAATGCGGCAGCAAATCTTGATGGTATCTCGTATGTGTTGTTTGACCATGGATGGCTTAAGGGTCCTGTTGAGCTACCTCGTTGCATGAGGAAGCCTCGGAATGAACGGCAGGACAGGGACGCTGGAGGAACTTGGTTTCATGGCCTATGCAAAGGAGCAACCCAGCAACCGATCTTCCAGCCCCGACTTGATATCGGCGACGGTCTGGAGCAGCCGCTCCATCAGGACTATGACTATGAGCCACATATACTGGCGGAGGGCCTTGCCAAACCAACCATTAGATTAGGTGCTGCCATGTGATTCCATTCCCATGCCTGCTCGATGTCTCGTCGGGTCCATTTCCATTTCAAAACCAAACGCCCTGCATCCTGTAGTGTCCTCGATCCCAAAGGCCAGAGCAGCATCCACGTCGCCGGAATCTGGACCGGCTACCTTCTCCATCCTCACCCGCGGCCCCACCGTGTGTCCACCGCTGTACATTACGCCACGTCGATTTTCCAGTCATCTTTCTTGCGCACGTGCTCGTCAGATCAGATTCCACAAAAACCCCGGCTCCTCCGAGAATTTATTTAATTGTTTGTTTGGACCTTTATTTCATTTACCCGACATGTTGGATACCAAAAGTAGCCCACCAGCGCGCCGTGTCCACGGCCCAAAAAAGGCCCACAATGTTTTCAAGCCCAGGCTGACGTAGTTTCAATTCAATTCAACCGCTGTGACCCGTTGATTTGAATTGCAGCCCATTTAGGGACCGACCCAGCTCGGAAATCCAAACAAGACCGACCATAAGAAGGAAACAGTTTCCACACACACACACACAGAGAACCATGTAGTCCTTCCTCGCAAGCGCCAAGCGGCATCTTCCCTTCTGAGTCGTTGGTCCCCACCTGCCAGCGACTGTCGCGGCTAGCCGTTGACGCGCTCCCACGTGACGCCGTCACCTTCCTCGTCAACCGTCGTTCAAATTTCAAAAATTTCTGCCCGTTACGCCCTTCCCATTCCCCTCCCAGCTATAAAGTCAAAGGAATCGAACCAGATCACCGACACGGCACCCCGCCTCCTCGACGCCCGCGCCCTTCTCGTCCTCCTCCTTCTCGATCCAATCCATGGCCACCGTGGCGGCAGGGAGCAAGAGGGTCGGCGGCCGGGGCCGCAAGGCGCTGGTGGCCGTGCTCGACAGCGAGGCCAACATCTCCGCCGGGAAGGCCGACCTGGCGGCCGCCGTCCAGTCCTTCGCGCCGAAGGCGAAGCGGGCGCCGTCCAGGAACGGCAAGGCAAAGGCGGCGGCCGCCGTGACCGCTCCGGCCGACGAGATGGCGGAGCTGCAGGCGATGCTGGAGCGGCTGCGGCTGGAGAAGGACAAGGCGGAGGAGATGGTGCGGGAGCGGGACGAGGTCATCCGGAGGAAGGAGGAGGAGATCGAGGCCAGGGAGAAGGAGCAGGGGCGCCTCCAGGCCGAGCTCCGCAAGGTGCAGCGCGCCAAGGAGTTCAAGCCCACCGTGGTACCTTCTCGAAGCCAGCCTCTCGTTGATCTGTGTTCTGATTCAGAGTACGCTGTCGTGGTCTCGTTCACTTGAATTAGTCTGACGCCGTTCGACCTCACGTGCAGAGCATCCCGTTTGTCAAGTCGTTGCTGGAGAAAGGCCATGACGGAGACGACAAGGGCAAGAAGAAGAAGAAGGGCAAGGGCAAGGCCGGCAAGGACAGGAAGAAGCCTTGCCCGGCGTACGTTCTATGGTGCAAGGACCAGTGGAACGAGGTGAGATCGCTTAGCCTCCCCCCAAATCTGCACCGATTTCCCCTGTTTGTCCTTGCTCACCCGTCAGGTGTTTGAGTGTTTGACGAGTTGCCTTTCTCATCGCGCTTCCAGATCAAGAAGGAGAACCCGGAGGCCGACTTCAAGGAGGTGTCCAACGCGCTCGGAGCGAAATGGAAGGCGCTGGGCGCGGAGGAGAAACGGCCGTACGAGGACAGGTACCGGCAGGATAAGGAGGCCTACCTGCAGGTCGTCGGGCAGGAGAAACGCGAGGCCGAGGCTATGAAGCTGCTCGAGGAGGAGCACATGCGCTGGACTGCCAAGGAGCTGCTGGAGCAGTACCTTAAGTTCAGGCAGGAGGCCGAGGGGGGCGGTGACGGCAAGAAGGGGAAGAGGAAGAACAACAAGAACAAGAAGGACAAGGACCCGGCCAAGCCCAAGCAGCCGATGTCTGCATACTTCGTGTATTCGCGGGAGCGGCGTGCCGCCCTGGTCGCTGAGAAGAAGAACGTGCCTGAGGTGCTCCACTGTGCCCTCTTTTTTTTTTTTTTTTGAAAAACACACTGCGTCCAGTTTTCACAGCCGTGTAGGTGGTGCGTGTCCATTTACCTGACATGTAGTTTTTGTGTTCTGTGGTAGATTGGCAAGATCACCGGGGAGGAGTGGAAGAGCATGACGGAGGCTCAGAAGGCTCCGTACGAGGAGGTTGCCAGGAAGCAGAAGGAAGAGTACCAGAAGCAAATGGAGGTGTACAAGCAGAAGAAGATTGAGGTACGGCACTTGGTCGTACAATTCGTGTGTACCTAATGGATGGGTGATATCTAACGTGATGCTTGTGAACTGTATCAGGAAGCTGCCACCCTGGAGAAGGAAGAGGAGGAGCAGAAGAAAATCCTTAAGCATGAGGCTCTTCAGCTGCTCAAGAAAAAGGAGAAGACAGATAATATCATCAAGGTATCTTCAAGCTCATGTTTACTATTCTAGGAGTACATGCTATATAACAATGACGTGTTAATTTTTGTCCAATGACCACTGGTTCTTGAGCAGAAAACAAAAGAAAAGCGCCAGAAGAAGAAACAGGAGAACGTTGATCCGAACAGGCCCAAGAAGCCAGCATCTAACTTCATCCTCTTCAGGTTGACTTCAAATCCCACAGCCCCGTTGTACATTTTTGTGCTGAAACATGATGATCCCTGTATTGAATTGGTTCGATCCTGTAATATTTTTTTCAGCAAGGAAGAGAGGAAGCAGCTGCTCGAGGAGCGCCCGGGCATCAACAACTCGACGTTGAACGCGCTCATCTCGGTGAAGTGGAAGGAGCTGAGCGGCGAGGAGAAGCAGGTGTGGAATGGGAAGGCTGCGGAGGGCATGGAGGCGTACAAGAAGGAGATGGAGGAGTATACCAAGGCCCACAGCTCGTCTGCCTGACTGAATAACAGATCCCCTTCGCGTGCCGTAGTAGTGTGCAGTCCAACTGTTGGCTTGGATTGAACTTTTCCTAATAAGGATTCCCTTCTCTGAATCCTGTTGGTACAAGTAGCATTAGCTGGTTTGATTCTTGAACGTTCGCTTAGACTAGGTTTGAAGCGGCAATTCTTGGAACATTTAGTTTGGTTAGATTTTCGGCAAGTGATATGCTAGTTGTTTCGTCAGTTCTGAATTTCTGATGAGAACTGTTCTCGAACTGAAATTATTTGTTGCACAATTTACTGATCTGAAATGATAGCAAAGATTACTTATACTTGTCTGCTCATGACAGGAATTTTGCAATCCTGCACTAGTCCTGCATTCGATCTGAGCAAGTGGAAACAAAACTGAGGCACGAAACCAAGTAAATGGTGTTAAGTTCTAAGTTTGCTTGAGTTCTTAATCTGGTTGCATAACTGGCTCATCTGATTTTCTATTGCAAACATCACAATTCGATCAAGTGTTTTAGCTCATACTGTTGTACGTTCGGTTGCAGAGGTGTTCGCACTATCGGGTCGATGAATATTGTTTGCTCGTCGATGAAGAATGGAAGGTCTTCTCGAGATTTTCTTCTCGTTTATGATCAACTTCTAATCGGGTCAGCTTTGCACTTTCTCTATGTTTTCGTGTTTTTTCTTCTCTTATTCCCGATGAGTCAAAAGCATTTCTTTTTATAGACGAGAGGAGGCATCCCAAGAGGCCTCCTAACCGATTAGGTTGAGGAGAATTGGTTATGATTGTAACCAATTCAATCTCTATCGTGATCACAATTCTAACATTCTCTCCTTCACTAAAGGTCTTAGAACTTATTGACTTATTACTTAGTTTTATACATATTTCTCCATGCTTCATATGAAGAGCACGGCGTATCGAAGACAACCATTTACGTACTGCTTGAAACGACGACTACTTCACACTTTACCTTAAGTATCCAGGACATCATAGGTTCTCCCTTAAATCCATAACGGTCACGTGTTCTTTAAACACGCTGGGTCGAAAACCTTTCGTTAAAGGATTCGCGAGTATTTACTCAGTTCTAATATGCTCAATACTAATAGTATGATCCTGGATTCGATATTTTATAATGTAAAACTTAATGTCGATTTGTTTGGCAGCTCCACTCGACTTGTTGTTGTGAGAATAGAATATTGTCGGTTCATTATCACAGTATAGCTTAAATGGTTTCTCAATAATGTCTACCACTCTAAGTCCGGGAAAATTTTTTTATGTCAAATTACCTGTTCAGTGACCTCATAACAAGCAACAAACTCTACGTACATTGTGTATAATGCAATAACAGTTTGTTTGTAGCTTTTCCATTAGATGGTTTCTTTTGGTAGAGTCTACACAACCTGTAAAATCTGAGTTTAAATATCCCACTACTTCTAATAAATCTGATTTTCTATATGTCAGGATGAGACCCTTAGTGTCTCATATATATCTCAAGGTTTCTTTACTGCCTTCCAGTGATCCACATCTAGATTGGACCGATATCTGCCAAACATCCCAATGACATAGGCTAAGTCAGGGCGAGTGCATACTTGAGCATACATGAGACTTCCAACAGCTGAAGCATATGGGACTACTTTCATCTGATCAATCTCATACTGGTTCCCGGGACATTGAAAATTTTCAAACTTATCACACTTGACTATAGGAGCACGCGAAGATTTACACTTATACATACAATACTTCTTTAATGCATTCTCTAAGTATGCTTTTGAAGCATCCTGACCCATAAGATCAGGACTAAACATGTAATATTATGCTAGAAATAGAGTTCGGTACATAATATTACAACACAAGTGGAACCACGACCATACAAAGCTTTATTACAACGGCATATACTTTAGTACACCAATAATAAGGACTAACATAAGGATGATTAATGACATAAAAACATGGACGACTAGCTCCTCCTCGTACATGGTTCCACGGTAACACCTTTGGTGTGGATGCAACCCTACTCGAAGTCCTCCGGGTTGAAGTCAGGATCCTCTGAAGATATCAACAACTGTTGAGTACAAAAGTACTCAGCAAGCTCCACCTCGCCCTTCGGGAGGGGAATGAAACAAACATAGATGGAATGCACAACAATAAGAGTAATGTAACTAAATGCAACCAAATAACTCATCCAGAGATATTCCTCACCTCATTCTCACAACAGGTGTCTTCCTAGTTGTTAGGACCACACCATAACTTGTCCTATACCGAGGACACGGCCGTCCGAACGGGTTCTACACTCTGCAGAGATTGTACGCTGTACCCACACGCACGGACTATCAAAGACAGCCCGTCATAACCGACACCCAGTCGAAACTTCACCCAGACCAGTCGTCCCCATCCCAGTGTCATGACTTATCTCAATATCATCTCTATTTTATAAATGCACCTCTCTCTCTCTCTCTCTCCACCGTGGACGACTGTCGGGCTAGCCACCGGAGTTAGGCTAAGCCCTGCCCATATAGGGTCATGTGGTCGTACTGAAGATAGTTAGGTGAGATGTCAAAACAACTCGGTTCTGAAGGCTCACCAGGGCAAACTCCATACTCACCACGAGACTATCATCTTGATAGTACTCGCTGTAAGTCTACCACCACGGTAGCGCTTACACCAACACTAACCCTTCTGCCCCGGTCTCAACTCATACTCCCCCCAACCGTGCAACATAAACAAGGCAACATCATCATGCATAATCTCATCCTATCAATATGCTACAAAAAGAGAAACCAGTATATTTACACTCTATCACTCGAATAACTCATGCTCAACAATGTAGAGGCCTAATCTACTGGCCACAATGGATGAACCTCACATAGGAGCAATATGATCAAAAAGGGGGGTGATGGAACTTGCCTTCATTATCGTCTGCAGCGTCGTGCTCTTGGTCACTTGGCTCCTTTGGGTTCTCTTCCGGCACTGGTTCTACACCGCGCACAAGCAAAACATACAAACAAAGCAAATATACATCATTCAGATTTGCTTGCACTAACTTTATTATGATATTAGATGATTTTTATAAGACAAATCGGATTAAGTGATCATTATGTGTGGGTGAGATCTCGTCTAAGGCCAATCAAGGGGTTGCTTAGGGTTGGGTTCAAACCAGCGAGAGTAAACGGGGGGAGACTGACCAGAGAGTAAGCAATCGA
The DNA here is from genome assembly GCA_030760725.1 of Neostapfia colusana. Taxonomy (NCBI): domain Eukaryota; kingdom Viridiplantae; phylum Streptophyta; class Magnoliopsida; order Poales; family Poaceae; genus Neostapfia; species Neostapfia colusana. The sequence goes on along the minus strand of JASWHV010000014.1, from coordinate 3,549,445 downwards.
ACGCCGAGGCTATGGTTCACTCGATTAAGGTGCCGATTTTGGGAAGGAAGTAGAGCAACTTCATGGAAGGGCGACCATGCCACGGGGTGGTCGCGACCAAACCCGAGGAGAGGGAGAAAGGGGGGATGACTCGGGGAGAAGAGTGGAGGTTGGGGTGCTCACCTTGGCCGTGGCTTGGCGGGGCTCAGCGGGGAGGGTTCCTCGTTGGAGATCGATGTTAGAGGGGGGGGGGAGGAGACGCGAGCGCCGGTGCTCAATAGGACGGGGGAGAAAGTGAGCTCCCGAGCCCCTTTTATAGATGAAGGGGAGGGAAGAGATAGGGATGGAGGGGGAGAGGTAGGTGACGTAATTAATGCATGTTCCGGGAGCTTCTTGTGGAGGGGATAAGGATGGGGGAGAAAGAGATAGGTGAGAGGTGGTTCCGGGAGCTTCTTGTGGAGGGGATAAGGATGGGGGAGAAAGAGATAGGTGAGAGGTGGTTCCGGAAGCTTCTCATGGAATGGATAAGAATGGGGGGAGATATATGTGAGAGGTGGTTTCGGAAGCTTCTCGTAGAGTGGATTAGGATTGGGAGGGGAGATATATGTGAGGGATGGTTCTGGAAGCTTCTCGTGGAGTGGATAAGGATAGGGAGGGAGAGATATGTGAGGGGTGGTTCCGGAAGCTTCTCGTGGAGTGGATAGGGATAGGGAGGGAGAGATATGTGAGGGGTGGTTCCGGAAGCTTCTCGTGAAATGTATAAGGATGGAGGAGGAAGGGATATGAGAGGGGTGACTCCGGGAGCTCCTCGTGAAATGGATAAGGATGGGGGAGGAAGAGGTGGGTGATGTGTGGTTCTAGAAGCTTCTCGTAGAATGGATGAGGATGGGGGAGGAAGAGGAAAAAAAGGGGTTTGCCTTTAGGTAGAGGTAGAGGGGTGGTTGCACCAGTTTCGATGAAAGTCATATGTGAAATCGGCCATGAGTGTGCGTAATATGTCTGTTGGTTAATTCTATAACCCTGATTTATTAGCTTTACGAAAAATGGGGCGTTACAGACCTACCCCACTTAGGATGAATCTCGTCCTCGAGATTCGAGTGGTGTGCAAAGAGATGGGGGAACTCTGTCTCTAATGCATCTTCTCTTTCCCAAGTAGCTTCGACCTCCGAGTATCTGCTCCACTGGACCCGACAAAGTGTGATGGTGTTTCTCCGTGTCCTTTGGGTGACTGTTTCCAAGATCTTTACTGGCACCTCCTGGTAGCGTAGATCATCTTGCAGGTCTAGGGTTTCTTGTGCCATCTGTTCCTCGGGAACCCGTAGGCATTTTCTTAGCTGTGACACGTGGAAGACGTTGTGCACGCCTGACATTTCTTCGGGTAGCTGAATCTCATACGCTACTAATCCTACCCTTTTTTAGGACTGAGAAAGGGCCAATGTACCGTGGTGCCAACTTTCCACGTACTTGGAATCTGCGCGTTCCACACACATGATCTCCAGCTTGGAAACTGAGTTCACGCCTCCTCTTGTCTGCGTAGCTTTTCTGACGTGATTGGGCGGCCTTGAGATTCGCTCGAATCTCCTCTACCTTGTCCTCTGCTGCCAAGATGAAGTCTGGTTGCTCCACAATACGGTCCCCAACTTCTGACCATATGAGCGGGGTTCGACACTTCCTTCCATAGAGGGCTTCATACAGTGACATCCTGATGTTGGCCTGATAACTGTTGCTGTATGAGAACTCGGCATACGGTAAACTGTCTTCCCAATCCTTGCCGTAGGTGAGAACGGCCCTCAACATGTCTTCCAAGATTTGGTTGATCCTCTCTGTCTGACCATTCGTCTAAGGGTGATATGTTGAACTAAAGTCTAACTTGGTACCAAGTTCCTTTTGAAGACTCCTCCAAAACCTTGACGTAAACTGAGTACCTCGATCTGAGACTATCCTTGAGGGTACTCCATGTAGTTTCACAATACGGTCTATTTACAACTTGGCCAGCTTACTCCCATTGTAGGTAGTGCGCACAGGAATAAAGTGTGCAACTTTAGTCACACGATCGACCACTACCCACACGGAGTCATTACCATTCTTGGTCCTTCGTAGGCCAGTGATGAAATCCATTCCTATCTCTCCCATTTCCAAACGGGAATCGGTAAGGGATGTAATAGGCCACTCGGCTTTTGATGCTCAGCTCTGACCCTTCTACACACATCACAATAAGCCACGAATTTGGCTATGTCACCCTTCATTCCAACCCACCAATATTTCTGCTTAATATCCACGTACATCTTTGTGGCTACAGGGTGGATAGAGTAGGCAGAGTTATGAGCTTCATCCATGATCGTATTCCGATAATGACCTTGTGAAGGCACACACAACCGTTTCTTGAACCATAATATTCCATCTCTATCAACTCTAGAGTCTGGTGCCTTGCCTTCATCGGTTTGTTCTTTAATCTTCATTAACTTTTCATCCTCCTGTTGAGTCTTCTTAATCTGGTCATCCAGGACAGGGTGGACACTAAGGTTGTAGTTGTAGGAGTGAGGTACAATACTTAGGTTCAACTTCATCATCTCCTCACACAGTTGTGGTACTTGAGTCACCAAGCGATGACAGTATGCTTTCCTGCTGAGAGGGTCTGCCACAACATTTGCTTTACCCGGATGGTAGTGGATCTCCACATCATAATCCTTAATTAGTTCCAACCATCTTCGTTGTCTTAGGTTCAGATCAGGCTGGGTAAAGATATACTTGAGGCTCTTGTGGTCTGTGTAGATTTCACACTTGTTACCAATCAGATAGTGTCTCCAAATCTTAAGAGCATGCACTACCGCAGCCAATTCTAAGTCATGGGTTGGGTAGTTCTGCTCATGCGGCCTTAACTGACGAGAGGCATAGGACACCACTCGTCCTTCTTGCATTAGCACATATCCTAGGCCGTGTCTAGAAGGATCACAATAAATAACGAAGCTCTTGTGAATATCCGGTAAGACTAAGACTGGGGTCGTGGTTAGTCTTCCCTTCAACTCACGAAAACTCTGCTCACATGCTTTAGTCCACACAAACTTCTTATCCTTCTCTAGTAGTTCCGTCATTGGTCGGACTAGCTTAGAAAATCCTTCGATGAACCTCCGATAATAACCAGCCATACCCAGAAAACTACGAGTCTCCGAGACCGAAGTTGGTTGCTTCCAAGATGATACGACTTTGACCTTCTCTGGATCAACTGCAACTCCCTCGGCTGTTAGCACATGCCCAAGGAAACTAACTTTCTGTAACCAAAACTCACATTTGCTGAACTTGGCATAAATTTGATGGCTCCTGAGCCGGTCCAAAACAACACGCAGATGTTGCGCGTGCTCTGCTTCACTTCGTGAATAGACTAGAATGTCGTCGATGAAAACAACGACAAACTTGTCCAACTCTTGCATGAACACCCGGTTCATTAGGTTCATGAAGTAGGCAGGGGCATTGGTTCATCCAAAAGACATCACTGTGAACTCGAACTGACCGTAGCGAGTTACAAATGCTGTCTTAGGTATATCTTCGGGCTTAATCCTCACTTGATGATACCCAGACCTCAAGTCAATCTTTGAGAAAAACTTGGCCCCCTTTAGCTGGTCGAATAGATCATCTATCCGGGGCAGAGGGTATTTGTTCTTATTGGTCACCGCGTTAAGAGCTCGGTAATCTACAGAGAGTCTCTTACTTCCATCCTTTTTCTCTACAAATAGGACGGGTGCGACCCATGGTGATGCACTAGGCCTTATGTACCCTTTCTCTTGCAACTCATCTAACCGTTTCTTTAACTCGACTAGTTCTGGCGCTGCCATTCTATAAGGCCTCTTGGCTATTGGGGCAGTTCCGGGAACTAGATCAATGGAGAACTCCACTTCTCTTTCTGGCGGCATGCCTGGCAACTCCTCAGGGAACACATCAACATACTCTTTAATCACTGGCACTTACTGAGGTGTTTCCGCCTTCAAGTGATTTACTACTGGCTCAGACAGGCTGGAGTTGACATGACATGTGACAGTCTTCCCTTCATAGTTTGTCACTGTCACAGTCCTTTGTGCACAAGCTATACTCCCATTGCACTTGACTAATCAATCCATACCGAGCATCACATCTATCCCATGGGACTCAAGCACTACTAGATTAACCAAGAACTCTACCCCACTTAGGTTTAAAGGGATATTGTTAACTCCTAGGTGGCAAGGTATATAACCTCCCGGTGATCGAGTCATTAAGGGCCTCTTAAGGGCTACCGTAGATATATCATGTGTCTTTACGAAGTGTGATGATATAAAAGAATGCGATGCACAAGAATCAAATAGTACTGAAGCCAAAAGTGACTGAACCAGAAACTCACCAAGTAGAACTCCTGGTGCTGCATCCGCCTCTTTGGCATAGACGTGGTTTACTGTGGCCTTTCCAAAGGAGTGTTGAGTCCTTGACGGTGCTCTGCGGCTGCCTCCAGCTGGTTGCCTTGGTCCGTTAACTGAGTTGGAGATGACTGATGGTGCTGGCTTAACCTTGTACGGGCAGTTAACGGTGATATGCCCAGGCTCACGGCAGCTGAAATAGACCCTCTGGCCACCAGTTTGATTGACTCTAGATTGCTGAGGATGGAATGAGCCATGTGATTTAGCAGGCTGTACCGGTTGCTTGAAGGTGGTGGTTGGTGCTTTGTAGGATACACCACTATGAGCCATCTGCCCAGAGTAAATTGGTTGTTGGGTCTTCTGCACAAAGTAGGTTGGTTGTTGGGTCCTCTGTACTGAATAGACATGTTGATTAGTCCTCTAAAGTTTCACCTGCTGGAACCCCTTCTTGTCCTCAAATTTCCTTTTCTTCTCCCGTAGCTCATCCTCTATGTTCTTTTCTGTTGTGATGGCCTTGTTAACCAGGGTACTGAAATCTGGATAAACAGATGCTTTAAGAAATTTTCTGATTTCAGTGTTTAACCCACGCAAAAAGGCTTCTTGCTTCTTCTCTTCTGTATCCACAGCGTGGGGGTCATAGCGGGATAACCCGGTAAACTTGTGTAGATACTCCGTCACAGTTAGACCCTTCTGTTTAAGGTTCATAAACTCTCTCCTCTTTAGCTTCATAATGCTACATGGGATGTGTTGCTCTCTAAACAACTTCACAAACTCATCCCATATCATGGTCCTGGCATGTGGATGCATCTCTCTGTAGCTGTGCCACCAGGCTAAGGCAAGTCCTCTCAGTTGTTGGACCGCAAGTAAAACCTTATCCTGCTCATTTGCATGCACAACCTCGAGTTTCATCTCAATCTCTATTAGTTAGTCATCTGCCTCAATAGGGTCCTCAGATCCAGAAAACTTGGGCAGGTTCATCCTGTTGAAGTCTGCGATCTGGTGATTGTTTTGCGGCGCGGGCTGATGGTTGTTGAGACCATCGTTGTTCCGGGCAGCCAGGGTGTTCGCCAGTAGCTTGAGGAGTTGAGTCTAGCGGTCCAGAATGGCGGTCAGGTCATAGTTAGGTGCTTGGGGATGTGGCCGGACAGGTGCACTCTCCGCTGTCTCATGCTCGTGAGGTGCAGGCGGAATCTCTTGTAGTCCTTGGTCTGCCTCGTGTCCATTAGTGGCTCGGCTCGAGCGGCGAGGCATCTGTGACAAGACAATCGATGGGTTTAGATTTTCTTCCTATTATTATTACTATGGTACATCATAATTAATTATGCTTACCGTCTTTTATTATTGTTATTGTTATTTTTTTCTATTTTACTATGTGTATCTAAACACACATATATAGTTTTATACCACACAACTCACACAAACATCAAACATTGCAAGCAACACACCAAGCATTCATTCATTCATTCGGGCAAGCGGGTACAAGATACATAGTGCATGTCGTCCCTGGGTCTGTTCCCTTAAGGGTCAGCCGGGACCTCTGCCTGGCTACTGGGTCCTACATCCTGATCTTCAGGGTCTTTGTTGGTCCCGCGAGGTGAGGTCGGAGGGGTAGGTGGCACATGCTCACAAATCCTCCTACGGGGGTTGGATAGGTGATATGCCGGAGTTCCTTCTAGGATCAGTGGCTCCGTCGTCGCACCTGCCTGACGGTCCTTCCGCTTGGCCCGGTCTACGAGGTAGACACCCCTAAGCAGCTGGCTGTGACGGTCGGCCTGCTCCCTAAGGTTCTCCTCGGCCAAGGCGACTCGACTTTCGGCGCTGGCAACCCGGGCTCCAGCCTGCGCTAGTGCTAGCTTAGCCTTTCGCCAGCGGGTCTCCAATGTCTCAGCACGCTGGACCAGGGTCTTCACGCGCTGGTTCAGCTGATCGCACAAGTCGTCCAGGCTCAATAAATAATCGGACATGGCGACAATGGTGGGGTCATCTTCGGTCGACCCAAGGCCTTCCAAGTTGCGAATCCTCGCCATCCATGCGGGACGACTACGGTCCAGTGGTGGGAAGTACTTCATGGGTGTGGAACCCAAATGCGAGTCAAACATGTGGCAGAGGTACTTCAGAGCTTTGCGGGCCACCAATTGACACGCATCTTTCATGCGGCATCCAGTGGCGGAGACATTCCATTGCTTCATGTCCAGGAACCTCTCAATGGCGCCGATGTGCACAGTGACCTCACAGCTTTCGGTGCCATGCTCAATGAACTCATGACCCACGTACTCCGGACGGTCTGGAATACCGAGTCGTGTCGTGGCGGCATAGAGCAGCTTGGGGAAGCCATCTTCGTTGATGCAGAAGATAGTGATACGGTCCTCCGCCATCTGGCTTAGAACAGGGCACAAGGATTAGATGAGAGCAAAACCTATCACCAAGGCTCTACGGTCCAGGTTTCCTACAGGCCAACTGTTTTACGGTCTCCTATGGTCACCTAAGTACTAGGGTACGCATCCTACAGCCAAGTATGGCTCTGATACCACTTGAAGCATCCCGACCCATAAGATTGGGACTAAACATGTAATATTATGCTAGAAACAGAGTTCAGTACATAATATTACAACACAAGTGGAACCACAACCATACAGAGCTTTGTTACAACGACATACACTTTAGTACAACAATAATAAGGACTAACATAAGGATGATTAACGACATAAAAACATGGACGACTAGCTCCTCCTCGTACATGGTTCCACAGTAACACCTTGGGCGTGGATGCAACCCTACTCGAAGTCCTCCGGGTTGAAGTCATGATCCTCTAAAGATATCAACAACTGTTGAGTACAAAAGTACTCAGCAGGCTCCACCTCGCCCTTCGGGAGGGGAATGAAACAAACATAGATGCAATGCACAACAATAAGAGTAATGCAACTAAATGCAACCAAATAACCCATCCAGAGACATTCCTCACCTCATTCTCACAACAGGTGACTTCCTAGTTGTTAGGACCACACCATAACCTGTCCTATACCGAGGACACGACCGTCCGAACGAGTTCTACACTCTGCAGAGGTTGTACGTTGTACCCACACGCACGGACTATCAAAGATAGCCCGTGATAACCGACACCTAGTCGAAACATCACCCAGACCAGTCGTCCCCAACCCAGTGTCATGACTTATCTCAATATCATCTCAATTTTAATGCACCTCTCTCTCTCTCTCCACTGTGGACGACTGTCGGGCTAGCCACCGGGGTTAGGCTAAGCCCTACCCATACAGGGTCTTGTGGTCATACTGAAGAAAGTTAGGTGAGATGTTAAAACAACTCGGTCCTTAAGGCTCACCAGGGCAGCCTCCATACTCACCACGAGACTATCATCTTGATAGTACTCGCTGTAAGTCTACCACCACGGTAGCGCTTACACCAACACTAACCCTTCTGCCCTGGTCTCAACTCATACTCTCCCCAACCGTGCAACATAAACAAGGCAACATCATCATGCATAATCTCATCCTATCAATATGTTGCAAAAAGAGAAACCAATATGTTTACACTCTATCACTCGAATAACTCATGCTCAACAATGCAGAGGCCTAATCTACTGGCCACAATGGATGAACCTCATATAGGAGCAATATGATCAAAAAGGGGGGGTGATGGAACTTGCCTTCGCTACCGTCTGCAGCGTCGTGCTCTTGGTCACCTAGCTCCCCTGGGTTCTCTTTCGGCACTGGTTCTACACCGCGCACAAGCAAACATACAAACAAAGCAAATATACATCATTCAGATTTGCTTGCACTAACTTTATTATGATATTAGATGATTTTTATAAGACAAATCGGATTAAGTGATCTTTGTGTGTGGGTGAGATCTGGTCTAAGGCCAATCAAGGGGTTGCTTAGGGTTGGGTTCAAACCAGCGAGAGTAAACAGGGGAAGACTGACCAGAGAGTAAGAAATCGAACGCTGAGGCTATGGTTCACTCGATTAAGCTGCCGATTTTGGGTAGGAAGTAGAGCAACTTCATGGAAGGGGTGGTCGCGGCCAAACCCGAGGAGAGGGAGAAGGGGGGATGACTCGGGGAGAAGAGTGGAGGTTGGGGTGCTCACCTTGGCCGTGGCTTGGCGGGGCTCGGCGGGGAGGGTTCCTCGTTGGAGATCGATGTTGGAGGGGGGGGGGGGAGACGCGAGCGCCGGTGCTCAATGGGGCGGGGGAGAAAGTGAGCTCCCGAGCCCCTTTTATAGATGAAGGGGGGGAGGGATAGGGATGGAGGGGGAGAAGTAGGTGAGGTGTAATTAATGCATGTTCCGGGAGTTTCTCGTGGAGAGGATAAGGATGGGGGAGAAAGAGATAGGTAGGGGTGGTTCCGGAAGCTTCTCATGGAATGGATAAGGATGGGGGGAGATATATGTGTGGGGTGGTTCCGGAAGCTTCTCGTGAAGTGGATAAGGATTAGGGGGAGATATATGTGAGGGGTGGTTCCGGAAGCTTCTCGTGGAGTGGATAAGGATAGGGAGGGAGAGATATGTGAGGGGTGGTTCCGGAAGCTTCTCGTGGAGTGGATATGGATAGGGAGGGAGAGATATGTGGGGGTGGTTCCGGAAGCTTCTTGTGAAATGGATAAGGATGGAGGAGGAAGAGATATGGGAGGGGTGACTCTGGGAGCTCCTCGTGAAATGGATAAGGATGGGGGAGGAAGAGGTGGGTGATGTGTGGTTCTATAAGCTTCTCGTAGAATGGATGAGGATGGGGGAGGAAGAGGAAAAAAAGGTTTTGCCTTTAGGCAGAGGGGGTGGCTGCACTAGTTTCGATGAAAGTCATATCTGAAATCGTCCATGAGTGTGCGTAATATGTCTGGTGGTTAATTCTATAACCCTGATTTATTAGCTTTACGAAAAATGGAGCGTTACACTTTTTGAGAAAGTCCCAATACTCCTTTAGATCTATCTCGATGAATTTCTATGCACAAAACATAACAAGCTTCACACCGAGATCTTTCGTATCAAAATTAGAGATCAAAAATCTCTTAGTCTCTATTGATAGATGAGCATCACTACTAGCTAATAGTATGTCATCCACATATAAGACGAGAAAAATAAATTTATCATTCTTAAACTTAGCGTATATATAATTATTCTCCTTATTTTCTTTAAATCTCAACTTTCTAACTGTCTCATCGAACTTGAGATATCATTGTCTCGAGGCTTTTTTAAGTCCATAAATAGATTTTCTTAAAGGACATCTCATATATTCTTTACCCTTAGCGACAAAATCTTTTGGATGTGTCATGTAAACGTCCTCATACAGATCTCCATTGAGAAACGCTGTTTTTAAATTCATTTGATGTAAATCTAAGTCATAATGCGCTACTAATGTCATTATTATTCTAAATGAGTCTTTAGTAGAGACAGGTGAGAATATCTCATTATAATCTATTCTTTCTCTTTGAGTGAATACCTTTGGTACAAGTCTGACTTTAAACTTATGTATTTCCCTTTTTAGTCACGCTTGATTTTGTAGATCCATTTACAGCCCATCGTTTTATCTCTTTTGGGGATTTCTACTAATTCTCAGACTTTGTTAGCATTCATAGACTTCATCCCATCTTTCATACTTTTACGCCACTCGGATGATAGAGGACTTCTCATAATTTTTCAAAAGAGGTGGGATCGGCCTCCATTTGAACTTCTTCTCTCATATAGACCTCCTAGTCTTCTGGTATGGCTGGTCTTCTTACTCTATGAGGTCTTCTAAGTTGTGCACCATCTTCAGGTTGAGGCAATTGTTATGGTTCACCATTTGTAGCAACATTGTCATTTTGCTCTGAATGTTGAGGTGATTGCTGCATGACAGGAACCTCACTAACTTCAGTTGCTGGTGTAGAACTAACAACAGGTGTTGGAGCAGAATCACGTGCTTTTAATCCAACAGCAGTAGGTAGAGTGAAATATAGTTATTGAATCATTGGAGTGGGCACGTAAACCCTCTACTCCTCAAGATTAATTTCACGTCTTGCCTTACTCTCCCTAATCATATCGTCTTATAAGAAAATTGCATATCTCGTTTCCACAAACTCAGTATACATGTTAGGACAATAGAAACAAAATTCTTTCCTTTTGTGTGAGTAGCCAACGAGATATCAACTCGTAGTCTTAGGATCTAACTTTCTGATGTTTTGATTAAGATTTTAGCCTCAGCGACAACCCCAAATGTGTAATTAACTAAGTGAAGGTTTGCGTCCCGTCCACATCTCATATGAAGTTTTAGGCATGGGTTTATAAGAAACCCTCTTAAGTAAATGAATAACGGTTTTCAACACTTCCATATGAATGTAGCCTAGAGGGGGGGTGAATAGGCTATTCGATGCTTTATTGAAACCTGAAACACTTAGTAGGTTTATAAAATACAGTGAAATCGGACTAGTCCGGTACCGTGCGGACTTGTCCGTTATTCGTGGACTAGAGAGATAAAGATTGATCAATGTTCACTTCTAGTACTCTATGCAGTGGAAATAAATTGATAACTTAGATGTATTGCAACAGTGATATAGTGAATGACAACAATCAACTTTGATTCTAATGTTTGAACGTGAATTTCAAAGCATTGATTATACACTAGAAAATGATGAACAATTAATAAACAAGAGTAGGAGACAAGTGTTTATCCCGAGGTTCGATTCCACGAAGGAAATCTACATCCCCGTTGAGGAGTCCATTAAGGACCGGGTCTTCACCAACCCTATCCTCGTCGAATCGCCACAAAAGCCGATTCTCTTCCACTAATCACAAGGGGGAATAAATCGTTCAAGGGGCCTTCTCACAAGTTGAGGGCTCTCCAAGAATTACAATGAATTATCACAACCAAACACACTCAACAAATGAATAATTAACAAACAAGAGTGTGCGAGAGATCAAACCCAAGAGCTCAAAATGTGTAGAACAAGTCTCTCCTTTAATCAATTGCTAATCCCCAAAGAATTGATCCTTCTAGGGTTAGAATGTGTGGAGAGATGTGAATTTTGGGCTCTTGGGAGGTGTGACGGCGCAGTGGGTTGAAGAGATATGGTGGTATGGCCGTACACCTCTTTTTATAGTAGGGTTTCCAATGATTACGTTAGGGTTTGCGATGTCCGGACTAGTCCGTAGTTGACACCGGACTAGTCCGGTGTGCGTTGTGTAGAAAACTCTAAGTGTTGTGATATATCGGACTAGTACGTAGTAGTGCGGACTAGTCCATTTTCTATCCAGAGATAAAATCGGACTTGTCCGGCTGATATCGGACTAGTCCGTTTTCTGGTCAGAAAGAAAATCGGACTAGTCCGGTTGATATCGGACTAGTCCGCACATGGTGAAATTGTGCAGTTAGTTTGTGTCGAAGTGTATGGTCGACACTTCCCCCGGACCTGCTCTGGGCAGCCCGCGGAGGTTCTTTTTCGGAGGGGCTAGACGCTTGCGGAGAGCTTCAGTGTTAGGGACGAGTGAGGGAGAAGCTTGACACGACGTTATAGTCCAAGGCTCGAGTGGCTTACAAGGTGGGCTCGAGACCCGACAGGTGGTCCCGGGGAGATTGCCTGCCGACTACCGTATCTGCAGTTATGCCGGTGGTTGTCTCTGGCGAAGGCTTCCGAGTCTTCGTTCTTCCGTCCTGCCCATGCCGCAAGCTAGTCGTAGTGGTTGATGATGGCAGGGGCGGCAGGGGATGTCTTGTTGCTGTGTTTATTGGCGGGCAGGCTCTGACACGGCGCGCCAGTCTGTGATGCGACTGGGCACAACGACACCTGATAGAGGCGTGCTCCGCGTCTCCGCGTCTTGGGAAGGTGCGAGCCTTGAATACCTCGTACGGGCAAGGTATGGTGCGTCTTTACGCCCGCTGCCTACCGCGCGGGGGCAGGCAGCATTGTCTTGCTAGCCACGTGGTGGGCCCGGAGCTCTCCTCTAAGGAGAGGGAGGTCCAGCCCCGCGGGACACGTGGAGCCTTCGGAGCTCCCCCCACGGAGGGGGGAGGTCCGGCTTCTGCTGGCCACGTGGCAGACCCGGAGGTCTCCTCTGAAAAGAGGGAGGTCCGGTCCCGCGGGACACGTGGAGCCTTCGGAGCTCCCCCACTGAGGGGGGAGGTCCGGCTTCTGCGGGCCACGTGGCGAGTCCGGAGCTCTCCTCTGAGGACAGGTAGGTCCGGCCCCGCTGGACACATGGCACCTTCGGAGCTCTCCCTGCGGAGAAGGGCGAGGTCCTTAGGCATTTTCCCCTGTGCGCGAGGGTACCCCGTATCGAGGGTACCGATAGTGGCCCCCGGGTCCATCTCGAGGGAGATAGCGAGCCCGAGGTGGGGCCTCTGTCTCTTCTGTTCCACACACTTTCTCTAAGTCCCGCGTTGACCGTTGCCGGAGAACGAACAGTCGCGGGATCGTGGGAGCGTGCGCCCACTTGATGTTTGCTTTTACTGCGGCGGCTCCCAAGGCTGTCACTTCTGCACGTTGCGGCGCTTTTTTTGGGATCTGCCGAAGCGCCTTGCCGGCTCGTCTCTTTCGGAGACCGACTTCTTGGCCCACAGCTTCAGCTGGACGACTTGGGCCCACTTGTCATTGGCACTCGGTCTTGGAGCCGAAGCGGTTGCCCATGTGGCGTATTCGAAGAGTTTTGAATTGCTTTGGATCGCACCTGGGAAGTTTTTAAAAGGGGATCTTACCCACATCGCGGCTTCCCTTCGCACTTCGCAGCGCTTGCACCTTCCTTGAACTCTTGCGCCTTTGTCTCCCCTGTCCTTGAGCTCTTCCCTGCCATGGCTTCCAACCTGCTCCCGTCGCGTCTCGTTCGTTCCGCCGAGCTTGGGCCAGTGCGCAGGCTGCTGGGCTGGCACACGGAGGAGCAGAAACGCCGGCTCCGCCGGGGATCTCTCCCCCTGCTCCTGGAAAAGGGCGAGATGGTCTTCTTTACTGCCTACGCCATGGCGGGGTTCGTCCCGCCAATTTCTTCCTTCTTCGTCACATTGCTGGAGACGTATGATCTCTAGCTCCACCACCTTTCCCCCAACTCCCTTGCAACGGCCGCTGTCTTCGTCCATTTCTGCGAGATGTTTGTGGGGGTGCACGCTTCAGTGACGCTCTTCCGCTACTTCTTCGTGTTGCGGACGACCGGGCGCGGCTCGAAGACCCAGATGGGAGCGTACTATTTCCAGCATCACTGCAAGGACCCAAAGGTCTCTGGGTACCTTTTACCTTTCAGTGTGTCGAGGTGGGAAAACTGGAGGGAGAGCTGGGTTGTCGAAGTGTGTGGTCGACACTTCCCCCGGACTTGCTCTGGGCAGCCCGCAGAGGTTTTTTTTCGGAGGGGCTAGTCGCTTACGGAGAGCTTGAGTGTTAGGGGCGAGTGAGGGAGAAGCTTGACACGGCGAGTTTTACGTGGTTCAGGCCGCCGGAGCGTAAAACCCTACGTCCACAGTGAGAAGAGGTGCTCTCTGTGTTGCTTGTTGCTCAGAACCGGAGTCCTGAGCTTGAGGGTGAGTAATGCCTAGGATGCGAGTTCACAGAGTTCGAACCCTTGCTAACGTTTCCTACCCAAGCCTTTTATAGTCCAAGGCTCGAGCGGCTTACAAGGGGGGCCCGGGACCCGACAGGTGGTCCCAGTGAGATTGCCTGCCGACTATCGTATCTGCAGTTATGCCGGTAGTTGTCTCTAGCGAAGGCTTCCGAGTCTTTGTTCTGCCGCCCTGCCCATGCCGCAAGCTAGTCGTAGTGGTTGATGACGGCGGGGGCGGCAGGGGATGTCTTGTCGTTGTGTTTATTGGCTGGCAGGTTCTCACACGACGCGCTAGTCTGCGATGCGACTGGGCGCAACGGCACCTGACAGAGGTTTGCTCCGTGTTTTCGCGTCTTGGGAAGGCGCAGGCCTTGAATACCTTGTACGGGCAAGGTATGGTGTGTCTTTACGCCTGCTGCCTACCGCGCGGGGGTAGGCAGCGCCGTCCTACTGGCCACGTGGCGGGCCCGGAGCTCTCCTCTGAGGAGAGGGAGGTCCGGCCCCGCGGGACACGTGGAGCCTTCGGACCTCTCCCCGCGTGTAACGCCCCATTTTTCGTAAAGCTAATAAATCAGGGTTATAGAATTAACCACCAGACAAATTACGCACACTACTGGCCGATTTCAGATATGCCTTTCATCGAAACTGGTGTAGCCACCCCCTACTTTTGCCTAAAGGCAAACCCTTTTTTTCCTCTTCCTCTCCCATCCTCATCCATTCTACGAGAAGCTTCTAGAACCACACATCACCCACCTCTTCCTCCCCCATCCTTATCCATTTCACGAGGAGCTCACGGAGTCACCGCTCCCATATCCCCTCTTCCTCTATCCTTATCCACCTCACGAGAAGCTTCCGGAACCACACCTCATATATATATATATATATATATATATATATATATCTCCCCCCTATCCTTATCCACTCCACGAGAAGCTTCCGGAACCACCCCTCATATACATATCTCCCCCCATCCTTATCCACTCCACGAGAAGCTTCCGGAACCACCCCTCACATATATCCCCCCATCCTTATCCACTCCACGAGAAGCTCCCGGAACATGCATTAATTACACCTCACCTACCTCTCCTCCCTCCATCCCTATCCCTTCCCCCCCTTCATCTATAAAAGGGGCTCAGGGGCTCACTTTCTCCCCCGCCCCATTGAGCACCAGCGCTCGCGTCTCCTCTCCCCCCTCCAACATTGATTTCCGACCAGGAAGCCTCCCCGGCGAGCCCCGCCAAGCCACGGCCAAGGTGAGCACCCCAACCTCCACTCTCCTCTCCGAGTCATCCCCCCTTCCCCCTCTCCTCGGGTTTGGCCGCGACCACCTCGTGGCATGGCCGCCCTTCCATGAAGTTGCTCTACTTCCTATAAAAAATCGCCAGCTTAATCGAGTGATTCATAGCCTCGGCGTTCAATTTCTTACTCTCTGGCCATCCTCCCCCGTTTACTCTTGCTGATTTGAGCCCAACCCTAAGCAACCCCTTGATTGGCCTTAGAGCAGATCTCACCCAAACACAAAAAGATCACTTGATCCGATTCTTCTTATAAAAATCATCTAATATCATAATATAGTTAGTGCAAGCAAGTCTGAATGATGTATATTTGCTTTGTTTGTATGTTTGCTCGTGCGCGGTGTAGAACCAGTGCCGAAAGAGAACCCAGGGGAGCCAAGTGACCAAGAGCACGACGCTGCGGACGGTAGCGAAGGCAAGTTCCATCACCCCCTTGTTGATCATATTGCTCCTATGTGAGGTTCATCCATTGTGGCCAGTAGATTAGGCCTCTGCAATGTTGAGCATGAGTTATCCGAATGATAGAGTGTAAACATACTAGTTTCTCTTTTTGCAACATATTGATAGGATGAGATTATGCATGCTGATGTTGCCCTGTTTATGTTGCACGGTTGGGGAGAGCATGAGTTGAGACCGGGGCACAAGGGTTAGTGTTGGTGTAAGCGCTACTGCGGTGGTAGACTTACATCGAGTACTATCAAGATGATAGTCTCGTGGTTTGGGTACGGAGGTTGCCCTGGTGAGCCTTAAGGACCGAGTTGTTTTGACATCTCACCTAACTTTCTTCAGTACGACCACATGACCCTGTATGGGCGGGGCTTAGCCTAACCCCGGTGGCTAGCCCGACAGTCGTCCACAGTGGAGAGAGAGAGATGCATTTATGAGTGAAAATTGAGATGATATTTAGATAAGTCATGACACTGGGTTGGGGATGACTGGTCTGGGTGATGTTTCGACTGGGTGTCGGTTATGAAGGGCTATCTTTGATGGTCCATGCGGGTGGGTACAGCGTACAACCTCTGCAGAGTGTATAACCCGTTCGGACGTCCGTGTCCTCGGTATAGTACAGGTTATGGTGTGGTCCTAACAACTAGGAAGTCACCTGTTGTGAGAATGAGGTGAGGAATGTCTCTGGATGGGTTATTTGGTTGCATTTAGTTGCATTAGGTTGCATCACTCTTATTGTTGTGCATTGCATCTATGTTTGTTTCATTCCCCTCCCGAAGGGCGAGGTGGAGCTTGCTGAGTACTTCTGTACTCAACCGTTGTTGATATCTTCAGAGGATCCTGACTTTAACCCGGAGGACTTCGAGTAGGGTCGCATCCACACCCAAGGTGTTACCGTGGAACCATGTACGAGGAGGAGCTAGTTGTCCATGTTTTTATGCCGTTAATCATCCTTATGTTAGTCCTTATTATTGTTGTACTAAAGTGTACGCCGTTGTAATAAAGCTCTGTATGGTTGTGGTTCCACTTGTGTTGTAATATTATGTACCGAACTCTGTTTCTGGCATAATATTACATGTTTAGTTCCGACCTTATGGGTCGGGACGCTTCAAGTGGTATCAGAGCCATACTTGGCTGTAGGATGCGTACCCTAGTACTTAGGTGACCAGAGGAGACCGTAAAATAGTTGGCCTGTAGGAAACCTGGACCGTAGAGCCTTGGTGATAGGTTTTGCTCTCATCTAATCCTTGTGCCCTGTTCTAAGCCAGATGGGAGACGACCGTCTCACCACCTTCTGCATCAACGAAGATGGCTTCCCCAAGGTGCTCTATGCCGCCACGACACGACTCGGTATTCCAGACCGTCCGGAGTACGTGGGTCATGAGTTCGTGGAGCATGGCATCGAAAGCTGCGAGGTCACTGTGCACATCGGCGCCAGTGAGAGGTTCCTGGACATGAAGCAATGGAATGTCTCCGCCACTGGATGCCGCATGAAAGATACGTGCCAATTGGTGGCCCGCAAAGCTTTGAAGTACCTCTGCCACATGTTTGACTCTCATTTGGGTTCCACACCCATGAAGTACTTCCCACCACTGGACCGTAGTCGTCCCGCATGGATGACGAGGATTCACAACTTGGAAGGCCTCGGGTCGACCGAAGACGACCCCACCATTGTCACCATGTCCGGTTATTTATTGAGCCTGGACGACTTGTGTGACCAGCTGAACCAGCGCGTGAAGACCCTCGTCCAGCGTGCTGAGACATTGGAGACCCGCTGGCGAAAGGCTAAGCTAGCACTAGCGCAGGCTGAAGCCCGGGTTGCAAGCGCCGAAAGTCGAGTCGCCTTGGCCGAGGAGAACCTTAGGGAGCAGGCCGACCATCACAGCCAGCTGCTTAGGGGTGTCTACCTTGTAGACCGGGCCAAGCAGAAGGACCGTCAAGCTGGTGCAACGACGGAGCCACTTATCCTAGAAGGAACCCCAGTGTATCACCTATCCAACCCCCGAAGGAGGATTTGTGAGCCTGTGCCACCTACCCCTCCGACCTCACCTCGCGGGACTAACGAAGACCCTGAAGATCAGGATGTAGGACCCAGTAGCCAGGCAGGGGTCCCGGCTGACCCTTAAGGAAATAGACCCAGCAACGACATGCGCTATGTATCTTGTACCTGCTTGCCCGAATGAATGAATGCTTGGTGTGTTGCTTGCAATGTTTGATGTTTGTGTGAATTGTGTGGTATAAAACTATATATATATATATATATATATATATATATATATATATGTGTGTGTGTGTGTGTGTGTGTGTTTAGATACACATAGTAAAATAGAAAAAAATATAGAAAAAATAATAATAACATTAATAAAAGACGATAAGCATAACTAATTATGATGCACCATAGTAATAATAATAGGAAGAAAATCTAAACCCATCGGTTGCCTTGTCACATATGCCTCGTCGCTCGAGCCGAGTCACTAATGGACACGAGGCGGACCAAGGACTATGAGAGATTCCGCCTGCACCTCACGAGCATGAGACAGCGGAGAGTGCACCTGTCCGGCCACATCCCAAGGCACCTAACTATGACCTGCCGCCATTCTGGACCGCCAGACTCGACTTCTCGAGCTACTGACAAACACCCTGGCTGCTCGGAACAACGATGGTCTCAACAACCATCAGCCCGCGCCGCAAAACAATCACCAGATCGCAGACTTCAACAGGATGAACCCGCCCAAGTTTTCTATATCTGAGGACCCTATTGAGGCAGATGACTGGCTAAGAGAGATTGAGATGAAACTCGAGGTTGTGCATGCAAACGAGCATGATAAGGTTCTGCTTGCAGTCCAACAACTGAGGGGATCTGCCTTAGCCCGGTGGCACAGCTACAGAGAGATGCATCCACATGTCAGGACCATGATATGGGATGAGTTTGTGAAGTTGTTCAGAGAGCAACACATCCCAAGTAGCATTATGAAGCTAAAGAGGGAAGAGTTTATGAACCTTAAACAGAAGGTCTAACTGTGACGGAGTATCTACACAAGTTTACCGGGTTATCCCGCTATGACCCCCACGCTGTGGATACAGAAGAGAAGAAGCAAGAAGCCTTTTTGCGTGGGTTAAACACTAAAATTAGGAAATTTCTTGAAGCATCTGTTTATCCAGATTTCAGTACCCTGGTTAACAAGGCCATCACTACAGAAAAGAACATAGAGGATGAGCTACGGGAGAAGAAAAGAAAATTCAAGGACAAGAAGGGGTTCCAGCAGGTGAAACTTCAGAGGACTAATCAACCTGTCTATTCATTACAGAGGATCCAACAACCAACCTACTTTGTGCAGAAGACCCAACAACCTATTTACTCTGGGCAGATGGCTCATAGTGGTGTATCCTATAAAGCACCAACCACCACTTTCAAGCAACCAGTACAGCCTGCTAAATCACATGGCTCATTCCATCCTCAACAGTCTGGGGTCAATCAAACTGTTGGCCAGAGGATCTGTTTTAGCTGCCATGAGCCTGGGCATATCGCCGTTAACTGCCCTTACAAGGTTAAGCCAGCACCATCAGTCGTCTCCAACTCAGTTAACGGACCAAGGCAACCAGCTGGAGGCAGCCGCGGAGCACCGTCAAGGACTCAACACTCCTTTGGAAATGCCACAGTAAACCACGTCTACGCCGAAGAGGCAGATGCAACACCAGGAGTTCTACTTGGTGAGTTCTTGGTTCAGTCAGTTTTGGCTTCAGTACTATTTGATTCTGGTGCATCACATTCTTTTATATCATCACACTTCGTAGAGACACATGATATATCTACGGTAGCCCTTAAGAGGCCCTTAATGACTCGATCACAGGGAGGTTATATACCTTGCCACCTAGGAGTTAACAACATCCCTTTAAACCTAAGTGGGGTAGAGTTCTTGGTTAATCTAGTAGTGCTTGACTCCCATGGGATAGATGTGATCCTCGGTATGGATTGGTTAGCCAAGTGCAATGCGAGTATAGCTTGTGCATAGAGGACTGTGACAGTGACAAACCATGAAGGGAAGACTGTCACATGTCATGTCAACTCCAGCTTGTCTGAGCCAGTAGTAAATCACTTGAAGGCGGAAACACCTCAGGAAGTGCCAGTGATTAAAGAGTATGTTGATGTGTTCCCCGAGGAGTTGCTAGGCATGCCGCCAGAAAGAGAAGTGGAGTTCTCCATTGATCTAGTTCCCGGAACTGCCCCAATAGCCAAGATACCTTATAGAATGGCGGCGCCAGAACTAGCCGAGTTAAAGAAACAGTTAGATGAGTTGCAAGAGAAAGGGTACATAAGGCCTAGTGCATCATCATGGAGCGCACCCGTCCTATTCGTAGAGAAAAAGGATGGAAGCAAGAGACTCTGTGTAGATTACCGAGCTCTTAACGCGGTGACCATTAAGAACAAATACCCTCAGCCCCGGAGAGATGATCTATTCGACCAGCTAAAGGGGGCCAAGTTTTTCTCAAAGATTGACTTGAGGTCTGGGTAACATCAAGTGATGATTAAGCCCAAAGATATACCTAAGACGATATTTTTGACTCGCTATGGTCAGTTCGAGTTCACAGTGATGTCTTTTGGATTGACCAATGCCCCTGCCTACTTTATGAACCTAATGAACCGGGTGTTCATGCAAGAGTTGGACAAGTATGCCGTTGTCTTCATCGACGACATTCTAGTCTATTCACGAAGTGAAGCAGAGCACGCGCAACATCTGCGTGTTGTTTTGGACCGGCTCAGGAGCCATCAACTTTATGCCAAGTTCAGCAAATGTGAGTTTTGGTTACAGGAAGTTAGTTTCCTTGGGCATGTGCTAACAACCGAGGGAGTTGCAGTTGATCTAGAGAAGGTCAAAGCCGTATCATCTTGGAAGCAACCAACTTCGGTCTCGGAGATTCGTAGTTTTCTGTGTATGGCTGGTTATTATCGGAGGTTCATCGAAGGATTTTCTAAGCTAACCCGACCAATGGCGGAACTACTAGAGAAGAATAAGAAGTTTGTGTGGACTGAAGCATGTGAGCGGAGTTTTCGCGAGTTGAAGGGAAGACTAACCACAACCCCAGTCTTAGTCTTACCGGATATTCACAAGAACTTTGTTATTTATTGTGATGTTTCTAGACACGGCCTAGGATGTGTGCTAATGCAAGAAGGATGAGTGGTGTCCTATGCCTCTCGTCAGTTAAGGCCGCACGAGCAGAACTACCCAACCCATGACTTGGAATTGGCTGCGGTAGTGCATGCTCTTAAGATTTGGAGACACTATCTGATCGGTAACAAGTGTGAAATCTACACAGATCACAAGAGCCTCAAGTATATCTTTACCCAGCCTGATCTGAACCTAAGACAACGAAGATGGTTGGAACTAATTAAGGATTACGATGTAGAGATCCACTACCACCCGGGTAAAGCAAATGTTGTGGCAGACGCTCTCAGCAGGAAAGCATATTGTCATCACTTGGTGACTCAAGTACCACAACTGTGCGAAGAGATGATGAAGTTGAACCTAAGTATTGTACCTCACTCCTACAACTAGAACCTTAGTGTTCACCCTGTCCTGGATGACCATATTAAGAAGGCTCAACAGGAGGATGAAAAGTTAATGAATATCAAGGAACAAACCGGTGAAGGCAAGGCACCAGACTTTAGAGTTGATAGAGATGGAATATTGTGGTTCAAGAAACGGTTGTGTGCCTTCACAAGGTCACTATCGGAATACGATCATGGATGAAGCTCATAACTCTGCCTACTCTATCCACCGTGGAGTCACAAAGATGTACGTGGATATTAAGCAGAAATATTGACGGGTTGGAATGAAGGGTGACATAGCCAAATTCGTGGCTTATTGTGATGTGTGTAGAAGGGTCAAAGTTGAGCATCAAAAGCCGAGTGGCCTATTACAGCCCTTACCGATTCCCGTTTGGAAATGGGATGAGGTAGGAATGGATTTCATCACTGGCCTACCAAGGACCAAGAATGGTAATGACTCCGTGTGGGTAGTGGTCGACCGTCTGACTAAAGTTGCACACTTTATTTCTGTGCGCACTACCTACAATGGGAGTAAGCTGGCCAAGTTGTACATAGACCGTATTGTGAAACTACATGGAGTACCCTCAAGGATTGTCTCAGATCGAGGTACTCAGTTTACGTCAAGGTTTTGGAGGAGTCTTCAAAAGGCACTTGGTACCAAGTTAGACTTTAGTTCAGCATATCACCCTCAGACGGATGGTCAGACAGAGAGGATCAACCAAATCTTGGAAGACATGTTGAGGGCCGCTGTTCTCACCTACCGCAAGGATTGGGAAGACAGTTTACCATATGCTGAGTTCTCATACAACAACACTTATCAGGCCAGCATCGGGATGTCACCGTATGAAGCCCTATATGGAAGGAAGTGTCGAACCCCGCTTATGTGGTCAGAAGTTGGGGACCGTATTGTGGAGTAACCAGACTTCATCTTGGCAGTAGAGGACTAGGTAGCGGAGATTCGAGCGAATCTCAAGGCCGCCCAATCACGTCAGAAAAGCTACGCAGACAAGAGGAGGCGTGAACTCAGTTTCCAAGCTGGAGATCATGTGTACCTTAAAGTATCTCCTATCCGTGGCACGCGCAGATTCCAAGTACGTGGAAAGTTGGCACCACGGTACATTGGCCCTTTCTCAGTCCTAAAAAGGGTAGGATCAGTAGCGTATGAGATTCAACTACCCGAAGAAATGTCAGGCGTGCACAACGTCTTCCACGTGTCACAGCTAAGAAAATGCCTAAGGGTTCCCGAAGAACAGGTGGCACAAGAAACCCTAGACCTGCAAGATGATCTGCGCTACCAGGAGGTGCCAGTAAAGATCTTGGAAACAGTCACCCGAAGGACACGGAGAAACACCATCACACTTTGTCGGGTCCAGTGGAGCAGACACTCGGAGGCCGAAGCTACTTGGGAAAGAGAAGATGCATTGCGGATAGAGTTCCCCCATCTCTTTGCAGACCACTCGAATCTCGAGGACGAGATTCATCCTAAGTGGGGTAGGTCTGTAACGCCCCATTTTTTGTAAAGCTAATAAATCAGGGTTGTAGAATTAACCACCAGACAAATTACGCACACTACTGGCCGATTTCAGATATGCCTTTCATCGAAACTGGTGCAGCCACCCCCTACTTTTGCCTAAAGGCAAACCCTTTTTTCCTCTTCCTCCCTCATCCTCATCCATTCTACGAGAAGCTTCTAGAACCACACATCACCCACCTCTTCCTCCCCCATCCATATCCATTTCACGAGGAGCTCACGGAGTCACCGTTCCCATATCCCCTCTTCCTCTATCCTTATCCATTTCACGAGAAGCTTCCGGAACCACACCTCATATATATATATATATATCCCCCCTATCCTTATCCACTCCACGAGAAACTTCCGGAACCACCCCTCATATACATATCTCCCCCCATCCTTATCCACTCCACGAGAAGCTTCCGGAACCACCCCTCACATATATCTCCCCCTCCCCATCCTTATCCACTCCACGAGAAGCTCCCAGAATATGCATTAATTACACCTCACCTACCTCTCCTCCCTCCATCCCTATCCCTTCCCCCCCTTCATCTATAAAAGGGGCTCAGGGGCTCACTTTCTCCCCCGCCCCATTGAGCACCGGCGCTCGCGTCTCCTCTCCCCCCCCTCCAACATCGATCTCCGACGAGGAACCCTCCCCGCCGAGCCCCGCCAAGCCACGGCCAAGGTGAGCACCCCAACCTCCACTCTCCTCTCTGAGTCATCCCCCCTTCCCCCTCTCCTCGGGTTTGGCTTCGACCACCCCGTGGCATGGCCGCCCTTCCATGAAGTTGCTCTACTTCCTACCCATCGCCAACTTAATCGAGTGATTCATAGCCTCGGTGTTCGATTTCTTACTCTCTGGCCATCCTCCCGCGTTTACTCTTGCTGATTTGAGCCCAACCCTAAGCAACCCCTTGATTGGCCTTAGAGCAGATCTCACCCACACACAAAAAGATCACTTAATCTGATTCTTCTTATAAAAATCATCTAATATCATAATATAGTTAGTGCAAGCAAGTCTGAATGATGTATATTTGCTTCGTTTGTATGTTTGCTTGTGCGCGGTGTAGAACCAGTGCCAGAAGAGAACCCAGGGGAGCCAAGTGACCAAGAGCACGACGTTGCGGACGGTAGCGAAGGCAAGTTCCATCACCCCCTTGTTGATCATATTGCTCCTATGTGAGGTTCATCCATTGTGGCCAGTAGATTAGGCCTCTGCAATGTTGAGCATGAGTTATCCGAGTGATAGAGTGTAAACATATTAGTTTCTCTTTTTGCAGCATATTGATAGGATGAGATTATGCATGCTGATGTTGCCCTGTTTATGTTGCACGGTTGGGGAGAGCATTAGTTGAGACCGGGGCAGAAGGGTTAGTGTTGGTGTAAGCGCTACCATGGTGGTAGACTTATAGCGAGTACTATCAAGATGATAGTCTCGTGGTTTGGGTATGGAGGCTGCCCTGGTGAGCCTTAAGGACCGAGTTGTTTTGACATCTCACCTAACTTTCTTCAGTACGACCACATGACCCTGTATGGGCGGGGCTTAGCCTAACCCCAGTGGCTAGCCCGACAGTCGTCCACGGTGGAGAGAGAGAGATGCATTTATGAGTGAAAATTGAGATGATATTGAGATAAGTCATGACACTGGGTTGGGGACGACTGGTCTGGGTGATGTTTCAACTGGGTGTCGGTTATGACGGGCTATCTTTGATGGTCCGTGCGGGTGGGTACAACGTACAATCTCTGCAGAGTGTAGAACCCGTTCAGACGGTCGCGTCATCGGTATAGGATAGCTTATGGTGTGGTCCTAACAACTAAGAAGCCACCTGTTATGAGAATGAGGTGAGGAATGTCTCTGGATGGGTTATTTGGTTGCATTTAGTTGCATTAGGTTGCATCACTCTTATTGTTGTGCATTGCATCTATGTTTGTTTCATTCCCCTCCCGAAGGGCGAGGTGGAGCTTGCTGAGTACTTTTGTACTCAACCGTTGTTGATATCTTCAGAGGATCCTGACTTCAACCCGGAGGACTTCGAGTAGGGTCGCATCCACACCCAAGGTGTTACCGTGGAACCATGTACGAGGAGGAGCTAGTTGTCCATGTTTTTATGTCGTTAATCATCCTTATGTTAGTCCTTATTATTGTTGTACTAAAGTGTATGTCGTTGTAATAAAGCTCTGTATGGTTGTGGTTCCACTTGTGTTGTAATATTATGTACCGAACTCTATTTCTGGCATAATATTACATGTTTAGTTCCGACCTTATGGGTCGGGATGCTTCACCGCGGAGGGGGGAGGTCTGGCTTCTGTTGGCCATGTGGCGGGCCCGGAGCTCTCCTGTGAGGAGAGGGAGGTCCAGCCCCGCGGGACACGTGGCGCCTTCGGAGCTCTCCCTGCGGAGGGGGGAGGTACGGCTGCTGCTGGCCACGTAGCGGGCCCGGAGCTCTCCTCTGAGGTGAGGGAGGTCCGGCCCCGCTAGACACGTGGCGCCTTCAGAGCTCTCCCTGCGGAAAAGGGCGAGATCCTTAGGCATTTTCCCTTGTGCGCGGGGGTACCCCATATCGTGGGTACCGACAGTGGCCCATGGGCCCATCTCGGGGGAGATAGCGAGCCTGAGGTGGGGCCTCCGTCTCTTCTGTTCCATGCACTTTCTCAAAGTCCCGCATTGACCGCTGCCGGAGCATGAACAGTCATGGGATCGTGGGAGCGTGCGCCTACTGGATGGTTGCTTTTACTGCGGTGGTTCCCAAGGCTGCCACTTCTGCATGTTGCAGCGCTTTCTTTGGTAACCGCCAAAGCGCCTCACCGCCTCGTCTCCTTGGGAGACTGACTTCTTGACCCACCGCTTGAGCTGGACGGCTTGGGTCCACCTGTCATCGGCGCTCGGTCTTGGAGCCGAAGCGGTTGCCCATGCGGTGTATTCGAAGAGTTTTGAATCGCTTTGAATCGTACCTGGAAAGTGTGAAGGGAAGCCGCAACGCGGGTAGGTTCCCCTTATAAGACTTCCAGCACTTGCACCTTCCTTGAGTCCCTGCGGCCTTGTCTTATGCCATGGCTTCTAACCCGCCTTCGGAGGAGGAGCGCGCTCGATTTCCTCCGGCAGCGGCGTCTGCGCCAAGTCAGGGATCCAGGGAGCCTGCACGCCCTGCTTCTGGAGGTGGCGCCTCATCCGGTGGCGACTCCAAGAGGCCTCGGGTTCATCATCCCGACGGGACTCTTCTTGAGCGACGACAGGCTGAAGGTTCCCAGACGTTGCATCCTCCCTCCTCAGGCGGTGGAGTCTCCGAGGAAACTGTTGATACGTCGAGGAAGGCTTCAAGCGGTGGAGTCTCCAAGGAAACTGCTGACACGCCGAGGAGGGCTTCAAGTGGAGGAGTCTCCAAGGAAACTGCTGAAGCGGCGAGGAGGACTCCAGGCGGTGGAGTCTCCACGGAAACTGCTGAAACGGCAGAGGGGGCTTCAGAAGAATCCCTGCCCCGTCAGTTCGAGCGACTGCGGGGCAGCTGTCGGCGGCGACGGCGGGCTCTAGCGGCCCTTGATGACAGCGGCCCTTGCGCTGGTGGTGACCGAGGTGATCCCCGCGCTCGAGTCACAGAGCGGGAGAACGCCGCCAGGGCTGAAGTCGGGGACGTGACCGCTCTTGTAGCTTCTAGGTTCTGGACGTGCCAGGGGAACCCTAGGACTCTTCTCTTTATTATTATTTTTCTCTCGAGTCTGTAGTCCAGCTCATGGAGTCATGAATAAATATACTCTTGTGACCTTTTGTGCCTGTTATGCCTATCTTCTTCTTGGTTTCGCCTGGCCGAGCCCTTAGCTCCGCAAGGTACTCAGAGGCCTTCACCAATCTCGAAGCACTGCACAGACATCTTCCCTGGGTCCTTATTGTGTTAAGGGCCCCGGAGGTCTCCGGAGCTCGCCCCATGAGGATGGGGAGGTCCGGATTTGCCGGCCACGTGGCGGGCACGGAGCTCCCCTCTGAGGAGAGGGAGGCCCGGCCCCATGAGACACGTGGAGCCTCCGGAGCTCACCCCTAAGGATGGGGCGAGACTCAGCTCTGCCGGCCACGTGGCGGGTCCGGAGCTACCCGCTGAGCAGGGGGGGGGGTCCGACCCTGCCAGGTACGTGGGGCCTCCGGAGCCCGCCCCTGCGGAGGGGGCGGGGTCCGGATCTCTCGGTCTTGCGCGGTCCGTAGCGGCCCCCTGGTAGGTGTGGCCAACTGCTTGGGTACTCCTACCATACTCCTGCGGGGAGCCAAGGCCGAAGGGTCCTGCACACAAATAAGGGAAACGTAATTCTCCTTGGGGCTCCCCCCTTTCCGATCTCATAGTCTTATTTGGCTTACGATCCTGATCCGGTGCACGGTGCTTAGGAATTTTAGTGCGCGACGTGCCTAGGGCTCGGGGCCCCCTGGCCATCAGCAGGTATCTCAAACGCGACCGCCCTAGGCAGGATAGCAAATGCCGACTAGAGGTGAGAATGGGAAAATGGGACTGAGTGTATGGTGAACATACCCAGGAAGTGTGGTCATAAAAATTAATACGTAATTTGAATGAGCACAAGGGAAGAGCAAAGTAGGACAGGTTCTTTCCCTATAAATTTCCATAGGAGGAAGGCAGGCTAAACATGGACGCACCGACCCGCCCCATTAAAAAGGGAAGCAAGACTCTACGCGCTTAGGGTCGGAACCAGGCCAAGCTGAACATAGTCCTGGACCGTCCCCTGAGACTTAGTTGCTCCGAGCGCTGCTCCTGGACTTTATGGGATCTATTAAAAAGAAGAGATTGTCCTACTATTGCTCTAAGGGTAGAACTTACGGAGGTGTTCGATGTTCCAGGGGTTCGGGAGCGGATCCCCATCCTCGGTGGAAAGGCATACGCACCCAGGACGGCACACTTTCGTGACTCGGAAGGGGCCTTCCCAGCTGGGGGGAGTTTGTGGGTCCCTTCGCGGAAAGTATGCGCCGCAACGCCAGGTCGCCTTCCTGCAGCTCCCGGACACGCACAGACCTTTGGTATTAGCGTCGGAGCGCTTGTCTGTATCGTGCGTTGTGGAGTGCTGCATGTAACCGGACCTCATCGACGAGGTCGAGGTCTTCACGCCGGAGGTTGTCCTGCGCGGCTTCGTCGTAAGCCCAGACACGGTGACTTCATGGTGATCTCTAGGGGAAGCACAACCTCGGCTCCGTGCACCATGAAGAAGGGTGTCTCTCCGGTGGTCCGACTCTGGGATGTCCAGTTAGCCCATAGTATGCTCGGAAGCTCGTCCACCCATTTGGCACCATGTTTCTTCAAGCCATCATAGGTGCGGGTCTTGAGGCCCCGAAGAATCTCGGCGTTGGCCCTCTCAACCTGTCCGTTGCTCTTTGGATGAGCAACGGAGGCATAGCACACCTGGATGCCGAGGTCTTCGCAGTATTCTTGGAACGCTGCGCGGGTAAACTGGGTCCCGTTGTCAATGATGATTCTGTTCGGGACCCCAAACTGGCAGACGATGGACTTGATGAATTTTACTGCGGACTGCTTGTTGATGGTGACGATGGGTGTGGCTTCCGACCACTTGGTGAACTTGTCAACGGCTACGTAGAGGTACCGGAATCCCCTGACGGCTCTGGGGAATGGTCCCAGGATGTCCAACCCCCATACGGCGAATGGCCATGAGGGCGGTATCATCTGTATCGTATGAGCCGGTGTATGGATCTGCTTGGCGTGGAACTGGCACGCCTTGCAGCTCTTGACCAGATTGATGGCATCCTGGAGTGTTGTCGGCCAGTAGAAGCCATGCCGGAAGGCTTTACCGACAAGCGTGCGTGAGGAAGAGTGACTCCCACATTCGCCTCCATGGATCTCAGCGAGCAAGTCACAGCCTTCCCCCTGCGTTATGCACCGCAATAGGACGTGGTTGGCGCCACGCCGGTAGAGATCCCCTTCTACCAGCGCCTATCTCTTAGCCATGTGCACGATCCGTTCAGCGGATACACGTTCATCAGGGAGGATGTTATCTTTCAAGTAGTCCCAGATCTCCGTGATCCATGCATCGGGTCTGACTTGAGCTTCTGGATCTTGAGCGCTGGGTTGCATGAAGTCCCCAGTGATGCTTACGATCCTTGGCGGCGTCCATGGTTGCAAGGCCGTCGGGACCGCCAGCTTCGTGGTGCTTGTCCAGCCCCCTTCGTCCGGCTCGGCGGGCCGGGCTGTGGGCCGCAACAACGTCCTCTCGAAGACTCCTTCGGGCACAGGGGCCCCGGTGGAGGCCTTCGTTGAGAGGTTGTCAGCTGCGGCATTGCCAGCGCGCGGTATATGGCGCAGGTCCAAGGCGATGAAGTCTTTCTCCAACATCTGCACGTGGAGCAGATAAGCAGCTAGCTGCGGGTCATTACCGGAGCATTCACCCTTAACTTGCTTTATAACCAGCTAGGAGTCGCCCTGTGCCAACAACTGGCGAGCGCCCAGAGACAAGGCTGTCTGTAGGCCAAAGATGAGTGCTTCATACTCTGCCATGTTGTTGGTTGCCTTGAAATTGAGACGCACCATGTACCCAAACTGCTCCCCTGATGGCATGAGAAGCAGTACGTCGGCACCGGCCCCCTGCTTTCGCGAGGAGCCGTCAAAGAAGAGCGTCTAGTGAGGCCCGGTGAAGACCGGAGCTCGGTGCTTTGGTTCACCGTCTTCGTGGCCCCCTGGGTCAGCCTTCGTTGGTGTCCAGTCAGCCACAAAGTCAGCCAGCGCTTGGATTTTGACTGCATGGCGAGGAAGGAAGTCCAGCTCAGGCCTGCCGGAGGTAAGTGGGTCCAGGGGGGCTTCTGGGAGTTGGGACTCGAAGGCTCCTAAGCCGCCTTGGCCTTCCGTGAGGTCCCGCTGGTTTTCCGGGAGCTCCAGGAGGTCCCGTTGGGCCCCCGGGAGGTCCCGTTGGACCCCCGGGAGGTTGTCTTGGAGGTCCGGGGGTCTGCCCCGGACCTCCGGGAGGTTGCCTTGGAGGTCCGGGAGGCCGTCCTGGACCTCCGGGAGGTTGTCCTGGAGGTCCTTGAGGCCGTCTTGGACCTCCGGGGTTTCCTAGCGTATGTCTCCTGCTACCGGAGCAGGCTGTGATGACGAGAGGTCCGGCCGCTCTGCGACGAGGACCATACTCACCACTTCAGTTGTCACCGCGGTGTAGAGCAACAAACGCTCTCCGGGCTCGGGGGCTACCATGATAGGTAGGGTCGTCAAGAGTTGCTTCAACTCCTGGAAAGCTACTTCTGCTTCGTCAGTCCAGACAAATGGACCGGATTTGCGCAGGAGCTTAAAGAAGGGGAGCGCTCGCTCTGCTAGCCTTGGTATAAACCGACTCAGCGCGACTAGGCATCCCTTGAGTTTCTGGACTTCTTTGATGCGGGCAGGAGGCCACATCAAGTCGATGGCCTTGATCTTCTCTGGGTTGGCCTCAATTCCTCGGTGTGAGACCAGGAATCCTAAGAGTTTCCCAGAGATACGCCGAACACACATTTGTCGGGGTTCAGCTTGGTGCGCGTGGAGCGCAATTTGTCAAAGACTAAGGCTAGGTTATCTAACAAGGATGAACTCTGCCTGACCTTGACAACGATGTCATCGACATACACCTCAACTAAGTCTCTTATTAACTCTCCAAAGGTTTTGTGCATTGCACGTACAAAGGTGGGGAGAGCATTCTTTAGGCCATAAGGCATAGAGACATAACAATACAGGCCATCTACTGTGATAAAGGAGGTGTGCTCTTCTTCTTCTCTAGACATAGGGATCTGATGGAAACCCGAGTAGGCGTCTAGGAAGCACAGCATATCGCAGCTTGATGTCGAGTCTACTATTTGATCTATTCTGGGGAGAGGGAATTGATCTTTGAGACATGCCTTATTGAGACTGGTGTAGTCGATGCACATCCGGAGCTTCCCACCGGCCTTCGGGACAACGACGGGGTTCGCCAACCACCGGGGGTGGTGGACTTCCCGTATGAAGCCAGCATCTAGCAGCTTCTTGATCTCTTCTCGGATGAAGTTCTGCCGCTCGATGGACTGTGTCGGTACCTGAGATATGGGGTACTCCCGCGCACAGGGTAAAATGCCTAAGGAACTCGCCCTTCTCCGCAGGGAGAGCTCCGAAGGCGCCACGCGTCCGGCGGGGCCGGACCTCCCTCTCCTCAGAGGAGAGCTCCGGGCCCGTCACGTGGCATACAGAAGCCGGACCTCCCCCTCCGCGGGAGAGAGGTCCGAAGGCGCCACGCGTCCAGCGGGGCTGGACCTCCCTCTCCTCACAGGAGAGCTCCGTGTCCGCCACGTGGCCAACAGAAGCCGAGCCTCTCCCTCCGCGGGGAGAGGTCCGGAGGCTCCACGTGCTCCGTGGAACGGACCCTCCTCTCCTCTGAGAAGGGTCCCGGGCCCGCCACGTGGCAGCAGAACAGCACTGCCTGCCCCCAGGCGATAGGCAGCGGGCGTAAAGACGCCCCATACCTTGCCCGTGCAAGGTATTCAAGGCCCGCGTCTTCCCGAGACGCGGAGCACGCTTCTGTCAGGTGCCGTTGCGCCCAGTCGCATCACAGACTAGCGCGCGGTGTCAGAACCTGCCAGCCAATAAACACCGCGACAAGACATCCCATGCCGCCTGCGCCGTCATCAACCACTACGACTAGCATGCGGCATGGGCAGGGCGGCAAGATGAAGACTCAGAAGCCTTCGACCAGAGGCAACTACCGGCATAACTGCAGATACGGTAGATGATAGACAATCTTCCCGGGACCACCTGTCGGGTCCCGCCCCCCCTTGTAAGCTGCCCGAGCCTTGGACTATAAAAGGCTCGGGTAGGCGTCGATAGCAAGGGTTCGCACTTTGTAACTCATAGGCTAGCCATACCCTCTCAAGCTGTAACTCACCCCCAAGCTCAGGCCTCCGGCCCCGAGCGGCAAGCAATACAGCGAGCTCCATAGCTCGCCGTGGACGTAGGGTTTTACGCTCCAGCGGCCTGAACCACGTAAAACTCGCCGTGTCAAGCTCTTACTAACTCGTCCATCTGCGCAAGCTCTCCGCTAGAGACTAGCCCCACCGAAAAAAGAACCTCCGTGGGCTGCCCAGTGCAGGCCCGGGGGAAGTGTCGACTGAACACTTCGACATTTGGCGCGCCAGGAAGGGGGCTTTTCTCCTAGCGCGACGAGTTTCCGCTGACGAAGATGACCAAGCTTCCTTCAGCGGCAAACTCTCCCCCTCCGCGTTCACGACGAACCGTGACCACTGGGGAGTATATGTCGACACACTCAGGACGGAGTGTGTCGGCACAAGCTGGTAGCCAGCAGCCGACTCCGGCAACGCCGACTCCGGCTATGCAGGCCCCGACCAGTGTGAGATCTTCTGCAGCGTTGAGCGTGCACCATGGAGGTGCGCTAGCTGCAGCAAGAGCGCTGCTGCGCAACCCACCTGCGGGGGATGCGCCCCATTCAGCGACCCAGCAATGGGTCCGCGAGGTGGACCGCCTCGTCGTCGCCGCCGCGAACCCTCGGTTTCGGCGAGGACGGCGCCCAGGACAACCGGCTGTGTCGCTGACGCGCACGCCCACGGTTGACGGGCTAACGGCGAATTCCAGCTCCTCCAGGCTCCTATCGACGGACCTGAGAAGGGAGCTGGAACGGTGCCACTTGGGCCAGGACGCCCGAGTGTACCTCGAGCGACGCTGAGAAAGGCGTCGCAACCATGAGGCTGGCGACAGCATGTCGTCGGCCTCGACACAACCTGAAGGGCAGGTCTTCGCCACGCGAGCCCTGCCTCAGGCATATGCCGCGCTGCATATGCCACAACCATGTGCGCCGCAAGCAGCGCCCCCGGTCTATGGTGCAACCTTGCCCATGCCGGGATACACGGTGCCAAGTGCGAACCAAGCGTTCGCACTGCCAATACCTGCGGCAGCAGGAGCAGGATGTGCAGCTCTTGCACCCCACCTTCGCTTCGCGAGGTGGCCACACAAGTTTCGCCTGCACCTGCCCCAGAAGTACGACGGCAGCGTCAACCCGGCGGAGTTCCTCCAGATCTACTCCACCGCCGTACTTGCCACAGGAGGGGACGAGGCTGTCATGGCCAACTACTTCCCCGTCGCCTTGACCGGCCCAGCTCGGTCTTGGCTCATGAATCTACCTCAGGGGTCCATAACCTCCTGGGGAGAGCTCTGCCGGCAGTTTGTCGCCAACTTCGGCAGCTCCTACACCCGTCCCGGCACGGAGCTTGACCTCCACGCCGTCAAGCAACAACCTGGGGAGTCGCTGCGCTCTTTCATCCAGCGGTTCTCCCAGGTGCGCAACACCATCCCACATATCCAAAGTGCCTCTGTGGTGGTGGCGTTCCGACAGGGTGTCCGGGACGAGAAAATGCTCGAGAAGCTCGCGACCAGAGAGGTCCGCGACGTCTCGAAGCTCTTCAGCCTGGCGGACAAATGCGCCAGAGCAGCTGAAGGGCGGAACTGGCATGCTCTGCCGACCTCCGAGTCAGGAGAACAGCCCGGGTCCAGTGCTGCTGCCTATGGGGGTGGCAAGAAGGCCAAGAACCGGGGGAGTGGCAAGATGAAGTCACCGTTCACGGCCCCCGTCGCCGCAGCTGCGACGACTAGTGGAGCTCGGGGGCCACGCCCCGACAAAAGGCAGCGGCAATCACCGGTCCCAGACAGTGACCAGGGCGGGCTATGCCCCGTGCATGGCACCGGCAACCATACTGCTGCCGAGTGCTGGGAGATCCAGAGGCTTGCAGACCGCTTCCGCAAAGGAAGACAGCAGAGGGCTGAAGCACCGCCCTACCATCAGAGGGATGGCAAACAGAAGGTCGATGTCCCAGTCACCGCTGCCCATCAGGTGGGGTTCCAGGAGCCTCAGCGTGTCATAAAGACAGTGCATGACGGTGAGGACTCCAGTTCCGACGGTGGCGGGCCAGGGCGTTAGCCAACTGCGGCGCGCTTCCGTGCCTCGAACATACCTCTCGGGAGCCGCCTAAGGTCTGTCAACCCCTTGAAGGCCTTGCCAGAAGGGGAAGACGCCTTAGGTCATCCAAGACGAGCCCGGGCCCACCTACCCCTTGAAGGCCTTAGCCAGAAGGGGAGAACTCCCGGGGGCCCGCAAGAGAAGCCGCGCAGGACCTGATCCAGCGCGAAGATAACAACCTCGTCGACAAGGCTCGACTGCAGGGAACACCCCACAACGAGCGGTCTCGGCTAATGCTCTAAGCACTACCGCCAAAGAACCGAACGCGTCGGGGGCCTGCAGGAGGGCAACCTGGTGTAGTGGCACGCTCTATTCCAAGAAGGACCCATAAGGTCTCCCCCAGCAGGGAAGGTCCCTTCGGAATCATGAAAGCTGCCGCCCCAGGTACACATGCCTTTCAACCGAGAGTGGGATCCATTACCAAAAATCCTTGCCATGAAGCAACACTGTAAGTCCTACTTCCCGAGCATCAGTAGAACAGGGTTATTCCCTTCTGTAATGGATCCCATAGAATTTAGGAATAGAGCTTGGGGCAGCTAAGTCTCAAGGGACGGTACAAGACTACGTCCAGTTTAGCCTGGTTCCGACCCTAAGCGCATAGAGTCTTGCTTCCCTTATAGACGAGGCGGAATATTGCCTCCATGTACAGCCAGAATTCCATCTATGGGCACGAATACAGAGACCTGTTCTACTTAGCTCTCTCTCATGCGCTCATTTAAATTATGCATTAATTTTTATGATCGCACTATCTTTATATGTTCATCGTACATCTAGCTCCCCCTCTCCTGCGCTCATCCATAGTCGGCATTCGCTATCCTACCGAAGGCGGCTGCGCTTGAGGCACCTGCCGATGGCCGAGTGAGTCTCTCGGGCCTCCCCCAGTCAGGTGTTGCGGTGCCAGTCGGTTACCTCCAGGAAAGGCATGCGTTGTGCATGGGGGGTCCAGGGTGCATATCCATCTTAGCAGGCCATGAGCCCAAAGCATGCGCATCCTGCCCTCCGGAGGTACAGGGGAGTACAACCGCTTTGCCTAGTCATGAACCCAAAGCACGTGCACTCTGCTTCCCCAGCGCATGACCTGGTACTAGGGATCGGACGGCCGTACCCGGACCTCGGAGGGAGCCGGAGCTCCGGCGCCTCGTGCACAGAATTGCCCAAGCCCCGTATAGCGGATCAAGATCGTAAGACGGATAAGACTAGGAGACGGGAGGGGAGGACCCCCCAAGGAGAATTACGTTTCCTCTGCCTGTGTGCAGGACCTCCAGGTTACAGCAACAGGGACTGCATGAAGCAGGGGGAAAGGAGCTACCAACTACTCCGGCCTAGGACTGGAAGGGCCGGGACCTGCCCCTCCAGCAGGGGCGGGGCCCGAGGGCCCCACGTGTCCAGCGGGCCCGGAGCTCTCGCCTCCCCTGAGGAGGGCTCCAGGCTCGCCACGTGGCGGGCGGAAACCGGACCTCCTCCCCCCCCCCCCCGATGAGAGAGCTCCGAAAGACCTACGTGTCCAGCATGGCCGGAGCTCCAACCTCTTAAGGAGGGGCTCCGGACCTGCCACGTGGCAGGCAGATTTGGAGCTCCCCATGGGGCGAGATCCGAAGACCCCCGGGGGCCCCTAACACGGTTAGGACCCGGGGAAGGTGTCTATGCGGAGCTCCGAGATTGGAGATGGCCTCTGAGTACCTTGCGGAGCTAAGGACTCAGTCAGGCAAAGCTAAGAAGGAGAGAAAAAGCATCACAGACACATACATCTAAAAGAGTCGAACTAAGCGAGGCTCCATGAGCTGGACTACAGACTCGATAAAAAGGGAGAAACAAGTCCTAAGGACCTCCCGGCTCCCGCTGGAACCTTGCGGCTACAAGGGGGCCACATCCTCGACTTCTGCCCTGGCAGCTTGCTCCCGCGCTGTGGCTGGGCCCTCTCTCGCTGGTTCTAACGAGAAAGAGGGGTCGCGGCTCCTAAAGCATGCCAGCACATGTGAGGCGACCTCTAAGGCTAGGCCGCGTCCCTCGGCCTCAAGCTCGCTGGCGACCACCGAGTCTAGCCTGTCCAGGTTGGCGCCGATCGACTCCAGCGCGGGGATCACCTCCAACGCAGGGGCCGCGGTCCTCACCGGACTGAAGCCAAGAGGGATCAGGGCGGACCCCGCTTGATCCATGAAGCTTGAGACCGCAAGAGCCTCGGTGGACCGCAAGGCCGAAAGCTCCTCCACCTCGCGGCGGGTCGCCTGCAGAGCCTCCAGGTTCCTCTCGGAGAATTCCTTCTCCTTGGCCGCCAGGGAGCTCTCCCGAAGATGGAGAGTCTTGGCGAGCCGCTCCAACTCAGCAGCCTTGAAGTCGGCGGTCAACTCCCGGTCCAAGACCGCCCGGCGATCACGGGAGACATGTTCCTCCCTCAAGTCGAGGTCTGCCTTCAGGATCTCCAGCTCCTCGATCCGAGCTCAAAGGTCATCCTCGCCCGCCACCAGCTGCGCGGCGACCCTCTCCGCCTCAGCTGCCATGGAACGCTCCCGTTCCTCAACGGCGAGTTCACGGCGCTCCAACCGCTGCCGTATCTCCACAGTAGCAGAGAGGCTATCTTCAGCCCGGGCGTGTGCCTCCAGAGCCTCCCTGTTGATCCGCCGCGATTGGGTGTCCATGCGGTCGACAGCCCGCTTCATCCGATCAAGGAGCACTTCCCTGAAGTCGAGCAACTCCCGCCTGGAGTCGAGCTTGCTCTTAACCTTCGCGGTCCTCTCCCGCAAAAGGTTCCCCCAGGTGAGGAGGCGATCCCGTTCAACCGTATACTCCTCCCGCTCGCGCCCTAGTGCAGCCAAGACCTGCCGAACGCTCGCCTCGGCAAGCGCGAAGGCATCCGCCAGGGGCAATGGAGCAGCAGAGGCCGGGGCAGTCCCCCCGACCTCCTCCATTACCTCGTCCGCAGGAAGAGCCGATGCACCAGCAACCGAGGCGAGACGCCGATCAGGAGAAGTTGGCTCCGAGGCTCCGACAGCCAGGCCAGCCGGGCTCTCTTCAGCTTCTGGCTCCTTGATCTGAGGAGAGGGGCGAGCTGGGGAAGGCGGTGCTGGAGTAAAGGCCGGGTCGCCTGGTGCAGGGTTGACCTGCGCTGGCTTGGGGGCCGCGGTGGCCGTCTCGGCAGGAAGAGACGACGCCGCCGCGGAATCCGGGCACACCGGAACAGGAGAGGTTCGCGCTGGCTAGGGGACCGGGGCAGTGGCCCCTGGCTCCGAGCGCAACGGCGCAGACTCCCCGCAAGTCGGGGATGGCCGAGAAGCGCGGACACTCCAGCGGGCTCTGAACCCCGACTTCCGAGCCGGGGTAGGACTCCCAGAGCCCGCTACCGTCACTGATGGCCGCTCCGCAGTCGCCAGAACTGGTGGAACAGAGGACGCCCCAGAAGCTTCCCTCGACGCATCAGCCCGGGGCCTCTTCGAGTCGCCACCGGAGGGAGTGCCAGGCACCCCAGATTCCTGACTTGGCGCCGACGCCGTCGCTGGAGGAGATCGAGCGCGCTTCTTCTCTGGTCGCGGGTTGGAGGCCATGGCTAGGGAGGACACAAGCACAAGAGTCCGAGAAGAAACGCTGGGAGGTGCGAAGGGAAACCACAATGTGAGTAAGGTCCCCTCTAAAGACCTTCCCAGGTGCAATCCCAAGCGATTCGGAACTCTTCGAATACACCGCTTCGGCTCCTAGACCGAGCGCCAATGACAGGTGGGCCCAATCTGCCCGATCGGAGCGGTGGGCCAAGGAGTCAGTCTCCTTGGAAGACAAGCCAGCAAGGCTCTTCGGCGGTTCCCGAAGAAAGCGCCGCATCATGCAGAAGTGGCCGCCTTGGGAACCGCCACAGTAAAAGCAACCATCAAGTGAGCGCACGCTCCCATGATCCCGTGGCCGTTCGTGCTCAGGCAGCGGTCAATTCGGGACTTAGAGAAAGTGCGCGGATCGAAAGAGATGGAGGTCCCACCTCGGGCTCGCTACCTCCCACGAGATGGGCCCGGGGGCCACTGTCGGTACCTGAGATATGGGGTACCCCCGCGCACAGGGTAAAATGCCTAAGGAACTCGCCCTTCTCCGCAGGGAGAGCTCCGAAGGCGCCACGCGTCCGGCGGGGCCGGACCTCCCTCTCCTCAGAGGAGAGCTCCGGGCCCGTCACGTAGCATACAGCGGGCGTAAAGACGCCCCATACCTTGCCCGTACAAGGTATTCAAGGCCCGCGTCTTCCCGAGACGCGGAGCACGCTTCTGTCAGGTGCCGTTGCGCCCAGTCGCATCACAGACTGGCGCGCGGTGTCAGAACCTGCCAGCCAATAAACACCGCGACAAGACATCCCATGCCGCCTGCGCCGTCATCAACCACTACGACTAGCATGCGGCATGGGCAGGGCGGCAAGATGAAGACTCAGAAGCCTTCGACCAGAGGCAACTACCGGCATAACTGCAGATACGGTAGATGATAGACAATCTTCCCGGGACCACCTGTCGGGTCCCGGCCCCCCTTGTAAGCTGCCCGAGCCTTGGACTATAAAAGGCTCGGGTAGGCGTCGATAGCAAGGGTTCGCACGTTGCAACTCATACGCTAGCCATACACTCTCAAGCTGTAACTCACCCCAAGCTCAGGCCTCCGGCCCCGAGCGGCAAGCAATACAGCGAGCTCCATAGCTCACCATGGACGTAGGGTTTTACGCTCCGACGGCCTGAACCACGTAAAACTCGCCGTGTCAAGCTCTTACTAACTCGTCCATCTGCGCAAGCTCTCCGCTAGAGACTAGCCCCACCGA
The DNA here is from genome assembly GCA_030760725.1 of Neostapfia colusana. Lineage (NCBI taxonomy): Eukaryota > Viridiplantae > Streptophyta > Magnoliopsida > Poales > Poaceae > Neostapfia > Neostapfia colusana. The sequence goes on along the minus strand of JASWHV010000014.1, from coordinate 3,511,037 downwards.
AAAAAGAACCTCCGCGGGCTGCCCAGTGCAGGCTCAGGGGAAGTGTCGACTGAACACTTCGACAGACTGCTTGCGATGCTTCTGTTGGACTGGTCGGGTGTCGGGGAAGATCTTCAAGTGGTGCTCAATCACCTCCCTAGGGATCCCCGGCATCTGCGACGGCTGCAATGCAAACACGTCGACGTTGTGCCGGAGGAAGGTGATGAGCGCGCCTTCCTATTTACTATCCAAGCCCCCGGCTACCCGGGTGGTCTGGGCAGCGTCGAGCACTCGGGTGGAGCCGGTCTGGTTCCGCACTGCCAGGGGCTGGTGCTCGTGTTGTCGCAAGTGCCTGGAGCTTTTCCAAGGCCGACACTACAACAGTGCGGTCTCCACGAATCCTGAGGATGCCTGTTGGTGTAGGCATCTTTAGGACGAGGTAGCCGTAGTGGGTTGCTGTCATGAACCGGTACAGGGCTGGCCTGCCGATTATGGCGTTGAAGGGCTGGCCTGTCGATCTCCGCTACGTCGAACAGAATGTACTCTGTCCGATAGCTGTCCGGTGCCCCAAAGGTCACTGGAAGGCTGATGTTGCCGTAGGGGACGACTTGTCCCGGCCCTACCCCTGAGAACGGGCTCGACGGGGTGAGCTTGGCCATCGGGATCTGCAGCTTCTGGAAAGTTGCGCGGCTGATGAGGTTCAGCCAAGCTCCGCCATCTACCAAAACGTGGTACATCCTCACGTTGGCGATGGTGGGCGCTACCAAGAGCGGTAGTTGGCCGACCCCATCCATGTTCCTGGGGCAGTCGGTGGCATCGAAGCTGATGGGGGTTCCCATCCACTTGAGGTGCAGTGCGGCACCTCGGAGTGGAGCCACCGACGCTACCGCTCGGCGCAAAGTCTTAACCGCGCTTCTTGACGAGGGGTCAGCGGACCCGCCGTATATGATGTAGAGCCTCTTTTGATGCTCGTCATTGCTGGAGCTGGAGTCCTCATGGTTGCGCACCGCCTTCACGGCGCGCTGAGGCTCCTGGAACTCCACTTGGTGGTCGACGTTGTCTGGGGCGTAGACCTTCTGCTTGCCCTCCCTTTGACAGAAGGGTGGAGCATCAGTCTGTAGTTGCTTCCCATTTCAGAAGCGCTCTGCGAGCTTCTGAATCTCCCGGCACTCAGCACCAGTATGGTGACAGCTGCCGTGCACGGGGCATAGCAAGCCTTGGTCACCCTCTGGATCTAGTGACTGTCACTGCCTTTTGTCGGGGCGCGGCCCCCGAGCTCCACTAGGTGCCGCTGCTGCGGCAACGGGAGCCGCGGCTGGTGACTTCATCTTGCCATCGCCCCGGTTCTTGGTCTTCTTGCTGCTTCCACAGGAAGCAGCGACAGATCCGGGCTGTCCTCCTGACTCGGAGGCTGGTAGGGAGTGCCAGTTCCTCCCTTCTGCTGCTCTGGCGCACTTGTCCGCCAGGCTGAAGAGCTCTGAGACGTCGCGGACCTCTCTGGTCGCGAGCTTCTCAAGCATCTTCTCGTCCCGGACACCCTGCCGGAACACCACCACCACCGAAGCACTTTGAATGTGCAGGATGGTGTTGCGTACCTGGGAGAACCGCTGGATGAAGGAGCGCAGCGATTCTCCAGGTTGTTGCTGGATGACGTGGAGGTCGAGCTCCGTGCCAGGCCGAGTGTAGGAGCTGCCGAAGTTGGTGGTGAACTGCCGGCAGAGCTCTCCCCAGGAGGTTATGGAACCCTGGGGGAGGTTCATGAGCCAAGACTGGGTTGGGCCGGTCAAGGCGACGGGGAAGTAGTTGGCCATGACGGCCTCGTCCCCTCCTGCAGCAAGGACGGTGGTGGAGTAGATCTGGAGGAACTCCGCCGGGTTGACGTTGCCATCGTACTTCTCAAGCAAGTGCTGCCGAAACTTGCGTGGCCACCTCTCGAAGCGAAGGTCGGGCTCCAGGGCCGCACATCCTGCTCCTGTTGCTGCAGGCGTTGGTGCCGCGAACGCTTGGTTCGATGCTGGCACTGTGTATCCCAATATGGGCAAGGCTGCGCCATAGACCGAGGCGCCGTTTGCAGGGCATATATGGTTGTGGCATATGCTGCGTGGCGTATGCTTGGGGCAGAGATCGCGTGGCGAAGGTCTGCGCCTCAGGCAGGGTCGAGGCTGACGTCATGCTGTCGCCGACCTCTTGGTTGCGACGCCTTTCTCGTCGTCGCTCGAGGAACACTCGGGCATCTTGTCCCAAGTGGCATCGTTCCAGCTCTGTCCTCTGGTCCGTCGATGGGAGCCTGGTGGAGCTGGAGTCCGCCGTCTGCCCGTCAACCGTTGGCGTGCGCGTCAGCGACACAGCCGGTTGGCCGGGGCGTCGTCCCCGCCGAAGTTGAGGGTTTGCGGCGGCGACGACAAGACGGTCTACTTCGCGAATCCACTGCTGGGTCGCTGCCTGAGGCGCGTCCCCAGCAGGTAGATTGCGCAGTAGCGCTCTTGCTGCAGCTAGCGCGCCCCCGTGGGGAACGCTCAGCGCTGCAGAAGATCTCACGCTAGCTGAAGCCTGCGTTGCTGGAGTCGGCGTTGCCGGAGTCGGCTGCTGGCTTCCTGCTTGCGCCGACACACTCCGTCCAGAGTGTGTCGACACGTATTCCCCGCTAGTCACGATCCGTCGTGAACGCGGGGGAGGAGAGCTTGCCGCTGAAGAAAGCTTGGTCATCTTCACCGGCGAAAGCTCGTCGCGCATGGGAAAAGCCCCCTACCTGGCGTGCCAAATGTCGATGTGTGTGGTCGACACTTCCCCCAGACCTGCTCTGGGCAGCCCACGGAGGTTCTTTTTCGGAGGGGCTAGTCGCTTACGGAGAGCTTGAGCGTTAGGGACGAGTGAGGGAGAAGCTTGACACGGCGAGTTTTACGTGGTTCAGGCCGCCGGAGCGTAAAACCCTACGTCCACGGTGAGCAGAGGTGCTCTCTGTATTGCTTGTTGCTCAGAACCAGAGTCCTGAGCTTGAGGGTGAGTAATGCCTAGGATGCGAGTTCACAGAGTTTGAACCCTTGCTAACGTTGCCTACCCGAGCCTTTTATAGTCCAAGGCTCGAGCGGCTTACAAGGGGGGCCCGGGACCCGACAGGTGGTCCCGGGGAGATTGCCTGCCGACTATCGTATCTGCAGTTATGTCGGTAGTTGTCTCTAGCGAAGGCTTCCGAGTCTTCGTTCTGCCGCCCTGCCCATGCCGCAAGCTAGTCGTAGTGGTTGATGACGGCGGGGGCGGTAGGGGATGTCTTGTCGCTATGTTTATTGGCTGGCAGGTTCTGACACGGCGCGCCAGTCTGCGATGCTACTGGGCGCAACAGCACCTGACAAAGGCGTGCACCGCGTCTTCGCATCTTGGGAAGGTGCGGGCTTTGAATACCTTGTATGGGCAAGGTATGGTGCGTCTTTACGCCTGCTGCCTACCGCGTGGTGGCAGGCAGCGCCGTCCTGCTGGCCACGTGGCGGGCCCGGAGCTCTCCTCTGAGGAGAGGGAGGTCCGGCCCCGCGGGACACGTGGAGCCTTCAGACCTCTCCTCACTAAGGGGGAGGTCCGGCTTCTGTCGGCCACGTGGCGGGCCCGGAGCTCTCCTCTGAGGAGAGGGAGGTCCGGCCCCGTGGGACACGTGGCGCCTTCGGAGCTCTCCCCGCAGAGGGGGGAGGTCCGGCTGCTGCTGGCCACGTGGCGGGCCCGAAGCTGTCCTCTGAGGAGAGGGAGGTCCGGCCCCGCTGGACCCGTGGTGCCTTCGGAGCTCTCCCTGCGGAGAAGGGCGGGATCCTTAGCCATTTTCCCCTATGCGCGGGGGTACCCCATATCGTGGGTACCGACATGGGTGATCGTGCAGACCGACGAGCACGATCGCTTGCAGCTCCCAACCGCCGGCCCAACCGTCGAGCTTCGCTTCTGGGAGGAGGTCCCAGAGCTGGAGCAGGAGTACGCACCGGTCTTGGAGCGAATCCGGTTCTTGGCCAACGAGGGGCTAACGTCCCTGATTGTGCTAATGGATTTCTTGTCGCGTCGTATTGCGCCCCTGTAGCAGCGCAACCGCCCGGCATGGTACTACACTGGTGAGCAGGACTGCACCAGGTTGGAGAGGGGTCTCGGCTCTGATCCTTCCGATGAGGAGTTGTACGAGATGGTGGGCAAGGTGAGCGGCGACTTCATCCCTAGTGGCGACCCCGCCTTCCCGTCCTCTGCCACTCCCCTCTTCTTGGAGCCGCAGAGGTCAGAGCTACTGCGGAAGATGCCAAACCTCGATGACATCGGGATCGCCTTCCGTCAGGTTGGGGATACCCTCCGGGGCATCTCGATCTCGGGGACCGAGCGCTCCGGATTAGAGTGCGAGGCGTCTGTCGCCGCCCAAGCTGCCCCGAGGGCCGGCGGAACTCAAGCCACCGACAAGAGGAAGGGGAAGGAGCCGGCCCCCGGGCAGCCGGAGAAGAAACGTGCCCGGTCTCCTCCAAGGGCGTCGCTTGCGCCGAGTCAGGGGGTCGGTGCACCCTTGCACCCATCTCCCGGAGGCGCTGGTCCACCGAGTGGCAACCCAAAGAGACCCCCGGCGTCCCACTCCAGCGAGTCTCTTCCCGGATAGTGGCAGTCCAAAGAACTCCAAGCGTCCCGCCACCCTTCCTCAGGTGGAGGGGCTTCTAGGAAGGACGCCGGTGGGGCGACGCCGGGGAGTGTGCCGGAGGTCCGGACGCCATAGCCCACGAACGTCCCGGCCGCAGGTCCTGGCGGTTCAACTGCGGCGCAGAGGCCGGGGCTACAAGCCCGTTGGAGCGCTCACGTCGCCCAGTAAGTGTTGCTCTTTCTGGCTTGTAGGAGTAGCGTTCCCTTCTCCTCTCTTAGCCTGAGAGCTTTCTCTTCCTGCAGGGACCGAGCGGCTGCCGGGAGCGGGCCTATTACCCGGCCATCTCTAGTTGGCGGAGACTCCACGCCGCAGCATCTGGGAACTGCGGTGGTTCCAACGGCCCCCAAGTCGGCGGGGGCTTCTTCTGTGCCGGCGGGTTCGCCCTCTGCGGTGGCTGCGGTAGCACCTGTTCGTCCTCCTTCACCAGCCCAGAAGTCCGGTGCTGAGGCTGGAAAAACCGCTGTAGGTGCAGTTGCTGGCTCCCTGGCTCCCCCGGGTCAGCGTCTTGCTTCAGTTGCTGAGGCACCAACACTTTCGTCGATCGTAGACGCGACAGGGGAGGTCAGGGGCCCAACTCTTGCCCCCGCCGTCCCGGTGTCCATGTGGGATGCCTTGGGGCATGTTCAGACTAGCGCCCGACAGTTCCAGGCCACCTTTGAGCGGGAGCAGGGGGCGCCGGCTGGAGAGAGGGAGCGCCTTCTTAGTTGGGAGCACCTCCTGCTGCAGCGGACCCAGGAGGCTAAGGCAGAGCTCGACTCGAGGCAGTCAAGGCTTGAGGCCATGGGTGCTCTGCTCGACGCTCAGAAGAAAGCCGTCGACCGCCTGGACTCAGAGACCCAGCAGCTCCGCACTTCCTTCTGCGAAGCTCTGGCCCAGGCTGAAGCCAAGGCCGAGGCGTGCTCTGCTGCCGCGGAGGAGTTGCGGCTGCAGGTAGCTCGTCGAGAGTGCGCCGTCGCTGACCGAGAACGTGCCGTGGTGGCCGAGGAGGAGAATCTTGCCGCACATATGAAGGCCAGAGAGGGCGAGCTGAGGGCCCGGGCCGAGAAGTTGGAGCTCCGCGAGTCGGCTGCTGCTGCGAGGGAGGAGCAATCCTCCCCGGAGCGCCAGGCGGCGCTGGATCGCGAGCTGGCGGCCCATCAAGAGGTAGAGAAGCTCCAGGCTTCGCGGTCTGTCGAGGCCCAGGCGGTCTGGAGCTTTGTTACCGAGGCAGGGTCCACCTTGGTTCCCCTTGGTTTCAGCCTAGTGCGGACGGGGGCTCCAGCGCAGGAGGTGTCCGAGGCAATCCCGGCGCTTGAGTCCATCGGCGACAAGCTGGGCCGGCTAGAAGCGGTGATCGCCGACGAGCTTGAGGTGGAGGGACAAGGCCTGGTGAAGTAGGTCACTACGCATGTGTTGGCGTGCTTCCGGAGCCAAGACCCTTCCTTCTCTCTGGAGCCAGTCCGTCTAGGGCCCGCCGTCGAGCGGGAGGAAGCTGCCAGGGCCGAGGTCGGGGACGTGGCCGCCCTTGTAGCCTCTAGGTTCTAACGGGAGTTTGGGGACTCTTAGGCACCGCCCCCGTGGCCAAAAGGCCCTGTACCTTCTCTTCTTCTTTTTTTTTTGTGTTGAGTTTGTATCCCAGCTCATGTAGCCTCGAATGAATAGACTCTTGTTATCTTCTGTGTCTTGTGTGCTTTAGTCTTCTTCTTGGTTTTGCCTGGCCGAGCCCTTAGCTCCGCAAGGTACTCAGAGGCCTTCACCAATCTCGAAGCTCTGCACAGACACCTTCCCCGGGTCCTTACTGTATTAAGGGTCCCGGAGGTCTCCGGAACTCGCCCCATGAGAATGGGGAGGTCCGGATCTGCTGGCCACGTGGCGGAACCGGAGCTCCCTTCTGAGGAGAGGGAGGCCCGGCCCCGCGGGACACGTGGATGCTTCGGAGCTCTCCCCTCGGGGGGGGAGGTCCGGCTTTTGCCGGCCACATGGCGGGCCCGGAGCCCCCCCCCCCCCCCCGAGGAGAGGGGAGCTCCGGCCCCGCTGGACAAGTGGGGCCTTCGGGGCTCGCCCTTGCGGAGGTGGCGAGGTCCGGATCCTTCGGTCTTACCTTGGAGCTCCGGTCTTGCGCGATCCCGTAGCGGCCCCCTGGTAGGTGTGGCCCATTGGTTGGGTGCTCCTACCATACTCCTGCGGAGAGCTGAGGCCGAGAGGTCCTGCACACAAGTAAGGGAAACAAAATTCTCCTTGGAGCTCCCCCTTCCCTATCTCATAGTCTTATTTGGCTTACGGTCCCCATCCCTTTGTACGGTGCTTGGGAACTACCGTGCGCGAAGTGTCGGGAGCTCGGGGCCCCCTGGCCATCGGCAGGTACCTCAAACGCAACCACCTTCGGTAGGGCAGCAAATGCCGACTAGAGGTGAGAATGAGAAAAGGGAGCTGAGCGCATGGTGAGCATACGCCGGAAGTGCGGTCATAAAAATTTAATACGTAATTTAAATGAGCACAAGGAAAGAGCAAAGTAGGACAGGTTTCTTTTCATATAAATTTCCATAGGAGGAAGGCAGGCTAAACATGGAGGCAACGACCCGCCCCATTAAAAAGGGAAGCAAGACTCTACGCGCTTAGGGTCGGAACCAGGCAAAGCTCAACGTAGTCCTGGACCGTCCCCTAAGACTTAGCTGCTCCAGCGCTGTTCCTGGACTCTATGGAATCTATTACAAAAGGAAGAGGTTGTCCTACTATTGCTCTAGGGGTAGAACTTACGGAGGTGTTCTATGTTCCAAGGGTGCGGGAGCGGGTCCCCATCCTTGGTGGAAAGGCGTACTCACCCGGGACGGCACACTTTTGTGACTCAGAAAGGACCTTCTTAGCTAGGGGAGAGTTTGTCGGTTCCTTCGTGAGAAAGTATGCGCCGCAACACCAGGTCGCCTTCCTGCAGCTCCCGGGCACGAAAAGACCTTTGGTGGTAGCGTCGGAGCGCCTGTCGGTACCGTGCGTTGCGGAGTGCCGCATGTAATCGAGCCTCATCGACAAGGTCAATGTCTTCACGCCGGAGGTTGTCCTGCGCGGCTTCGTCGTAAGCTCGGACACGGAGGGACTTCATGGTGATCTCTGGGGGAAGCACGGCCTCGGCCCCGTACACCATGAAGAAAGGTGTCTCTCCGGTGGCCCGGCTCTAGGATGTCCGATTAGCCCATAGTGTGCTCGGAAGCTTGTCCACCCACTTGGTGCCATGTTTCTTTAAGCTGGCATAGGTGCGGGTCTTGAGGCCCCGAAGAATCTCGGCATTGGCCCTCTCAACTTGCCCATTGCTCTTTGGATGAGCCACGGAGGCATAGCACACCTGGATGCCGAGGTCTTCGCAGTATTCTTGGAACGCTGCGCTAGTGAACTGAGTCCCGTTGTCAGTAATGATTCTTTCGGGACCCTGAACTGACAAATGATCGACTTGATGAACTTTACTGCGGATTGCTTGTTGATGGTGATGACGGGTGTGGCTTCCGGCCACTTGGTGAACTTGTCGATGGCGACGTAGAGGTACCGTAATCCCCCGATGGCTCTCGGGAATGGTCCCAGGATGTCCTACCCCCATACGGCGAACGACCATGAGGGCGGGATCATCTGTACCGCCTGAGCTGGTGTATGGATCTGCTTGGCGTGGATCTGGGCACGCCTTGCAGCTCTCGACAAGCTTGACGGCATCCTGGAGTGTTGTCGGCCAGTAGAAGCCACGCCGGAAGGCTTTACCGACAAGCGTGCGTGAGGAAGAGTGACTCCCACATTCACCTCCATAGATCTCAGTGAGCAAGTCACAGCCTTCCCCTTGGGTTATGCACCGCAATAGGACGTGGTTGGCGCCACGCCGGTAGAGATCCCCTTCTACCAGCGCGTACCTCTTAGCCATGTGCACGATCCGTTCAGCGGATACACATTCATCAGGGAGGATGTTATCTTTCAAGTAGTCTCGGATCTCCGTGATCCATGCATCGGGTCTGACTTGAGCTTCTGGATCTTGAGCGCTGGGTTGCACGGAGTCCCCAGTGACGCTTACGATCCTTGGCGGCGTCCATGGCTGCAGGGCCGCCGGGACCGCCATCTTCGAGGTGCTGGTCCAGCCCCCTTCGCCCGGCTCGGCAGGCCGGGCTGTGGGCCGCAGCAACGTCCTCTCGAAGACTCCTTCGGGCACAGGGGCTCCGGTGGAGGCCTTCGTTGAGAGGTCGTCAGTTGCGGCATTGCCAGCTCGCGATACATGGCGCAGGTCCAAGGCGAGGAAGTCTTTCTCCAACATCTGCACGTGGAGCATATAAGCAGATAGCTGTGGGTCATTGAAGGAGCATTCACCCTTAACTTGCTTGATAACTAGCTAGGAGTTGCCCTGTGCCAACAACTGGCGAGCGCCTAGAGACAGGGTTGTCTTTAGGCCAAAGATGAGTGCTTCATACTCCGCCATGTTGTTGGTTGCCTTGAAATTGAGACGCACCATGTACCCAAACTACTCCCCCGATGGCATGAGAAGCAGTACGCCGGCACCGGCCCCCTGCTTTCGCAGAGATCCATCGAAGAAAAGCATCCATTGAGGCCTGGTGAAGACCGGAGCTCGGTGCTTTGGTTCACCGTCTTCGTGCCCCCCTGGGTCGGCCTTCGTTGGCGTCCACTCAGCCACAAAGTCAGCCAATGCTTGGCTCTTGACTGCATGGCGAGGAAGGAAGTCCAGCTCAAACTCCGCCAGCACCGCTGCCCATTTAGCGACATTGCCAGTCACGTGGGGACTGTGAAGGATCGCCTTCAGCGGATAGGAGGTGACCACTGAGACCCGGTGGGCTTGAAAGTAGTGTCGGAGCTTCCTGGATGCCACGAGCACTGCATACAGCAGCTTGTGGACCTCCAGGTACCTTGTCTTGGCGTCATGGAGGACTTCGCTGATGTAGTAGACAGGCCTCTGGATGGTCTGGACCCTCCCTCCCAGGCCAGAGATATCTTCATCCATTGGCTCAGGCCTACCGGAGGTGGGTGGGTCCAGGTGAGCTTCCGGGAGCTGGGACTCGAAGGCTCCGAAGCCGCCTTGGACCTCCGGGAGGTCCCGCTGGTTTTCCGGGAGGTCCCATTGGGTATCCGGGAGGTCCCGTTGGACCTCCGGGTGGTCCCGTTGGGCCCCCGGGAGGTTGTCGTGGAGGTCCGGGGGTCCGTCTTGGACCTCCGGGAGATTGTCTTGGGGGTCCGGGAGGCCGTCTTGGACCTCCGGGGTTTCTTGGTGCCTGTCTCCTGCTACCGGAACAGATTGTGGTGACGAGAGGTCTGGCCGCTCTGCGACGAGGACCATACTCACCACTTCAATTGTCGCCGCGATGTAGAGCAACAAATGCTCTTCGGGCTCGGGGGCTACCATGATGGGTAGGGTCGTTAGGAGTTGCTTCAACTCCTGGAAAGCTTCTTATGCTTCATCGGTCCAAGCAAATGGACCGGATTTGCGCAGGAGCTTAAAGAAGGGGAGCGCTCGCTCTGCTAGCCTCGGTATAAATCGACTCAGCGCGGCTAGGCATCCCGTGAGTTTCTGGACTTCTTTGATGCGGGCGGGAGGCCGCATCAAGTCGATGGCCTTGATCTTCTTTAGGCTAGCCTCAATTCCTCGGTGTGAGACCAGGAATCCTAAGAGCTTTCCAGAGGATACGCCGAACACACACTTGTCGGGGTTCAACTTGGTGCACGTGGAGCGTAGTTTATCAAAGACTAAGGCCAGGTTATCTAGCAATAATGAACTCTGCCTCACCTTGACAACGATGTCATCGACATACACCTCAACTAAGTCTCTTATTAACTCTCAAAAGGTTTTGTGCATTGCACGTACAAAGGTGGGAAGAGCATTCTTTAGGCCATAAGGCATGGAGACATAACAGTACAGGCCGTCTACTGTGATGAAGGAGGTGTGCTCTTCATCTTCTCTAGACATAGGGATCTGATGGAAACCCGAGTAGGCGTCTAGGAAGCACAACATATTGCAGCCCGATGTCGAGTCTACTATTTGATCTATTCTAGGGAGAGGGAATGGATCTTTGGGACATGCCTTATTGAGACTGGTGTAGTCGATGCACATCCAGAGCTTCCCGCCGGCCTTCGGGATAACAACGGGGTTCGCCAACCACCGGGGGTGGTGGACTTCCCGTATGAAGCCAGCGTCCAGCAGCTTCTTGATTTCTTCCCGGATGAAGTTGCTTGTGGGGCTTCTGTTGGACTGGCCGGGCGTCGAGGAAGACCTTCAAGTGGTGCTCAATCACCTCCCTAGGGATCACCGGCATCTACGACGGCTGCCATGCAAACACGTTGATGTTGTGCCGGAGGAAGGTGACGAGCGCGTCTTCCTATTTGCTATCCAGGCCCCCGGCTACCCGGGTGGTCTCGGCGGGATCGGCGTCGACTTGGACGACCATCAGGGGGACGTCGCCCTCGTCGAGGGGATGCACACGGGGTGCTGCGGTAGAGGCAGGGTGGCGTGCACTCGGGTGGAGTCGGTCCGGTTCCGCACTGCCAAGGGTTGGTACTCTAGCTGTTGCAAGCGCCTGGAGCTTTTCCAAGGCTGACACTGCAGCAGTGCGGTCTCCACGAATCCTGAGGACGCCTGTTGGTGTAGGCATCTTCAAGACGAGGTAGCCGTAGTGGGCTACTGCCATGAATCGGTACAGGGCTGGCCTGCCAATTATGGCGTTGAAGGAGAGGTCGATCTCCGCCACATCGAACAGAATGTACTCTGTATGATAGCTGTCTGGTGCCCCAAAGGTCACTGGAAGGCTGATGTTGCCGTAGGGAACGACCTGTCCCAGCCCTACCCCTGAGAACGGGCTCGATGGGGTATGCTTGACCATCGGGATCTGCAGCTTCTAGAAAGCTGCGCGACTGATGAGGTTCAGTCAAGCCCCGCCATCCACCAAAACGTGATACATCCTCACGTTGGCGATGGTGGGCGCTACCAAGAGCTGTAGTTGGCCGGCCCCAGCCATGTTCCTGGGGCAGTCGGTGGCATCGAAGCTGATGGGGGTTCCCATCCACTTGAGATGTGGCACGGCACTTGGGAGGGGAGCCACCGACGCTACCGCTCGGCGCAGGGCCTTAACCGCGCTTCGGGACAAGGGTCAGCGGACCCACCGTAGATGACGTAGAGCATCTTCCGGCGCTCGTCATCACTGGAGTTGGAGTCCTCATGGTTGCGCACCGCCTTCACAGCGCGCTGAGGCTCCTGGAACTCCACTTGGTGGTCGACGTTGTCTAGGGCGTCGACCTTTTGCTTGCCCTCCCTTTGACGGAAGGGTGGGGCATCAGCTCGAAGCTGCTTCCCTTTCCAGAAGCGCTCCGCGAGCTTCTGGATCTCCTGGAACTCGGCAGCAGTATGGTAACTAGTGTCGTGCACGGGTCATAGCTCGCCTTGGTCACCATCTGGAGCTGGTGACTGTCGTTGCCTTTTGTCGGGGCGTGGGCCCCGATCTCCACTGGGTGCCACTGCTGCGGCAACGGGAGCCGCGGCCGGTGGCTTCATCTTGCCACCGCCCCGGTTCTTGATCTTCTTGCCGCTTCCATAGGAAGCAGCGCTAGATCCGGGCTGTCCTCCTGACTCGGAGGCTGGCAGGGAGTGCCAGTTCCGCCCTTCTGCTGCTCTGGTGCACTTGTCCGCCAGGCTGAAGAGTTCTGAGACGTCGCGGACCTCTCTGGTCGCGAGCTTCTCAAGCATCATCTTGTCCCGGATGCCCTGCCGGAACGCCACCACCACAGAAGCATTTTGAATATGTGGAATGGTGTTCCGTACCTGGAAGAACTGCTGGATGAAAGAGCGCAGCGATTCTCCAGGTTGTTGCTGGACGGCGTGGAGGTCGAGCTCCGTGCAGGCCGGGTGTAGGAGCTGCTGAAGTTGGCGGTGAACAGCCGGCAGAGCTCTCCCGAGGAGGTTATGGAACCCTGGGGGAGGTTCATGAGCCAAGACCGGGCTGGGCCGGTCAAGGCGACGAGAAAGTAGTTGGCCATGACGGCCTCGTCCCCTCCTGCAGCAAGGACGACGGTGGAGTAGATCTGGAGGAACTCTGGCGGGTTGACGTTGCCGTCGTACTTCTCAGGCAGGTGCGGCTGAACCTTGCGTGGCCACCTCGCGAAGCGAAGGTAGGGCGCCAGGGCCGCGCATCCTGCTCCTGTTGCCGCAGGCGTTGGTGCCACGAACGCTTGGTTTGCTGCTCACACAGTGTACACCGGTATGGGCAAGGTTGCGCCATAGACTGGGGGCGCCGTTTGCAGGGCATATGGTTGTGGCATATGCTGCGTGGCGTATACCTGGGGCAGAGATCGCATGGCGAAAGTCTGCGCCTCATGCAGGGTCGAGGCAGACGTCATGCTGTGGCCGGCCTCTTGTCTGCGACGCCTTTCTCTTCGTCGCTCGAGGAACACTCGAACATCTTGGCCCAAGTGGCATCGTTCCAGCTCTGTCCCCAGGTCCGTCGATGGGAGCCTGGTGGACCTGGAATCTGCCGTCTTCCCGTCAACCATTGGTGTGCGCGTCAGCGACACAGCCGGTTGGCCGGGGCGTCGTCCCCGCCGAAGTCGAGGGTTTGCGGCGGTGACGACGAGACGGTTTATTTCGCGAATACACTGCTGGGTCGCTGACTGAGGCGCGTCCCCAGCAGGTGGATTGCGCAGTAGCGCTCTTGCTGCAGCTAGCGCGCCCCCGTGGGGGACACTCAGCGCTGCAGAGGATCTCACGCTCGCTGGAGCCTGCGTTGCCGGAGTCGGCTGCTGGCTTCCAGCTTGCGCCGACACACTCCGTCCAGAGTGTGTCGAGACGTAGTCCCCGCTAGTCACCGTTCGTCGTGAACGTGGGCGGGGAGAGCTTGCCGCTGAAGGAAGCTTCGTCATCTTCGTCGGCAGAAGCTCGTCGCACAAGGGTAAAGCCCCCTACCTGGCACGCCAAATGTCGAAGTGTGTAGCCGACACTTCCCCTGGGCCTGCTTTGGGCAGCCCGCGGAGGTTCTTTTTTGGAGGGGCTAGTCACTCGCGGAGAGCTTCAGCGTTAGGGACGATTGAGGGAGAAGCTCGACACGGGAGTTTTTACGTGGTTCAGGCCGCCGGAGCGTAAAACCCTACGTCCACGGTGAGCAGAGTTGCTCGTTGTATTGCTTGCTGCTCAGAACCGGAGTCCTGAGCTTGAGGAGGTGAGATGTCGAATGGCTAGAGTGCGAGGGTGCTTTAGAGGCGAACCCTTGCTAACGTCGCCTACCCGAGCCTTTTACAGTCCAAGGCTCGTGCAGCTTACAAGGTGGGCCCAGGACCCGACAGGTGGTCCCGGGGAGATTGCCTGCCATCTACCGTATCTGCAGTTACGCCGGTAGTTGTCTCTGGTGAAGGCTTCCGAGTCTTCTTTCTGCCGCCCTGCCCATGCCACAAGCTAGTCGTGGTGGTTGATGATGGCAGGGGCGGCACGGGATGTCTTGTCGCTGTGATTATTGGCGGGCAGGCTCTGACATGGCACGCCAGTCTGCGATGTGACTGGGCGCAACGGCACCTGACAGAGGCGTGCTCCGCGTCTCCGCGCCTTGGGAAGGCGCGGGCCTTGAATACCTTGTAAGGGCAAGGTATGGCGCGTCTTTACTCTTGCTGCCTACTGCGCGGGGGCAGGCAGCGCTGCTCTGCTGGCCACGTGGCGGGCCCGGAGCTCTCCTCTGAGGAGAGCGAGGTCTGGCCCCGCGGGACACGTGGAGCCCTCGGAGCTCTCCCCACGGAGGGGGAGGTCCTGCTTTTGCTGGCCACGTGGTGGGCCCGGAGCTCTCCTTTGAGGTAAGGGAGGTCCGGCCCCGTAGGACACACGGAGCCTCCGGAGCTCTCCCCGCGGAGGGGGAGGTCCGGCTCAGTTGGCCACGTGGCGGGTCCGGAGCTCTCCTCTGAGGAGAGGGAGGTCCGGCCCCGCTGGACACATGGCGCCTTCGGAGCTCTCCTTGCGGAGAAGGGCGAGGTCCTTAGGCATTTTCCCCTGTGCGCGGGGGTACCCCGTATCGAGGGTACCGACAGGCGCGTTTCTTCTCCGGAGGCAGGTTGGAAGCCATGGCAGATGGAAGCTCGAGAACAGGGAAGACAAGGGCGCAAGAGCTCAAGGAAACAAGGAAGATTCAAGCGCAGGGAAGTGCGAAGGGAAGCCACGGTGCGGGTGAGATCCCCTTTTAAACTTCCCAGGCGCGATTCAAAGCGATTCGAAACTCTTCGAATACGTCGCTTGGACAGCCGCTTCAGCTCCAAGACCGAGCATCGATGACAAGTGGACCAAAGCCGTCCGGCTGAAGCGGTGGGCCAAGAAGTCAGTCTCCCAAGGAGACGAGCCGGCAGGACGCTTCGGCGGTTCCCGAAAAGGCGCCGCGACGTGCAGAACTGGCAGCCTTGGGAACTGCCGTAGTAAAAGCTGCCATCAAGTGGGGCACACGCTCCCACGATCCCACGATTGTTCGTGCTCCGGCAACGGTCAATGCGGGTCTTCGAGAAGGTGCGCGGAGTGGAAGAGACGGGGCCCCACCTCGGGCTCGTTATCTCCCTCGAGATGGGCCCGAGGTCCACTGTCAGTACCCTCAATATGGGGTACCCCCGTGCACAGGGGAAACTGCCTAAGGACCTCGCCCTTCTCCGCAGGGAGAGCTCCGAAGGCGCCACGTGTCCAGCGGGGCTCGACGTCCCTCTCCTCAGAGGAAAGCTCTGGGCCCGCCACGTGGCCAACAGAGCCGGACCTCCCCCCCTCCGCGGGGAGAGCTCCGAAGGCTCCACGTGTCCAGCGGGGCCGGACCTCCCTCTCCTCAGAGGAGAGCTCCGGGTCCGCCACGTGGCCAGCAGAGCCGGACCTCCCCCCTCCGTGGGGAGAGCTCCGAAGGCTCCACGTGTCCAATGGGGTCGGACCTCCCTCTCCTCAGAGGAGAGCTCCGGGCCTGCCACGTGGCCAGAAGAGCCGGACCTCCCCCCTCCGCGGGGAGAGCTCCGAAGGCTCCACGTGTCCAGCTGGGCCGGACCTCCCTCTCCTCAGAGGAGAGCTCCAGGCCCACCACGTGGCTAGCAGAGCAGCACTTCCCGCCCCCGCGCGGTAGGCAGCAAGAGTAAAGACGCGCCATACCTTGCCCGTACAAGGTATTCAAGACCCGCGCCTTCCCAAGACGCAGAGACGCGGAGCACACCTCTGTCAGGTGCCGTTGCACCCAGTCACATCGCAGTGAAGACTGGCGCGCCGCATCAGAGGTTGTACACCAATAAACACAGCGACAAGACATCCCCTGCCGCCCCTGCCATCATCAACCACTACAACTAGCTTACACATGGGCAGGGCGGCAGAACGAAGACTCGGAAGCCCTCGCCAAAGACAACTACCAGCATAACTGCAGATACGGTAGATGGCAGGCAATCTCCCCGGGACCACCTGTCGGGTCCCGGGCCCACCTTGTAAGCCACCCAAGCCTTGGACTATTAAAGGCTCGGGTAGGCAACGTTAGCGGTTGGACATTTGACCCACTCTCCCGTAGGGTTCAACTCTTGGCACGCTTACGCTCTAGCATCTGAGCACTTAGGTCATCCTCAAGCTCCGGACTCCGGTTCTGAGCACCAAGCAATACAACGAGCATCTCTGCTCACCGTGGACGTAGGGTTTTACGTCCGGCGGCCTGAACCACGTAAAAATCCCTGTGTCAAGCTTCTCCCTCCATCGTCCCTAACGTGTGAGCTCTCCGTGAGTGACTAGCCC
Source organism: Neostapfia colusana (assembly GCA_030760725.1). Classification (NCBI taxonomy): domain Eukaryota; kingdom Viridiplantae; phylum Streptophyta; class Magnoliopsida; order Poales; family Poaceae; genus Neostapfia; species Neostapfia colusana. The sequence goes on along the minus strand of JASWHV010000014.1, from coordinate 3,494,700 downwards.
CTCCGAAAAAGAACCTCCGCGGGCTGCCCAGAGTAGGCCCGGGGGAAGTGTCGGCTACACACTTCGGCACACGTGAAGTGTGAAAAATCATCAACAATGACTAGACCGTATTTATTACCACCGATGCTTATGTAGGCAACTGGACCAAATGGATCCATGTGAAGGAGCTCAAGCGGTCTTCTTGTAGTCATGACATTCTTCGCGGGATGGGATGCTCCTACTTGCTTCCCTGCTTGACACGCTCTACACGGCCTGTCTTTCTCAAAAACAACATCCTTTAAATCTTGGATGTGATTGCCTTTGAGGAGTTTTTGAAGTTTCCTCATACCAACATGTGCTAGTCGTCTATGCCACAGCCAACCCATGTTGGTCTTTGCAATCAAGCATGTGTCAAGTTCGGCTTTATCTTTGTTGAAGTCAACTAGATAAAGTTTTCCCTTCAACACACTCTTGAATGCAATTGAGTTATCACTCCTTCTAGAGACAATCACACCCTCATTAGTGAATAAGCAATTATAACCCTTGTCACATAATTGAGATATGGACAAAAGATTATAATCCAAGGAGTCAACATGTAAAACATGAGAGAGAGCGAGAGTATGTTGTGATGAAATTGCAATTTTACCGGTACCAAGCACTTTCCTTGACTATTATCACCAAAGTAAATGCCTTCGCTTGGATTTTTATTTTCTTCATATTCCATGAACATTCTTCTTTCTTCGGTCATGTGATTGGTGCATCCACTATCCAACACCTATTTTGCTCCACCGGATGAGTAAGTCTGCAAAAACAATTTATGCCTTGGTCTTAGGTACCCAAGCTTGCTTGGGTCCTTTGAGGTTAGTCACAAGTGATTTGGGCACCTACACATGAGACTTGGTATTCCCATGGCGTGACCCAAAATATTTAGCATAAACTCTTCCAAGATTACTTTTCATAAGTACATATGAAGCATCAAAGGTTCTAAATAGAAGTTGTTGTTCATATGTGTTCACATTGTTAAATTTATCAACATTACTAAGCTTTGTAGCTTGAGAAGAGTTTTCCTTGACAAAGGCAATGCAACCCTTGTTATTCTTGTGGCTTCCAGCATTTTGCCTTTCACCATTAGAATATCCAATGCCATATTTGACATTTGGAGGTCTTGTGACCGAGTATGCACTGCGTGCATACTTGATCTTTTCCTTGTCAAATATGCCACTTTTAGAAGATTGCTTGTCCTTTGTCAAGTTTGGCTTTTTCTTCATGTTAGTGTCACTTTTGACACAGGGGCAAGTAATACTAGTTTTATACTTTATGTGTTGAGAATGTGAGCTAGAAGTTGATGAAGAACCACTTTTCTTGAGTGACTCAACTTGTCCCTCAAGGATCTTGTTAACTTTGGTTAAGTTAGCAAGTTCATCCTTGATGATGGTGTTTGAGTCTTTTAACTTCAAGTAAGCTTCCTTGTTTAAAGCTAATTCAAGCTCTAGTGATTTATTTTGTTCCTTTTCAAGTTCAAGAAGCTTTTCAATCTCAAGATATTCCTCCTTTTGGGAGATGATCATATCTTCCTGACGATTGACTAACTTCTCCATATCAACAAGCCTATCAAGTAGAAATTTCATTTTAGCAGTTGTTTTTTGTCTAAACCCCTAAGCATATATTCATCTTCATCACTGCTATCATCCTCACTAGAATTATCACTATCACTAGTAAAAGAATGCAAGAAGGAAGATTTAGTTGGTACCTTTCGTTTATCTTCCTTTGCCATTAGACAAGTGTTGTTTGTGTCCTTCCATAAGCCCATGGTTGGGAAGAGAGTGGATTTCTCGGTAGTCTTCTTTATGGCTATGGTGGCCATCTCTCTTCTTCTTCAGATGAAGATTCATCATTGGAGTCCCACTCCTTCCCTTGATGCGCTTGACCATATTGCTTCTTCTTCTTGAACATTTTCTTTCGTTGAGGTTTGTTGTCTTTTGTCTTCTTGTTTTCATCATGTGGACAATCTACTACTATGAAGTGATCGCATTCTCCGCAGTTATAGCACGCCCGTCTCATTTTGGGTCATTGTTTGTCCCTTTGTCTTCCTTCATTTGAGCTGCTACCCTTTATTTTTCTCATCATTTTCTTGAACTTCTTCATGAACAGGATCATGTCTTCTGCATCGATATCACTACTTTCATCATCGCCGTCGTCTTCTCCATAAGCTTCTCGAGCTTCCTTTGATACGGGTTTACAAGTTGACTTCAAAGCAACTCCTTTCTTCTTTGTCGAGGTGAGATCGGCAATTTCCTTAACATGCTGGGCTTACTTCTCCATCATCTCAAAGTTGATGATCTTGCCAAGAAGTTCGTCTAGGGTCATCTTTCGGTACCCGGGGCTTTCTCTAATCATAGAGCAAAGAGTTACGTTGCGAGGCATGAATGCACTGAGAACCAACTTCACAACCTCATGATCATTCTACTTCTTGCTGCCATAAGCTCAGACTTTGTTGATAAGATTTTTCAGTCGATTGTACATATCTTGTGGTGATTCATCTTCCTCTATCGCGAATCTTCCCAATTCACCTTCAATCATTTCTATCTTGGCTTCGCGTATGTGACGATCACCTTCATGTGCAGTTTGTAGTGTGTCCCATATTTCCTTAGTGATTTCGAGTCCATCCACCTTGGTGAACTTGTCTCGGCTTAGTGATGACGTGATCACAACTGCAGCTTGAGCATTCCGATGAATGGCTTGTGGCTTGGGGTTAGCTCTTCATCATCATCCAGGATATCTATCCCTGTACAAACTATATGCCACAAACTTGGGTTAAGAGATATAAGGTGCATTTTCATGTTTTGTCTCCACATTGAATAATCATTGCCATCAAAGTAAGGTGCTTTCCCTAGGGGACTTGATAAGTAATGATTATTGTTAGAATTCAAACGCTCATAGTCAAAAGGATATCGGGAGTAGTCTGTGTTACTACCCCCTTTTTTCTTCTTTTCATCATCGGTGTTCTTTTTCCCTTTTGGAGAGATTGCATTCTTTCGTAGAAGAGCCTTAAGTTGGAGCACCTCCTCATTATCGTCCTCACTGTCTTGGATGGCGTCGAGTAGCTTCTTTAGCTTTTGAGTCGTTTCATCATTACTCTTTTTATCGTCGATCTTCTTGTGTACATCCTTGACGTCCATATCGTCTCTTCGAGCGGTGAGTCTCTTTTGAAGAGTTTGGCTCTGATACCAATTGAATGGAGCCTAGAGGGGGGTGAATAGGCTATTCGATGCTTTATTGAAACTTGAAACACTTAGTAGGTTTATCAAATACAGGGAAATCGGACTAGTCCGGTAGAGTGCGGACTAGTCTATTTTCTAAACAGAGAAAAATCGGACTAGTCCTGTACCGTGCGGACTAGTCCGGTATTCATGGACTAGAGAGATAAAGATTGATCAATGTTCACTTCTAGTACTCTATGCAGCAGAAATAAATTGATAACTTAGATGTATTGCAACAGTGATACAGTGAATGACAGGAATCAACTTTGATTCTAATGTTTGAACGTGAATTTCAAAAGATTGATTGTACACTAGAAAATGATGAACAATTAATAAACAAGAGTAGGAGACAAGTGTTTATCTCGAGGTTCGATTCCACGAAGGAAATCTATGTCCCCTTTGAGGAGTCCACTAAGGACTGGGTCTTCACCAACCCTATCCTCATCGAATCGCCACAAAGACCGATTCTCTTCCACTAATCACAAGGGAGAATAAATCGTTCAAGGGGCCTTCTCCCAAGTTGAGGGCTCCCCAAGAATTACAATGAATTATCACAACCAAACACACTCAATAGATGAACAATTAACAAACAAGAGTGTGCGAGAGATCAAACTCAAGAGCTCAAGATGTGTAGAACAAGTCTGTCCTTTGATCAACTGCTAATCCTCAAAGAATTGATCCTTCTAGGGTTAGAATGTGTGGAGAGATGTGAATTTTAAGCTCTTGGGAGGTGTGACGGCGCAGGGGATTGAAGAGATATGGTGGCATGGCAGTACATCTCTTTTTATAGTAGGGTTTCTAATTATTACGTTAGGTTTTACGATATCCGGACTAGTCCAAAGTTGACACCGGACTAGTCCGGTGTGCGGTGTGTAGAAAATCCTAAGTGTTGTGATATATCGGACTAGTCTGTAGTAGTGCGGACTAGTCCATTTTCTATCCAGAGACAAAATCGGACTTGTCCGGCTGATATCGGACTAGTCCGTTTTTTGGTGAGAAAGAAAATCGGACTAGTCCGGTTGATATCGGACTAGTCCGCACATGCTGAAATTATGCAGTTAGTTTGATTTCTTCCACTTGAGCTCTTGGGGTGTGTTTCTCCAACACACTCTATACTAAGTATTTTAATATTTTCAGCTCCTGAGCTCTTATCAATTTGGATCCTCCTTCTCCTTTCTTTTTGCGCTTTCTTTCTGATTTCTTTTAAGAACTCGCGCTCATCTCAACAATTTTGTTAGGGTATCATTTGTTTATTATAAATCAACCAAAACCCACAAGAGATGACTAGATGCACTTCACCATCCATAAGTTACCAGGCAATTTTGAGAAACTAATCATAGATCAACCATGTTCATTAATGTACAGTTCTGTCGTTCTGCCACTCCATTTTGCTGAGGCTCGCCACGTGTTGAGTATTAGGCAACTATACCATTTTCCTTGTAGAAACCATGCAAATGGTTCAGAAACTTGGCCATATAGGGTATGATGTCCGTAGTACCCTCCCCCATGATCGGATCTTACCACTTTGATTTTAATGTTATGCTGATTTTTAACTTCGGTCTCAAATATCTTAAATTTGTCCAATGCTTCAGAATGATCCTTAATTGAGAAAATATAGCCATAACGAGTATAGTCATCCGTGAAAGTTATGAACAAGTCAAAACTGTCTATGGAGACCGTGGAAAAAGGACCCGAAATGTAGTGTGCATCAATTCTATTGTTCTCGTACTTCGTTTGGTGTTTTTTTAATTTTTTAGTGAATTTTCCTTTTATGCAATCTATGCACTCTTCTAACTTTGAATAATCTAAGTTAGGAAGAATTAATTATTAAACTAAAATTTTAATTCTCCCCCTCAAAATATAGCTTAAGCGACAATACCATAATTTCAAAGAAGTTTTGCAATTTATTCTTTTTCGTTTGTTAAAACGTGAGTTATTATGTGGGAAATTCTGAATGTCACTTGTTTCATTAATATCATCATGCATACAAAAAAGATAAACTTTGTCTTGTCTGATGGCAAGACCCACAATCTTATTGTTACACTTTATGACACACTTGTCATTGCCAAAATGGCATACAAAATCATAATCGTCTAAACATGAAACTGAAATTAATTACTTCTAACCGATGGAACATAAAGTACATCATGAAGTGTAATTGTAAAGCCATTTTGAAGTGCTATTAGTAAGTCTCCTATGGCTTCAACGTATGCTTCATGACCATCTACGACTCTAATTTTCTTTTCTCCTCTTTGAAGTGTCCTCCCCGTACTTAACCCCTGTAACGAATTACAAACATACACAGTCGCATCTGAGTCAATCCATCATATGAACGAATAATCTTTTAAGTACAGGGATTCCTCAAAATTAGTAATTAAATTATTACCTTTCTTGTTGCACCATTTAAGTAAACCTATGTAGTCTTTTTGACGTTGTCCTTTCTTATGCAAAACAAGAACTGATCTTTTGACACCTTAATCTCTTTGCAAGATTGCTCATTAGGAACTGTGCGTTTTCCCTTATCATTTTGAAAGGTATAAAAATTCCTTGTAGCAGGTCTATTGAAAATTTTCCTTTCTTTTCCTTTTACGTAGTTGATAGTGTGACTTCTGTGAAATGTCCTAATTCGCTCCTCCTCTTAAACACACATTGCAATGAGCTTTTCTAAGTTTCATTCTTCTAGCTGTGAGTTATAGTTGATGACAAAAGCTTCAAATTATCTAGGGAGAGAGGCAATTGATCCCCAATCCATAGGTTTGAATTTTGAATCCATGTTTGACATCCTAAGTATATGTTCACGAACACCGCCTCTAGTGTATTTCTCAGTTACAAGTCTCTTAATTAGAGTGCTTGTTGTTGCCTTAGAGGAGCCGGTGAACTGACTTTGAATCTTCTGAAGGTACTTTGTGGTTGTCTCACAGTCGGGAATGGCTCCCCTGATTGGCTCAATGATCGTGCCCTTAATAACCATAAGACACTTCCTGTTGGAAGTGTTCCATTTGGCACGAGCCTCATAAAATTACTTAAGTTCTTTGTAAAAAAGCATTCATCCTTTTATTGTACTCTTTCTGAGATTCCATTGCCCCACGAGAAGGTGAAACCTCAGGTTCAGTAGGACGAGGTGTCATGACCGTAAGGTCGATATGTGAGATTGCTAAAGCAATTTCTAATTTCTCACTCCATGAACCATAGTTGTTGCCATTCAAATGTTCGATGGAGGACATGTAACTGAGTGAGTTGTTGATCCCGCAGGAACCTTCGGTTATGCAAAAGAATATGAAATAAAAGAGTGCATAGAAACATGAGGGTAAATAAAAAGACATGTTTTTTCTTTTCACGTTAGCTACTAAACAAAAACAAGTTGTTTGTTAACTTAAATATGCAAGGAATGTTGCATTTTATTTTTTACGTTGGCTACTTAATGATATGCAACATAATTTCTTTTTAGAGTATGGTAATTTTTTATTTTTCACGTTGGCTACGATATAAGAAATTACCACAATATTCTCAATTTTGACATAGCAAATAATGATTTTCATGTTGGCTACTAAACATTCATTTACTATTAAAACTAAATTTTCCATAGCATATAAAATTTATTGTTCACTTTGGCTACTTAACAGTAATTTTTTATGCTATACTTAATTACAACAGAAGCTAAATTAATTTTAGACATTTTCTAAAATTTCTTAGATAAATTCCACAATTTAATCAAGTTTATGGCATAGAAAATACTAAAATTTAGTAATAAATAAAACATTATTAAAATAACAGTACCAATACATCACACATAATTTTCTGAATTTTTTATATGCCAAGGACTTAATTATTGTGGATTTTAACTAATTTTAATATCCCCATATTTATTTTCATTAAAAGAAAAATACTTAGAAGCAAAAACCCACACTGATTTTAGCCAAAAACTCTCAGTTATAAACCATTTTCTAAATTTCTGCCAAATTCTAAGAAAAAGAAAAGAAAAAATTGGCCTATTTGGTTAATTCGGCCCAAAATCCCAATAATTAATTCCTGGAAATTCTGAGAAAAACAAAAGGGCAACCGAGTCAGCCAGTTTCACGTCCGCCTGGGCCGGGCGAGGCCCGCTCGCAGCGCCGCACGCTCTGGGCTGTTGGATCTTTGATGGACGGTATAGATTAAAAGTACACGTCACCAGATTGATCTCAGGCATCGGTTCGCGATCGGGCGGCTGAGGGTGAAGCGCTCACAGTATAAAAACCCAAAATCGCAAAACCCTGACTCATTCGCTTCCCCCCCATCCCTTCTCCTCGCGGCGTGACTGAGAGATCGAGGCTACGGAGCTCGTGCGCTGGTGGCGGAGGGGCCGTGTGCCGGCAGTTCAGGGAGGTCGAGCGCCGGTGGCGAGGCCAAGTCGTGCGCTGGTGGCTGGCCAAGCCCGTGCACTGGCGGCAGGCTGAGCCCCGCTCCGGCAGTGAGCTAGTTCCAAGCACTAGTGACCGATGCTTCGACGACGGAGCGACACAAAGAAAAGGGTTTAGGAGCACCGACGGTGAGTTCACACCGTTATTCCGTGTGCTCGCTAATTCCGAAGTGCTCCGAAGGTTAGGGTTCCTCGGGTTAGGGTTTTTGACCCTAGTCCCCGATGTCCTTCCCGGTGGACTAAGTGGAGCAGCGTGGAAAAGCTTTCTATGGCAATTCTTTCTTCGTTTGCGGAGTAAAGCAGATAAGTTTTCACCCTTTTTCCTCACTGATTTGCCAAGTCATCTGTTGATTGAATCACTTCTGTTTAAGTTTAGATCATAATCTATATCGATTTGATCTATGTTGATTTCTAATTTGGGGTTTTGAGGTTTCTTATCCCCTGTTCGGCTTGAATTCTTATTGAATTACAAGTCTGAGTTTTGCGGAATTTGTCTGATTGTATCCAAGGTCAATTTGCAAACCAAATTTGGCTCTGACGCCATTTAAGTTCTAAGTTTGCTTGAAATCTTAATCTGGTTGCATAATTACCTCGGTCTGATTTTCTATTACAAGACTTAAGCAAATATCGATCAATCCTAACCTATATCACAATTCGATCAAGGGTTTAGCTCATAATTTTGTACCTTCGGTTGCAGAGGTGTTCGCAGCTATCAGGTCGATGAAGATTGCTTGCTCGCCGATAAAGAAGGGAAGGTCTTCTCGAGATTTCCTCCTCGCTTATGATCAACTTTTAATCGGGTCAGCTTTGTGCTTTCTCTCTATGTTTTCGTGTTTTTTCTTCTCATCCCCGATGAGGCAAAAGCCTCTCTTTTTATAAACGAGGAGACATCCCAGCGGGTCTTCCAACGGATTCGGTTGAGGAGAGTCTTTGATCCTGCAAATATTTTGACATCTTGTGGCCTAACTTTCACGATTGCTTAAACTTGGATTCTGATAGAGCTTAGCTATCGAATGGAAACACAACGATGCACACGATTCAGCAAAACATGTCTTTTTCAAAGAAGGAGAGCTATCCTGCTTTCGAGCTGAGCAGGTCGTGGCTCGTGAGCTTCCAGCTCTAATTAAAGGTTACACACATCATGTGAGACCAAATTATTGCGAAAAGCACGGACTAGTTTACTGTGAGATAACTTTAAGACTTTTAACAGTTGACCAATTAAACAGGAAAGGGGATTAAAAAGATGGTTCCATTAATCGTTTTCACACATGATGGTTCGCTTTACCAGTAAAAGCAAATAAGTTGTTAAACATGTGACCAAGAGCCGCCCAGTTTAGACTTTAGAGTGGCCGCTGATGTGGGATAAACACGAATCAGGGAACAACTTGTGATGCCAAGAAGGCACACAACTTGTGCTGCTGCCCCAAAATACCAATCCTGAGCTACGTATAACGATGCATAATTTCTCTCTCTCTCTCTCTCTCTCTCTTATGTAAATTCTCACGTGCCCGCTTTGGATGAAAAATTTCTCCATCGCGAGCATAATGCTGTATGATTTTGATCGTATCTTGCTATCTATGCAACCTCGCGAATCCGACTAGTGGCGAACAAACAAGACTGACTTCAACTTGGCAATATGAATGAAGAAGAATTTATATTTTGCTCCTCTCTGCCACTGTACATTAAGCGCCAAGATACTATTGGCACTTTTTAATTTGGAGCCGTCCGATGAGCCTGCAGATGGTGATCCTAATCCAGTGTTGGGCCTGGATCGAACGGCCGAAGTGTCCTCTCTCATGGGCGCCTTTGCCTTTACAAGGACAGGAAGGCAGAGGATGAGAATAAAGAACTGAGCCGATCGAACGTCAGCTGTGCCCGCCGGCACTGCAGCAGGACCTCGACGGCGTGCACGACGGTGGCGGCCTCGGGCGGTCCGACGACGACGAACCGCTCGGAGGACTCGGCCCCTCCTCCTCCGGGATGGAGGACAGCACGCCGGCCCACGCCGACCCTGCGCCGCCGTCGTAGCTGTAGCAGTAGTAGCGGTGCTCCCCGTCGTCGTCGGAGACGGAGTCCACCCGGTAGCCGTAGCACGCCTCGAACGCCGCGCCCATCGGCCGCTCCGGCGGCCGGAGGCGGAGCACCTTGACGAAGAGCTTGTGCAGCAGCTTCGGGAGCCCCGCGCGCTTCTTGATCCGGCCCCCGTGGGCGGCGGCCAGCGCCGGAGGCACGGGAGGACACCACGGCATGACGGCCGGATCGGTTATCGGTCGTTGCCTAGCTATAGCTACTGTTTGTTACTTTGTGGAGCTCAACTCGTGTATCTTTTGGCGCCTTCACTTGGTTCTCCTCTGTTTAGGCCGTGGTTTTATACTCCGATCCTATGAGGCTCGCTAGCTACACGGCTAGGCTAATTGTTGTATGTGGCCAATGTATAGAGAGAGCGAGAGGCAGATGTTGTGTGTGTGTGTGTGTGTGTGAGAGAGAGAGAGAGAGAGAGGGGGGGGGAGGGCGCGTACGCATTGAAGCAACAAGCTTTACAGGTGGACAACAAGCTCATCGAGCTCGCATGGTAGCGTGTGGCCGGCCGACAGACAGCTCGCGCGGTGACGAAGACGAATCGTCAGCAAGTAGGCCGCCGGGCAACGGACAGCGCCATGGATGTCACGGGCATCCGAGTGTGGACGACGTGATGGCCGGCTAAACGCGGACCACAAGCACGTCGTCGCCAATGATTCCTGCTCTCCTCTCAGTATACTCGTGCTGTGGGTGTGCTTTTTGTCCGTGGCGTCAATAGTGATGTAGCAAGTGTGCTCCCTCTATTTTTAAATTATTATTGCTAGTACGATAATTTCAATCTAAAAATAAAATAAAAGTTATTATCGTAACTACAACAATTTAAAAATGAAGGGATCATGGAGCCTCAATCGTTCTATTACACAGCTCCCTCTATTTATCTTCCTCTCATCCATACGTCCTTTTGTTGTTTTCCATTCACGTCTGATTTTCCCTCACCACTAACTCCTTTTTCCGTGGGCCCAAATTCGTTTAGAAAGCTGTCTTGGAGATGTTCCTCTAAACAAACAGATATGGGCCCATGGACACGTCAGGGTGCTAGTGCTAGCAAGGCTCAAGTGTTTGGGCCTGCGGCTACAGAAACAAACTCTTCCGGCCCACAGACACCCGAAAACGACTCGGAATTCCTATACACGGGGCACACTTTGTTTAGCGAGGTGTAAATCAGTTTTGAGATCCGTGCGAAAGAGATAAGCGGTTGAGATCTACAGAGGTGGAGGAAGTGAAGGTGGAGATTATTACACCGGCAACCTCCTCGTCGTAACCAAATAAACTATTCTGATATATATGCGTGGGGATCGATCTCAATCCGGCAGGCTAGCGTGGATACCGCACAGGTTTTCAAAAATTGAACGCATTTGTTCGTTGACGGTTGATATATGTTAGTTGTGAATGATAAGACTGGTTGTATTGTTGAAGAAGCTGACTAACTAAATACAAACATTCTCTCTGAACTGAAAGAGCCAATGTTACTGGACATGTCGGGTAACTAAATCATCTGATATTCGAAATTCTGAGGCATATGGCCCACTCCCTGAAAAGTTATGTTTGCCAAAGGCCCATATACTTCAGCTTTTACAGCACCAGCACCAGCACCACCACCACCCCAAGAGATTAAAGCTAGAACTACTCTCCCTGTTTCAGTTTACTTGTCATTTTTAGAGTACAGCACTTTTTTCTCAAATTACTTGTCATCCTCACACCTCAATACAGTTTTCTCTTTTCTCAACACATCTCTATCTCTATCTCTCTCTCATACCCACTTTCTATACATCACTCATTTTTATATCTCCTTAGTTCCTGTAGTCAGAGCAAAAGTGACGGATAAATTCAACAAATAAAGGGAGTACAAAAGTGCCGCTGCGGATGCACGCGCGCGGGCGGGCGCGTGCTCATATTTAACAGCGTGTTTTCGCGTTAACATCAACAGTCTCCAACAACGACGGCCATCTTGCTCAAGCTAGACTTTAGACATCTCAACAGAAGCTCGCACCAACCGAATCTTATTTGATCATCATTTCACCCATTTAACCTGCTAATACTGTGATCTATAGCTGCTGCTGCTAAGCACCGATGCATCTTTTGCTTCCCGATCGATTTCAAGAAACTTTTCAGTCTCCCGCTTAATTTGTGAATTTACAGTATGTTCGTGGAGAGTGTTTGCTGCCCATGCATTCGTGTTACTAATTAATTTGGTGCATCTGGGGCACGCCTCTCCGATCGAGATCTCCTGAACCCGGACCCTGCGAAGTAAATAAACGGTCTCTCTCTCTAAGTCCCTCTCTCTAGATCTCTCAAAGTCTCACTCTCTCCATGTCATACCTCTTTCGTGGTGCCATTCAATGCATGTCCTTGCTAGATCGATCGATATCGGCACATAGACATAGCTGCAACTTGCTGCTAGCAACACTCGGCTTCAGTTAATTAAGCTTCGGCACATAGCTCCAGTGGCATGCAAGCATGGGGACGACACGTGTTTTCCCGCGCGCGGCCGGGGAGACGCGCAATATGTTCCCACTCAGAATTCTATAGCGAACTACTTCCTCCGTTTCGAAATATTTGACGCCGGCTAGTTCAAATTTGAACTAGCAATTTGAACTAGCCGGCGTCAAATATTTCAAAACGGTGGGAGTACTCTTTTTTTTTCTGTCCATATGCTCCATTGTTCGAGTGAACTGCATCCAATAGATTTAGCTAGCTTAGGCATCCTCTCTTTTTGTTCAGTTAATGTGGTAGTAAGTACTCTTCTGTTTATTTAAATTTAATGCTGGTTAGTTTTATCTTTGAACTAACCAACATCAAATAAAAAGGAATAGATGGGTAGTAGTTTTGTAGTTTGAGAGCAAACGTTATGGCTTTTTATATTTTCTTGGGTGTATATAATACTAAAATTTGTACTATCTAGTGTATATGTGTTCATACATTATGTACATGGCCTCGTATTTGTATTACCTATCATAGATACCTGTATGTTCGGAATTGAATGGATAGGTGGAATGTTCCAAAACTGCATTCAATTATACTGACATACCTGTACTCACCCTCTTAACTATACTGCAACTTGATCAATTGAATCGAGTCGATCCCCTCTCCTGCATTTAACCAGACACTTTAAAGAAAAGAAAAAACTGTGACAGCATTGCTATTTTGTCTCGCAAACGTGTGTGTTTATTTCCTCCGCCTCCATGTTCATTTTTAAAATTAATGGCCATAACTGATGTGAATATCCTAGACAAATTTATAAACACTCCCTCCGGTTTCCAAAAGGAAGATGTTTTAGACAAGATTTTAGATATCAAGGAGTGATTTATTAGGATATATTTTATTGTACTTTACCTCCTTTGCCCATATTAAATACATTTACGGTGCATAAAACAAGCTAAGCATCACAAACTGATTGGTCGAGGTGGGGCACCCTAACTATTTATGTGACTTGAATTTGATTCATAGCTACCTCGTTTTTTTTTGCAAACTGATTAACTGCAACAGGGGTAATATAGTCCAAAGGAGAGGCAAATCTTCCCAACTTTGTTTAGGGACCTGGAGGGAATACATAAATGTGGCATATTGACCTGAGCTCATGATAATCGTTTCTCGGTTTGGTGTCACCGTATGTAGTTCTTGTCGATTAATGCAGTTCCATCATAGATAAGATTATGATGTACCCAAATATATATCTCACCTTGAACATGTTTGATCACGTATGCTATAACTTTTCACACTAAACTATCTATTATGTATATATTTGACAAAAAAGATAAGTCAAGTTCGCTCTCGAGACCTAGAAATTAACACACTAATGGGAAAAAGAAAGAGAAATTACCCACCGTTGTCATAACAAAAACTACATGTTTTTAAAATTACCCACCATTGACATTAAAATAGTATTTTAAAAACCCGTATATAAGTTATAAAGTACAACAACTATCATTACAAAACTAATAACTTCAGAATTCTAGTGATATAAAAAACAATAATGATCAATAATAAAATAATAAGGCATGTAATATAATGCAATATTACCTACAGTTAGGTTGTTAACATTAACAACAAAAATATATGGATTAAATTGCTAATTTTATAATAATATTTTGGAATTTCCGGATCAATAAAATAGAATACGAAAGGGAGAATATAGAAATGATCTCGGTAGTTGTGATAAACAATCATACTGAGTTTCAATGCATGCATAAGAAAAATTATAAAATATGTAACATAAGCAAATACAAACTCACATACCTTTTTTATATAATTAAGGTATGAGAAAAATACTTGCCCTTTGTGATGGATTGAGTTTTAAAATAAAACAGTTAATAATTTGATTGATATAAGACATAGTTTAAAAACGAAAGAAGATTAATTAGTTTCTAGGACAAGATGTCAAGACTTCGCGTGGGTAGGTTGACTAGTTGATAAAAACTTAAAGTACCAGTAAAGATAAACATACAGTTGCACCTGATACGAGGTGCAGTGTTGATGTGGCTCAGCTTAAGTTTAAGCTTATCAGTGTCAACAATAAAAAGGATAAAGCTATCTAGAGCTATTCGACTCAACACATCATTGGTAGACTAGTCGTTATTGTCAGCCTATTCTCGGGCCATCAATCGGCATAGATCGAGAAACAATAGACGAACACCGTGCTCCTTGAGCAGCTAGCTACTCCACCAACTAGTAGTGCCGATTAGCCGGGCCTTTGCGAGCAGGCTCGAGCTCGTCAATGGTCCGGATCGAGAAGGTACCAACCCTACATGCATCTACACGCTGCAGCTTGACCAGAAGCCAATCGAGGAAGAGGGCCAACAGAAATGGAGACGGGGAGAGAGAGAGAGAGAGAGAGAGAGAGAGAGAGAGAGAGAGAGAGAGATGAGCAGGCGCGGCTGATAGAGCAATGCAATGTGTGGACCGGTCATGCATGTACGTACGCGCACGCAGATCCATGCATGCATATAATTGTTTGTCAGCAACAGGCGGGCAGGCACTGCAATTCTGTTCCGTGCTCGCCGGCGAAAATACAGGAGGCTCCTTGTCGTCTAACCCTTGTTCTCTTCTTCCCCTGACGGATCCTTCCGCCGCCGTCCCCAGCTCCCCCTGCCTCCCCTGGCCCTGCTCTAGCACTCTCTCATGGTCCGCAACATTGACGAGCTAGCTGACTCGCGCCATCGATCGCCCGCCCGGCAACTAGACAGGGATACGCACGGCTTGGGATCTGCCGCCGCCGCGCGCGCCACTGTTGCTGCCGTATGACTAGGATGAGCTACTCTACACTTGGGCTGCTACCGGCCACGCCTAGAGACGGAGAGAGAGGGGAAGTGTGCGCAAGAGGCAGGTACCAGTTGAATGTTCATGAATGAATGGGGAAGTAAATGTGGCCTCGATCGATCAGGGCTGCTAGCTTGATTGCATTTGCATATGAATATGGCTCATGACCACTTAATTCGGGCCTGCATCCAGCCTCACATATTTACTACTACTCCAGAGTATGTGTTCGTACTTAACTGTGCCATGACTTGTCCGTGTCTTCAAGTATCATTCAATTCAATCGCCTCGCCTAAACAGCGCCGCAGGCTGCTCACTGAAGGATGGACATTCGTCGTGGCTCAAAATAAATGACAAGGATAATTAAGAAAAGGGTATGTGAGAATAAATTAATCAATCAGTCATCGGGCGCCTCTGAGAACAGTTTCATAAGAAATAAACATAGTAATGGTCATTAACTTCAGATAAGCAATACCGTGTCTAGGGATCGGATATATGGTCTGGCACCGGGTTTGATTAATCACGCACTTGAGCATGACGATATTAACTCTGCTCCAGCCTGACTGAACATGGCTAGCATACAGTAACTAGAGAGTTGTGCTACAAAAAGTGCTACAGTCCCCAATGGCCGATAAGGCGTGTGTGTGTTTAATCATGTGCGTGGATTTTTGCAACTAACTCATCGCACAGCACAGGTGCAATGCGTGTCTTTCCGGCCCCTTCCTGCGAGTACTGCTGCACATGCATTTCAGCGTTTGCGTGTCATCGATCGACCTTTGTCCGCTTGCTGTTGGTCGTTTCCGGTCTGACGCATATACTCGTTCCCATGCAATGTTTATACTACGTTTAATATAATTGTACCTCTTTCTCTTCTTTTTTCCTCTCTCCCTCTCTTTGTAACATATTTTTATGTTTACTTGAAGCTCTACGTTTCAAGTTTCTATGATACTGCTTGCCTCGCTCCTCTTGCAGTAGTTTCTTTAGTAGTCTCGGCGCAAGATCATCAGTTGCATTGATTGGAAGAAGCTAATTGAGAGGGGGACAATACGTGTGAGACACACACAACAGATCCGGCACTTCCTTTACCGATTTATTATGCCATCCTAGTTAGTATGAGGGGCTTTGTCTCTTCCTTTTGTATACTAGCTAGTCTGCAGTTAAGTGCACAGGCGCGAGAGCATTGCAAATCAGTCCAGTGCAGCGAACCGTAGCCAACTTTAGCAATTCAGTGTGCATGCATATAAAGGTCACATCAACACACATCACTTAACTACGTACTTCGGGCTGTATGTTCCCTAACACATCGACGATCGATCGCTGCGTTCATTGCACTGATCTCGATCAGCGACTTGAAGCCACCACCAGTGCGTGGACCAAAGGACGAACTTCATTCACATGAGACACGCACAAAGAGACACGCGACAATTCAAGATCACAAATTAAACGCGATTTATGGCTCGCTTGTAAGGGAAAGGGACACGCACAAGCAGACATTTAGACGAGGCCGGATGACCACTTTATAGCCTGTGATTTACATGAGACACGCGCTAGGAGACATCCAGCACACCAGGTTCAAAGCGGATTTCTCATCCATAATTCTTGGCGTCATATTGCGAGCCAATTGCGGTTTAATGTAGTACCAGCTTTAGCCGTGAGCAAAACGCATATTTCCTTGTTAGGATCGATGCATGTCTTCTTCAACAGGGTTTCAGCAGAGTTTCTGATCCTCTCAAGCTTATTACGGGCCGGGGTCTTAACTCGTGTACCTGCAGCCATTTTTGACAGGGCAAAAGGAATATATTTGTTCATATCAGAGAATTACTCGTCCTATTTAATCGATCAACAAATTAGGAAAAAAAGAAAACTTCTAATCCATGCATTTCAATTTTTTTAACATTTGCCAGCTTTGAAAGGAACACGCTCGAAAACTTCAATGCAGTGGACGACGGGACCTCAGCAGCGCGTCACTATTGCGATGAAGATGTCTGGGGTGATCTTAATACGCACAGCACTACCACTTGCTGCAGTGATGAATTAGGTTTTTACGCCCATTTATTATGTTGCAGGTATTTGATCTACACTTACGCGGTCGATCGTTTTCACTAATATCGTCTTTGGCTAATTAAGTTGTTGAATATCGTACGGACTTACATGGAGGTACAGAAGTGCATGGTGGGTGCAAAAGCTCCGGGCTGTGTCACTCATGATTGGCCGCTACACACGTATGCAGCGACGGACTGCAAGCCCTTTTTCTTCTCGGACAACGAGTAGCTAGCCATGCATGGACGTCGGATCCCTAGCTCTCTAGACAAGAGAATCTCCACGAGCAACGACAGAGCCTGAAGAATCTCATGCAGGCAATGAAACGAGAGAGTAGACAGGAGTGCAGAGTTCACAAGGTTGATTCTCGCCGAGATCGATGCGTCTCGTCCATCCACGCAGGTCATCAGTACGAATCCAATGACTACGCTGACCGGCTGGTTACTACTAGCAGTAGATCATCGCAAGCTGGCGCTGCTCTTTCGGGATCGACGTCGCCGGCCGGTGCATTGAATGGCGCTGCCATCGATCGGAGCCGTTGCTCCGGCCGGCAGCCGCGCCGCCGGCCTTGTACTGCCATGCCCCCCCATTCATACGTACGGGCGCCGGGCAGGCGCAGGCGGGGCCTGCGCTCTCAATCGCTCTAGCTACAGGTACTACGCGCAGCAGCGTCTGTCTTCTCCTGCAATGCATGCATGGCCAACGACGTGACGCTACATGTGTAGTGCAGCCTTTGATACGAGTACCAGCGAGCTTGTGAAATAAATAAATTACAGATGGGTTAATTAATTAGGTTACGTGACTGATTTGATGTGAAGCACTAGCATGCAATGTTGTCCATGGTCGTCGGGTATAGGACCGGGCAAGCATGAAGCTAGGTTTACAACCTGTGGCCGCATGCGATTCCTAGTTCTCTTTTGCCCTGAGAGGTGATGACCTTCCCGTACGTTTCAGTTCCAATTAAAGTGCACAAAGCTGTATGATGTATGGTAAAATATCATGAGTCTAACATAAACTTACTTGGGCAAAAGCGTTACGGATAACTTTATAACTACTACTCCCTCCGTTTCAAATTATTTGACGCTGGTTAGTTTAAAAATTAAACTAACCGACGGCAAATAATTTGAAACGGACGGAGTAGGTAATACAAAACCGTTGATTTCCACATGGACCACAACCCAATCAAGTGATTTGGTATCCTGGCGGTTGTACAAATGGGTTAGACATCTAGCCATATCACTCTTTGGCTTGTGACTTTTCCAATGAAAAGTGTCTAAATGTGTAAAAAAAATTTATGTCACCGATGGTATCAACAAATTCGAAAAATGCCTCGGCAATGCCAAACAAAACCTATGATGGATGCCATCTCTAATAAATCAACTTGCTAGTTGTAAATAATTAACTAATGTGTCGATCCTCATTTAGTATAGTGGATTTTCACACATTGATCTCACCTCCTCCATGGCCACCACCCTATTGATTAAAACCCTTTCTATAGACATCTCTAGGCCTGAAGGAGCATGGCCCCAGCTAGGGTTGTGGCGACCATCTCAAACAAGCTCCTCCCCAGCAGTTTGAGACGTCCCCCCACCCCACCTTATATTTATGTGGCCCTTCGCGCGCGCACACACACACGACTATACAAAAAGATCAGCAACAACGGTCTCCCCTTGTCTCTCTCTCACACACACTGTTCGGACGCAGCTGAATGCTTGAAAGGAGCAAAAGGTTCCTCTCACTTTTCGCAAACATTCTCTCCTACACCACTTGCTCGGCATATTTGATATATTTAGGGACACGATAAAAGGTCTTCAAGACATGCAGGGGTACGTGCATTAGGTAGCTAGCTACTACTTCGCCGTGCTTCGAAGCACACTTCGGTTCTGCCGCGCGGCCATCATCGATCAATGGGAGACGGCGGCCTGTGCGAACTCCTGGTCGACGAACGTTGCTGCGAGCTCCGGCACGTGTCCGACGCCGAGGACCTGTTCAGCATCCTCGAGACCTGGGAGGAGTGCATGAACGGCGGCGGCCCCGCCGGCGGAGCTGCTGCGGCTGCGGCGCCAGCATCAGCGGCGTCTAATAGCCAGGACCGCACTGGCGGTTCGGTGGCTTGCGCTAGGCCGACGACGACGGGGAGCAGCCGGCGGCGCTCGTCGTCGGTTGCCGACGAGGCTAAAGGCGGCGGCGCACCGGTGCAGAAGAAGCAGAAGGGCACGGCGCCGCGGCCTGACCCGGACGACGGGGCGGCGAAGATGTCGCATATCGCGGTGGAGCGCAACCGGAGGAAGCAGATGAATGACCACCTCGCCGTGCTGCGCTCGCTCATGCCCTGCTTCTACGTCAACAGGGTAAGGCTTGGGGTGCGCGCTTGGTTTGCAAATAACTACCCACACATTTGCAATCTTGCTTCTTAATTTGTTTTAGCTGTCGTCACCCGGCAGTCCGTCATTGTGTTTTGTACTCGTAATGAGATGCATGGGTTGTACTGATTGTAGAGTTTCCTTCAGCCTATCACTATCCTGGCCCAGAGTTTGCTACTACATGCTCCATTTTTGATTTGTAGGGATGGCTACAATAATTTGTAAAGTACTGCACCTGCCCTATCGTAGAATCTATCACAAGCACTGATGAAGTTAGTGGCTACCATCAACTGTGCATGCATGTACAGGATTTGGTACGCTATGTCCTAGGGCTTAGGACGACACTAGCAACATTGGTTGCACTTGCACCACGTTATCGTGAAATATTATGAAGGTACATGCATCATGCTTCATTCAGCAGCTAGCTTGACATGCTAGCTAGCACCATAAATAGATGCATATGTACTATCGTCAACATCATCATTTGGGAGAATCTAGTAATTAACCGTTATTACCGCCATCACGTGTAGCGTGTTAATACAACAACATGAATCATATAGATGGGAGACATCTCAAGCAGATCATATTCATGGTTGGTTATTAATTAACTTGGTGAGCACGATCTTATTAACTGAAGATACGCAGGGAGACCAGGCGTCCATCATAGGAGGCGTGGTGGACTACATCAAGGAGCTGCAGCAGGTCCTGCGCTCGCTGGAGGCCAAGAAGCACCGCAAGGCGTACGCCGATCATCAGGTGCTCAGTCCGAGGGCGGCGGCGGCGAGCCCCCGGCCGCTCCTCAAGTCCACGCTGCCGCTCAGCCCGCGCGTCACGGTGCCGATAAGCCCCCGGACGCCGACCCGGCCGGGCAGCCCTTACTACGTGCCCTTCGGCGCCGGCGGCAGGCCCCCACACCCCGCCGCGGCCTACATGATGACGTCGCCGCCGGCCCTGACGCCGACAGCGTCGTCGTCGTCGTCGACGACATCGTCCTACCACTCGTCGTCGCACGACCAACAGATGCAGCACTACTCGCCGCAGCTCTACCAGCTGCCGACCCTGGACAGTATCGTGATCGAGCTGGCCGCGCACGCCGCCCGTTCCGCGGCGGCCGGCGAGCCCAGCATCCCGGACGTGAGGGTGGAGTTCGCTGGTCCGAACCTGGTGCTCAAGACCGTGTCGCGCCGCGCGCCGGGGCAGGCGCTCAAGATCATCGCCACGCTCGAGAGCCTCTCGCTCGAGGTCCTCCACGTCAGCGTCAGCACTGTCGATGATACGATGGTGCATTCCTTCACAATCAAGGTACATACAAAGATGTTAATCTCACTACGTTCTTTTTTCATCATTATCATTAGTTTCCCATGTTTAGTACGTCTAACCAGGCACAATGTTATTGTCGTCGGCATACAACTAGCTAGTAATAATCACAAATAGATTTTGATGAACTGCATCTAATATATCCTAACGACATGTTTTTATAACGGGAGAAATAAATCTAAAAAATGGAGAGAAATTATTGCACCTGCTGCTCATAAGAGCAGATAAGTCGGCATGAAACTCAAGGCGCACTGAATCAAACATGCATGGAACAGAGGAGAGAAGAGCTGGCATTCAATACGGAACAGTGTAGATCTCCATCGATGTGTTCATTCCATGTGAGTGCTATATGTAGCCTAGCCACTATACGAACTCCCCGGGAAAGAAGCACTCGCACCATAGATCCGGACGGTAACAGTTTCAATCACCTGCATGCATAGGACATGCCATCTTTGTCCCAGATATGAATGTAATCCCTGCTCACAAACAATTTTTAAACACGTACGGATCTGTTTCATAAATGCCCTAGTGTATAGGCTATGTTCTACCTGGACATATCTACAGTTGTGGACTTTGAATAGGCAGTGCCGTGGATGGTGTACAATACTGCAGAATGATACTCACGAGCAGGTTACGGTTACAGGCCCGAGTATTCATTGGGTTCGGGAAATGTGCTGTGTTCCTGAATATATAGCGTGAGAGATAAACTGCTGGACCCTGAACTTTATCCTGGTGCAGTAACCAGGCATGGTTACCCAGATGAAGCAATGCATGAGCGGTTTTCAAAGCAGAAAGGGTATAACAATTGCTATAGCTAGCTAAAATGGTGGAACTCTCCATTTTAAGCATGGAAGTATATATATATAGTTCAATTCCTGCATGTATACATCAATGATCACATATGGCTTTACTGTTTTCTGTGCAGATTGGGATCGAGTGCGAGCTTAGCGCTGAGGAGCTCGTACAGGAGATTCAGCGAACATTCTTGTGACGTACGTCGTGCAGTAGCAGGGTTGCAGCACAGAGATGATGTAAAGCTGCGTGGCTGCGTGCATCGATCGGAGCGAAATACAGGCAGTAGTTTAGATGCAACAATCATCGTGTGACTCTGCTTTGCAAGCTGTAGCTGGTTTAGATTTGTAGCTGTCTAGTATACTAAAATTGGCTATTATCTCCTTGATTTATGAGGCTTCTGAATAATCCCTTTTGATCTCGACGTATGTATCTCCCCAATCAATAGCTTATATTAGCTACTTCTGCTCTCATGTTCTTTTTTCTTTTTGAAATCAGCTCTCATGTTCTTGCATTTGTATGCATGGTACGTACATGACCAACCATGCATGCATGGCAAGAGCCTAACTTGGTAATAACTGCGAGTATATAGCAATCCACTTTTCAAATTCTGTAGTTTCATATCATGCCATAATAAGTTCGAGTAGTAACCCACTTTTCAAATTTTGTAGTTTCATATCATGTCGTAATAAGTTTGGATACAGTGTGCCTCCATTGTCACCAATATTAATATAGCCCTTTTTATGTTTGAAAAAAGTATTAATATTTACTGTCCAGCGTCTACAACATTTTCATGAGGCATAAACTGGTATTTGAGCTAGTAAATTAATAATTGTGTCTGCAAAGCCTTATAAGAATAATATAATGATGTAGAAATACTACAGGATTCCCGTAAGCATACGACAGCCAAAACCGTCGTATATAAGGCCGAAGCTGTCGTATATAGATTTGTGACGGCTGGAAGTTATATATGACGGTTTGTGGCCGTCGTATATACCTATTCATATATAACCTTATATACGACGGCCTCTAATATACGACGACCAGTTTCGTAGAGGAGGGCCAGCGGGCTGGGCCTTTATATACGATGGTTCTGGGCCCTGGCTGTTGTATATAAGGCCTTATATACGACGGTCTGGGCCTAGCCGTCGTATATTATTTAGTCTTATATACGACGGTCTGGGCCTAGCCATCGTATATTATTTAGACTTATATACGATGGTCCTGTATCGATACTATCGTATAAAAATCATACAGACCTTCGTATATAAGGTTTTCCATAAAAAAAATAGAAAATGACTAACCTAGCTCGATGGCCAGCTACACAGGCAATCACAGAACAGATACACATCAACATCCACAATCACAAAGTAATAGTACACATCCATTTTACGACGTCTGACATCCACAAATAAAAACAAATTCACAAATCTATTCATTACTAGCCCCTCCACTATCTCTGGGGGCGAAGAAGTCATCCTGCTGCGCGTAGCCGCGGTGATGGAGTATGAGCCTCCGTCCCTGATCCTTGTGAAACACGGTGACATATGTATAAGTTTACAACGGTATTTTTGTATTCAACTGTTTAGTTGAACTTAATATAACTTCCTTTTTGTACCTGTACTCCAGGAAACTGCTCCTGTGGTAGCGTCGGCTGCATCACGAACGACGGTGGCTGGTACAACGGTATTTGTATTTGCTGCCCTTGCCGTCGAGCTAGCGCATGTCATTTCAAACATTACAATTTACATTTTATTGAAATGCAATGAAATTAAAGTACAATTGTTAGTTTCTTACTTCCATTGCCGCTTGCATCTGTGCCATATAGGACGCATGGTACACCATGGCGGCCCTGTTGTTCTCTCGCTCCCTCGCCAAGGCCTTCTCCTGCCGGGCCAAGCTCTCTCGAAGCGCCATCACCTCGAGATCTCTCTCGGTGACACGGCGGCTGGAGGAGCCTGCGCCAGCAGCCGAAGACTGCGAGGAGCCGTCTCTCGCAGGTCATGCCTCCTTGGAGGCGACGACTCCAGAGAATATGGCAAGCCTACAAGAAACAAATTAATTGAAGGTAAAATTAAATATTCTTGAATTGAAAACAATGAAAATAAATGAATTCATCTTCCTTGTGTTTTTCCACCTCCGCTTGCATACACGGCTTGAGGGTCGATGTTGAGGGAGTTTTCCCAATCGAACCCTTCACCGTGTATCATCATAACTTCTTGCCCATACCTAGTTTGAAAAACAATGAAATTGTGTAAGTTCAACAACATATATAGTGTCAACTAATTTGCGACGTCATGAAACTTACCAGGCGCTCTGCTGCGTATTGACTGCACTGCTCCGGCTGAGAAGGGTCAGCGTGACCTCTCCTATAGACCGCAGTAGCGCTCGGTCGCACGCCGGTCTCCTTTTCCTATGAACATATGTTAGTACGAACAATACTACATTATGAATGTAAAAAAACCACCAAGAAACTTATCATCCGTTTAGCCATCCGCACGAAACCCCAGGCGCCCATACCGTGCTTCCCCGAGCTCACTTTGGCATCTCGAGCCTTCTTGGACTTAGCGATGAACTTATCGCTAGCCCAATACCTGCAAAGGGCTCGATAATCTACAGTTTGTCCCTGTAACCAATGGACACTAACCTGCACACATGCGTAGTTATTTAGATGTTACTTACCAAAAGTAATGTGAATAAAATTTAAATAATATTCAACTTACCTCTGTGTACTGCTCCTCCGTCAAGTACGTGTCGGAGGCATCTCTGAACGAACCAACCTCCTGGTCGTGGAGCTTCAAGTAGTCCTTAACTACTTGACTCCGAGCGTTCGAAAGAATTTGCATAACAAGCTTCCGAGCGTTCACTTCGAACACGGAGCGGGCGTGATCCATCTGCTCGGTTGGGTCCTCAAGGCGGTACCTGAGCTGTAGGAAGCCAACACAGTTCGACATACGCATATTAATATTTAAAGGAACATAAAAAATTGAAACTTCAGATATTTATGAAAGTTACTTACCCAAAAATCTGCCCACATGACTCACTATAGGTTGTAGTTCTCCTGGTGAAGAACGCGCGCGTAGTCGTCCCACGACGTAGCTGCACGTCCATCGATCCCACTGGGATAGTGCAGACGCACTAAGTTCCCGATGCAACCGTTCAGCGTCCTGTGGTGTTTCTACCCATCGTACGAAAGGTCCTCCCAAGAACTAAAAAGATATTTGTTAAGTCATTTAGTAAGATCATAGTCTTTGAGAATAAATAGAAATAAATACATTATTAATGCGCTACCTGTCTCCAATCGGACGAATAATTACCGGCTCTCTAGAAATCGGTGGAGGACCAACAAAGTTACTCCTCCTCGTACGTCTCCTCCGATGTGGCAACACGTCTGATGACTTAGAAGGCTGGTCAGCGGACGTGTCCTCGGGCTGAGTGCCCTCGGGCTCGCTGGGCAGACTGGCCTCGGGCTAGCTGTCAGAGGGCTCGCTCCCTGAGGGCATGCTGCGCTGCGTACCCGTCTCCTGAGGTGCCACTTTGGCCTCGGATTCATAGTCCAAATCAGACTACAATGATAAAGTAAGTAAGTTGAATTGAAAAAGTGATTTTAATAATTTTGTGCATTGTAGAAAAATTTACCTCTCTACGCTGCAAACTGACAACCCTGTCCCGCAACTCCGGACACACACTTAACAGCTGAGTGCGTCTGCTCCCGCTGTAAGTGGAACCGTAGAAGTAGTCATCTCTGTCCTGCGAGGGGAGGAAACCCCTCACCCTCAACGCCTTCTTCCCCTTCGAACCCTTAGAACCCTTGCTCGACGACATCCTGTAAGCGATATTTAGTGAGTAATCAGTTAAAAATTTATTGTAAATGATAATTAATATTACTTTCATTTAGAAAAACATTACTTGTAATCAGTTTCAAAATTTATCAACATCACGATCTATCGTCGTGAGCTGTTTACGTTTTCGCTTTCGCATTGTAGATGTCTCTACATCTTTAACGTCTCATACTAAGTTATCGAGTCCTGCACCAGGCTCGACGACAAAAGAGTCTGTCAACTCTTGTTCTTCGTAAACTTCTTTAGTGTCTCTACTTTCATGATAATCATCATCTCCAGGAGTATACAAAGCGCTCACGAGGATTCACCTTATATACCACCCACCAAGCGCTAAGCTTCTTACATGCATACGGTAGATAATACACTTGTTCCACTTGATGTGTAAGAACGTATGTATCTAAACCTCGTAAGCGTTCGTTGTGATTCACTTCCACCATGCCAAATCGATTTTCTCAAGTTCCATGATTATTATCAAACTAATCACAATCAAAGAACACCACTCAAAGTTCTTTATTGCGAGCGAAAGTAAATTCCAGAATTTTGTTGATGATTCCATAGTAATCGGTTTCTTTCTCTTCTGAGTCGATTGCCCTCGTCATAACTCCGCAATTTGATGTTGCTGCGAGAGGACGAAGAGTTTTGAATTGAGTTGTACGGAATCGGAAGTCATTTACGTCATATCGATCATAGCTTCTAACTTTCACTAATCCATAAGATAGTTGTCGTAAATCTTGATGGATGTCGGTTTCACTAATACATAAGCTCGAAACTAGGATAACAAATTGGCCCCCCATTAATTCCAGCTCATCGTATTGTTTCTACTTGCTTCCTCATAGGTTGATGCCTATGTTTTCAGTTTTGGTTGTGGAACTCGTTGTACACACAAAACATATTTTTTCGACATTAGCATACATGTATTGATAAATACAATAATCATCATAAATATAAGAGAAACACTTACTCGAAATATTTCTCCATGCCATCGATATTAGCATACATGTAGAGTAAATCAGCAGTCCTTTCTCTTTCAGTAAAATCGTATGTCGTGCTGCTACCAACAGTAGTTCCCCTCGATTCAAAAATATAGAGATCATTAACTGGTGGTTCGTCATATACATTGTATCGCATTGTCGAAGTATTGATATTATTTTCCTCTGCAAAGTAGAAACTAGAAAAAGTAACCTACTTCCTTTAAAGTAAATGCTTCGGCAATTCACCCTTCAATACTTGCTCTGTTGTCAACCATAGTTTTCAGATATCTCAATGCTCTTTCAATATGGTACATCCATCTATATTGCACAGGACCATCTACTTTTGTTTCGAATGGAAGATGGATAAGAAGATGTTACATTGGATTGAAGAAACTAGGAGGAAATATTTTTTCCATCTTACATAAAAGTACAGGTATC
Organism: Neostapfia colusana; assembly: GCA_030760725.1. Taxonomy (NCBI): domain Eukaryota; kingdom Viridiplantae; phylum Streptophyta; class Magnoliopsida; order Poales; family Poaceae; genus Neostapfia; species Neostapfia colusana. The sequence continues at coordinate 3,467,967 of JASWHV010000014.1, read as the reverse complement.
TCCTTCTCTAGCTTCTCCATCATGTATTTTGTTATTTCTTTGGCACATAGCTGCCTATAGAATAGTGAGAGCTCAGCTAACACCTTCCACACCGCATCATCTAGATATCCCCGAAACATAACAGGTAAGAGTCTTTCCATTATTATATGATAGGTATACTCTTCAACCCAGTGAGCTTTCCCGTTTTGACATTCACGACTCGTCTCAGACTAGCAGCATAACCATCTAGAAATTTCAAAGTTTTCAACCATTCCATAACTTGATTCTTTTCATTCGGTCGAAGCACGAAAGAAGCACGTGGCTTACCACCGCTTTCAGAGAGCTCCAGAGTTGGTCGATTACAAATCTCGGCCAAATCCTTTCGAGCCTTTAAGTTGTCTTTCGGTTTGCCTGTGATATATGCACGTGCTTATGATACATTCGACCATGTTACTCTCCTGATGCATTACATCAATATTATGCATCAGTATCAATGACTTCGCATATGATAGCTCCCAAATTCCACATACATGAGTCGAGTTGTGAACATTTCCATAACCTAAAAAGAATCTAGGGCAAGCTTCATCAGAGACTAGTTTGTCCAACACATTGGATACTTCACACCCGCTTAGGCGTTTAGGTGGTTACTTAGTGACAACAGTATCTTTTCTGAAGACATTCCTCTGTTAACTGAATGGGTGGTTTCGAGGAAGCCAACGGCTATGACAATTAAAGTAGCTTATCTTGACACCGTTTGTAAGTCGAAAACACTTTGTGTCAGATGCACATATGGGACACGACAAACGACCGTGTGTGCTCCATCCAGAAAACATGTCGTACGCAGGGAAATCATGGACAGACCATAAATAAGTAGCTCGAAGGTTGAATTTCTGCTTCTTGTAACAGTCATACGCTTCAACTCAAGTCCACAACGTTTTTAATTCTTCAATCAATGGTTTCAACATCACATTGAGACGTGATCCCGGATGATCTGGTCCTGGTATAATGAGGCTAAGAAACATGAACTCGTACTTCATACAAAGAGAAGGTGGTAGGTTGTACGAAATAACAAAGATGCACGAACAGGAGTATGGTGTGGCATTTATACTGAAAGATGAAATTCCATCCGTCGCTAACCTGATGCGATAATTTCTCGCATCACTAGCAAAAGCAGGACCAAAAGAGTCCAAAGACTTTCATGCATCACCGTCCGGCGGATGGGTCAACACATCTTTGTTCTCACGCACACCTTTTTTGTGCCATCCCATGTGTGTGGCAGATCTTTTTAAAAGAAACAACCGCTTCAACCGAGGTGTCACACGCAAGTAACGCAATTGCTTATGTGTAACTTTTGTCATTACTTTATCACCATCGTCATTGACAACTTTGACAAACCTCAATTTCCCACACTTTAAACAATTCTTCTCTTTGTCGTGCTCTTTCTACAATAGCATGCAGTTATCTGGACACACGTCAATTTTATCATATTTCATACCGAGACCAGATGGCAATTTCTTGGAGTGATACATATCTTTGGGCAATTTACGAGGTTATTGAAGAGCATCGCTGATAAGTTTCATCATATCATTGTAGCAATTATTAGAGAAGAAATACTTAGATTTGATTGCTATAAATCTGGTCATGAAACTAAGAAGGCTCATTTCAGTATGATCGTGCAACGCCTCTTCTGAAGCTTTCAAGAGATTAAAGAATGCGTCTGCCTCAGTTGTAGGCGGTTCCTCTGTTTGTATATCTTCTAACATCTCATCAATCTTATCAACACCCGGACAATCATCATCATCATCATCATCATCATCTTCTTCTTCCACAACATGTACGGCTCGAGGAGTAGACTCGCCGTGGAAACTCCACACCTCATAATATGGCATGTAACCGTTTCTACACAAGTGTAATGACAATGTCGTTTTGTTCAGAAACTTAGTATTCTGTCATTTCGCACATGGACAACGAACTTTATCGATCGTAGACAACAAAAACCCTCGATCAATAAAGTCGTCTGTCCCAGTATACCACTCATCTGAGTGACCAGTTGCCTTGTTTCAACCGGTATACATCTAACTACGGTCTTCACTCATGTTTGACTCTGCAGTTTTAAGTCAAAGAAAATTATAGTTATTTTTTAATTTATTTATGTCACGGCCCTACATCTATTGGAAAGGATGGGTCCAATACCCACCCAATAGTGACTGAGATGAACGTGCTTATGACAAGACACGAGGTCTAGATTCAGACGAAATTTCGGCAGCATAACCCCGTTGTTCTCCAACTGCACGTCTGAAAATGGAGCAGCAGAGAATATTAGGGTTACGCTGTCGAAACTACGTTCAAATCTAGACCCCGCGTCTCATCATAAGTAAGCCCTCTCGGTCACTCCCAGGCTGTTCAAAAAGCGACAATTCCGAACCTACACGCTTCACATGCGTAACACATGTGAGACGGACCGGTTCAAAATGGGTGACGCATATTATAAAGGTTTATGTCAATCTTTCATTTTTGAGTCATTTAAAAGAGAGAGAGGAAGGAACAATAGAGAGAAGTAAAGAACAAGATAGAGAATGAAAGAAGTGGGTCAGCCGTCCTAAGTTATGCCCCAAGAGGCGGCACGGCGGCGCAACGGTGGTGGCGCGGCGGCAGGGCGGGACGTGGCGGCGGGGAGGCATGGCGGCAGGGCGAGGCAGCCTAGGTTGTTCACCCCGTGCTTGTGTAGACGTATACGTTACCGCTAAATAGGTCGTGTCAGACCCTAAGCCCATTTATATATATATAGTACTTTTAAACACTCAAATAATCGAAAAAATAATCAATTAAACTATTAACTCATATGCATTAATCATCTAATCAATTAATAACTCATCTAAACAAGCATAATTACCATAGTTAATGAGCTTATCAATTCTAAGCAATTAAAAAAATTACATCTAGCTAGCAATTCAAATAAACCTGGGCAATAATTAAACCTAAGCATATCAATTCATCTAAATCTAAACAATTAGCCACTAAACAATCAAAACCAAATAAGCATAATCTAAACAATTAGTCACTAAACAATTGGTAATTAAAAAACCGAGCTTTTTAGGTGGGGAGGGAGGCGGGGGACTTACCTCACGGTGGAGACGGCGCGGCGAGCGGCACACGGCGAGGCAGACGGCGCACGGCGTGGAGGCGCGCAGCGTGACGGGCGCAGGGCCGCGCGGTGCGGCGACGTGGCAGCGCGGTGGGGCTAGGCAGCGCGTGGGGCGGCGCTGCGGGGCGGTGGCGGCCGGATGCACTGCGGTGAGGCTGCGGCGGCCGGGGCAGGGAAGGCCGTGGCGGGGTGGTGGCAGCCAGGGATGCATCCGGTACGGCGGCGGCCGGGGTGCAGGGCGGGCGGTGGCGGCCGGGGCGGGGAAGGTCGGGGGTGGCGGCGGTTGTGTGGAGGGCGGGGCGGCGGTGGCGGGCGGCTGGGTGCCGGCGGGGGCTAGGAAAGGCCGGGGCGGTGGCGGCGCTTCGGGCGGGGGCTGCGGCGGCGCTTCGGGCGGCGCGGGCTCCACGCCCGTGCTGACCCGGGCCCGCGGGTATATAAGACTTATTTACGACGGCCCATGGTGTGGTCGTCGTAAATAAGCTTAATTACGACAACCTCTGTGAGATACGACAGCCAGCCGCACGGGCTGTCATAAATAAGTTATATATACGACAGCCTAGGGTTGGATGTCGTATATAAGCTCTATTTACGACAGCCAGTTAATAAACGACGGTTGTACCGTCGTATATAACCTTATATACGACGTCCTGCTCGGACCGTCGTATATAAGTTATATACGACGGCTAGTCGTCGTATGTTAATCCGGTTGTCGTATGTTGACCTCTTTCCTATAGTGAAAGTGTAACACGACACCGTGTAAGAGAAGCGAGGACATATAATCAAGAGTAAAATAGATAGATGGCCATGTGCTTGTTTATCTGTCTCAATTTGATCATCATGCTGAAGAAAATGGAAATTGTGGCCACTAATCTTGATCGACCGTGTCATAATCCTGCGTACTCCCTCTGTTCTGAAATAAATGATATTTAAGATACAAAATCTAGTTTAATTTGAACTAAATTAATTGTTCTAAACATTATTTATTTTAAAATAGAGGGAGTATTTAATAAGTGACGTGGCATGCATATCATACATATAGCGCCTAACATCATTTACTCCAACATGGCATGAATGCATGCTCGTTCTGCATTTATCTCTTCCTCTGATTTGCTACTATCTATAATCATCTCAGTACAAATAAGGCAAGTAATTAATGATCGAATCCGTTGTGATACGATCTACAAGCGAGCAGCATGGTTGAGCGTGTGCAACGGCGGCCATCAACCAAGTACGGTGACCGGATTAGACCTGTCTTGACATGCAACTAACTCGTTTGGGCAAGCAACGGCTGTCATCTATGCAGTTTACTATGTACTTTCTCTGTTTCATTTTAATTAACACAGTGAGAACTAAAACTAGTTCTCCCGACGTCAACTAAAAAGGAACAGAGGGAGTACTCTATAATCAAATGTACTTTCCCTACTTTCCATTCCTTTAATACAGTAGTTAGGGGAATGACTGGTGTTGAAATGCTGGATTGGACTCCCGCTTCACGTGGACCTAAAAGGGTTCGTTCTGCGTGATCTTGGCCCAATTTTGTTGGGATGATAGAGCTGTACGATTCTAGTACAATCCAGCCCAGACTGGGCTAGGAATTTTTTTAATTTAGCATGATTTTTTAATAATTTTATATTAATAGACTGCGATTTTTTTTGCCGAACTAGCCACCTAATCGTCCATGTCGTGAACGATTTGTCCACGTGGAGAAGTCCACTTTTGACTAGAAATCGTCCATCTTGTGGACGACATGGTGACGTGGCATGTCAGGTCGCCCAGTCGTCTGCAACTCTACTATGTTCAGTTTTAGACAGTAATTTAAAAATATTTAGACATATATTTAGAAAGTTTTGTTATAAAGGAAAATGTAGCACACAATGTTTACTATATTTACTTGTATATCAGCACTTTCCAAATATGTTTCTAAATATTTTTAAATCACTGTCGAAAACTGAACGCAATAGACAATTGGATTGTATTCAGTCGTCTGACTTCATTATATTCAGTTTTCGACAGTGATTTAAAAATATTTATAGACATATTTGGAAAGTGTAGATATAAAAGTAAATATAGTAAATATTGTGTACTACACTTTTCTCTATAACAAAACTTTATAAGTATATGTCTAAATACTTTTAAATCACTGTCCAATACTGAATACAGTAGAGTTGAAGACGACTGAAATCCAGTCGTTCCGACGTGGCAATGCCATGTCACCATGTCGTCTATAAGGTGGACGATTTCTAGTCAAAAGTGGACAAATCGTCCACAACATGACGATTTCTTATCTACGTCGACCAGTCGTCCACGAGGTGGACGATTTCTCGTCCACGACGTGGACGATTAGGTGGTTAGTTCGGCAAAAAAAATTCGCAGACTAATAATATAAAATTATTAAAAAATCATGCTAAATTTTTTAAAAAAAAATTCTAGGCTAGTGATGGCTCAATTGACGAAAACTTTAAATCTACTGGCCCGTGCAGCCGATAAAATATGCACAATGCAAATAGTATCTCTTCCAAGTTCGAGGTCTAGGGATTTCGCCAAATGCAACAACCACCGCCTACAGCATCACGATTCACGAGCTGTTACAAAAACTAAATGAGCTGAAAATTTACATGGAACACTAGTCTTTAATTTTGATTCTGCTTTAGGCTTGCCCCCTCCTAATATACAGCCTTACGTCTTAATAAGTAATTAAGATCCCAGTTACTGAGACTCCAATTGAAGAGTCTTTTGCAAGACACATTTCCAAACATATATGCAAAATATAAATTAAATCTGTTAATACATCTTTTGTACACTAAACATGCACATAAGTTGACTAATTGTCGGAAAACAAATTTGAACTTTGACTTTTCCGAACCTAATTGGATAATATTCTATAGAATTGACGATTTACTTCATACGGTTCACATAAATGAACGTTTCCAAGCTTCCACTGACATCATCAAATGGCAAAAATCTATTTAGTCTGTGAAATTTCTAGCACATAGAAAATTGCCCAGCTATAGGTCTCTCTTTTAAGTTTGAAGCTGGTGATTTTCCAAATTCCAACAATAACAAGGCTCACAACTGAAGCCTTCTCCAGCTTCTAGCCTCTTAAGCCACGAGCACAATATACACCAATTTACAGGCCAAACATATCAAGTGCTACACCACTTGAACTCCCAAAGCTAGTAATTCCTCATTTACAAGGAAGAATATAACAGAGGGAGAATCAGAAAACAAGGATCACTGGATTTATACTTATATTTACTGCTACGAAAAACTTGCTCCAGTGACCAGGAGCCACTGTCAGCATAGGCTCAGAAGCAACATACACCTTCCCTCCCGGTTCCAAATAAACAACTCAAATTCCTTTATTCCCTCTAGACTTCTTGTTATGGTGTTGACGGCGTTGGAGACGATGGTGGCTTGAGATCTGGGTACTGCACGTAGATGAAGAATGATGAGAATGGTCGGCGCGCCAAGTGCAAATGACAATGGAGTTTCAGATGTATACTTACATTTGGGTAAGGTGACAGAGGCCTGGGGCTTGGTGGAGGCGATTCCGTTCTGGCTTCTGCTACAGGCGCAGAGTTCACTGCTGCTGGCGATTCAGTTGCAGTGCTCTCCACCTTTGCCTCAACTTTAGCCTCTGCGGACGGGGGTGAAGGTGGGGTGGGCGGTTTGAGATCCGAGTACTGCACAATATTTGTCAGGTGCAAAGTGATGAGCATGCCATGAGTTTTCAGACTCACTTCTGCGAATGGAAATCAAGTATCAGCTCTACACTGACATTTGTATATGGTGACTGAGGTGTAGGCGTTGCAGGTGATTCGGTGGTGGCATCTGCTGCTGGTGCATCAGTTGCAGCTGCAAGCGCTGGTTGGCTCTTGGCATCACCAGATGAAGGCAGTAAAGCCTGCCCAATTTCCTGTGGATGACAAGGAGGCATTTTGCTTAGCAACAGAAGTCGACTATGATGTTTACAACAGAATTTTCTATTAAAAACAACATAAATTGGTGCAAGATATGAATAAAGGCATTTCAAAAACATGAATTTTGCAGGAATTTCATGAGCAAGAAATTCAATTCCCGCAGGAATTTCACGAAAATGTTATAGGAAGATGGAAGTAGCACTAAAAGGCCAGTTTCTTTTTTTTCTCTCTTGGAGTGCTGAGAAGTACAAACAGTGGATATAACTGAAGCTGTTGCAAAGAGGAGGGTGTAGCATTATCTGGCAATTGTAACTGTTGAATACCACCAAATTCTTCAACTTTAATTACGCCACATGTATCTAGCTTCACTAAGCCAGTAGGTAAACATCATGTTTGCTCAGGCTATATTTATTGTCCAACACTAGAATGTGCATAAAGGATAGAGTATCTGAGTGCTTCTTTTCATCCTTCTTTCAACGCAGCCAGTGAGATAAATGTTTCTAGTCATACAAAAATTCCTAATCAAATTGACAAAGATCATCCATAATCGAAGAAATTTCCAGAATGATGGCAGCTAAAACTGCCTATGAAGACACTTACATGTGCAAGGTCAATAAGGAAAAAAAGGGTATGCTTCAAAAGAGTACAGGACCTAGAACCTAATATCCATTCAAAAAGAGTTAAACGGATAAAAATTGGCAACCCAACTTTGCTTTGTTTTCGGTATGTTGCAAAAGAGAATAGGACTTTAGACTTTAGTTGGAACTTTGTACACCTCATCCTGATGTTTTGCCTAACAAACACCCAATTGGCCTACTCGTTCATGCAGGATCATTTTCGCATAAAACGAATGTGCATCTATGTAAGCAATGTAACATTTTACATTAAAAGTTCAAAAATATGTCTAGCTACCTTTATTTCATCAACAAGCTCCTGTGGAGCAACCTTATTGTTCAAGAATTCTTCAATCTGTTTAAGGGTTTTCTTTCGATCCTGTGGGCAGTACAAACAGGCATTAGAGTTTGTAGTAGAATAAAATGTGTCCTATTAATATAAGGAATAAAGTTGTGGCAGACAGCTATGAAGCCCCTTAAAAGAAGTCAGAAATGAAATATGCACCTCTGCATATAAGAGCTTGGTTATCACTAGCTGAACAACAGCCGCTGACCCCAAAAACTGTAGCAGAGTCTCAATCTGTAAGGTAGATTGTACAAGATATGTAAGAAAACAAAATCAAGACCAGAAGAAAAAAAACTTAAGTGTTATTACCTCTGTGTAGGCAAGCACTCCCAAACCAGTAGCTGCAGCAAGACCAATTGTCACGGGTAAGCCATCTGCACCATCCTGCAAGTATTCAGCAGATCCAGCATTCGACAGTCAGAATACAATCAAGGAAAGCAATGCACTAAAACCTAATAATTAATGAAACATAGATCTCAAATAGAGTCAAGTAGAACAAAGTATAAGGTGATAACTCACCCCAAATAGCTCGCCAAAGTCAAATCCCTTTGCAGGAGTTTTCCAGGGAAGCTTACTGCTCTGCAGTGCAACACTAGCAAATGGTCAAACTTTGTTGAGTCAATATAGAAGTTATTTAGGAGAAAACATAAGCAATGTAAAGTGTAAATACCACCCATCCTCTACTTCCTTCTGCACCATCCTTTACCGCAAAAGCAGCTTTGTAACCATTGGCTGTGATGAGCTCAGCAACCAGTTCGGAGTTCCCATCAAATCTGGTTTCCACAGCATATTAATGTTAATGATTGGAAGGGAGGAAAACTGGATCATGTGCAATCAATGAAAGAAGAACAAACCAATCGTCTTTTTTCTGTGAAACCTTATTATTCTTCATTAAAACCAAAATGCGATTAATTCTCAACATTATACTTCACTGGTCTTTGCAACGGAAGAATATGGGACTTACTCTGTAGATACCGTTCACACCCATTATTCATCCAATATAGTACTACCCATTATTCATCTAATATAGTACTACAATTGGATACCTATTTGCACTCCCAATTTATCATGTTCAGATTCCATCTACAATTGTATCAGTATCCAGTAGGGCTGTAGGCCAAGTATTTTTCTTCGGTTTTTCAAAATAAATCATATTTTCTCCATTTACTATTTTCCAGTTGACTTAATTGCTGAGGACTTGATACTACAACATTATATTATATCCACTTAACTAATCTTTTCGATAAAAATGCAGCAAGGTTAGTTCTTTAAATTGCGATATGGACTCCTATAATGCACCGATTGGAAGTAGCCATACAGGCGAACCAACCACGTTGAGTCATAAACCGTGATTTGAGGTCCTTACTTGTCAAGGATAATGAGCTTGGTGTTCTCCGGATCCTTGAACCTAAGCGCCAGCTTCTTCAAGAAGCCGTTCTTGTCTTCGCCGTTGTACGGCACGGACACCGCCTTCTTCTTGGCCTCCCGGAGGTCCGGCGCGCCGGCCTGCCGGGCGTCCTTGAGCGGCCTGATGTCGATCAGCTGCGCTTCCGGCTCCTCGAGCAGCCGCTGGTACGCCGTCCTCGCGGACACGACGGCATAGGGCTTGCCGCCGCCCCCGAGCACCCGCGAGAGGACCACCGGCAGCGCGACCGCGATGACGCTGGCAGCGACCACGGCCGGGTTCTGGGTGACGAAGTCGAGGAGCCCATCGAGGCCAAGGTCCGGGACGGGGAACCCGTCCCCGCCGCCGCCGCCGGAGGCGGAGTCGGACGACAGGCGCAGCGCCTCCTCGTAGGAGGGCAAGGCGAGCGCCGCGCCGGCGGTGACGGCGCCGTGCGCGAGGCTGAGCGCGGTAGACAGGCGGGCGAACCCGGCACGGAGGCCGCCGCTCCTCGGCGGCGGCGGCGGCGGCCTCCGCCTTTGGGTGCGTGCGGGAGGAGTTAATGCTGATGGCGCGGCGGAGGAGAGGATGACGGCCATGGCATAACGATGGCGTCGGCCTCCGGAGTTTCCCGAGGCGGGGGTCACTCAGTCCAGTCCAGGCGAGCTCGGCAGTGGCGCGGGAGCGCCGCACCACGGGAGAGATGAGGAGGCGGTGAGCTGGGAGGCGGCGACCAGTGGGACGGCGCCACGTGGATAAAGGGATCAGAGCCGGACAGCCGGTGGCCGTGCTAGCGAGAGGCCTGCGTCTATTCGTGGCGGGGACGAGCTCTCGAATCTCTCTGATCGCCATCGGTCCCTTTTTGTAGGAGTGGAGAACGGTGCAGTACAGTGGGGGTGGGCAGTACAGCGGCGTGCCAAAGCACAGTACGTCGCCTCCGGCAGTGGTGCTCGCCGGCGGTAGGGCTGTTAAAAGAAGATGAACCTCGCGAGATACCAGAGTTTAACTAGTTAAAAGTTTAATTTGATCTTTACTTAAAAAATAAATGAGTCAAATTTGAGATTAATGTGATGCTCATAAGTCTGACGAACTCAAACTCTAATACTCATTTAGATAATTAGTTTCTGTATTTCAGGTCATTAACTCTAAAAACTAATTATGTAATTATTTGTTTAATTTGCATGCCTCAAATCGACACTGTGCTCACGCTCATGTCCACCATGTTCTAGTTTCAGGTTCGTGCTCTCATCTCGGAGCGGGGGGTGTCCGATCCCAATTCGTATGAATCAATCTAAACTATGTGCTGCTGGCCATATCATAACTTAGTCATAACATACTCATAGAGAATATATATATATATATATATATATATATATATATATATATATAATACTCTATCATACTCCACATAACCTACATTTGCTCCACAAAACCTGCATTTACTCCACAAAACCTACATTCTACCTATATAGTCACTCCATCCAACAATACAAATATTTTTTGGTTTGATCAAGATCAAAACATTTTAAACTTTGACTAATAGCATATCTAAAAATACATTGTTTCATATAGAGAGAGTTTTTATTATGATAGTTAGTTTTATGAGAATTCTAATTATATCTACTTAAATAGCATTATAAAGAATTTAAATTTAAAACTATTTAACTTGACTAAATCTAAAAATATTTATATTATTGGATAAAAAGGTAATGACATAGAGATGGCAGCACTAGTAGCCAAAGTTAGGCTCTCCATCCATCCCGGCTTTGCATGCCGTACACAGAGTACAATGACCACGTGTTCGGGCCACCTGTCTCCATCGCCTCGAAGCGCTCGTATTTTACTCGCCGAAACGGCCATGACGAAAAGAAAGCCACGCGGCCTCTTCACCTGGCACTGCATGCACCTCGCCACGTAGCCTCCATGGCCACCCCCTGCAGCCTCAGCCTACGACGAGGGCCATCTCACCTTCAATACTCGCCGCCTCCGCCTCCTACCATCTCATCTCCACCGACTCCACGGCACCTACTCTGCTCGGCGTCGGCCAAGGGAGCAAGCGAGCTAGCTCAGAGGCTCAAAGCAGCAGAACGGAGCCATGGTGAAGCTGGCGACGGCGCGCGAGTGCCGCGCGTACAGCCTCGGCGGGGGCACGTCGGCGCGCAACCGGTGGGAGTATATCAACGCTGGGGTGTACATCTTCGCGGCCGTCCTCCTCGCCTGCGGGTTCGTCGGGCAGCTCCTGCCGTTGGCCGGGTCCAGCAGGCCCGGCCTCGCGGTGGCCGCGGTTGGGCTCGTCTGCGTGCTGGCCGTCAACTTGCACGATCTCCTGGCCCACGTCGCCGGCGTGGACTATCGGCTCGGGATGGCCGGGCTCGACTACCAGTTCGCGCTCGTAGAGCTCGCGGTTCCCACCGTGCAGATCGTCGGCACCGTGCTCACGCTCATCGCCGTCATCTTCTTCGAGATCCAGGTTCGTGCTCTTCTCTGGGAACAGAGAGTGTCCAGCCGCGATTCGTATGAATGAATCTAGATTACGTGATGCTGGCCATATCATAACTTATTAACTGCTTGTTGATGTTGTTCGAACGGAAAAGTCAGTTCAGGCGTATTGGTGTCATCAAATCAGAGCATCCCCAAACAAATATGATTGATAAGATTTTCAGTAAATTATGCTCTTATTCTTATTATGTACCGTTCCCAGACATGTCCGTGTTACATTTTTTAGTAAATTATGCTCTTATCAGTTAGACTCAGGAGAAGCATCGTGAAGGAATGGAGCTAGTTTACAATCCTATCCTATTTCCAGACCTGACTCTGACTCGCTCCTAATATTGTTTGGTCTGAGGAATTAATAGAATCAGAGTCCATATCCTTTCCTCATCTTTTAGCAGGATATAGTAGATTTTCAGTGCAAATATGAGAAATCTTGAAAATTCTGGACTGAACTTGTAATGCGCTATTCCACCAAATGTGCTGGTTCCACGAACTTTACAGTTATCAAAATAAAGGTTTGGCATGCTAAGTTGAAGGCTTTGTTAGACGTTCCTGTTCACTCAAAACTGATTTTCCTTGTTATACAGAAGGACAGAGGGTACCGGCACGGGCTAGCGAAGCACGGCCTGAACCTGCTCATAGCCGGGCCGGCGTTGTGGTGCCTGGGCTCCATTCACAACATCTGTCAGGTCTACGAGCGCGCCAGCGGGCACGTCCAGCTCCTGCAGAAGAGCGTCCAGATCCCGTTCCTTCTGGGGAGCACGCTCTTCCTCATCGGCGGCATCATCAACCGGCACCGTTCCTCCTTCAGGTTACTGGTAATGTTTCGTTCGGTGAACATCCGCTTTCGATCACTCCCACTCGTGGAACTGGAGTGTCAGGTGTAGTTGGCAACAGCGCAGCCAGCGTTGGACCTGACCTGAGATATGAAGCTCGATCTGCTCTGGGCGTGTGGATGCAGGGGACGACATGGGCGTGGTTCGGCCTCGTCGGCAGCCTCCTCTTCCTCGCCGGCGGCTTGCTGAACCTCCACAAGGTGTTCAAGACGCAGCAGATGGGCGGGCGGGGCCTGGAGAAGCTGCGCGGCGGCGCGCAGGAGCGGCTGTCCATGGAGAGGGAGGGCAAGGTGCCCCTCATCCTGGAGCACGGCGGCCGGAGGGGGGACCCGGCCATGCCGCCGCCGGGGTCCTACAAGGACGCGCTCGTCAGCAGCGCCAGCTAGCGGTAGCGACGGCGAATTGGCACTGCGTGACCGGAACGAACGGAACTGAGAATAAAGAGAGGAGGTTGCCGGTTGCTGCTGCTGCTCTGTAATTTCGCGCTGCTTCTGATGTAGATCGTGTGAACTTACTAGCCTGGATCTTCTTTTTTCCTTTTCCATCCCCGATTGTGTGATGACCACGTGTGGTCAAATAAAATTGCTGCGGCCCTGCAAATGTATGCCAACCAAAACCAGCGCGTAGATGTCACGTGTATCAGTGCAGGTACCCAAGTGTATGTGATCAAGTTCGAGTAGCTAGTTCTGCACTTCTGCTTCAACTGACGTGAGAACTTGAGTGCTTCAGCTACTGACCTTTCGTGGCTCCATACCATCCTATTTGTGTTTCTGTTTCTGCCAATTTAGACAATGCAACTGAACTAAAAAGACTCCGAATTTTGTTAGGGTAAACAAGTTTTTCTTGAGATGTTTGGTGCGTAGGTCAGAGTTCTGGACAAGAAATCTAGTTCATTCTGAACTAAATTAGTTGTTTGAAACGTCATTTAATTCAGAACTGAGGGTGGATCTACGACTATCCATATGACTTAAGGGGTTAAGGGGGTATGTAGTAAGGCAAAAGTTTTCCAGTACAGGATACGAATCCGTAGATAGATCTAGTGAATACACTTTTTGTTTGGAACCAAATGATTTACTACTAACTTAAACAACGGCCGGAACTTGGCTTCATTTTTTGGCAATCTTTAATACCTGTGTCCTTTGAGGTGCCTATAAAACGGGAGAACGACGACGCCGTGCTCCGAGCCGAAACCATCCCAACCGAACCAGCTTTCCCCTCCCTCTTTCTCAAGAGCTGCAGCGCCAGTCGGCTTGCCACCGGCAATGGAGACGGGGAGCGCCGGCAAAGTCGCCACCGCGTTGGTGGCCCTGTGCTGCGTGACCCGGCGCCGGCGTGCAGACCCACAGCCCCGGCCACGACCGCGTCACGCTGCGCCGCGGCACTAACTTGTTCATCTGCGGCTTTCCCGGCCACTGCACCGGCGGCATGAGGATCGCGGTCACTGCCCGCTGATGATCAGGCCGGCGTCGTCCCGATGCCTCTGTGATTCGTATTGCCTCCGCTTTAGAGAATGTACCGGGCCAAAGAAAATCCTTGCAATTTGTACGGCACGTGTCATCTTTCAAGAAGAAAATGCAGTGAATAAACCTTTGAAAATAAAATATACTCTCCGAAACGGAGGGAATATCCTTGAATAAAAATGTTCACGTCTCGTATTATAGGTACTCCCTCCGTTCTGTAATATTTGACGTTGGAAAACTAAGTTTAGTTATCCCAGCGTCAAATAAAACAGAACAGAGAAAGTATTATGAGAAAAGAATCTAGCTATGTAACGGCGTTATAATAAATCCTTTCCTTTGCAACGCATTATAGGTTTCTGACACGTGTCCTTACACGAATCTTAAAAGATATGACTGCATGTTATGCACGGGCTCTTCTGGATTGGATCAGATTTGACTACAATATAGTTATACGAAACAAGTGCTTGATGAGGATCCAGTGGTCTAGCATAGTTCTTTGTACGATTACACCAAAAAATCCTATTGCATTCTCTAGTCGCGGCCTTCTTTTAGATAACCCAACCAACCATATATATGGATCTGCATATCCTACCTAGACTAGAATATTTTAATTATGTCAATAAGATTTAATATCTGGCTGCAGCAGTTTCATTTACGGCCAGCATATCAATAAAGACAAGTTATAAATGGATACACACAAGGACATATCCAACATGCAAGAATCCAAGAACAAGAGATATGCAAGAGCATTGATAACAAGGACTGGTCTTGCTTCGAGGTGCCTATAAAATGGGAGCGCGACGCTATGCTCCAATCAGAAACCATCCCAACCTCATCAGCTTAATTTCCCCGCTCTCTGTCTCAAGAGCGGCACAGCGACAGTCAGCTTGCCACCGGCAATGGCGACGGGGAGCGCCGGCAACGTCGCCACCGCGCTGCTGGTGGCCCTGTGCTGCGTGATGTTCGTCGCGCAAGCTAAGGAGCACCACGTCCCTTGGACCTTCCACGTCGACGACTGGAGAAAGCTTAGCTCCTTCGCCGCCGGCGACGTCCTCGGTAACAGGCTTGAGTTGCTACCTAGCTAGCTAGCTGAAGTAACTGCGGGGGACGAATGACTAGTGGTATACATATATGTTGATCATCGTTGTGATCATATCAATGCAGTGTTCGATTATGGCCCCGGCATGCACAACGTGGTGGAGGTGGACGAGGCGGGGTACAATTCGTGCACGCCGGGCGCCGGCGCACGGACCCATACCTCCGGCGAGGACCGCATCACGCTGCACCGCGGCGCTAACTACTTCATCTGCAGCTATCGCGGTCACTGCAAGGACAAAGGCATGAAGATGAAGGTCACCGCCAAATGACGGTCGTCTTACGTTGCTATGCCTCTGTCGTCAGTTGCATTGGCTAGCTCAGGTCTAGAGAATGTGTCGGGCCAAAGAAAAGCCTTGTAATTTGGACGACATATGTGTCATCTTTCATGGGAAAAATACAGTGAATAAACCTTCAGAAATAAAATACATTTTCAAGAAAAATGTTAGGCGTCTCGTATCGTAGGTATATATAATGCATATGACTGCATGTTACGCCCGGTTCATCAGTGCATTGTTGACAAGGATAATAACACAAATGTAGCTAGAGTTGTACACTACGTAGTAACTAATCAAACGCTACATACGACAAACGGCAAGCACATCCGTTGGCACCAGCACTTTCTACTATTTCCGAACAGGCCCAGTTGGTAGAAACGTCATTTTCACCAGAACTGTCGACTAATACAGGTGGGCATTCCTTTAATTTCGTTAGATTAATACGGTTAAAATGAATTTTGATTATTAAATAATAATAATAAATATACCAAACCAGAACCGCATTGTTCAATTATTGCCTAATTTGGTTTAACTATGTGGTTAACCGTATATTAATATATAATCAAATTTATTAGCTAAAAGTAACAATAAACACACAAAAAATATCAATAAATATACGAAAAATCAATAAACGTATGAAAAATAAAATGTATGGCAATATAATTGGTGGAGATTGTTAAGATTGGACCGAGCCACGAGAAACTTTTGATCAGGGTGGGGATCAGTAATGTTGGGGTTTATATATTTATACGTTGTGGGGAATGTGGGCCAAAATTTTGGTTAAATTAGTGTTTCAGCTAATACCATGCGAAAAACAAATAAAATTTGGTTAACAACATTATACATATCTGATAACCAAATGTTACCTCACATTTTGATCAAACATATCGGTTCAATTAGTTTCAGTTTTTTGTTTTATCGCGCCCACTCCTATAGACTAATGTTTAGGTGGTTTTCAATCACTTGGATCCAAGCTCTTTACCGGAAGCTAGTGCTTTGATATAACAAGTAGTGCTGGAAATTGGGCCGTGCCGGGCCGACCCGGCTTGACCCGATACTGCTTCGGGCCGTTCTGGCCTGCGGCCCAAAAGAACGACAGGACTATTCATGCCAGGCGGGGTGGCCCAAAGTGCAAGAATCCCGGCCCAGGCACGTCCCGTGGCATGCCGGGCCAGCTTCAGGCCGTGCCAGGCCCGAGCCCGACCTAAAAATGGTGCTGAGACAGAAAAAAATATAATATATATATATAATATAGGAAAATATATAAAAATCACAATATATAAAGTGGAACAAAAAAAACTGTGTGGATAAAGAGCTTACAAGATTTATTGAGAAGTTCATGCACACGCACAAAAATACAAATACAAACCAATTTTTTTGGGCTTTTTAGGGCCAGATTCGAACCGATGGGCTTTTTTGGGCCGTTTTAAAAAATTCCGGTCGATCCGGGCCGGGGCTGGCCCAAGCACGGCTCTGAAACTTCGTGTCGTGCCACCCGTTGTGCCCGATTCTCAGGCCCGGCACGACCTGAAGTTTCGTGCCGCGTGCCAGACCGGGCCAAGGGCCATGCCTAGCAGGCGTGCTTTGGCCCGCTCGAAAAAGGCCTGGCCCAATTCCCAGCACTAATAACAAGGAGCTGACCGGCGAACTTGCGTCACCCGAGGCAACGAGCTACTATGGATATGAGCACCGCCCGTACTCTCCTTTGTTACAGTATATTTGAAAGACTGGATATTTGTATTATTTATTGACATATATATCAAAAAATATATTTGGTGAGCTAGATACACTATCATATATATTGAAAGTATAGTTAATAGATTAAATACAGTATCATATACTGTCATATGTATTAGTCTCTTATACTCTATATATATTAAGAGAGATGTATAATACAATACATTCCATGTATCCATCACACATCCAATTCTATCAGGCTTCCTATAAACAAGCAACTGCAGGCCAACACCGTCAGCTGGGGGGAAGAGCCGCTCTAGACATGAGCACCACCGTACGGGCGATCTGCTTGCTACACGTGTCGGTGAGGACAATGTCTTCGATACGTAGCACACAGGCGGCAGCAATACCTGGATGGACGCTGGGTCGATGGGGCGCGCGTTAGGCTTTGGTCGGACTCTTCTGGGATGGATCGGATTTGACTCAAATAGTTTTACGAAAGAGCTATTGTGATTATTTTTTATTGAAAGTCTAATTCTGATTTTATTATTTTGTGATTTTATTCTTTTTTTAAAACGAAGCTAAAATATAGTCATAGATTAATTTATGTTTATGTAAAATAGTAGTAAAATCACAAGCATGGATCAAATTAGGGTAAAATCACAAGTTTTGTATTTTTTCATTATATTTAACACCATTAACATTTCATAACAGAGTAGGGGTACACTTTAGCTTCGTTTAAAAAAACAGGGGTGAAATCACAAAACTCAATTTTGAAAGGTAAAATTATAATTAGACTTTCAATAAGGGTATAAACATAATAAACCCTTTTACAAAATATGTGTTCTTTTTCATTATATAGTCGCTGCCTTCTTTTAGATAGCCCAACCAACCGTATTATAGCACTGCCTCTGCGTATCCTACCTAGACCAAAATATTTTGAGTATATCAACAAGATTTAATATGTGGCTGCACAGTTCCATTTACGGCCAACATATCAACAAGGCCATATCCAACATGCACGAATCCAATAACAAGAGATGCGAGAGCATTGATAACAAGGACTAGTGAACCGAAAATCAAGGTTCCAATAAAAAGGGGGGACGAAGCTGTGTGCTCCAAGCCGAAACTATGCCAACCTAATCAGCTTTCCTCTCTCTCTCTCTCTCTCTCTCTCTCTCTCTCTCTCTCGAGCTGCAGGGACAGTCAGCTTGCGACCGGCAATGGCAATGGGGAGCGCCGGTAAGGTCGCCATCGTGCTGGTGGCCCTGTGCTGCGTGATGTTCGTTGCGCAAGCTAAGGAGCACCGCGTCGCTTGGACCTTCCTTGCCAATGGCTGGATTAAGTCCTTCCGCACCGGCGATGTCCTCGGTAACTTACTTGAGTTGCTAGCTAGCTACCTACCTGAAGTAACCGTGGTGGGAAGAATGATTCGTGGTGCGCCCATATACATCTGATGACCATCGTTGCGGTTATATGAATGCAGTGTTCCTATACGTCCCCGGCAAGGCCAACTTGGTGGAGGTGGACGAGGCCGGGTACAATTCGTGCACGCCCGGCGCCGGCGCACGGACCCACACCTCCGGCGAGGACCGCATCACGCTGCGCCGCGGCAGTAACTACTTCATCTGCACCTTCCCCGGCCACTGCAACGACAGAGGCATGAAGATGAAGGTCACCGCCTACTGACGATCGTCTTGCGTTGTTGCTACGCCTCTGTGCTTTGCATTGCCTGCCTCCGGTTTAGAGAATGTGCTGGGGCAAAGAAAAGCCACCTTGTAAGTTGGACGACATATGTGTCGTCTCTCATGGGAGAAAAAGCAGTGAATAAACCTGAAAATAAAATAAAATATACAATATCTTTCAAGAAAAATAATAAACCCAACCAACAAGAATCTTTGACGAGCCTCGGTTTGATCGTAGTCTCGAGGTTAATCTTCCCGCATGGTGATCTTTATGACTCAAACAAGTGCTCTGACACTAAAACTGAAGCTGGAACAATAATACAGACACTACTGGACAGAGCTGAAAACTACAGTCGTCTACAACAAGCACACTCTTTCTAAAGCGCAGAGCAATATATCCATCCAACTGGGAACCCGGTCGTAGCTAGGTGCAGGACCCTGACGCGAGGCTGGTGGCGAGCTCGGCGCACGGCGACGGCCGCACGCCGAGCGCGGCGCCGCGCACGTCCCTGCAGCTCCACGGCGCCGCCGCGTCGCCCCTCCACCCGTAGAGCTTGACGTTGGAGAGGCAGATCCGCGTGAACGGCGCGCTCCGGATGCCCTCCAGCGACCCGGGCTGCCGCACGTCCACGCCCCACACGTTCCGGATGCGCACGCCGTCCACCACCGGCACGGCGAGCCGGCTGAACCGCGCGTCGGGGTGGTCGCCGGCGTCGCCGGCGATGCGGATGCCGCTGCGCACGTTGCTCATGCGCACGCCGTCCACGGTGACGTTGCGGATGTACCCGCCCCGCCCCACGTTGGTCTTGATGTGGATGCCGTACCCGCTGTCGAAGACGCTGCAGTCCTGCACCAGGACGTCGCTCACGCCGCCGGAGGCCTCGCTGCCGATGGCGATGCCGCTGAACGGGGACGACCCGCGCACGCGGCGGATGGTGATGCCGGAGCTGGGGCGGCCGTACGCGATGCCGTACTCGTCCCACCCGCTCTTGATCGCCACCGCGTCGTCGCCGGTGGAGATGTACGAGTCCTCGATGCACACGTTGGTGCTAGAATCTGTCCAAGTACAAGGATGATTCATCAGTCTTGTCTTGTTGTTATGAAGCTCTGTGGAACTTTTTTGCATGGATTTGGGAGCAGTATAATGCAGGTAAAGAACTGGTTTCCTTGAGCGTGTATGTGCCAAAATTTGTTGATACCTGGATCGACTCCGTCTGTGTTTGGGGAGTCGTGCGGTGCCAAGATCATCATGTTGGTTACGACCACGTTGCTGAAACGAAAAATGCACAGCTTCATCAGAGATTCGTTTTGTACGAGGATGGAATGGCCACCGAACATTAGCAAAAGATGGTTGCCATGAGCCCATGCATGATACAGGATTATTCGTCATGAACTGTACCGGAACAGAAAATACGCTGAGGATGATATCGAGTGTGTGCTTACTCGCAGTAAACTGGGTGGATGTTCCAGAAAGGCGAGTTCTTGAGAATGATGTTGGAGATGTGAATGCCACTGGAATGCATGAACTCCACGAGGTTCGGCCTGGTATGCTGCAGAGTCCTCCGCCTCCACATGTTCCACCACACCTCGCCTTGGCCGTCGATGATCCCCTTGTCACCTGACGGTACCAGATGGAAACAGGAGTAAAAAAAACCATAATTGAAATACTGTCTGTGATGCACCAGTGTCATGGAATCTTCTCCTCTAACTATCAGTGCAAACAGTAATCCGCGTGCAGAGAATGCTGCCATGCTAGCCGTTGCAACTTGTTCTGAATGAAGTTGACATACGGTAAGTTCAGTTGCCTGGTCACTGACTGAAAGATAGGCTGTTTCAGAAACACTTCCCAAAGTTTCGTGTTAGTGGGAGTGGTGGGCATTGAACAACAAGATTCAGCAGCCTTACAGATGGCATGCACATGGCAATGCTCAGAAAGTTAAAAAAGAAAGAACGAGATTGGCTAGGTGACGACGATTCAGGCTCTGATGCACCTACTAGTATGGGAGCATGGGACTTGGCTTAACAAATCACCGGTAAAAGCACTACTATGAACCAGTGCATATATATTTTATTCAGAGGAATACCTTTTCCTGTCTGAACTTGTATTACCTAGGCTTTCCAAGTTCTAGAGTTTTGTGTTCATTTTACCCTGTTACCCTTGATGTTTTGTAACAACTCGACATGCCCATTTCTGTCACACACTCCCATGTTGTCTCGTGCACTGCTTTAGTAAGTATGGCAGACACCTTCTGCATTTCTCGACATGAGTGACGATGACGACAGAGAAGACATTTGTGTGGACTCATATCGCGAGCAAACAGTACACGAACGACACCGGAGCAAAAACCTCAACACGGCAAGGAGAGCATGGTGGTTCACCTGTAATGACGACGTCGCGGAGACCATTGCCGTGGATGAAGCTGGCGTACCGCGCCCCTGGCAGCTCCCTGCCGCGGCCGTACGACGGCAGCGGCGCCATCAGCGGCCAGCTCCTCGTGTCCTGCCCAGTGCACAACGTCGGACGCCAAGCTTAATTACTACTAGTTTCAAAACTGCCGCGATCGACGCGAGCAGAAGGCAAACACACAGTGTCATTGGCAGCTCAGACCGGTGTGGTCGTCGTACCTGCGTGGCCTTGAGCACGGCGCCTCTGGCGAGGAATAGCGTCATGTGGCTGGTGAGGTTGAAGCTGCCGGTGAGCCACGTCCCGGGCGGCACGTGCAGCGTGGTGCCGCCGCGCCGCCGCTGGCGCTGGATGCGGTACACGGCCTTGCGGAACGCCCACGTGTTGAGCGTCCGGCCGTCGCCCACGCCGCCGAAGTCCGTGATGGACACCGCCTCCGGCCGGCGCTTCGCCGGCGCCGTGCCCACGCACGTCGCCGCGGCGTCGCACGGGAGCACGGCCAGCGCCGCAAGCGCCGCCACCGCGAGGCCACGCAACGACGTGGCCATGCCGTGGCTAGCTCCTTGTTCCCAGCAGGTAGCGAAGCGCGGCGGGGACTGAGGGAGAGGCCAAGCAGAAGGGTGTTTTCTCCTCCTTTTCCGGTGTGTGTGGCGATCCCTAAGGAAAAAAAAAAGGAGCAATGCAAATCTTGGTCGGGCAGGCTGGTGCTCGTCGGGAGGTAGAAGATGGGAAGGTAACAAGTGCAAGAATCCAAGGTTGGCGTGAGAAGGGCCAAGCAGACGAGTCCAGAGGATGGGAGGGGAGTTGTTACCTCAGCTTTCAGTGAGCGAGTGAAGAGTGAAGAGGAGCGTGCCTTGTGAAGCGAGCCAGTTTTGGCATCCAGTGCAGCTTTACTCAGATCTTGTTCGTGCGCGCCACACCTCATATGCCTTGTTAGTTTGCAGCTTTATTAAGATCTTTTAGTGACTACCCTCTGGGATCGACATGTATAGCAAACTTATTGCAAACCTGCCAATAAATACACTAGAAATGAAGTGGATTGGAGTGCAATAGAGTGAAAAATAAACTAATTTTTATTCTAACTCCTCAATCTATTTTAAACGGAGAGTATTTAGTTGTATCTAAACAAGCCCTCACATAGAAAGAAAAACACATCAACGTTTTCCAGGGACCAGGGCCATATTCAACTGTTACCGTCTGAAGTAACAAATAACCTGTATGCTCCCTCCTCCCATTGTTTTGTTTTTCTGGATCTGCTTACCTGAATATCCTTAAATAAAACTCGAGATACTAACGTAAAAGTGACGAACAGTTCATGGCAGATGCAAGTGCGAATGCAAATGAACTTGAAAAGAGCTGCAAACGACAGAACAGTAATGCATCAGAGAAACCTGGTTTAATGAAATTTCACAGCCTGGGCCTCTTTTCTTTTGGTGGTCCGCCAGCGGTCATGCATACGTGACTCGTAGTCAGGCCCATGTTGTTGCTCTTGGGCGGGCCCACAAATCCGTGGCCCAATCCGTGCTTGCGCATCGCCTTCCATTCCATGAGCCAACAAATGAATAAACTCAGTGCCTTGTTTGACCACCTTTTTGAGTACGTGGCGCCTACGCCCATGAACAGACATCAATCAGCCTGCAAATTAGTACTAAGGCTCTGTTTGGCACAGCTTCTGAACCAATTTTTTTATAAAAATAAGTTGCGGGTGTACTAAACACTCAGCTTCCTCAGCAGGTTATTAGTTCAGCTGCTTCTCAGAATGAACTAGAAGCAGCATATAAGTTTAAACTGTTGTTCACCAGCTTTTCAGACAAGCTGCTTTTTTAACAAGTTTAAGCCGTGGCAAACAGGGCCTAAGTTTTTTCAGGATAAACAGACACCAGAGGATTTTGCTGATGACTATTATAGTTTTTCTAGTCGGGTGGGTCCCGTTGGTAGGGGAGCTCATCGTCATCGGCCGTGTTAAGACTTAAGATGATAGGGATCATGGGGCCCTCGTGATTGGGCCTACTGGTTGCCGGTCCATCCTTGAAGGACAGCGAAAGGAGAAGGGGGCACCGTCCATGACAAGTGACTGCGTGTGGGTCCGGCCAGCCCGGCCGCCCGTTCAGGCAACAAATGAATACCATGACAATTTTTTTAATTATTTTTCTTAAGGGTGTCGAATTAGGTTTTGGTCAAGTAAAAATAGCTCCTCGAACATTATCATGAGATGTAGCTGGGTTCAGAACAATGCGGGATTTTTTTTACAGTTGGTAGAATCGACTAAGAAACGATTTACACAATGACCATGCCAAGCATGCAAGCTGTAGCCTACATGACTGTTTTTTTTTATTGAAACAGTTGGGGGTCCTCTTGGAACTTCAAAAGGAAAAGGGCTATCTGCGAGAATATGCCTCTTTACCCAGCACAAAAACCCCCATCACAAAAACTGTATTGTTTCCGTCGAAAGTTTGATTCCAAGTAGAATGCATTTTGCTCCGGCAAGTAGGATTGCCAGCACGTACGCGAAACAGCTTTTACTAGTGCTCTCTACAAGAACACATCATGATGATGTCCCTCCGTTGCTGTCTTTACGTCAAACCAGCTTGCTGCCTATACAAAAGGTCAAGAGAACAGATGGAAAAGCTCTCTTTTTGTGGTAGCCACTGAAACGACAGTCAGACAGCAAACAACAAAAGTGGTTGCCACTAACAATCACTAAGAAACAAAATGCAGCAATAGAATGAATCTAGTTACAGAGAAATCTCCTCCAAACCACATATCAGGTTTCAGGTAGGCGTTCAGGACATTGCGGTTCTATTTTTTTTCTTTCACTTCAGGACTACAAAAACGCAACACTCTGTCCGTCTCCTTAGACGTACAACCCTGGAGAAGAACAGCAAACACAATCTCGAGGGAGGAAACACACAACTTGAACAACAGGGGCACAGCAGCAGCACTTCCTCAAAAATCTCCTTTTTCATCCATGCATGCTCCAAGAAAACCTAGGGGTAGGGGCTCCATTTTTGGAAGATGTAGCTCTGCACGTTCCAAGGAACGCGGTGATCCGAACCGAGCGGTCGGCCGATCCCGTCCGTCGTCCATCACCGGTCAAGGGGCTCCGTTTGGTCCTTGATGACCAGGCGCTCCGACACCTCCGCCAGCGACTTGAGGTTGCACTTGAGCAGGGCCTCCACGAAGTAGCACGTCTCGTCCATGGTGTTGCCCTCGGGGACGTCCACCACGAAGGACTCGATCACCAGCGTCCCGGGCCGGCCGTCGATGACCTCCGGGTGGACGGTGAGGATGGAGGAGTAGTTCTGCAAGACGACAAGCAGAGATCAAAGTAGTCAGTCAGCGCCAGAGGCCGGCGTCTTCCAACTAACACAACCGTGCATGCATGCTGGTAACTCCGGCCGGCAAGTGCCTCCCATTACATATCCGAATGCGGTGCCGGTGCATGTGGCCATGGCCGCTTTGGATGGCATCACTGAAGAAAGCAAACACATGGACCACGACGAAGGGAGTGGCATGTCCTCCTCATCCGACGTGTTTGCCATGTATGGTCATACTCGTTAGTTCCAAGCAGTTGAGAACATGCAGACACCATACAGAAATAACAACACCCGGTGCTTGTTTTGTGGTTACACGACAAGGACTTTGTTTTGAGGCTGTCTGTTGAGACTGGCAGCACATCAAGATGCATAAGGACCTCTCTCGGTTTATGAGGTGGAAAATATCTCTCTCCCCATGTTCAACGACCGAGAGAGGTGCTTTGCATTGGATGAGGAGCACTAGCCTATAAACAAGTAAGGGATTAAGCAAGCCCACCATTATTTGTGCACTGAGCATATTCTTTGTCGTTGGTGCAGCAGGCTCGAGAGATGCGAATTACACCTGTCATTGGTTTCAAGTGCGCTCCGTTTGAAAGTACAGGTACATTGTACCCAATGAAAAAGCTATCTTTTTTTCCGAAACCGGAATGAAAAGCTATTTTTTTTCCGAAACCGGAATGAAAAGCAATGGAAGGAAGATAATGGGAATCAACCGGTCATGTACACATACTTTGGCCATCCAACGAAGTGATATTAACAAGAAATTAACCCGCTGTCATGTCTTTATTTTCTTTCATGCTACAACATGCAGCATAGACTAACAACTATTTTAGGTAAAATTCACGGAAGGGTAACTACTGTCAGTTTTCTTTATATTAACATACTTCCTCTGTTTTGAACTAACCAACGTCATTTATTTAAAAATGGAGGGGGTATCACATAGGAAAGTTGTGTGCAAGAGACCATTATCAGTACTGAAGCAAGCTTTGAAGTTTGAACGAATCTGCAAGTTTGATCCACACCACAACCAAGCATGAAGATAAACTGTGTGATGGACAGAGTGTGATCAAGAACAGAGCATACCTTCAGTCGATGATCCCCTCCAACAAACCTGACACTGAGTATGTGCTCATTGTCATCTAACAGCTCCAACCTCTCGGTGCTTCGTGTGGCAGGCAGCCCAGACTTGACATTGACCTCCCTCACACTACCAATCTCAATGTCCCCTTTCATTTCACACCGGCTCACAAAGGGCTTGAACAGCTGTGGTTGATCGAACCGCCTCACCAGGGACCAAACCTGTCAGACAAGTTACTTGATGAGGCAATGATTAAGAAGGTGAACGCTATCAATCCGCACACCTGTTGCAGTCGAGTAAATGAAATTTTCAACACACGAGCCAAGTCGATATTAACTGTGCTACACAACGAATTAAAGATCCTAACTGACTAACTGTACCAGATAACTCAGCCCTGCCCTATCAATGGACAACTGAAAGGAAGCCAGAAACTATCAGAAGGCAATGGTAGGAATGGTATACAAGTCAACTAAAGACGATTGAAGAATAGAACATCTCTTTCGATCAGATAAATTTTAAAATGAGGACTACAGCGGTAGAGCCTCGATAGTGCTACGAACTGTAGATACACACATTCACACTTGGGATGAGGCATCCATTCAGCATATGCGGATATCCTTGGCTGGAAAGTGGCTCAAAATGATGGTTTTTATCTTCCGAAGTAATCAATTCAGTGCACCACGGGCATCTCATAGCTCTGCAAAGGACACTACTGAAAGAAAGTGCATCTAATTTTCCTGACAAGTTCTGAGCTCATATCCAAAGGAGTGGAGTCCAAGCGAAGCATACCTCCACCGCACCGGCCCTCTATTATATTACTTCCAGAATAAAGTTGCAAACCTTCAAAGCCTAACAAAGCAAAACAAGCCAGCCAATGCAAGAGCAGCAAGAAATCCCAAGATAATCACGCGAAAGCGGACTCAGCGGGGATCTCGAGGTGGGACGGGGGAAGCATCTTCCCACGTGAGACGAGGTACAGAAAGGGGAGTTAAAAATCCTCATGGCTTTGTGGCTATCATTGCAGCCTTCTATTATCACAACACACGGGAGCAAAAGTTTGGCTCTGTGATTCAAGAACAGCTCCCAGAAACTCGCAGGCTTCTAGCGTCGAAACATAAAATTTTTCAAGAAAACTATACGTGGTTCCGTTCACAATTTATTTTGCACGACCCATTACATGTAAGGATGCCCCTCACTCGCAAGAAAAAAAGATACAGGTAAGGATGCCCGGTTCAAGAAACGGGCCAAACGAGTCGTGGCTCGCAACTAGGTCGGCATCTTTCCTAATCGAGATGAGATGGAGCAGCACTCCATAACCGGACTGAGTCAAAAAAAAAAAGAGTTGAAGTCAAGAAACCGACGGAACGAGTCGCCACGGGGGATCGGCCCGGCAAGAGCCTGGCCGCCTACCCAAGATACAGAGCACGCAACGAGGCAGGGAACAGAAAGCTGAGATTGAATCGGTGACATCATCAAGGCATGAAAGGAGGAGGCTTTGAGGCGCTTACGAGGTGGACGGGGGCCTTGACGTGCTTGGCGACGGCGGAGGAGCACTGGTGGTCGCGGGGCTCGTGCCGGTGGAACCGCCGCACGTAGTCCGTCTCCAGGGCGCGCGGGTCGCACCGCTCGTCCGCCAGCCGCCAATGCCGCGCCGCAGCCTCCCCTCCTCCTGCTCCCCCCACTCCTACGCCGCCGTCCGTCTCCACCATCACCGCCGCCCACAAGCCGGAAGACGCTGACGCGCAGGCCGGTAATGGAAGCGAGCGAAGCAGGGCCTCGGCCGCACCGAGGAAAAGCAGAGGAAGGGGAGGAGGCAGTGGGGTTTTTGTCTTTGCTTTGCTTGGTTTGTTTATGCCTCGACGAGGGACTCAGAGAGAGGGAGGACGACGACCTCTGGATGCCACCGCGGCCGCGGGCTCAGGTGTGGTTATTATGCTATTGGCCGGTTGCAGGTAAGGACCTGCAAGGATCATGAATGGCAAATGTGCCCTCAGTTTTTTTTATCATTTTCCTTTCGTTGTCGAAGTTGCTTGTGAAATGATGGGTGGCCCCATGACATGCGAGATGGCATTATCTCTTTGCTTGTTTGTTTTTGGTCGCAAGAGATGTAGATATGTTTGTTTTTCCTTAAAATTGGTCCCAACTACCGCACAATGGTGCTAAAGTTAATTAAGGGCTAGAGCAGAGTGAGTTGCTCGAACTTTAGCCAGCCATGGTGGATTTGGCAAAGCGGCCTGCCAGGCGAGTTTTATTTTTCTAAAAAAATCAAGAGGAGAAACTCTCCCCTGCCCATCGTGCAGCGAGTTTGATTTGTTGGCTAGAACAATGCAACATTTGTTGTTTACATATTATAGAGAAAATAGTAAGAAAAGGTGTTGCACGGCTAACATCATGTAGATTGGCATTTGTCTAATGTAAACTTGAACTTAGGATATCATACACAAGCTACAGATATAAGAACAGTTTGTTGTATTCTATAGAAGATTATAAGTAAGTTACAAATATGGCGTTTATCAGTAGCTTTTACAAAAACCGGGTTGTTCTAGTTGTTTCTCGTACCGACAGTGTGAACTCTTCTTTCACTTAGTGAAAAGTGTGTCTAGGCATGTTCTTGAAAAAAAAAGATAACAAAAAAATCGTGAACCTTGTATTGAAGTGTTCAATCAAAGTCCTCACACGTTGATTGAATATAAAGAAAATGATATCACAAAAATTACCCACATTTTTGGTATGGAGGATCAACATGAAACATTCCGCACTTTTCGAAAACATAAAATCTCCATTTGAAACAGAAAATATTTCGTGCCAGTTCTTACACATCGCTTTTATTTTCATTAAGGTTTCTTGTGATTGATTGGTGGGCCCATGACTTTGGGATGCTATCATTATTTCATTGTCTTTCTATTCCTTTTTTTTTTGTTTGGAGGCAGTAACTGTATATATTTTTTATTAAAACATGTTACGTGTATCCCATATATAGAGCTAGAAAAAATGATACCCTCCCAGAAATGTTCTCGTGTCCTTGGGCAATTTCATAAGAAAGATTGTTGGATAATAATAATACGTGGACACTATTTTCTGTAAATATATGAGATCACATGGTGCATGCACGATGATGACATAGGGATTGATAGCCACAGTTACAATTTCATGCTTTGAACCCAACAAATTTAGCATTCATCCACGACGACGCCACCGTTTGTACATCTTTTATTACGTATAACTATGGTCTTGACTATAGTATGTCGAAAAGTAAAATATGTGCTGATAAGTTAAGTGAACAATAAAGTGCATGGAGATATTTACAAAAAATCAATTTTCTCCTTTTTTATGCCGAGGTGTTGGTCAACCTTAAACATACCGCTAGAAATGGACCATCTTTCACTCCCGCTAATTAAATATCATAACCTTACAGGTGCACCTAAAAAAGAGATGAAAACAAATCACGCGAGTGTCTGTGTGTGTGGGGGGGGGCACAAATGGCTACGATAACAGTGTAGCCCCACTGTCCTGATGATGCTTGCATTTTGCATAGTTGCTGTTATCGTTATCCCCTTAACATCTTATCAAAATTACATGATAAACTTCCATTTTGGCGCGTAGCTAGGTGACATACGGTGGCCATGGTGCAAGACACGCGGCCGCTTCAGATTGGTTGAATCTGTGCTGCCAGTGGCCCCTTCGACCGTGGGAGTTTTCCATGCAGGACAAAATCTGGCAGGTCCGGTTTGAAAGCAACAGCTTAATTTCTGGATTTAACACATGTAAATCGACTATTTTTTCTCTCTTCCGTGAAGGGTATGCTACAACTGCCATACTATGTCTACCAAATCCTTAGTCAAATCGCAATGTCCGCAACTGACTTGCAAGTTGTAACATGATCGGAGCCACAAAATCCAATACCACTATACAATAAGCTGGGAAAAAAGTTGTGGCCGTGGCGGCAAGCATGTGCTACATGACCATCAACATGGACAAGAAGAAACATAGTTTTTCTACAACATTCTTCAGTTTAAACGTTTGAAAACTTAAAACAGGTGGTGTTTCTCTCTTAGCCCAATATCAAAGAGAAAAAATATTTTCCCTAAGTGGAAATCTCAAACGCCAGAGATCTAGGCTGATTTGGAGAATTCACAATAAGACACTGTTTTATATGTTAGTTCATCTTAGGCCACTGGATGAGGCCGCCGATTTTTGTACTATTATTTTTGGAAGCCATATCTATTTAATTATATCTGAATGCTTTAGTAGAAAGGAGCAAAATAATTTTTTTACCCCCTTAGGGCTATGCCTATTTATATCTGGATTTGACCCAAACTAAGGGGGTACTCGATGGGGTCCTATATATGACAAAATGGCATGATTTTTCAGTGACGGTTGGAAACGAAAAATAAGGACATTAAGAATGTGTAATTAGCTAAATGAACAGGAAAATGTGCCGCATAGTAATTAGCCACATATGTACTTTCTGAGTTAAAAGTGATGCAGATACAAGCTTGTCTTTTGTCAGGTATGTATATAAGTAAAATCCTTGTTTGAAACTTGAAAGCACATGCGTGTATGGTGTCAAATGGAACTCCAGAACCTGCCCCTTTTGCAATGATGGGTGAATTCATCATTTTGCACCATTTATGACAAATGGTCTTTTGTAATCATGCTTGTTGCAAAACTTCAAAGTGGGGTTTAACTCATAAATGCTTGACAATGACCATGTGAAATTTTGGGTTACTAAATCAGTAATACATTTTTGAAAAAATATGAACCAATTCATCCAAAAGTATTTTTGCAATAGAAAGCAGTCCTTCGTGGAGTGCTATATTGCAAAGATTTTCTGATGGTTTGCACAATTGCAGTGTGCTAGCCTTTTGAGAAATTTATTTGTTTTTGTAATCTTCCGCCTCAATGTCAAATAGCACCAGCCACACTACGACGACGACGCATCACCATAGAAAACATTGTATGTCGCGACAAAAGCAAGATTCATGCTATTTCAGAGAACTAATCTACATCATTGCATATCTGCATCTCCATGTTCACAGTTGCCCCCCCCCCCCCAAGTGACAGCTGAAGTGACTAATTGGATCAAATACACCCACTTGGGAAGTGTTTAACAGGCTCGTGAAAAACCCGTCAAGCATATGCCTCGTATAGGGTCAAACAGCACCCAACAATCTAACAATTTGCAATCATGGATGATTAATTCATCCTCTACACGTTTCAAGCATACACATAACCTTGTAATCATGATGAGCACATGAGGAAAGCTTCTGGAGTAGTTTCATAAATGCCTGAAAAATACCTGTTGTTAAAACCAATAAATTGGACGGAACTGATAGTTAGTCATGTCCGTTGTATGTGTTTCAAATGCCAAAAAAATAAAACTTTTATAGAAAATAGCAAAAGGATGTATAACAATCATCTTTAGACAAACCTTAGTTAAATAACCCTCACCCAAAATATCTTTCAATACGACGTATTTCATTTCAGTATGACAGGCTTTTGAACAATTACCTTGTCAATACGTAATTTTTATGACCCAATATTATTGTTACTATTTTATTCATATCTAAAGAAGTATAATTTTGTGTGATAAGTAAAGATGGATTGAGGAAGTAGTAAATATGTGTGCAAGTAGAATTTTATGATGAAATATTTGACTAGATACAAAAAAGGTACTAATTCTTTATACATTTTTCTGAAAAACACACTATATGGTCTCATGATTACAGGAAGCGAAAAACAACAGGGCAGCGACCTTATGTAAAATTCTTTATGTGGCGACAAGGCAAGATCGTGATACCATTCTCGATCGAGAAATTATTCTAAATCGCTTCATATCCCCATCGAGGCGCCATCTCGCGAAGAAAATAGCCGTCGCTCCCAATAATACGACGGAATACGCATAAGGCCGTTCTCATTGGGCGCTCTTAATCATGAAGCTCTTAATCATGGCGATCGATTATAGTTAATAGGTGCAGGTATCAAGTGATGATTCCATTGTGGAACACGACACCACTCCCCCGAAAATAATGCAGGTACGTATTGGCTTTGGAATAGTGGAAGCTAAATATGTGCGTAAGCCTTTTAGGAATATCCTGAAAAGTGCTTTAAGATACTAGTCTATCCGGCCCTCTGTTTTTGTTTTTACAGTGCAAGTAACATGGATGCATGTCCGTGCTGACAATTCCATGCATGGATCCCGGATCAATCGACAGAAGAAAGAAACGGTCGTCAACTTTGGGTGAGAACATTTTGAGATCTTCATCAGCAGCAAGTGCAAGCTTCTCCAACCTAAGCTCTCCATGCATATGCATGGGCCATGGCGCGCTTGCGTGAGCTAGCAGCGGGGCATGTGATGGAAGCATGCATACGGGCGCACGTGAAGCAAGGCGTACGTCTCTGCTCCGGCCGAACACGCACGACGCGGCTCTGCGCCGCCGCCCTTCCTCTCGCCGCCGCCCTGCTTCCCAGCTTCCAGGCAGCAGCCGGCCGGCCGGTACGGTGAGGCCAAGAAATCAGTTGGCCTCCAATCCAAACGGGTGACGGTGAATACTATTATTCTTTCATAGGGTCGGTAAGTGTGTTGATCTGAAGCTACGGTGCTGTAGCACTTTGCACTTCATGCTTTTTTAACCCAAGTCACCGGTGGGTCTTCCTTACGTTAAAATTTGGGATGGTACGTTGACCAAATGGGCGCCGGTTAAGCTTATCCATGGAACTGAAATTTGTTAAGTCGCCGCCGCTTATTGTTTGTTCAATGTTTAACATGGTTCGTCGACGACGACGGTGCCAAACGCGTCACTTACGTATTTACTCGCGCCAACGCATGTGTGCATCCATTGAGAAACTCGCTGTGCGTGTATATAATTGCAAGCATAAGGAGGATTCAGATATTGTTTTTAAACAAATCCCGATCTCATCAGCCTTAAAAGGGTCATGTTTTGATAATTGACTCTTAAGCAGGTGCATAATTAAAACAAGGCTATAGATCTATACGTCAAGTCGCATTCACGGGGACGTGGACACCGTCCAAACAAACAGATGTTGCGTCCAGCAAAGCGACAGCCTCGCCACTAGGGGATTTTATATCTATCTCTGGCTTCTCCGGTGGTACAACCATCTCAGCATGCTTGTCTGCTGCAACTCGGACGGCCAATGACTGAGCTAGGTGTGCAGCTCCAGACCAAACCAAACATCATCATTTCACATGAATACTGGGTCGTCGTCACTCACCTGATAATTAACCTGTAGACACAAACGGAGCGGTGGTGGGTCCCATCGACGCAGCTTTGCCAAGTACGGGCGCATGCATGCACCTGTGACCTGTCAATCGTTCAGTGACAAGTCACAGGTGCATGTGTGTGAGATAGCCTATCCTATGGTTGCGCGCGGCCAAAACGAGGCATGGCTTATTACCGTCGAAAGAAAACCAAAGACACGAAGCAGCCCCCGGTGTCCACTTTCCCGTCCAGGTTCATCAGCACCCATTCGTCGTCTCCAACCTCGCCTCGTCCACCTTCCACCGTCCTTGGCCCACCGCTCGACCTGCCCGCTGCTCCCTGCGAACTCCGGCGCCGTCGCCGTCCCTGCCACCGCCCACGGCCGCCATCCGCGACTAGCGACGTCGCTCTGCCACCTCATCGCTCCGCCGCCGGTCAAGCCCCTCCCTCCTTCCACTGACCTCTCCAACCCGGCTCCCCCACCCGGCACCCGGACGGACCTCACCTATCGCCCCCCTCCACCACCGCAACTCCGCAGCCAGCAACGTCCGCGCCGCCCGCCGCACCTGCCGCCTCCACCTCCACGCAGGTAACGAATTGGTCGTCGGGTCACGTTATCCAGCGACCAATAGCTAGCCAAGTACTAGATTTATTCGAACGGTAAAGCTTGCGGTATTTTGTTAAAGCAACTAAAGTAAGTAGTGACGGTGTGCTTCCACCTACTACCTCTCTTTATACTTTTGGAACAATCACGAGTTGTTTCTAACAAAACTCGTGAAACGTTTCCGTAAACGTACAGTCATCAACATCTGCATATACCAACCAATCATGTTCACCTCTCTAAAGGACGCTTAGGCCTGGCCGCACTGATCTATCATAACTGACAATACCATAAAAACAAAGGGGTGAATGCTTCTCCAACACTGACCACATACCATGAAACGACCACAAGATAGTGTGTTTAACACTTTATAATGCTACAGCACAAACCCATCATACAGAAGTTGAGGAGGCGCGCGAGGGATGTGTAAGATGTTTTACGGGTAAAAACATGATGGGTTTATTCAAATTGATCGTCAGATTAAACATACATACGTCTCTTACACCTGCTGTAATAAAAAAAACGTTTCCTACACAGGAATGAATCAATGGAACAGTTCTTGGCAGTTGCTACATGAGCAGTAAATCAGGAAGCAACCGCCCGCCCAGCTTGCACAGGATGATAATAGCCTGAAGCAAGGCAAACCTTTAACCAGTCCGAACACGTCCGTCTTACCCAGTTTCGTCATGGTGGAATTGTACCACGATGCAAGTGATGTTGTCGGCGCTGCCCCTAGAGTAGGCGATCTCCGTCAGCTTCCGAGCTGCAGACTCGGGCATGTCTTCCGATTTCCCGAGCAAAACAGCTTCCTTTTGAACAAAGACATTAATGATACGGTAGTGAGATAGCTAGACAGTTTAACAAAAATACCAACACCAGGCAGCGCAACAAAACAGATTTTTTCAACAATATGAATATAAACCACCGCAATCAAGATAACAAGGCCATGCTTTGATTCAATATCACATAAACAACAACTTCTCGCTTCAAAGAATTTGAATGTTCAAAGGTATGACCACACAACATGGGAATAGGGTTGTCACCTCATTTTCCACAACATCCCAAAGTCCATCACTAGCTAGGACCAGGCATTCCAAGGCTCCATTGATCTGTTCTTCCTGTAGATTTTTAGATAAGACTTCAGTCCAAAGCCACATGCAAAATTTATAGATAGTCCAGCTAAATTGCATTCATGTTACGAATATGGTAATGCTGGTAGCAATCTGTAGTTTTCTACTAAAGGATCAGCAATAGTGATAATTTAGATAGGTAAACTGGAACCAAAATTCCAATTTCTGGAAGTTTTAGAGGACCAAAACTTTTTCAGCATTCCCACAAGGAGAAAAAGAAGTAAGAATGGCTTCCACTATAATCAATTAAATAAGAAACAAGATTGGGAGCTGTCAGTCTTGGGATAACTCAATTACTACTATTATATACCTGAATTTCAGGTTCCGCCACAACAAATGGCTTTAGTAGACGATTGCCAAATGCACGGGACATTGCCAATACACCACCTACCCTCCAAGTACCTGGGGGAATACACAAACAAGAAGGCAGTATGGTTATCATTTAAAAACAAACAAAATGAAAAGCAAACATAGATGGGATCACTGATCCAAGCAGTTAAAGATGTTCAACGATGATACAATCAACACTGGTACTGGTATAAGACATAGCAGCCTATCATATTCAATCCTTCACAGGATGAAAATGGTTACCAACAGCCTTTTACTACCTGCCTTATCAACTCGAGCTGATGCAAGAAAACTATGCCGCTGGGGTAAGAATAAAGAGCATGTGCTTACCAGCCCAAATAATGATGCCTCCGGCATTCTCAATCCTCTTTCGCTCATCACTCCTGTTAGGCTTGTGATCATTTGAGAGTGCCACGGCTAAAAAAAGAAAAGATGAATGTTAGGGTAATGGATGAAGGCATAGGAACTTAACGGCAAACAACATCAACAGAACTCTCTTATACATTCATGCCAGGTGGTCAGGACTTTTAATCTAGCAAGCTAGTATATGACCAGAAGAAGGTTACATCTGTATGTAAGAAAAAGAATGTCAAGATTACCTGTATGTTATATTGATACAGGCATCAAGAATACAACAAAATTCTGCTGATGAACTTAGATTTCATACAAGTTATCGAGGAAATAATGTGGCAGGAAGCAACTATGGACAATTATATCGCAGAACTTCATTACTAATTAATGACAAGAAACATAAACAATTCTTCAATCACGTAAATGACTCAATTAGAAACATTCTGGGTGTATCACTACATCACTCTACAAAGGGGAACATTAATCATAGTTTAATTAAAGCACGAGAACTCTCTTTTTTAAGGAATTAACACAGATATCTTATTAAAGATGGAAAAACCAAACATTGATAGTGGTTAAATATGAGTGAGTATTTTTTACTACATGAAAAAGACGGCAATTTAAATCAAACAAGTTACTTAGAAAACCTAAATGCAGTAGCAATACCTTTGCCAGCTTTTGAAATAACAGCACGGGAATCACCAACATTTGCAACATATAGATGGTCACCCACCAAAACTGCAGTTGAAGCTGTCGAGCCATCATCCCTGAAGGCACTGCATTCTGATTCTAAGAAATCTGTATCTGTTTTCTGGTATGTTTCACCTAGGATTGTTAATGAAAAAATAGGTTCAAAACATAAGCATTTCACAATGACAAGAATGCTCACGTAAAAGATGTACAGAGAATCCCCAGAGAGGAAGTACTTATGGCAAGCTTTGTATCCGTCAAGAAGTCAGGGTGCTTCATAAGATTTTCAAACAAGTGTTCCTTCAAATACTCAGCAGCACGTGATCCTCCATGACCTAATGCACCAGATCTTCAAAAGAAAAACATGGTGGGAAGGGAACCGCGGAAGTAAATAGGGAAAAACTGGAGACCATACCGTCAAAAACGCCAAAGAGACTAACAGCTTGTCCATCAATTTCAGTTAGTTTTACATCATAGAAATCTTCCATAGTAGCTCTCTTCCCTCTAAAACTTGAATAGCCACATCTGAGTTTACCGTCTTCTCTGTCACAATTTATTTTACATTGTGTTAGGCATCGTATAACAACCGGAGTGGTACATAAAGAGGGCGTCAACAGCTGAAACATAGAACCAAGGTTTTCTTGTGTAGCGATGTATAATTTCAATGTTTATAAATCATTTGCATCTCAATTCCCATGAAAATAAATCACAAAAGAAACACATTTGATGATGCATTTGATGCCGTGGTGGCTCTATTCTTCACAGAAATGAGTTGTACAGATGTACCTTAAATACATAGTAGACACTAAAATCACAAATAAACAGTTTGTAACCCATCAACATAGACAGAATGAACGCTGCAAAACGCTTGAGAAAAAAAATGCTACCTTTTGATTGCTTGTAATCTGGAAAGGATACTGCTACTTTTATGTATCAAGGATTAGACACGTAAAATGCTACCTCCGAATTGTTTCATGACTTTGCGAGAAAAAATGTAGATCAACTTCTAGCGAAATATAAACGAGTTAGCATTCAAAGTTCTAGGAGGACACACAAAATGTATTGCTAAACTAAGAATGGTATCAGCTTATTATTTAGGTCTGCATGTAATAAAAAAGTATTTTCACTATCTTCGAACATCTTTTCCCTTAAATGTGTGTAAAGAACAGTTAAGCGAGATGCCAAATGGCTGCCGTGAATTTGTACGGCGATAAAAAACGCGCAAGGTACATTTGCATGTCTGGACGTTCATCTACTCTGCGCGGTCGTTGGCTGCCACCACAGTCCTCCATTGCAAGTCCAGCGTGCAAACGCCATAACCATTTCCATGTCGCGCCACAACATTTGAACAGCTAGATGCCGCACATGAGGAGAAACAATCGCGCAAGCATGTACCTGTCCCGGCCGCCGCTGGCGTACGCGGCGTCGTGCGCCTGCGCCACGGCCGCCGCCGCGCGGCGCTGCGGCAGCGGCTGTGGCTGCACCTGCATCTGCCCCGACCCGGCCCCGACCTCCGCCGCCGCCGCGGCAGCGGCAGAGTCGGAGGAGTCGAGCATCATCCTGCCCCTCGCTCCCGCAACCGCCCGGAACCCGCGCCACAAGTGCCGGCGCGTCACGCGCACATCCGCCGCCCGGCCGCACAGGACCCTGGGCGCCCGGCGCCTGCCTTCGGCACCGGCCGCCGCCGCACGCAGCACCAGCGCCCTCAGGAGGCTACGGACGCATACCATCTCATGGCTACGGCTCCGCTGGCTTTCCCCTCTCCACGTCGGTCTGGCCGAGGCGAGATCCGCTGGTTTAATTGGCTTCGGATCTAGGGAAAGGGAGGGCAGGGAGGAGGAAGCGGCGGGGAGGGGGGGACGTGTCGTGGCCGGTGGCAGATTCGCCTGCGCCCTGCCTCCTTCCCGATAGAAAAGGCGGATTTTTATTGCTAATCCATTGCTTACACAAACCAATGCCTGGAATAGGCACAAGGAGAGGAAACTGACGAGTACTATAAAACAATCGGGTGTCTCTGTTGTATCTAGCTGGAGATCACATCTACTATCTCAATGACATAAAGCCACGCTATGCTCAGACAAGAGAATCTTTCTTCGAACACCTTTCTAATATCAAGTTCTAATATCATCAACTGAAAAGTAAAGATAGTAAATTAAATATCGTGTTGCACAAGTCCCTAGATATTAAGCAGTCAAATTAGTGAGTAAGAATAATTGGGTACACCATCCAATCATCCATAGGATGATAGAGTTAACAGTTACGGTGGACCTTGTGCACCAGGCCGGCGCTTGGCTCACCCGGGAACACGCCTACTGGGCCTGGTCGAGCTGGAGTCCACACCCAACGCGACGCGACGACCGCGGCATGCACGATCGATGGAGCCGTTCCGCCCCGCTTCTTCACCTTCCCATCCCAGCCCCGTCCGCCCGCTGCCGCCTGCCTGTCGGCACTGCAGACTGGACAGTGGGTTTTTTCGGCTCCGATGTTCTTGAAGGTGGTGACTTGTATGGTGAATAAGAGCTCCTCACATGGGCTCTTGATCCAAACTCAGCTTCTATCCTTCCTTGCTCCACCAGGACAGCGAATACGCTTTCTGAAGTGGAAGCTTCTGCTTTGAGGGCTGGTGATCTGAAGCTTGTGACGACTCAATTCAGGAGACCCCGCAGTAAACAGCTTCAGCATACCTTCAAATTTTACTCACAGCAGTGGAGAACCCGAGCAGCTTGTTTTGTACAGGCAACTGGATTACACTTTGTATCAGAAGGAAAAGAGGGGTGCAAGTGCAAGTGGCAATTGTGAGTGACGCCTCTAGTTCGCTCACTCGAGGTGCAGCACTCTATGCTCCGCGATTTGCAGGCAACACTACACGGATCTCGCGGAGAAATGCCACCGGAAAGGCCCGTCTGCAGGAAAGAGTGCCTGCAAGAGTGCAAGGTTGTTACAGAAGCCAGCCAAACACAACTTTTTCGCTGAAGATCAGTGATCATTTTTCATGATCTGTACCAACAGTTCGTGATCCAACCGGTTCGTATTGCTCGCTTGAGCTACCAGCTGGTATTGTTGTCCAAATCCATGATAAGGAGGATGCTATACTGACTGACCACGCATGGCCTGAAGCTGTCTAGTCTAAGTTGTATTCTTCAACCTGTTAGCTGATTCCAGAGAGGAGATGGCATCGTTGGCTAAATTTCAGCACCTGGTAGCCAAATTTACTCGGCATCGCACATCAACAGCGTGCTCCCTCGACTCGCAAACGCACACAACTAGGGACAGCCAATAAATAGGGCGTCAACAGCATGCTTCGGGTTTGTGAATGTCGCCTCTACCTACTGGTTCTTCCCTCTCGGCCTTGATGCAGTGCTCCACGCTTGGCATTTTGCTGGCAACCATGGTACGGGTCATTCGAGGCAATAGCCACCTGAAACGTGGAGGCAGGCGACGCCTGCATCGTCGCTGTAGTTGGCAACGACGTCGTTGAAGCGCCTTGCAACGGTGGGAAACTGGTCGTGCCAGAGTTTTGCAGTGGGTGAGATCTGAGTACACATTGCCGGCAGATCGTACGTACCAGCTAAGCTGATCAACTGTACCGGCACAAGAAATCCGAAAAATGGGGGGTCCAAGTGGCAGCACTGTTTTGACTTTGCCTCGAATTCGAATATATGCTCACGGCATCGCTATCGAAAGCTTTGCGAGGTGCGCACGCAGACGCAGCTGGGATGTTAAATTTATACTTTTTTCTTCTTATTTGCTTATCACGTCAAGTGAAAGCGCTACTTCATTTGATAGGTACTGGTCGAACATAGAGCTAATTAACAGTTAGCGACGACAGAATCTGAACTTGAACAATGCAGAAACCGGTTTGGAGTTAAAAAGGGACATTGGACCCCTATTGTGTTCCCCTCAAAAAAAAACATTGGCTTGGAAGCAAATAGAAAGATCGATTGGTATATGTGTACTTCGGATAAAGAAGCATATGCTTTTTTAAAGAGAAACATACATACATACACCTATAGTTCTCGTTATAAAATGCTACCATAAAAGTACATATTTGACTTCAGCTTTTTCAGTTTTAAACCACCTTACGTCAAATACTTCCTCCGTTTTAAAATCTGGTTAGTTCGGGGGAGTATAAATAACAAAAGGGTACAATATAGCCAACTTCTTCAATGATACTTACTCCGTTTCAAAATATTTGACGCTATTTAATTTAATTTTGAACTAACCAACGTTAAATAATTTGAAACGGAGGGAGACAACAAGTACATCATTTTGATATTAACGTGCATATATATGACATGTTTTAAGCTGTTTTAAGCATAAAGGGAAGGGAGTAACATGGATTTATGGAAGGGTTACTCCTGACGTTTCAATCAACGAAATGTTTCCATGGGATTCGGTTTCAAGAAAAAGAAAAAAAATCCGAGCCACCCATTCAGCATCTGACGGCCTCCTCCCCTCCTTCACCTCTCCTTTCCTCCTCCATCCTCCCCGAGCACAAAGCACAGATTCCGGAGTAGAGAAAAAAAGGGGAGAAATAAAGTGGAGAGAGAAGTTGCGACGAGGCCGTCACCACCACCGGCGCCCTCCTCCGCCTCCTCCCTCTATTTCTTCTCCCCTCGCGCCGCCGCCTCCGCCTCCGCATCCCGCCCCGCTTCGCCGCTCGCACCCCAGGTGAGCAGCCCCTTCCCTTCCTTTTCATCCTCCCTGGAGCTCCTAGAAGCGTCCAGACCCCGGCCCGCGGAACCCTCCCGCGCACCGGCGTTCGCCGTTTCAGACTTCCCATCAACCGTCTCCGACTCGTTGTCCGGCCAGACGAATCGCTTCTTGGTGTTGGGGAGTAGGGCGGCGATGCCTGGGGGTTTAGTTCGTCCGTTCTCTGTGATTATTTTTGAGTTGGTACTTTTGCGAGCGAAGCACGCACGCGTGGCGGAGATTAGGAAAACGTTTCCTTTGTACTTTCTTGTAATTTTATTTGATTCGGGTGCTTTAGGTTGATCTGGTTAGTCAGTTAGATGTTTGGTCACGTCCTTGTCGTACGTTAGGTTTGCTGTGGGTGGGTGGACATGCCGTAGTGGCACAACCGTCTGGTCCCGCGCTTGTGGCCTACGTCTGCTACGGATGGTCTGCCACCTGTTATCTGTTTAAAACCATTGCTGCTGCAGAAGTTGCTGCTCGTTTATTGTTTGTGTTGGCCATCCTACTGCAATAAACGGTTAAGCAATGAAATGCTTGCGTTACTTTTTGTTGGCTATGATGCTTAACCTTTCTGCTGCTGCTTTGGTGGTTCAGAGGCTGGGAACTTCAAAGAGGAACAGGGTCCATGGAGGGTGGAGGCGCAGGAAATGGTTTGATTGGGATAGCACAGATAAAGGGAAGTGGGGATGATGGCTCCGCCAAGCCACTGCCCCCTTGCTGTGTCAAGGCCAGGGCCGCGGCACCTGAACATGAGGCCAAGTGCCATGCCACCGTGGTGTCTGGCTGGTTCACCGAACCCCGCTCATGCTGTGGTGCGTTCAGGCTGTGTGCCACATGCCTCATCGTCTTGTTTGATAACTTAGATTATACAAATTATCGTCATTATCCAGCCTTGAGTTATTTTATCTGATCATTTTTCTGCCTATGCAGGGAAAGCGAGCAAAGTTCAGTATTACAACAACCCGATGTGGCCAGGTACTTTTCTGGCCATTGCTATTATTTGAATATACTACTTGATGAATATATATGTGATGCTCCAGAGGAAATTCTATCTAAAATTCGAATTTCATTTTTTATTCAAAACAATTTAGTTCCTCGTTGGACAAGTGGGTACCTGAATTGATATTGAGCCACAATTGTAGTGCCGAATCATCACAGCAAATTTTTTTAATCAGATGATTTACCTGGATAATCTGGGGGAATTAGTGTCGCCTCGCCTGGCTCATTGTTTTAAAAAAACATCCTGGAGTTTGACTAATTAAAAATATGCAACCTCCATACTAGTGTTCAAACGATGGTTTGAAATTATATATAAGACATTTATCAAGTTTACTCGTCCCCTTTCAACACAAAGAAAGGGCAGCCTGGTGCATGTAGCTCCCGCTTGCGCAGGGTCCGGGGAAGGGCCTGACCCTTTTGGGTCTTTTGTACGCAGCCTTTCCCTACATTTCTGCAAGAGGCTGTTTCCAGGACTCGAACTCGTGACCTCATGGTCACAAGGCAACAGCTTTACCGCTGCGCCAAGGCCCCCCTTCAACACAATCCTCACAAAATCTAGTGGAAAAAGCTATTCTATCATAGCATACGTGAGCATTCCGATTCTTTTTTTAAGACACACCTCTGGAGTGCGTTGAATCGGTGGTGGCAGTGTGTTAAAATTATGTTCCAATAGTAAATCCATAGATGATACCTATGTTAGTTATATTCCGCATTTTGAACTCTTTGTTCTTCATTATTTAGAGTTTTCTTGTGCAGATGCCAATTTGTTATATGCTCATATGCTCTTTTGACATTGAACTGTATTCTGCACTAGAATGAAACAGTTCTACTTCTTTCCCTCATGATTTTATTTCTGCTATACAGGAGAGGCTCATTCTTTGAAGGTGGAGAAGATCTTGTACCAGGGGAAATCACCATACCAAGAAGTCCTAGTTTTTGAGGTTCTCATCAAGGCAGAATGTTAATTTGTGATTTCTGTTTATCTGCATTCTTGAGCTTCTATCGTGTAACCTGTTAATTTGTGATTTTGTGTGCAGTCTTCTACCTATGGGAAAGTCCTTGTGCTTGATGGTATTGTCCAGTTGACTGATAAGGATGAATGTGCGTACCAAGAAATGATTACTCACCTCCCACTTTGTTCAATTCCATCCCCTAAAAAAGTATATCTTTATCTTCTGATCTCCTTTTTTTCAACATTGTGTGATTATATAAAATGCTTTTATTGCTATTTACTTGTCATGGGGTCTAGGGACTGAAACTAAATTGGTTGATGTGCGTTTAAGAAAAAAAAGGAAACTAAACTTGATGATATTTTGCTTATATGTAGAAGCACAAAGAACATTTTCTGCCTCCACTTGCATTTAAAGCACACTGCGACTTATGTTTTAGGAACTACATTGTAGGTTTTGGTTATTGGTGGTGGTGATGGAGGTGTACTCCGAGAGATTTGCAGACACAGTTCAGTGGAGTCCATTGACATATGTGAAATTGATCAGCTAGTTATTGATGTAAAGTCCTCCTTTAACGCCTTGATCTTAAAGCAGATTTTTAAAATATATTTTGCTAACCTACATCTTAACTTTGTAGGTCTGTAAAGATTTCTTCCCACAATTATCTGTTGGGTTTGAAGATCCTCGTGTTCAACTTCATGTTGGTGATGGTATGTACATAACCCTATGACTAGTAATTTCAGTTCTTTATATGTAATTCTGTAGTTGAAATCCTTTTTCCTATTTCAGCTGTGGAGTTCTTGAGAAATGCATCTGAAGGGACATATGATGCTATCATAGTTGATTCATCAGACCCAATAGGTCAGATTATTCTACCATACTCTATAACTTTCTTTCATACAGCATCATGAAATGTTAACTATGTCTTCGTTGCTGTATATATATT
Source organism: Neostapfia colusana (assembly GCA_030760725.1). NCBI lineage: Eukaryota > Viridiplantae > Streptophyta > Magnoliopsida > Poales > Poaceae > Neostapfia > Neostapfia colusana. The sequence continues at coordinate 3,424,326 of JASWHV010000014.1, read as the reverse complement.
CTGTACATTTCAATTCTTCTTGCTTCATATTATATTGTTCTTGAAATAGGTTGGTAAATCCATAGACCAGAGCTGTTGTACTATTTATGAACACTTTTCTTCTATTTTACTTTGGAATTTTCTGACCTAACGTCAAAAATAAGATTCCAGACAAATGTAATTGTTCTTTTACTACTACACATTCTCTATTGCAGGGCCTGCTCAGGAGCTTGTGGAGAAGCCCTTTTTTGATACAATTGCTAGAGCTTTGAGGCCTGGTGGAGTTCTTTGTAATCAAGCTGAGAGTATGTGGTTGCATACACATTTGATACAAGATATGCTTTCGATCTGCCGTGATACTTTCAAGGGTTCTGTTCACTATGCTTGGACTAGTGTCCCAACATACCCGAGGTTCTTTACATTCTCTATTATCCATATCTTTATCGTTTTCCTAATTTTGGCCTTCAAAGTCTCATATTTGGTTCAACAAAGATATGCTCAATTTTGCCTTCAAAGTCATACAGTACCATCTTGGATTCAACAAAAATATGTTGGGCCACCATAGATTCAATAATTTTTGAATATGTGTCAACTATTTCTGTTTCATATTAAGGGCACAACACATGATGCGTTAAACCTACATGCTCCCATTTTGTGAAAATTTGCATCTTTTATTTGAATACATAATGAAGGGGGGCCTTGGCGCAGCGGTAAAGCTGTTGCCTTGTGACCATGAGCATGAGGTCACGGGTTCGAGTCCTGGAAACAGCCTCTTGCAAAAATGCAGGGAAAGGCTGCGTACAAAAGACCCAAATGGGTCGGACCCTTCCCCGGACCCTGCGCGAGCGGGAGCTACATGCACCGGGCTGCCCTTTCCTTTACATAATGAAGTATGCACTATACATATGGATAGCAGCTTGATTTTTCATGGGGCCCTTCAATGCAATTATTCAAGTATGTCTAGTGCTTCTCCTAGATTAATGGATTTGTTTTCCAGGAATTTGAATAGTTTCTGTGAACACTTTCTGTCCCCCCCCCCATCGGCATGCTAGCTTCAGAACTTGTCTCTTGTGGGCCCTAACATAAAAACTTGTTATTATATTCAACTACTTTTTTGTGTCACTATAGTTCGACAGTGAACTGGTGGAATTGCTGGTTCATTCGGCAATCATAGGATATTTCTGGTTTAGCTCATCAGGTCAAGCAAGGAACCGGTTTTAGCCTGACAAAACATTAGTGAGCAAATATTTCCTAAAGTGTCTATAATTTGCATGATCAAATCATGCTAGGTTATTGATGTGAACAAGGCGGTAATATTTATTTACACCTAATTGAAACAAATATTGATCTAAATGGCACTCGTATTTGACATTGTTGAGGCAACAAATGGTTTCTAGTAGACTTAACTGTAGAGTGGAAAAGTATTATAAAAAACTACAGAGAGGAAAAATAGACACATGACACTTATTGTAACATTTAAAAAACTTTTAATAGCGAGGGTTCAACATGGTGTGCTTAACAGTCAATGATGGAGATTCTCGTATCTTCTGCTTTAGATGAAGACTTTTGTTTTCACAGTATTAATTATTCTGGTATACGGAACTTAGATTTTTACAAGTCGTTTACTTGGATTCTGCAGTGGGGTGATTGGGTTTTTGCTATGTGCCAAAGAAGGTCCACTGGTCAACTTCCTGGCTCCTATCAATCCAATTGAGAAACTGGATGGAGCTACCAAAGCTGGAAGGGAGATCAGATTTTATAATTCAGAGGTTTGTTCTCAATTAAGGATTAAATAGGACGTCTTGTGCCATATTTCATTAAGTATTTTCCCATATATCAATTTGATATTTGCTTCCTAGCATGCATAATTTAAATGATAGATTATGTTGTCCTCTGTACCATTCTCTGACATAAGCCCGTGCTATTTTTAATACGGGGCTTTTACAATCATTGGTCCCACTTTTTGACAGTTAACTGACACTCAGATGCGAAATCTCTTGCATAACAATTTATATTATTTGTTCAGTTCAATGTCTATGCATCCTGATTAATTTCATTGTTGAACAGATGCATCGTGCAGCATTTGTTCTTCCAACCTTCGCAAAGCGAGAGCTAGAAGAATATTGTGCTTCCACAGAAAGAGTAAGATTTTATAAAACCCGGATAAGTAAGGATTGCCCAGTTTAAGATTTTTTTGTAAGTATCATTTATCTTCTTCCATTGGCAGCCTTTTTCCATGATAACATAATCTAAGCAACACTCTTCAGTGAAAATGGGTTCTCTTTTTTGTACAAGTGGCAGTGGTTGGTACTCCCTCCGTTTCAAATTATTTGAAATGGAGGGAGTATCAAGATACAGAATACATTGGTTAAGTGGATTGTTAAAATTTATTTGGGTAGAGGCATCAGGCAACTATAATATATGGTGGCTAATATAAAATCATTCTACTGTGCCGAATCTAACCATGCTTCTTCAATACTAAATAAGCAAACTCATGTGGGTAGAATCTGTGCACCATCTCACAGGAACAACCTGAGGAAACAATGGCAACAGCGCCAAAGATGTCTGTGGCACCAAATAGTGAGATCCTTACTGCATCCTAGGGTAGCGGCTCGTGGTGTACAATCATGGATATCGAGAAGCCATCTCTGCCTCTAATATCTGTGTAGGATATCTTCTAGCCTTGTACTGCTTTGTGACCATCAGGATCGAGATGTGCTGCTTTTGCCATTTTTCGCATTGAGTTGTTGATTAATAATTCGTATTCTGAACAATGAGATGAGGTTCACAAGGAAAACAAAAGAAGACGGTGTGGCAGCAATGTATCATATGACTTGGTTGGATTGATGCATATCACATTGCATTTATCATGGTTTCTACTTGTTGCCCCGTCTCTACTATACGTATGTTCTTACGGGCAGCGCCAGATGGTGAATTCGATTCATTTGAATGTAGAGCTTGGATCAGCCGGAGCATATTGTTACCAAAGCCATTTCAGATAGTTCTCTGTATCACTTTCATACCTTGTCACTTAGCGTTGAATGTACTCCCTCCCTTCGTTTTGAATTATTTGACGCTGGTTAGTTCAATGAAGATCATGATAGAGTGATAGATAAGCAGTCAGAAGAGCATACAACTTAGTTCGTGCTATAAAGGTGAAAAAGCAGAAGTGCTCAACGATCAGGCTGTTAATAAAGCATGCTTTTTGTGTCAAGTGATTGAATCACATACATATGAACAGGAGCGAGTTAGAAACAGATAGTTTGTGATATAAATAGATAGGAACAGATACATATCAACGGTTGTGATGCAAGACTGCTCGCTCGCCCGGAGACTCCATTGCTGCTTTTGCTCTGGTCAGAGACGGACATGGTGATTATCCGGCCCTGGCCTTGTTTGTTTGCACCATTGCTTTTGAGATTATGCTTGTGCAATCCCAGGTGCAAATAAGTTGGGCAGATTTTGGGCTTAGATTTTACAACTCGAACCCCTCAAAAACTAGAATCTCACAATCCACTCTTCCCTAGCTTTTGCCTCACTGCATTATATGCAGTCCATCATCAAAAAGAGATGGAAAAAAGATGGTGGTACCTTGAGGTGCTGCCATGGACCAGAGCACTGCCCACTAAACTCAACCAGGGCAGGCCAAGCTAAGTGCGCATAGAAAGCCCAGATCCAGAGCCCACACCAAACATCCACACCACTTTAATGCCCCCAAATGGGTTACAAGCCCGCACTACTGAGCTCGGCGGGAAATCAGCTGTTAGGACAGCTATTTAACGTGGTATGAACCACCTTAAACTGGCGAGGTGATACTAAACAACGGAATGGGTACGCTGATAGAGTGATAGTTTGGAAGTGGCCTTTTTTTCTTCTTCCAGATTTGCGTGTTTTTCCAACAGAATCGTGTATCACCTGGGCCACGCTACGGGTTTGGGTGTGTTTGAGTCCTTGGCCACACTAGGTGCCCTCAGTCTGTATCTATGCATCACTAAAAATATTGATGATTTGTAACAAAAGCAACCACTTTTGCGAAACGGGTCCATGTGCTCTCAACAGAATTCTCGACTTTCTGACGTCACAAGTCTCTTTGTTGAGTCATGTGACTATTGGCCTTTTGCGAAACTCATCCATTTCATCCTTCTGTACTTTTCCCACAACAAGGTGGTGTCACTACTTGAATTTAGACAATATGCATCGTAGCTCGAATTTGTCACCTCTGACAGTGTTATATGAATGCGATTGGTGCTACTGCGTGTTACTGTGGAATGGTCATGACACCAACTTTTCGCAGATGCTAGAATTCTCTCCTTCCCTGTCCATATTTGATGTAGATGCACCTAACTGTAGTTCTTTCCTTTTTCAAACTTGGAATCGGGATCCTTCCATCTGTCAAAACTAGTTGTCATATCTGAAGATATACAATTGGTTTCTGAAAATCTGTTAGGTTAGGGAAGAAGGATTCAACCAAGTTTCCATTAATTTTGTTGCACCTGCTGAAATTCTGTAAGGTGGGACTGAGTCAATGATTGTTGGCAGACCGTTTGTTTAGCCAATCTGAGAAACAGCGAGGAAGTGCTAGTGCCTGGAAGGTAATGTTACTGAGAAATGACTGGAGATCAAGGAGCGCAGGACTATAGTAGGCAAGGCAATAGAGTTGCACTAGAATTCAAGGGAAAAGGGTTGTGCATGGCCATGGCCAGTGTGGTAAGAGTCTTGGAGGATTGGACTACACTGAAAGTTTTACATATCTGGCTTTAACAGAGCAGGGATAATTTTGACTGCCAATACTTGAAAAAGGGATGACTGCAACCACTGAACAGGTACATTTCCTGATTTAGACGGTGGAGAGGATGAGCGTCGTCACTCTGTTATCGGCTAGGATCTGTGGTGATGTTGAAAAGCGGTGAGGCGTTGACAGCGACTTGTTAGCCTCGTGTTATTTTTGTATTCCTCCCCTAAGGGTTAGTTATCATTTCTCGATCATTCTTGCACTCTGTTCATTTTTTACTGGAAACTTACAAGTCCATTCCAGAGCACTAAACCATATCATTCGTGCCCTAGTTCTCAACCTGAAGAGAATATAAACTAAACTTGTGGATGGTGCCTAGCTTGTCTTCCACTCTGAAATAAATTCAGGTTTATTATTTGGCAGGAGATCAGAGAGTCTTTGTTTCGCATCCTCTCCTCAATCCTCATCACCATGTTGGTGCATTCCAACCGTACAGAACGCGTTGCAATCCTGCCGTTTCTGTCTGACATCGCTGTGATGGCGATGCCCTAGCTGCTGTTCTTGTCGACACGCCACGTTCGGGGCTAAGCGATGGCCGGGACTCGGGAGTGCAATAAGCCGCAGCAATGCAGGGTCCAGAGACGCACTCACGCGCCACATCATTTACCGGCGAAAGACTGAAAGAGTGGCACTTTTTGTTGCAACCCTGGAGCCCAGCTAGGTGCTGGGAATCGTTATCTGCTTCATCATCTCCATCTTGTGAAGAAGCAATCTCGTCCTGGTCAAGTTTCTGCGAGCTCTCTGCACATGCAACGTTCCGGCACCATCGCACATTATACTTATCGTTCTGTCTTTCGTTATCCAACTCCAACATACAGTATCTTTTTATGAAACTTATCCAGTTTATTTATGAGTGGACCTGCAGAGTTGGAAGTATCTCCCGTAGCCCAATCCACGATCGCCATAGCTGCAGCTGCTTCGGGTTGCTGTCCCAGTAGCAGATGCTGCTGCTCCCCCGTGATCACCATCTCCGCCTGTCTTTTCAGCTCCTTGTCTTGTGTCGACCCCTCGCGTACTGGCAAGAGATGCTTGCTAATAGTACACTGATGAACATGCATGCTTTTTTTATAGATTTAGTATATGACCATCGTCGTTAATTGGTCCATCGTTTCGGTACTCTCTGAAGTCCTGAGGTTATTGCATCAGCCTGATGGTTTCCCCACGTCAGCCTGAGGACCGTTTGACCTTTCCGCCGAAACAAGCTGTCCGATTGATTGCGTGCATGGCCGGGTACTGTACACGACTGTGAGATCCCGGCCAGGATCACCTTCTCCAGTTGCTTCCCACTGTGCACCAGACGGCTTAGCTCATGTTCTCACAGCGCTGTGACCATGACAGCTCTGTAACCAGCTGGCATCGTCCATGTTCAGCGTTTCTCGTTTTCTTCTCCACTGGGGATTAATTTCACGGTCTCTTCTCTTCTTCTTAAACTCTTACTCCAGTCAGTTCAGTATTCATGGTACCTGGCCTCGTGTATTTCAAACAGAAAAAAAAATGAATGAACCTCTCATGGTCCCCACCATGTGGTGCGGTGGTGCCTTAGACAATGACTTGAACTGGATTACTACTATCATCCATTGTCGCCACAGCTAGTGGCTACTGCCATAGCCATTGCAGATCAGAGCACCACACACTCGCACACAAAACAAAACAACAGTGTTAGTTGCAGCGGCAATGTCCAAAATATATATCGACAGCAGTGCTGCCTCCTCCTCAGTCCTCGTCCCAACCCCAAAGCTCCTGCACCTCACGTTTGCTCACCTGCACCAGCTCGTCTACCCAACCAACCGGGCAAACCTGCTCGAGCAGTTGAGCTAGTAGCTACTACTACGACTAGGTCCACTGTCGCGGCCCGAGCACGTCAGTCAGTCGCCATGGGCAACTGCTTCCGGAGCAGTAGCGGCGTCGACGACAGTGGTCGCCGCCACGGCGCCGGAGGAGGAGGTGAAGGCGGCCGCCTTGAGCAGATGCAGAGGAGGAGGAGCGAAGAAGCGGCAACGACGGAAGGTCGCCAAGGGGCGCCGCCGCCGTCGGCGGTAAAGGTGAGGATGGTGCTGACCAAGCGCGAGCTGGGGTGGCTCGTGGCGCGGCTCAGGAACGGCGACCGCTGCCTCGAGGACGTGCTCCACGAGATGGCGGCGCGCAACAAGAAGCGCGAGGGCCGGGCCGACGGGTGGCGGCCCGGCCTCGAGAGCATCGTCGAGTGCCCCGCCGAGACGGCCGCCGGCTCCGACGGTTGGTCCGATTAGGCGCTGCCCATGCGTATCGATCTGTAGGACAGTCGACAGAGTAGGTTCGTTAGTTTTTTTTTTTGGAGAGGAGTGTCGTGTGAAGTAATGCAGATTTGCTGCTTCTATTTTTTTATAGGATTAGCGACGACGATGACGACGACGCATCCAAATGCATGGTAAGGGGATAAATACATGGCTGGTCCGATCATTTCTACTACAGTACTAGCTTGTAACTGTAACTGGGGTTGGTCCTTGCTTCTCATTGTTGCGAGATCTTATCCTTCTCTTGACGACAACATGCCGGCCATTTTGCTCCTTTCTCGATCAGTCCAAATTGCCAAAAGGCCTTTCGCAAAAGTGTAATTGCCTAAAGGCTACTGTCAGTGAAGTGCTGTCAATTCGTATGCAGCTGCTGCCCAAGTCACTCTGCACACATGTCTGGAAAAATAGACAGACCTCTATCAAACAATGCTGACTGCCGGTTCACCGGCCAGCAGAGTTGCTATGCTAGCTGTGGGCATGTCAAAACGTACCGGTGCCGAATCGCCGGGCGTCGACCAATCTGGCGTCGACTTTCTAATATTCGCGCGAGTGTAACCTTTGTGTTCCTAGCTAGACTTTTTTAAGACGCCCCTGCGTCGCAGTTCTCACTTGGCTCGCCATGGAAGATGGTTCCTCGCCTTCACCAGCGACTGGGAGAGGAGAATACTTTTGAATCCTAAGAGAATCGATTAACCTCTAGATCGACAGGTAATAAAATAGAATAGATGAATACTAAATTATATATTATACAAAATAAAATGACGAGAATAGATATGGTCTTTTTATACCTTCGGATGTAGATGAAGTAACCATAGTTTTGCTTGATGTAGATGATGTTGCATTGGACTTCGGAGTTGCATGAAAGTTGATCTCATCGGAGTCCTTCCCTCCTCTTCGCGTCTCCGTTAGATCGGATCAGCTAGATTTGTTGAGCGGCGTTTTGAGGAGCACGGAAAAGTTTGATGCCCGTGCCCCACCCGGCTCGCCTCTATAAATATTGCGCGTGAGGAAGGGGGCCCTCGGCCAAGGAAAACGGCCAGCACCCCCGATCAGAGCGCGAAAGGGAGGAAAAACGGATCATCCGTTGGACAATTTTCCGAGTTGGAGATCATAACAGATTCCAACATTCTCCCCCTTGATCTCCAAAGATCAATCTTATCAAAACTTACTTAATTCCTTAATACTTAACTTATTGTTTATTTCTTCATATTCGACATACTGAGCACATCACACCAAAATAGCCAATTACGTCTATATGACTTGATGACCACAATACATCTTACATTTAGAAACAACCTTATTCTTAGTTTGGCCGCTAAGTATCCAGATGATCATAGATTTTCCCTTAATCTTATGCCGGCTACGTGTTCTCTGAACACATTGGGAGGAAGACCTTTAGTAAGCGGATCCGCAAGCATATGTTTGGTTCTAATATCCTCAAGACTAATAGTATGATCCTAGATTTTATCTTTCACAACATAAAACTTAATGTCGATGTGTTTGGCAGCACCACTCGTCTTGTTGTTATGAGAGTACAATTTTGCGGGTTCATTGTCGCAGTATAAGTTAAGTGGCTTTTTAATGCTGTCGACCACTTTAAGACCGGGTAGAAATTTCTTAAGCCATAATGCCTGCCCCGTGACCTCATAACAAGCGACAAACTCGACATGCATTGTGGACGATGCAGTGACGGTTTGTTTGGAGCTCTTCCATGATATAGCTCCATTTGTGAGGGTGAATATGTAACCTGACGTGAATTTCTTAGTATCCACACAACCCGCAAAATCTGAGTCTGAGTATCCCACTATCTCGAGTGTGTCTGACATACTATACGTTAACATGAGTCTTTTGTGCCTTGCACATATCTTAATGCTTTCTTAACTAACTTCCAGTGATCAATCCCTGGATTGGCCTGATATCTACCGAGCATCCCTGTTACGAACGCTAAGTCAGGGCGAGTACATACTTGAGCATACATAAGGCTTCCGACAGCAGAAGCATATGGAACCGATTTCATTTAATCGATCTCGTATTGGTTCCTCGGATAGTGAAAGTTCCCAAACTTATCGCTCTTGACTATTGGAGCAGGTGAAGGTTTACTCGCATACATGCCGTACTTCTTGAGTACATATTCTAAGTATGCTTTATGAGATAAAACTAAAACTCCCTTAACACGATCTCGGTGAATCTCGATCCCCAGCACATAGGATGCTTCACCTAGATCCTTCATATCGAAGTTGGAGGATAAGAACCTCTTAGTCTCTAAGAGTAGATTGACATCGCTACTCGTAAGTAGTATGTCATCCACATAGAGAACAAGAAAAATAAATTTCCCATTCTTGAATTTAGCATAGATGCAATTATCCTCCTCATTCTCCTTAAATCCAAACTTTCTAATTGTCTCATCAAACTTAAGATACCACTGCCGTGAGGCTTGTTTGATCCCACAGATGGACTTCCTTAAACGGCATCCCATGTGTTTCTTACCCTTAATGACAAAACCTTTCGGTTGTGTCATATAGACGTCCTCGTACAAATCCCCATTGAGAAACGCCGTTTTTACATCCATCTGATGTAATTCTAAATTATAATGCACTACTAATGCTATAATAATTCTAAAAGAATCCTTAGTAGAGATGGGTGAGAACGTCTCATTATAATCTATGCCTTCTCTTTGAGTGAATCCCTTTGCCACAAGTTTGGCCTTATATTTTCCGATTTTCCCTTTGGAGTCACGTTTGATCTTGTAAACCCACTTACAGCCTATTGTCTTGGCTCCTCGAGGAATCTCGACTAAATACTAGACCTTGTTGGCATCTATAGACCTCATCTCATCCTCCATGGCTTTACGCCACTCAGATGATTGTGCTCTTCTCATAACATCTTCAAATGAGATGGGATCATCCTCCATTTAAACTTCTTCACTCAAATAGATCTCATAATCGTCTGGAATGGCCGATTTTCTTACTCGTTGAGATCTTCTAATTGGCGCATCATCTTCCGGTTGAGGCTATTGTTGCGCTTCATAATTTTTGGCAACTGGCTCAATAGGCTCGGAAGGCTGAGCCTCTCTTACTTCTTCCGTTGCCGATGAAGGAGTAACAACAGGTGCTGAATCATCAGTGACTGGCACAGATGGTTCAACAACAGTAGGTATCGAGAAATATGGTTTTTGAATCATGGGAGTGGGTGCGTACACCCGCTTCTTCTCAAGATCTACCTCTCGTCTTACCATACTCCCCTTGATTATGGCATTCCCTAGAAAGACAACATGCCTTGTATCTATGAACTTAGTGTATCTATCTGGACAATAGAATCGATATCCCTTACTCTTTTCTAGATAGCCAATAAAATGGCAACTAATAGTTCTAGAGTCCAGCTTACCAATGTTTGTGTTGAACATTTTAGCCTCAGCTGGACAGCCCCACACGTGCAAATAGCCTAACGAGGGCTTACGTCCTGTCCATATTTCATACGGTGTCTTAGGTACTGATTTGCTCGACACACGATTAAGTACATGAATGACGGTTTTTAACGCCTCCATCCATAAGCTAACCAGAAGTGTCGAATAACTTAACATACTTCTTACCATATCCATGAGCGTGCGATTTCTTCGTTCCGCTACACCGTTTTGCTGAGGCTCGCCCGACGTAGAATACTGGGCTACTATGCCGTTTTCCTGTAGAAACCTTGCAAAAGGTCTAGGAATTTGGCCATACGAGGTATGTCGGCCGTAGTACTCCCCTCCACGATAAGATCTTACTACCTTGATCTTAAAGTTGTGCTGATTTTCTACTTCGGGCTTAAATATATTAAATTTATCCAATGCTTCGGATCGCTCCTTGATTGGATAAATGTAACCATAACGAGTATAGTCATCCGTAAATGTTATGAACGAATCATAACCATCTATGAAGACTATTGGGAATGAACCACAAATATCCGTGTGAACTAATTCTATTATTCTCGTGCTACGTTTGGCGTCTTTCTTAATTTTCTTAACAAATTTGCCTTTAATGCAATCAATGCATTCTTGTGAATCCGAAAAGTCTAAGTTGGGAAGAATCGATTGAAAAACTAAACGTTCAATTCTCCCCCTCGAAATGTGGCATAAACGACAATGCCACAATTTCGATGATGTTTCGGAATCAATTCTTTTGTGCTTGTTGAATACTAAGTCATTCTGAGAAGAAACTTGATTATTACTTATAACATTAATGTTATTATGTAAGAATAATAAATATAACATGTCTTGTCGGAATGCAAGACCCACAACTTTATTATTAAATGTAATAGAATATTTATCATTGCCAAAATGGCACACATAACCTGAATCATCCAAACATGAATTTGAAATTAAATTTCTCTCTAAAGAGGGTACATAAAGGACATTATGAAGTCTAAGTACAAAGCCATCTCTAAGTCTAAATGGGAGATCTCCAACGGCTTCAACTTGAGCTTCACGGCCATCAGCGACTTTAATTGCCTTTTCTCTCTTCTTAGTGTCCTCCTCATACTTAATCCCTGTAGAGAATTATGAACGTGCATGAAAGTGCATCTAGGTAATCCCCATGGGTTTTGGATGATTGATGATTACAATTAAAGATACTAATGAGTTCTACTGAGTATGAGCACAGGTGCTTATCAAAAGGAATGGATGTGGAGTCTCTCAAGAAGAAAAAATAAAAAGAAGAAGACTTGAAAGAGTAGAAAATAGAATTTTCTATTAATTTTCATATTTTCTAGTTGTATACAGGGTCTTCTCTTTTAGAGTGCTTGAGAATCATTAGAGAGCTCAAATTAAGGTTAGAAAGTTAGGATCGTGAGAGGAAGTAGTCATAGGTATGGCTGAAAAAGGGAAACCGGACTTGTCCGAACTATGGGCCGGACTAGTCCGTTCCAGCCCAGACTACTCCGTTTTAGACCGCACAAAGAGTCCCTGAGTGAGTTCGGACTTGTCCGTTCTAGGCCGGACTAGTCCGTTGTCGTGTGAGTCTGAGCCGTTATGAGACTAAGTCTCAGAGTGCCGGACTAGTCCGCTAAGCGGACTAAGCCGTTTTGGTCCGGAGAAGAAGTCTCTGAGTGACATCGGACTAGTCCGCTCCGTAGGCCGGACTAGTACGGTCCCTTCAGACTAGTCCGATTTAGGACGGAACAAAGGTTCCTGTGTGAGATCGGACTAGTCCGAAGTTGGCAGGACTATCCGCAACCCTAGATTAGAGAGTTCTTAGACTAAGTGTTGTAAGACCGGACTAGTCTGCCCTTTGGGCCAGACTAGTCCGCCCTCACCAGACTAGTCCGTTCTCATACGGAACAAAGGTTTCTGACTGAGATCGGACTAGTCCGCTTTTGGCCGGACTAATCCGGGATTTTATGACTGTTTGAGTCCAGTGGTCACTAAACTTTATTTGGTAACTTGTAACGTGAGTGGTCCCTCAAGAACGGACTAGTCCGGACTTTATTTGGTAACGGCTAAATGCCGGGATTTCTATAAAAGGAGACCCCCCGGCTGAGAATCAAACTGACAACAACCCAAGCGCTGAAAGCTCATTCCTAGAGCTCTTATAAGCCTCTTTCCCCACCGTCTAGACTCCTAAAAGAGGATCTTAAGGAGATTGTGTTTTTTGTGAGAGGAAAGACGTGGTGATCGACGTTTGAGCTCTCGGTTTGATTCTCTTGCACTCTAACTATTAATTTGAGTTCTTAACAGTTGTACTTTGATTTCTAGAACTGCTAGGTTGGTGTAGGGAGCCTCAAGTTGTGAGTAGCCCCTAAGAGCATTGTATTCACATTTGATTGATAGTGAAAGAGCCCGGGCTTGATCTTGGTGATCGCTCGGTGAGGGAAGAGTTGGAAAAGACCCGGTCCTTGGTGGACTCCTCAACGAGGACGTAGATTACTGTGTAAAATCGAACCTCAGGATAAATCATGTCTCTTGGTTCCTTTACTTTCTCACTCGCTCACTAGAATTACTTGTTAATATTTCATTTTATTAACACCCGTGAATTGTTCTTCCATCTCACAATCTAATTATTCACAAATAATTAGTGATATTATTTTATTACCATATATCTTCCGCTCAAACAAAATTAAAAAGAAAACCTAAAACACAATTTTATACTTAGACCGGACTAGTCCGCCCTCATACTGGACAAGTCCGGCCTCCTAAAAATTTAATCCACTGTTTGCAATAGTTTCAAGTTTATTAGCCTATTCACCCCCCCTCTAGGCAACTTTCAATTGGTATCTGAGCCTAACTCTCCGCAAAAGCTTAACCACTTGGAGAGGAGATGGGGGACAAGGCCGGTAGCCAAATTGATCTCATCAAGGGAAAAGGAGCAAGTACGAGCAACTTTGAAGAAAAAGACTCTAACCTGCCTCCAGGGGTTACTCCTCCACAACACGTTTCAAGCTCAGAAGAAGATGAAGAAGTTCTTCGTCTCATGGCACTCCTCAAAAAGAAGAAGGAGGAAGCTAAAAAGAAAAATAAGAAGTTGGAGAAGAAGCTCAAGAGTAGTCAACAAGACTACTCGCGATATCCTTTTAATTATGAACGTCTAAATTCCCACTCTAGTTATTTATCAATTCCTCTAGGCAAACCACCTCACTTTGATGGAACTAACTATACAATGTGGAAACACAACATGAAGTTGCATCTAATTTTCTTGAACCCAAGTCTTTGGCATGTGGTGTGTACAGGTATAGATATCCCTGAAGACGAGGATGAACTCACCCAAGAACAAGAACAACAAATCCATCGCAATGCACAAGCGACGGCCCTGCTCAACTCATCTCTAAGCATTGAAGAATTCAACAAGGTAGATGGGTTGGAGCTCGCCAAAGATATTTGGGACACCCTCAAGATCGCACATGAAGGAAACCAATCCTTGAGGGAAGCCAAGATTGAAATGATAGAAGGAGAGCTTGGAAGGTTCGCCATAGAAGAAAGCGAAACACCTCAAGAAATGTACAACCGACTCAAAACTCTTATCAACAAGAGTCGAGCGTACGTATATATGCAAGAAATGGAATGACCATGAGGTGTTCAAGAGGATGGTAAGAGCATTTATGCCTCGCAATGTGACCGTATGCACCTTAATCTGGGAAAGTTCAAACTTTCACTTGATGACTCCGGATGAAGTGCTAGGGAAGATCATTAACCACGAGATGACGGAGAAGGAAGCCCAACACGTCAACGACCTAGCAAAGATCACTTAATCCAAGAAGAAGGGCATTGCTCTTAAGGCCACATCCAAGTCCAAGGCAAAAGAAACACAACTCACAAGTGAAGATGAAGAAAGTGATGATGAGAGCACGGACATGGATGATGAGGAAATGACATTCTTCATCAAAAGATTCAAAAGGTTGATGAGGAGAAGGAGAAACCATCACTAAGAGAACAAGAGCAAAGACAAGGGCAAGCCAAGAACAAAGAAGACTTGCTACAACTATGGTGAACATGGGCATTTCATTGTGAACTGCCACATAGCAAGGAAGATGACAAGAGAAAGAAGAGTGGTGGGCAGCCTCAAGACAAGAAAATCTTCAAAAAAAAGAAGGCTTATGGACAAGCTCACATTGGAGAAGAATGGGACTCAAACGAAGAATCCTCCTCCGAAGATGAACAAAAGGTGGCAACCGTCGCCATCAAGAGGCCAACCATGAAGAAATCACTCTTGCCAAACAAGGGTGATTGGAAGAGCCCAAGCCACACATGCATCATGGCAAAGGAAGGAAAGCGCAAGGTAATGTGTAAACCTTCCAAATTTCATATTGTAGATGATAGTGACTTTGATAGTAGTAGTGAAAACGAATTCATGTTTAAAGGATTAAACAAAAAGGCTATAGCTAAAATGAAAATGTTATCGGATGAAATTTTTGAACAAGAAGAGCTTCTCAATCAACAAGAAGAATTATTTATCCCTGAAAAGGAAAGAAACCTTGAGATTGAGAAGCTCCTTGAACTCGAGAGAGAGAAGAGTAGAGCACTTGAAAGCGAACTTGCCATGAGCAAGGAGACTTGTGTTCAGCTTAAAAGTGAGAACGTAGTACTTCAAGATGAACTTGTAAGTTTAACTAAAGCTCACAAGAATATTGAAGCACAACTTGACTCACTTAAGTCAAGTGTCTCAACTAATTCATCCTCCAAAAACTCTTTCTCAACAAGTAAAGAGTCCAACTCTAAAACTTGCAAATATGCTAGCATTATTTTAAACTTGAAAGATGAGCTCAAAGAAGCACAAAGCAAGAATACACACAAAAGTGGGATCTTTGATAAGGAGAAGATCAAATATGCACGCAGTGCATACTCAATCGCAAGATCTCCCTTCATCAAAGATGGACTTGGGTATACTAGGGGAGGAAAGCAAAACGCTAGAATCCTTAAAAACAATAGCAAATGCGTAGCCTTTGTCAAAGAAAACTCGAGTCAAGTCAAGAATGACAACCTTGCATCTACATCACATGAAATTGCCAAAAATGTAAAAATCTATTGTATTTCATAATTTTGATGCATCTTATGTTCTTATAAAAATCAAGTTTGGTAGAGTATATGCAAAATATGTTGGGCCACCCCACAAGAGCCTAAAAACTTATGTGTGGGTGCCCAAATGACTTGTAACTAACCTCAAAGGACCCAACCAAGTTTGGGTACCTAAGAGCAAAGTTTAAATTGTTTTACAGGCCTACTCTTCCGGTGGCACTAAATGGATGCTAGATAGTGGGTGCACTAACCCTATGATCGGAGAGAGAAAAATGTTTGTCGAGTATGAAGAAAATGATGATCCAAGTGAAGGCATCTGTTTCGGTGACAACAGCCAAGGAAGGGTACTCGGTATTGGTAAAATTGCAATCTCTTCTCAATACTTTCTTTCACATGTTCTATATTGAATCACTAGATTATAACCTATTGTCCATATCTCAACTATGTAAGAAAGGTTATAATTGCTTGTTTACTAACGAGGGTGTGACTGTCTCTAGAAGAAGTGATAACTCAATTGCCTTTAAGGGTGTGTTAAAGACAAATCTTTACTTAGTTAACTTTTCCACAGATAAAGCTCAACTTGACACATGCTTAATAGCAAAAACCAACATGGGATGGTTGTGGCATAGAAGACTAGCCCATGTTGGAATGAGAAACTTACAAAAACTTCTAAAGGGGGATCACATCCGTGGATTAAAAGATATTGTTTTTGAAAAAGATAGAGATAAGGAGCGACAACGATTCCGAATTCAAGAACACTCAAGTAGAAGAATATTTGGATGAAGAGGACATCAAACATGAGTTTTCAGCCCCCTATACTCCCGAACAAAATGGGGTGGCTGAAAGGAAGAACCGAACACTCATAGAGATGGAAAGAACCATGCTCGATGAATACAAGACCTCGGATCGATTTTTGGCGGAGGCGGTCAACACCGCTTGTCATGCTACAAACCGCCTCTACCTCCATCGACTTCTGAAGAAAACCTCATACGAGCTCTTAACCGGTAACAAACCCAACATCTCTTGCTTTCGAGTTTTGGAAGTAAATGCTACATTCTCAACAAGAAGCCTAGGACTTCAAAGTTTGCTTCGAAATCCGATGAAGGTTTCCTACTTGGTTATGACTCAAACACCTACGCTTATCGTGTTTTCAACAAGACATCCGGTGTGTTGAAATTACACGTGACGTGGTGTTTGATGAAACTAATGACTCCCAAGTGGAGCAAGTTGATCAATATGTGCTAGATGAATAAGAAGCACCATGTGAAACACTAAAAATAATGGGGCTTGCAGAAGTCCGTCCCCAAGAAAATGTAGGACAAGATGCTACAAGCTCATCACAATCGACACCTCTCATTCAAGATCAAACTCAAGCACCCCAAGATCAAGACGGTCAATTTCAAGAAGGAGAAAATCGAAACCATGATGTTGATCAAGGGGGAGAAGAAGAAGAAAACCACTTAAATCAAGTACCTCACCCAAGGGTTCATCAAAGCATTCAACGGGATCACCCCATTGATAACATACTTGGAGATATCACAAAAGGAGTAACAACACGTTCTCGAATAGCTAACTTTTGTGCATATTACTCTTTTGTGTCGTCCTTGAAACCACTTAGGGTGGAAGATGCACTCAAGGATCCGGATTGGGTGGTAGCCATGCAAGAAGAGTTGAACAACTTCACAAGAAATCAAGTATGGGAGCTAGTGGAAAGACCAAATGCAAATGTGGTAGGAACCAAGTGGGTGTTCCGCAATAAGCAAGACGAACACGGAGTGGTGACAAGAAACAAGGCCCGACTTGTGGCAAAGGGATATGCTCAAGTTGAAGGTTTGGATTTCGATGAAACCTTTGCTCCCGTAGCTAGACTTGAGTCCATTCGTATTCTATTAGCCTATGCTACTCACCATGATTTTAAACTCTATCAAATGGATGTGAAAAGTGCCTTTCTAAACGGTCCAATTAAGGAGGAGGTGTACGTGGAGCAACCACCCGACTTTGAAGATCAATAATATCCTAATTATGTGTTTAAATTGCATAAAGCTCTCTATGGCCTCAAACAAGCTCCTAGAGCTTGGTATGAGTGCCTTAGAGACTTTCTCGTTGATAATGGTTTTATGATAGGAAAGGCAGATTATACTCTCTTTACAAAGAATGTAGATAATGATCTCTTCGTGTGCCAAATATATGTCGATGATATTATATTTGGTTCAACTAACAAATCTTTATGTAATGAGTTTAGTAAGATAATGACGGATAGGTTTGAAATGTCTATGATGGGAGAGTTGAAGTTCTTCCTAGAATTTCAAGTCAAGCAACTCAAAGAAGGCATATTCATTAGTGAAACAAAGTACACACAAGACATACTCAAGAAGTTTGACATGGACAAAGCCAAACCCATCAAGACGCCAATGGCAACAAACAGGCACCTTGACCACAATGAAGATGATCAAGCGTGGATCAAAAGGTATATCGCTCTATGATTGGTTAATTGCTTTATCTTTGTGCATCTAGACCCGATAGCATGCTTAGTGTATATTTGTGTGCAATATTTCAAGCATCATATAAATAATGTCATTTAACAGCCGTTAAAAGGATCTTAAGGTATCTAGTTCACACACCTAACCTAGGATTATGGTATCTAAAGGGATCTAAGTTTAATCTCATCGGATACTCCGATGCGGATTATGCCGGATGTAAAATAGATAGAAAAAGCATCTTAGCGACTTGTCAATTTTTGGGTAGGTCCATAGTATCATGGTCATCCAAGAAATAAAATTCCATTGCTCTCTCCACAGCCGAGGCAGTATGTCGTAGCCAGAAGTTATTGTGCTCAACTTCTTTGGATGCGACAAACTCTAAGGGATTATGGTTACAATATGAACCACATTCCACTCCTATGTAACAATGAGAGTGCAATTAAGGTAGCCCATAATCCCATTGTGCACTATAGGACCACTACAGGAATCGGGACTATAGACGACGGCTGGAAACCATCGTCAATAAGGACACTACCGTCGTCAATAACTTATTGACGACGGTAAATGTTTACAGACGACGGTTTCCAGCTGTCGTCAATTATTAGTCGTCAATAAGTTTATTGACGACGGTAACCGTCGTCAATAAATTTATTGACAACAGCTAAATCTAGCTGTCATCAATAAACTTATTGACGACAGCTAAATCAGGCTGTCGTCAATAAGCTTATTGACGACGGTTTACACTAAGCCGTCGTCAATAACAATGGCTTATTGACGACGGTTTACACTAGGCCGTCGTCAATAACAATTGCTTATTGACGACGGTTTCTGATACCTGGCCGTCGTCAATACTTATGGCTTATTGACGACGGCCAAGTACCAGAAACCGTCGTCAATAAGCTTTTCAATTTTTTTTTAAAAAATAGAAAATCCTGCCCTGGCTTCGAGGCCAGCCCTGGCTCGATGGCCAGATCACAGGCAATCAAAATATACATCACAGAATTGCATAAAAACACTATACGCACGCCACACTACCCTACGCTACCCCGACCGCTGCCACCGGAGTCCAGGAAGTCGTCGTGCGCTCGTCCAAACGCTGGTTGCTGAGGGGATGGAGTTTCCTGAGCCCGCGTCGCCGATCCCTATGATGTACATGTATAGTTAGACAAATTAGAAGTTCACAAATATGTATAAGATTAAATAAACTCATTACAAGTTAAAATTGAGCAAGTTAGCTAGATTTGGCTATGTTCGAGTAAGTTTGCTCATATTTTACTAAGTTTGAGAAGTATGGACTAGTAGTGTTTGTGTTTGAGCTAGTTCAAAAAGTTTTGGCTATGTTTGAGTAAGTTTGGTCATATTTGACTATAGTTGAGTAAGTTGTACCATATTTTACTCAGTTTGAGGATGTTTATCTAGTTTTCTCTAAGTTTAAGTAAGTTTGATCAAATTCAACTAAATTTGAGCAAATTTAACTAGTTACAGCTATTATGAGAAATTTTGTACTGGTGCTCCTGACGTCGGCCCCTGTTGTAGCTGTATCGGTGGCGGCGCCCACTGAGGAAAGACAACGGGTTGTCCTGTGGCCATAGCCTGCAAATATGAAGTAAATTATTATACATGTCATTTATATATTAGAAACGTTGAGTACATTGATCTGAACTTACCTGCATGGCAGCTTGCAGCTGTAGCATGTACGAGTGTTGATACTCGTCCCTAGCCCGGAGCTCGGCTGCCTGCCTCTCGTTCGCGAGCCTCAGCGCTTCCTGCGTCCTCTGGAGCTCCTCCTGGACACTCTGGAGCTCCAGATCACGGCTGCCACGCCTGCTGGATCCACCCTGCGATGAAGAAGCCCTCGAGTAAGACCGTGCCTCCCTCGAGTCTACTACTCCATCGAAGATGGCCAACCTACACAACGAAGTAAGAGTATTAAAGTTTCGTATCTCGAAGTTAATGAAAGTAAATGAAAACAACATAACTCACCGGCCGTGAGGTTTACCGCCACCGCTTGCATAGGCGGCTTCAGGTACGATCGGCGAGTTCTGCCAATCGTAATCGTCGCCTCGAAGCCTCCGCACCTCCTCCCCATACTTTTCCTGAAAATACAGAAAATTAAAGTCATCAGAAGTTTTAAAGATAATACAATTAAGTCAACTAAAGAACTCACCAACGTCTCTGTCGCTGTCTGAGAAGACAGCTGATCAGGCTGCGAGGGGTCACTTCCCATGTGACCCCTCCTCCACACCTGGATAGCGGTCGGCTCCTGACCGATCTCGCGCTCCTATCGATACGTGTTAGCACAATGGTAGCGATGGAAATTAACTAGAATATAATTCGAGTATCACTTACCATCCGTTTAGCAAGGCGTACGTAGCCGTCCCCGCCAAGACGGTGTTTCCCGTCCGTCCCTCGACTCCGTCGACGGGTCATCGACACGCCTTGGAAGCACTGGCTCGCCCAACGAGCACATAGGGAACTGTAGGCATCCGGACAGGACTCAAGCCACGGTACGCTGACCTGCACACATTTGTTGTTGGATGAAAACATTGATGAAAATTGGATAATGAAGCAAACTAAAATAAAGAATTTACCTCTGCGTACTGTGCCTCCGTCAAGTACTTGTCCGCCACATCCCTAAACTGCCCCGGCTCACCCTCGTCCGGATGCAACTTATAGTATGCCTTCGTAGCCTGAATGCGAGCCGTTGAAATCGACTGCGTCAGGAGCTTCCTAGCGTTGTTGTTGAAGACCAGGCGAGCGTGATCCAGCTGGGCCTCGTCCTCCAAACGGTAATATTTCTACAAGTAGAAATATACAAATTAATGTATTTAACATATAATAGGTTCGCATTTAACAAATAGACGATTTACTTACCATGAATTCATGCCACACATGCTCCTGGTGGTTGCCGTAGGTAATGTCCTGGGCCGTAGCGTAATCGTCCCAAGACGTAGCAGCCCGTCCGTTCACTAGACCGGGGTAGTGACAACGGATGAGCTGGCCTAGGACAGCGTTGACCTGGCGGTGGCGTCCTTGACCCGTGAACGAGTCATCGGCCCAAGACCTAATACACGATTCTCAATTAGTACATATATAAGTGTTAAAATATCTAAATTGATTTGTTATAGATTTACTTACCTATCGCCAACCGGACGAATAACGACCCGATCTTCTGGCCGTGCAGGAACCGGAGGAGGAGCCACGTAGTGGCTCCTCCTGTAACGCCGCTGTGGAGCCGGCTCCACATCAGGCTCTGTGGAAGGCTCTGAAGCAGGGTCTGAATCCTGCGGTGCCGGAACCTGAAGAGGATCCGAAGCAGGATCTGTAACAGGCTCCGAAACCTGTGGTGTCTGAAGAGGACCCCTGGCCTCTGTCTCCTCAGACGTAGAGTCGTCCTAAAAATTTGAAGATTGGTAATATAGATTTAAGAAAGTTATTTATATAAT
The DNA here is from genome assembly GCA_030760725.1 of Neostapfia colusana. Taxonomy (NCBI): domain Eukaryota; kingdom Viridiplantae; phylum Streptophyta; class Magnoliopsida; order Poales; family Poaceae; genus Neostapfia; species Neostapfia colusana. The sequence goes on along the minus strand of JASWHV010000014.1, from coordinate 3,402,874 downwards.
TTATTTAATTTAATATTCTTTACCTGTCGTGACCGCTCTCGTGACCCTTGGCCTCTGTCGAGGCCCAACAGCTGAGACAGTCTACCATTGCTAGACTGACAGCCCTGGAAAACGGAGTCTGCTCTCGGCAGCATAACCCCGCTGTTCTCCACTGCACGCCCGAAAATGGTGCAGCAGAGAACAACAGGGTTATGCCGTCGAAATCTTGTCTAGATCTAAACCCGCGTTTCATCACATGCCACGCCCCCTCGGTCACTCCCAGGCTGTCCAAAAAGGGACAATTCCGAACGTACACGCCTCACATGCGTAACACATGTGAGACGGGCCCGTTCGAAACGGGTGACGCATGTTGTATAGGTTTACGTCAATCTTTCGTTTTTGAGTCATTTAAAAGAGAGAGAGGAAAGAACGAGAGAGAAGGAAAGAACGAGAGACAAAGAAGTGGGTCAGCCGTCCTAAGTTATGTCCCGTTGGGGCCTGCCATTATCTTACGACGCCTTTAGGGTTAGCCGTCGTACGTTATGCCCCGTCGTAAGTGGGTCAAAGATGAAACCGCACCGTCTGGGCCCGCCGTCCACGCGCGGGAGCTTGCCGTCCTCCGTGCCTGTCTCGACTAATACATTACCACTAAATGAGCCGTGACAGACCCTAAATGGGTCGTGTCAGGCCGGACCGGGCCGAAACCCATTTATTTACATATAGTAACTAATCACACAATCAATCAAAGTATTAATTAAACAATAATCAATTACAATACTAATTAAACAATTAATCAACAATTAATACCGCTGCTGATATTCTCACAGAATTTGACGAGTACTAGGGCTGACAAATGCATCAAGCAAAATCTAGCTGTGCTAAAGGGGGTGTTAAAGGAACTGAATACTGGAGCTGTCATGGAACATGGGCGACAGAATAATACTAGTCTTACAGCACGTAGTACTACCATTATCACTAACGCAGCCAAGGTAAAATATATGTTAAGTGTCGCGCGCCAGATTAATAATCTAGAAGAAGAAAAAAACCATGGCACTGCGGCCAAACTGAAGGGACAGAAGTTCAGAGTTCCAGACGATTCGAAATTCAAACAGCCACAACGCAAATGCACCACCATAATGTTTGGTTTCTAGCTTTTGTATCAAACTCAGACCCAAGTTGCCTCATCGCTACTATAGCTGTAGCACCCACAAATGGGTAATCGAACGAAGTACAGACAGTAGGCTTCCAATGCACCCCTGTTTGGCCTTTCGAAAAAAAAATGCACACCTGTTTCATGGCAGTAGAAGGGTGTAGTTTCACCATGCAAACTGGAACAAGCAAATGATGACACCCTCTTTGACAGATATGAGGGAGAGTTGGTGCAGCCAGCGACCAAAGAAATCGAAGTAATTATTTTCTCCCATCAGGAACATCCTTTCGCAGATGACGACTTTTGTCCACCACGACACTCTCGAAGCTAGGAACCTCGTCATCGTCAGAACAGGCCAAATGCCTGAGACCATGCTCATTTTGAGGTTAAGCGCAATGAGTGCGTTCGTGTGTATCAAAAAGATATTGAAGGTTGATAGATGGTTAGAGACACAACATGTAATCCTTTATTAAAGCTTTGAGCCTTGTGTTACCTACTTCTGCTTATCTCAGGGTTGAATTCTGCGTAGCTATTTGTCCTCTGATTACTGACTTGCCAAGTACATATTTTGATCAGATCACCTAGGTAGAACTAATTCACATTACACGCAAGCTTGGGTAATGCAGCTACATATATATAAAGAAGATGCCTGGCAGGTATCTGTATAAGTATATACACAATACAACAAAGCCAGATGGAACAGCACAAGCACAAGGGAATAAACACAAAGGGGTGGAGGATTCTTGCTCTCCAATTTTAATTACCTCAACCAATGTTTTGTGTGACTTGCCTCCTTTGCTCACTGTGCAGCGGCATCATCACTTAAAAAGATAAAGTTGCTTTGCTCTCTCAAATGAAGGGAAGACAGCATAATGTTTGGTTTCTAGCTTTTGTATCAAACTCGGGGAGAGGCCGGAGGGGAGGGGAGGGGACTTACCTCGGCCGGAGACGGGCGGCGGCGACCGGGGGACGGCGGCGGCGGCGACCGATGCGAGTTGGGAGGCGGCGACCGGCGGCGGCGGCGACCGGCGGCAGCGGCGGGGAACGGCGGGGAGGGCGACGAGACTGATCGCGCGGCGCGAGTCGGGAGGCGGCACTGTGGCCGCCTCCCGGCTCGCGCACGGGTTATATGTCCGGTAATTGACGACGGTGCCAGGTCACCGTCGTCAATAACTGGGTTTTTGACGACTGTGCTAGGTCACCGTCGTCAATTATAGTTAAAGACGACGGGCACCGTCGTCAATTATTTATTGACGACGGTGCTCTCTCAGCTGTCGTCAATAACTGTGTTATTGACGACGGTGCTAGGTCACCGTCGTCAATAACTCCTCGAGTGGGCCCGAATTAAGTTGAAGACGACGGGCACCGTCGTCAATTATTTATTGATGACGGTACTCGCTCAGCTGTCGTCAATAACTGTGTTATTGACGACGGCTTTTCCTAGCCGTCGTCAATAAAATTAAAGACGACGGCCCCGTCGACAATAAATCTGGCCGTCGTCAATGATCGTTTTTCCTGTAGTGGACCAAGCATATAGACATCCGACATCACTTTTTGATAGATCATTCTGTAAAGAGGGACATAGCTATCTCACATGTAAGAACCGAAAAACAACTAGCCGATATTTTTACCAAACCACTAGATGAAAACGATTTTGTGAACTTCAAAATGAGCTGAATATCCTAGACTCTAGGAATGTGAGTTGAAAAGTTGTGCATCTGAATGCTAACAATTAAAAGTCTTCAGTTTTTTTTTAAATTTCAAAAATATGCACGATTGTGAAAAGCTTGTTCCCTTTCTAATTCTTCTCTCATATTACTTTTGGCTATATTGTGGTCATCATGTAATTGTGTGTTGATATATATATATATATATATATATATATATATATATATATGGATCATAGCTACCTAATAGAAGGTACAAGTAAATTCACCGCAATCACGGGCAAAATCCTAATATATAAGAATTTCTCAGCCTCTAAGAGCCGGACTAGTCCGCCCTAGAGGACGGACAAGTCCGGGTATCTTGAATAGTCCGGAATGCAGCAGACAAGTCCACAACGGACTAGTCCGGACTGCATCCAGACAAGTCCGGACAGCAGACTAGTCTGGACCTAGTCCGACAGACCGGACTAGTCCGGACTGAAGACCGGACTAGTCCGGCCCCTGGAGACTTAACCTCCAAGGGTCGAGCTAACCTCTTCCCTCTCTCTCATTCACCTCCACTCCACTCCTCTCCTCCAAAACTCGCCCCCATTGGCGATTTTGGTGTCCTCCCTCAAATCCCTCGAAGGAATTCCTAATTCAAGGCTTGTGGGGTGTGGGGAATCCTTCTTCGACCATCTCCGCTCCTTCGATCCACGGATTTCATCATATTTGTTCACTCTAAGGTACTTTTTGACCTAGCCTTGATTTTTCACGAAAATCTTAGTTCTAAGTCATACCTTTAGTGCCTTAGGCTTTCCCTGATGTTCCTACTCCATATTGTTGCAAATCCCCATTGTATTGCGTCAACTTTACTGGATTAGTAATCAAATCACTTAAGTTAGGGTTTAAAACTATAGAGTCCGTACTAGTCCGGACTCCAACCGGACAAGTCCGGCCAGGGCGGACTAGTCCGCCCGACGCCCGGACAAGTCCGGCTGATACAGTTTTAGCTCCTAACTTTGAGGCTGTAAACTAGTTCGGACGCAATGCTCTAGCATCTAAGTCCTTCTTTTCTTACCAGATCATGTCAGGACCCGGAGACAACCCTCTTCCAAACCCTGAGGCCGAAGCGGCTCGCCAAGCCGCTTATCGTGCGGCAGCCGAGGCAGAGGCAGGAGAGCCTGCAGCAAGGGAGGCTCGGACAAAGAAACGGGCTGACAGGGAAGCACAAGCCTCTCAGACCGTTGATCCTCCAAGGAAGAATAGGCTAGTGACCCTGAAAGAAAAGCAACATCCCGAGTCCCAAAGTTCAACCCAAGACAAAGGAAAAGGCAAAGCAGCCAATCCTCCCAAGAAAAAGGCCTTAGCCAGCAGGGGACTCATCATTCGTGACAACCCTAGACGGGGAAGGGAGAATCCCCCACAAGGACCTATTGGGCCACTTGAGAGGGCACCTCCTATGCACAACCCAAACCGCCAACCCAATTTGGCAAGTGCAACCTTCATGGGGAAAGGAGCTGAAAAGCCAGAAGGTTCCGAGAAGAGGAGATTTACAAGTACGAGAAGACCACACCAGACCCTCGTTTCTGGTGCGACTTCTATTGTGACTACTACCGGCTCGTCTATCTCCCAATGAAGACACCGGTAGTTGATGCTCAGTGGGTGGATTGGCCATACATGGAAAACAAGAAGCATCAAGCTTTTGATGCAGTGATTGAAGCAGCAGAATGCCATGGGATCAAGGACCTAATGGCTTTTCAGTATGATTGGAACATAGAGGTGATAGTCCAATTCTACACCACCTGCTATTTCCACACCTATGGAGATAGAAAAATCACTTGAATGACAAATGGTGTGGTCTACTCGGTGTTGTATGTTAAATTTGCTAGTATCCTTGGACTTGAGGAACATTTGAACTATGAGATCATAGTTCACAATGAGAAGACCTTGGGAAAGGATGACTTGGATTTCATGTATCCCTCATATCTCACGTATGAGCCATTCTCAACCCACAACATCAAACCCTTCTTTGGAGTGCTAAACAGGATTTTGAGGAAGACTCTAGCTCCAAAAGATGGGGATGCGGGGATGATACAGGGTACCTCAGGAACTTGTTCAAGCTGCTCAATGAAGAAGAGAGATTCAATGTCTTCTACTACATATACAATGATATCTTCAACATTTCCCACACCCCGAACAGGTCCTGTGGATATGCACCGTACATCATGTGCATGATCGAAAAAGTCACAGGGCTAGAATTTGCAAAGGATTTGCAGCACAGGAAGCTACATCCTCGGATGTCGACTCCTCTTCCTCGCCCTCCTGCGTCCTTGGCCAGGAGCTCCTCTGCAGCTCCATCCTTCTCGGCTGGACCATCCATCCCTCCATCATCGAGTGGCTCCTCTAGTGGGCTGCTCAAAATTTTCAAGGCCATATTCTCCTCGTGCCGGAAGGTGGAAGTTCGCACGCAGAAAATGAAGCAATGCCAAGAGAAGTATCTCAAGGCCATGTGCGACAAGATGGAGATATCTATGTCTCCACCGTCATCAGATGATGCCGAAGTAACAGAATTTCCCACTCTCACCGAGGACGAACTAGACTACTTTGGATCCTCCTCAACTGCTCCTCCTACCTCCCACACTCATCAAATGTATGACAATGAAGACGAAGATGAAGATGAGAACGAGGAGACTCAAAGTGACCAAGACGAAGATCAAGAAGATAGCGATTAGGTCTTTCTCTCTTTTCTTTCCCTTTTTGGTGCCTTGATGCCAAAGGGGGAGAGAATAAGGGGGAGTAGTGTCTAGTCGTAGTCTTTAGTCTGTAGTCTTGCGCTTTAAACACTCATTTTATGTTGGTTTGTAATAACTATGCCACATTATGCCACGTTATGTTATTTTTAATGACTATGCTATTTTATGTCTTCATATTATGGCATATTGAAATGTGTTTGCTCGTAAATGTTATATCTTTCTTAATGTGGTAATGATCACTTCAAACATCATACTTAGCCACCCCACCATAACACCTGTATGTATGAAATTCCCAAAGAACTCACTCTTATGCGTATTTTTCCTTGACAATCCCTCATGCACACATTTAGGGGGAGTGAATCATACACACATGTGTTATGAAAACAATCTACTATATCCATTTATCGAAAATCTTAATGAGTTGTCATCAATCACCAAAAAGGGGGAGATTGAAAGTGCATCTAGGTAATCCCGTGGGTTTTGGATGATTGATGACGACAATTAAAGATACTAATGAGTTCTACTGAGTATGAGCACAGGTGCTTATCAAAAGGAATGGATGTGGAGTCTCTCAAGAAGCAAAAAGGAAAATAAGAAGACTTGAAAGAGTAGAAAATAGAATTTTCTATTAATTTTCACATTTTCTAGTTGTGTACAGGGTCTTCTCTTTTAGAGTGCTTGAGAATCATTAGAGAGCTCAAACTAAGGTTAGAAAGTTAGAATCATGAGAGAAAGTAGTCATAGGTATGGCTGAAAAAGGAAAACCGGACCGTTCCAACCCAGACTACTCCGTTTTAGACCAGACAAAGAGTTCTTGAGTGAGTTCGGACTTGTCCGTACTAGGCCGGACTAGTCTGTTGTCGTGTGAGTCTGAGCCGTTACGAGACTAAGTCTCAGAGAGTCGGACTAGTCCGCTAAGCGGACTAAGCCGTTTTGGTCTGGAGAAGAAGTCTCTGAGTGACATCGGACTAGTCCGCTCCATAGGTCGGACTAGTCCGATCCCTTCAGACTAGTCCGATTTAGGACGGAACAAAGGTTCCTGTGTGAGCTCAGACTAGTCCAAAGTTGGCAGGATTAGTCCGCAGCCCTAGATTGGAGAGTTCTTAGACTAAGTCTGGTAAGACCGGACTAGTCCGCCCTTTGGGCCGGGCTAGTACGCCCTCACCAGACTAGTCCGTTCTCATACGGAACAAAGGTTCCTGACTGAGATCGGACTAGTTCGCTCTTGGCCGGACTAGTCCGGGATTTTATGACCGTTTGAGTCCAATAGTCACTAAACTTTATTTGGTAACATGTGACGTGAGTGGTCCCTCAAGAACAGACTAGTCCGGGGTTAGGACCGGACTAGTCCGGACTTTATTTGGTAACGGCTAAATGTCGGGATTTCTATAAAAGGAGACCCCTCGGCTGAGAATCAAACTGACAACAACCCAAGCGCTGAAAACTCATTCCTAGAGCTCTTATAAGCCTCTTTCCTCACCATCTAGACTCCTAAAAGTGGATCTTAAGGAGATTGTGTTTTTTGTGAGAGGAAAGACGTGGTGATCGACGTTTGAGCTCTCGGTTTGATTCTCTTGCACTCTAACTGTTAATTTGAGTTCTTAACAGTTGCACTTTGATTTCTAGAACTGCTAGGTTAGTGTAGCGAGCCTCAAGTTGTGAGTAGCCCCTAAGAGCATTGTATTCACATTTGATTGATAGTGAAAGAGCATTGTATTCACTCGCTCCTTAGAATTATTTTTTAAGCTTTCATTTTGTTAACACCCGTGAATTGTTCTACCATCTCATAATCTAATCATTTACAAATAATTAGTGATATTATTTGACTACCATATATCTTCCGCTCAAACAAAATTAAAAAGAAAACCTAAAACATAATTTTATACTTAGACCCGACTAGTCTGCCCTCAGACCGGACTAGTCCGTGTAAAAGTCCCAAAAATGTGTATGAATAAAACCAAGGTTTGAGTTCATATGTGTGGCAAAGACATGAAAAATGGGACTTGCTAAAACTTGTCTTCATGCAAAGTAATACATGGATGACCATCCAAAATGAGGGTCACATTTTTATTTAAAAGTGTTGAACCAATAAGGAGTTAAATACCTCTTTGCATGTAAGTTTAAAATTCAGATTTGAAATTCAAAGTTCACACATGGGGTGGCCAAGGACTTTGATTAAAAATGCAGCCATATAGTTGGAATTATAGGGAGGAGTTTGATCACCAACTTTCTATTTGTAGGGCAGGCTCAAAAGAGAGTTAAAGAGAAGAATTTGCAAATTTCAACCAAATTCAAATTTGGCAAGCAAATTCAAACTTAATTGGAAGAGCTCAAATTCTAGCCACCCTTTTTAAACTCAGCATTCTGGGGATTGAGAGGATCAGCTTGAGAAGATATTTGGGGAAGAAATATGGAGTGGGACCCACATGTCATAGAGATGAAGAGGCTGCCTTACTCACTAAGTTTTACTCTCGGTGGGAACTTTTCCCGAGCAGCTCACGAGTGCCACCGAGGAGCTTGCCGTGCCAGCTCCTGCTGCTGGTCTCCACGCGCTGGCGCCCCGGGGTCGGTCCTGACCGCGTCCTCATCGTGATCACAGGCCCTCAGACCGAATAAAAGCGCAGTTGCCTTCCTCTCTCGCGAGAACACCGAGCAACCCGAGCTCCTTCCCTCCGCTCTCGGTCCGATCGGAAGAACGGCAAAACCACCGCGCTCTTCCCTCCCCCGAGCTGCTAAACCTTTCCCTGAGATCATCCTCCACCTCCCCAACAGGAAACCAAGCGAGTTTCGGCCTCCGTTGCCCGAGAACAAACGCCGCCACGGCGACCGAGTTCAAGAAGGTGATCGGGCGCCCTTGGACAGCCCTCCACAGGGGGTTTCACGGCCGAGCGATCACAGCTACGGACGCGCCGGGTGCGGTGCTGCTCTCAGCTGAAGCTCAGGCCGTGCCGTGAGCTGTCGATGGCGAATTTCGAGGTTTTGCTCCGGCGACCTCATTCCGAGCTTTCGGTACGGATTCGACGAATTCCCGCTCTCTGATCCTCCCTAGGTCGTCAAACTTTGCATGTAGGAGCTGGACTAGCCGGCGGTCATATCCTCTTTAGCATCCGTGGCATGAAAATATCTGGGAACCTCGAATTTTGAGCTCTACCGAGCGTGATCGCGGCGGACCCAATCGGCCGCACGGTGACGACCAGCTTGCGGCTGTTCCAGAGCCATTTGGGGGCCATGCCGAGCCTTGCGATCATCCACTGATGTTGTAGGGCTCGTCGGCACGGGTTTTGGAGGGCTGGAGACCTCGGGCGACGCTGCCGAACCACCACAGAGGCAGTCACATGTCGCAAGCTATTTTCCGGTCGCCGGCAGCCCTAGAACGCCCCACCATCGTGTTCCTTGACGTCAATAACCCCCTGGCGGCGAGTTGTAGCTCAGGCGGTGGCCGAGAAGGCCGGTCCGGCGAGCTTCCGGTTACTCCGGCGAGGGGGAGCGCGCGGGCGCGAGTGAGGGGCTGGAGGAAGAAGACGAGGCGTGGGCCCTGTCTGTCAGCAGCAGAAAATTTAAACCCGGGATCGGGTGTGGCCGGGATCCCGTGTGTTGGCGCGCTGGGAGGCTGTGGCCCGATTCTGATTGGCTGAGGTTTAAAACAGTGGGTCCAGCTGAATTCTCAGTAGGAAAACAATTCCACTGAGGGCCCAAACTTTAGAAATTCATAACTCCTGCTAGAAACCTCCAATTTGAGTGATTCCAATTGGCTTGGGTTCATCTTTCCGAGTTCTATCCAAATATGAACTCAGCTTTGTATGAAAGTCAATATTATATTCTGGAAAATTCTTTGAAAGTTTTCCAAAAAGAATTATTGAGGGATTTTTGGTTATCCAAAAATCCCCAAAGTTTGCCAGAATATTCTTTAGCATATTGTTGACCTACTAGCAAATTTTCAGCTCATTTGAAGATCATTTGCGTAGGAATTTGCTAAATGCAAACTACTGTGTTCAAAAGAGTCCAGAAACATTTTCAGAAAATGTTTCCCACTTCAAAAATCTGTTCCGAGCAATCCATAGCTCCAAAAATCATAGGAAAATTTAGCCAAGCTCTCTGAGACATACTTGGAATTTTAGTTCAATTAGTTGGGCATGAAAATGCACATTACTACATAATTAATTCTTTTGAGTACAAATGCTTAAAGAATTGTTCTGGGAGAACTACTCAAGTAAAAGGGCTGAATTTTGGACCAGGTTACTCTCATGTGATCAAGAACTCATATGTAAATTATCAGCCCAAGATGAGTACTTGAACTCCCTGTTCTTATTCTTCATACTTGTGTATATGTGGGAATACATAAGAGATATTGTGAGAATTAGGGAGGACACAATATGACTCCACATTAGCTGCAATTTGGCAAGCTAAATCCTTAGGTAGTATAGAACCTGCTGTAAAAGTTTTGAGGCCATTGGAGTTCTTGTTCTTCAGTCGCACTCAAATCCTGTCAGCTTATCTATTATGTTCATTAGGGAACATGATTAGTGTATAGCTAAAGCCTTTAGGACAAATTAGTTTATTTCTGTTCTTTACACAACAGAGGCAAACCAAGCCATGTTTGGCTTTTCCACACAACCTCTGTTCCTAAGAGATTAATTCTATAACTTCTTTCCATTACATTCTATAAAACATGTGCATATGCATTTCAATAGGAACCACAACGAAAGGGACTCAAAGGAGTGATTCATCGAAGTGGATCAAGCTTCGGAGAGTCAAGGGTGGATCTGCAAGGACACTAACTGTTTATATACGACTACCCTGCAAAACAGGCAAGCTCTGGTTTGCATTTAACAGCTGTTAAGTTTTTGTTTTGTATTCACTTTCGGTCAGGATATGAATTGTGCATTAGGTCTAGTGTTTGATACTCCTCTTACATAATCAAATGACCCATGGAGTATTGGGTAGGTGTCTTTCACCGTGTAGAACTGGCATGCTTAAGTACGGTTCGGTAGAAGTCGAGTAGTGAGATGCCACTCGCAGTTTCAGGGACAAACAGGGGCATACGGGATTGGTTCATAATCGAATTAGCAAGTTAAAGTTGAGACCGAAAGGTTGTAGGGGCAGCAGGACATAGGGGCATGGGTGTTGTAGACCTGTCTGTGTCAGTCAAGGACCGATCCGTATGCGGCCCTGTTGAACAAGTTTGAGTTGTGTACCGGACTCATGCTGGCTATATGGGACCCAGTAAACCGATGTACCTCGGGAAGCTGTCGTTGGAACTTTTCAGGTCACCTCAGGCGGACGGCCGATGTGCAGTATGTGGGGAATATTCTCATGACATCTCATGTCGGTAGGTGCACCATGAGAGTACCTACTGTACGGGGCGACTTGATCGATTCAGCGGGGGTGAAATGGGGGAAAGGCTGCCACGTAGACGTCAGTGATGGTTGTTGTAGGCAGCGTCGAGTACGGGCGTACGTCTCGTGTAGTCCGGGTGTTATTGATTCGAATCACCGTCGCTCGTGGAATGGACCGAGCATACTTGTTGTCACAGTCGTGACGTAGTAAGAACTTGTATGAGAAAGGAACTAATCATTTTGATGTGAAGTATTATCCTACCTTTGTATTGGATCTTGATGAATAGGCTAGTGCAAACTCGATTCTTTTATGCCATGAGCAATTTACATCGGGGGAAAGCGTTTCTTGTTTGATTGTGGACCTCCGATGTGGCGTGCCTAGGGTTACTTAAAAGCCTGCAATTAATACCTGAAAGTAAGGATTCACTTTTAGGCGAGTTTAATTATGCTTATGCCATCCTATGTTAGGTTCATAACCTCACTTAGAGTTTCATGTTTAGGGTGACGGTTAAGTCTTGCTGAGCGTTATGCTCACGGATGCTATCCGAGTTGTTTTGCAGGTAATTGACTCGATGCTTATGAGAAGGGATGCTGATGAGACTCGGGGACCTCCGAGTGCTTACTCAAAGAGCATCCTCGTCGCTGCAGATTGATCTTCGTGTTGCTAGTAAGAAACGTCCGCGGACTGGACCGTTTCTTTGTTGCTAGTTTTGATATGAGTCGTGAGAGTGATAGTCTTCCGCTGTAGCTTACTCTGGTATACTTATTTGTAAAACTTTCCTGTACGCTTCCGCAAACTATTTATGTAATATGATGTGTGTTCATCGACCCGTGTGCTATCGGGTGCCGCATAACACGGCACCACCCAACGAGGTCCTATGGTCCCCACAGTCCGGCCTCCTAAAAATTTAATCCACTGTTTGCAATAGTTTCAGGTTTATTAGCCTATTCACCCCCTCTAAGCAACATTCAATTGGTATCAGAGCCTAACTCTCCGAAAAGCTTAACCGCTTGGAGAGGAGATGGGGGACAAGGCCGATAGCCAAATTTGTCTCATCAAGGGAAAAGGAGCAAGTACGAGCAACTTTGAAGAACAAGGTTCTAACCTGCCTCCAGCGGTTACTCCTCCACAAGACGTTTCAAGCTCTGAAGAAGATAGAAGAAGTTCTTCGTCTCATGGCACTCCTCAAAAAGAAGAAGGAGGAGGCTAAAAAGAAAAAGGAGAAGTTGGAGAAGAAGCTCAAGAGTAGTAAACAAGACTACTCGCGATATCCTTTTAATTATGAACGTCTAAATTCTCACTCTAGTTATTTATCAATTCCTATAGGCAAACAACCTCACTTTGATGGAACTAACTATACAATGTGAAAACACAACATGAAGTTGCATCTAATTTCCTTGAACCCAAGTCTTTGGCATGTGGTGTGTACAGGTATAGATATCCTCGAAGACGAGGATGAACTCACCCAAGAACAAGAACAACAAATCCATCGCAATGCACAAGCGACGACTCATCTCTAAGCATTGAAGAATTCAACAAGGTAGACGGGTTGGAGCTCGCCAAAGATATTTGGGACACCCTCAAGATCGCACATGAAGAAAATCGATCCGTGAGGGAAGCCAAGATTGAAATGATAGAAGGAGAGCTTGGAAGGTTCGCCATGGAAGGAAGTGAAACACCTCAAGAAATGTACAACTGACTCAAAACTCTTATCAACAAGAGTCGAGCGTACGGATGCAAGAAATGGAATGACCATGAGGTGGTCAAGAGGATGATAAGAGCATTTATGCCTCGCAATGTGACCATATGCACCTTAATCCGGGAAAGTCCAAACTTTCACTTGATGACTCCCGATAAAGTGCTAGGGAAGATCATTAACCACGAGATGATGGAGAAGAAAGCCCAATGTGTCAACGACCTAGCAAAGATCACTTCATCCAAGAAGAAGGGCATTGCTCTTAAGGCCACATCTAAGTACAAGGCAAAAGAAACATAACTCACAAGTGAAGATGAAAAAAGTGATGATGAGAACACGGACATGGATGATGAAGAAATGACATTCTTTATCAAAAGATTCAAAAGGTTGATGAGGAGAAGGAGAAACCATCACTATGAGAACAAGAGCAAAGACAAGGGCAAGTCAGGAACAAAGAAGACTTGCTACAACTGTGGTGAACATGGGCATTTCATTATCAACTTCTCCCATAGCAAGGAAGATGACAAGAGAAAGAAGAGTGATGGGAAGCCTCAAGACAAGAAAATCTTCACAAAGAAGAAGTCTTATGGACAAGCTCACATTGGAGAAGAATGGGACTCAAACGAGGAAACCTCCTCCGAAGATGAAGAAAAGGTGGCAACCGTCGCCATCAAGAGGCCAACCATGAAGAAATCACACTTGCCAAACAAGGGTGATTGGAAGAGCCCAAGCCACACATGCCTCATGGCAAAGGAAGGAAAGCGCAAGGTAATGTATAAACCTTCCGAATTTCATATTGTAGATGATAGTGACTTTGATAGTAGTAGTGAAAACGAATTCATGTTTAAAGGATTAAACAAAAAGGCTATAGCTAAAATAAAATGTTATCGGATGAAATATTTGAACAAGAAGAGATTCTCAATCAACAAGAAGAATTGTTTATCCTTGAAAAGGAAAGAAACCTTGAGACTGAGAAGCTCCTTGAACTCGAGAGAGAGAAGAGTAGAGCACTTGAAAGCGAACTCTCCATGAGCAAGGAGACTTGTGTTCAGCTTAAAACTGAGAATGTAGTACTTCAAGATGAACTTGTAAGTTTAACCAAAGCTCACAAGAATCTTGAAGCACAACTTGACTCACTTAAGTCAAGTGTCTCAACTAATTCATCCTCCAAAAACTCTTTCTCAACAAGTAAAGAGTCCAACTCTAAAACTTGCAAATGTGCTAGCATTGTTTTAAACTTGGAAAATAAGCTCAAAGAAGCACAAAGAATACACACAAAAGTGGGACCTTTGATAAGGAGAAGATCAAATATGCATGTAGTGCATACTCAATCACAAGATCTCCCTTCATCAAAGATGGACTTGGTTATCCTAGAGGAGGAAAGCAAAACGCTAGAATCCTTAAAAATAATAGCAAATACGTAGCCTTTGTCAAAGAAAACTCAAGTCAAGTCAAGAATGACAACCTTGCATCTACCTCACATGAAATTGCCAAAAATGTAAAAATCTATCGTATTTCATAATTTTGATGCGTCTTACGTTCTTATGAAAAGCAAGTTTGGTAGAGTATATGCAAAATATGTTGGGTCACTCCACAAGAGCCCAAAAATTTGTGTGTGGGTGCCCAAATGCCTTGTAACTAACCTCAAAGGACCCAACCAAGTTTGAGTACCTAAGAGCAAAGTTCAAATTGTTTTGCAGGCCTACTCCTCTGGTGGCACTAAATGGGTGCTAGATAGTGGGTGCACTAACCATATGACCGGAGAGAGAAAAATGTTTGTCGAGTATGAAGAAAATGATGATCCAAGTGAAGGCATCTGTTTCGGTGACAACAGATAAGGAAGGGTACTCGGTATTGGTAAAATTGCAATCTCTTCTCAACACTTTCTTTCACATGTTCTACATGTTGAATCACTAGATTATAACCTATTGTCCATATCTCAACTATGTGAGAAAGGTTATAATTGCTTGTTTACTAACGAGGGTGTGACCGTTTCTAGAAGAAGTGATAACTCAATTGACTTTAAGGGTGTGTTAAAGTGAAAGCTTTACTTATTGGATTTTCCACAGATAAAGCTCAACTTGACACATGCTTAATAGCAAAAACTAAAATGGGATGGTTGTGGCATAGAAGACTAGCCCATGCTGGAATGAGAAACTTACAAAAACTTATAAAGGGGTATCACATCCGTGGACTAAAAGATGTTATTTTTGAAAAAGATAGACCATGTAGTGCGTGCCAAGCAGGAAAACGAATCGGAGCAGCTCATCCCGCCAAGAATGTGATTACGACAACAAGACCAATGGAGACGCTTCACGTGGACCTCTTCGGCCCTGTCACCTATATAAGCATTAGAGATAATAAGTATGGTCTAGTAATTGTTGATGATTATTCTCGTTTCACTTGGTTATTTTTCTTGCATGATAAAGGAGAAACTCAAGGTATCCTCAAGAAGTTCTTGAGGAGAGCTCAAAACGAGTTTTCCTCAAAAATCAAGAAGATAAGCAGCAATAACGGTTCCGAATTCAAGAACACTCAAGTAGAAGAATATTTGGATGAAGAGGGCATCAAACATGAGTTTTCGGCCCCCTATACTCCCGAACAAAATGGGGTGGCTGAAAGGAAGAACCGAACACTCATAGAGATGGCAAGAACCATGCTCGATGAATACAAGACCTCGGATCGATTTTGGGCGGAGGCGGTCAACACCGCTTGTCATGCTACAAACCACCTCTACCTCCATCGACTTCTGAAGAAAACCTCATACGAGCTCCTAACCGGTAACAAACCCAACATCTCTTACTTTCGAGTTTTTGAAAGTAAATGCTACATTCTCAACAAGAAGCCTAGGACTTCGAAGTTCACTTTAAAATCCGATGAAGGTTTCCTACTTGGTTATGACTCAAACACCTACGCTTATCGTGTTTTCAACGAGACCTCCGAGTGTGTTCACCAAGACCTCTGGCTCAGTGGGGCAAGGTGTCATCAGTGCATAATCTATTTCAGATATAGCCAAAGCGATCTTCAATTTTTCTTTCCAAGTACCATAATTTAAATCATTGAGTGGTTCAATGTTAGAAATAAAACTAAGTGCTGAAGACAAAACGGAGGAACCTTCATAAAATTGCATATATATAAGTAAATATATTATAAACTTAAACAATAGAGAATGTTGTATTTTTCTTTTCGCGTTGGTTACTCCACAAAATACAACATTCAAAATCATCACAGATTTCATTTTTCGCGTTGGTTACTCAACAAAATTCTTTATGAACAAAATACTTAAATCGATAGAAATGTCGTGTTTTGTTTTTCGCGTTGGTTACTCAACAAAACACGTCATTTAAAACCATAAACATGTAAATTTTATTCTTTTGCGTTGGTTACTCAAATAAAATTTCCATGAATCAAATAACTTAAATTAAACTTAATACATAGTAAATTTTGTTGTTCACTTTGGCTACTTACCAAAATTACTATAACTTAATTAACAAAAGACTTAATAAAAATTCTCCTAATTAAATTTCTCAATTGAAATTTAATTAGAAAACTAATAAACTTAATTACAATAGCGGAAGCTTAAAACAACTTAATTACTCTTAATTATCCACAACAACAAAATTAAATATGGCTGAAAATTTATTTACCATGAAAGTTGCTAATTACAGGAGATAAAAATACTATAAACTGATGTTAAACTGATAAAAACAATTTTCAGGCTGAAACTAAATCCTTTTCTGATTACTTAAATATTAAGAATCGTAACTAAACACAAATCAACATTAGCTCAGTTGGTAGAGCTACTAGTCCTAACCTGTGTGGTTGTGGGTTCGAACCCTAGGTTTAGCAGTATATTTTTTAAACGGTTCAGTAACAGTAACTCCTCTACGGGCCACCGCGCCCTTTCTGGGCCGCGCGCCCCATAGGTGCGTGCCGGGCCGTCCCTGCGCGCGAGTCTGCCGCCCGTTAGGGTTCATTTCACGCCCGGGTCCGAGCCAGGTGCGCGCCATAAGCTCGGCGGTACGCCCGTTAGGGTTTTCAGCGAATCTGTAGCAGCGGCGGCGTGCCCGTTAGGGTTCGGCGGCACGCCCTGTTAGGTGGCGGCGCGCCCGTTAGGGCTGGAGCGTGCCCGGTTCGAACTGTTGGGCCGCCACCCTCATTTTTTTACCCATAAACACAAACCCTAGTCAATCTCAGCCGTTCTTTTTTATCTAATGGTGGAGCTTCATTTTCGGGGCTATAAAAGGAGGTGCTTGGCAGCCCCAGTTGAAACCCTAGCCTCATTTCTTCCATCCCTTTCTCTTCTTCCTCCACAGCCGCAACAACACTTCGGATGGAAAGAAATGAGAGAAAAAAGGGAGGATGACTTGGAGGCCGGTTTTGTCATGTGAAGGCCCTCGCTGGTGTAGCTAGCTCGTCTTGTGTGAGTAGCCACCTTAGGAGAGCCCTTTTGCCGTGTTATTGCCTAAACTGCGGTCTTTCTTTTGATGTTTTTTTATTTGCTACTCTTCCGTGATATTTTCATCTTCTTTTTACGATTCTTACATCTATATGTTGTAGATCTAATATTGGACGAAAATCCCGAATGATTTCTAGAGTGTTAGGTGGCTCTTGATGCCATTGTTGAATCCTAAGGATCGACTAACCTTTAGATCGACGGGTAAAAAATAGAATAGACGAATCCTTAACTATATATTGCACAAAACAAAAGGACGAGAATGGATATGGTCTTTTCATACCTTCGGATGTAGATGAAGTAGCCATGGTTTTGCTTGATATAGATGAGGTTGCGGTGGACTTCGGAGTTGCATGAAAGTTGATCTCGCCGGGGTCCTTCCCTCCTCTCCGCACCTTCGTTAGATCGGATCGGCTAGATTTGTTGGGCGATGTTTTGAGGAGCACGGGAAAGTTTGATGCCCGTGCCCCACCCGGCTCGCCCCTATAAATATTGCGCGTGAGGAAGGGGGCCTTCGGCCAAGGAAAACGGCCAGCCCCCCGATCAGAGCGCGAAAGGGAGGAAAAAATGGATCATCCGTTGGACAGTTTTTCCGAGTTGGAGATCATAACAGATTCTGACAAACACGAGTAACATACATCTTTGATTTGATTTATTTAACACTGTCTAGTTTAATTTTGAACTATCTGAAGTTAGCTAGGCTGACGAGGACAAAATGCTGACGAGGACACAAATGAAGCAGCGACTCCCGAGGCAGCTCTGACGCTGCGGTGACGAGCTAATGATTCAATGATTGATTTGACCCAAAGGGTCCAGGTTCAAAAGTTCATCTTAGTGGACACCAAATCATGCTCTCTCTCTCTGTCCCTGCGAAAACAAGTGGAAGGAAGAGGAGCTCTGCCGGTGTAGGCACCAGCTAGCGTCTTCCTCCTCCCCTCGCTCCTACCGGCGCCTGCCGAGAAAGATGGCCTTGTCCCGCCCCGTCGCCTTCCAGAAAATCTGGCAGCCGTGGCCCGGCTCGTGCACGTCCCCGTCGGCTAAAGTTTTTATGCCGTTTAAATCTAAAGAAGGAGCTTTACGTGATTCGATTTCGAATGCAGATGATGGTGCTAGTTTAACAGAAGATGCATCGATCGGGGTTTCGAAAGAAAAGATGAAGAAAAAAAACAGAAGGTGATTGAGCTTGAGCCACCTAATTAAAACGCCCGTCGAGCAGAGTGATGGGCCGTCGAAGGACCAAACTGAAACGTGCATCCTTTCACAAATCAACGAGAAAGAAAGAAAGAGCAGTAATCTGCATGCAGGCCCATATAGCATTGATGGGTTGGGCTTTGCCTTTACGTTTACATTTTTTTCAAAGCATCTTGATAAAAAACACTGTTGCTTCAACGTTTAAAGAATTCTTTTTAAAAAAATATTTTTAATTTTATTTTATAAAATAGTGTAAAGTTCAAATAATTATAAAATAGACACATGTCGCTCCACCATAATGAGTGATTCATCTATTATTGCAATGTATGGGACTGAACGCCATCGGAAGGCGCTCCAGCGATGCTGTGCAGAGGACGCATGCTGTCATACGTGCACACCAATTTTTAGCCACATAATTAAGGATAAAGAAATAAAGTATCGTCGCCGCCTTATGGGAGCAGCAGCAGCAGCGAGGAAGATGGAGAGGAAGGTGGAGTTGTTCGATTCCGCACGAGCTCGCTTGACCGCATCGTCGCCGTCCGCTCCGTCGCCTAAAGTTGACTGCTCTCTGTCAATGTCAGTGGGCCCTAGCGCTGCGACCAGACGACCAGTCAAACAGAGGCCCTCCTTCCTCCTCCCCAACTTGCTTCCCCCCCCTTTTTTTTCGGTTCAATGAGGCCTCAACTTGCTACCAGTGCACCGCATCTGGCCAACAGACATCCCGGCCCCACCTACCTTTTGGCCCCACATGACACTGTCCAAGTAGTGCTCGCCACTTGCTGCAGCTTGCCACCAGGTCGAGCCGTCGAGACGAGTTCTCTTCTCTCCGTCATCCATGGCCATCGGCGTTATAAATAGAGAGGCTCGAAAAGGCACCAACGCACACACCCGCGGCGTCTACTCATTCCTGCACTGCACGCACGAGGCACGAGAAGCACGCGCAGCAGGCCGCCACGACGCCGGTTGACAGACGGGCGAGCGAGCTGAGGAGGAGGAGGAAGAACGAAGGAGCGAGCATGGGCAGCAAAGGCGGCGTCAAGGTCACCTACATCGAGACGCAGTTCGTCACCTCCGACGCCGTGGGGTTCAAGGACCTCGTGCAGCGCCTCACCGGCAGGGCCGCCGCCGCGCCGGACCCGGCGCCGCACAGGCCCAGGCCGTGCCGCGCTACCGCCGCCGGGCGCCAGGGATGCGGTTACACGACGCCGTCAGTGGCGCCGGCTGGCGGTTCCCACGGCGGCCGCGCGCCGCCGTGCCAGCTGGGGGAGGAGCTCAGCGACATGGCCGACTTCTCCGACCTGCTGTTCTACTTCGGTGGCAGCGAATGCCGTCGTGGGCCGCATAACGGCGGATACAACGACTTCCCGTATTGATCGATCGGGATTAGCTTGTCAGAATTATAATATGTACAAACCATTTCATATATACGTGCAACGCTTCTTCTTTTTTCTTTTCTTTTTGGGCGATTACTGCCACCATTCATTTGTTGTGTAGCGATATATGCAACTCCCACTCGTGTTGGAAGACATTCTTTTGGAACTAAACGATAATTTCGGCTCTGAAATACTGAGACTGAACTTCACCGATTAAGCACGTGTCATGCTACAATGTTTAATGCATAGTTATTAAGGCAACGCCTTACTAACATAAACCAACATAATTGACTAAAGTCCCTTCTAAGTTTTATTGCTGCCACTGCTCACTGCTCATCGATCTACAGCTTGCTTTATTGCTGCCGCTGCTCACTGATACATAATTGACTCACGTGTAGGAACAAAAGCAATCAGTAACTACAGCTCACTGCTTATCGATCTATTCCCTTCTAAGTTTTATTGCTGCCACAGGCCAAACCACCGTTGCATAATGCTGATTACTAGAGTGCTTGCTTTAGTCTAGCGGCTACCGTTTCCTATACATTTTGTGACGTTACTACCATGGGATCAAAGCTTCACTTGATCGACTGATTACATCGAGCACTCATCGATCTTGCTTTTGGTCAGCTGGAAAGCTGGAATCACCCAGGTTCCGCAGGTGCATTGCATTCCTGCCCAGTTGAACTGCCCCAGCAGAGCTTTGCATCCCATGCAGTAGAGCTTATGCGAGATATAGCCTTCTTCCACTGCAAAACAAGTGGTTCCAAGCCATGTTAATGATGAATACCCCTGAAAGAAAAGAAAAAAAGAAGAAGAAGAGAGAATAGAGAATCGTGGATGAGGAACTAACCAGCTTTCATCCATTTCATGGGCTCCACAAAGATGCACATACTACACTCAGGTTTCTTGTCATCCTCATCTACGTGGGACTTTTTGCGTGGTCCGAAGTTCCGGTCACCTCGACCTACTTCATGGGTAACAACATATTCTTGTGTTGCAACCATTTGTCGACATTTTCTGCAGCGGTAGATAACACCTGGATCAGCAATTTTCTTTTCAGTGACAACATCAGTTTTCATCACTGTCTCATCGTGTGTTTCTATGTGCTTTTGATCAACCCCCGGATCAGCTTGCTTCTCTGGGTTCACATCAGTTTCAACTACTGTTTTCTGACATGTTTCCACATGCTCTCGCTCTGAATTAACTTCTGATCCTTTAATATCATCAGTTTGCTTCTCAGGGTTCCAATCAGTTTCCGTAATTGTTTCATTGCATGTTTCCACAGGTTCTAAATTAACCTCTGATCCTGGAATCTCATCAGCTTGCTTCTCTTGGTTAACAACATTTTCCATATGATTTTGATTAACCACAGGTTCTGACTTCTGTTGAATTTTCGATTCTAGAATCTCATCGGTTTTCATATCCTGTAAACCATTTAATATCAGCTCTGCAAAAATTATATGCTGACATGCTACAAAACTACAATACATAATATAAAATCAGCGTACCATGTTGCTGAGATTCGAAACTAAGGCCTCCATAACCGTACTGAAAACTGATTAAATTCTGCTCACACCTGTAGTGCTAATAGACAAATCATAAGAGACTGTACAGAGCACTGGTAACACATAAAGAAACATGTGCCAGATGTATTGCAAATTAACGGAAATCTGAAAGTGTAGCTGCTAATATATTACTGTTGAACATGTATCCAGTTGAAGGAAGCTAATGTTCGGTTATCCAGAGTCCAGGCCATCAGTTAAGGACATGATTAATAGAAATTGCATCCCATTACATGCACGACAATATTGTGATTTGTAGCACTGTCTTTGTGAGATTTGAATGGATGTCATCAAAACCCTGAGGTGTGGGTACCGCGAGAATGCTTTATGCCTGCTAAACAATTTCTTCAACCATTATGAACAAGAATTTTGACTATTCAAGTAATCATGCGCTAATGCCAAAATGCATTGAACTATTTTTTTGGAAGTTAAAACTTCTTTTATCAGAGTATGCATACCTAATTTTCAATGAATCATATAGTAATACCATTGAACTAGCTAGATTTATCAGGCACAAGCAATCGAAAGGCAACCGAAATCCTTGAGATTGCGTATCCTCATCTAACTTTTTAGTGCCGATGCAGGACAGTTTAGTTTAGGAAGTGGCTTCTTTGTTATTCAGGCATGGCGTGTCATTAACTGATGTACACACTTCATTAGGACAGAACATCCCAGATCATATGACCATCGATGTAATGTACAAAATCAATCATAGCGCACGAACAAACCCTAATTCTTGCTGCACCACAACATTCTGCTAAGCCAAACAATTGGCTGTCAGTAGATTGGAAAGGAACCAGATAACTGTATCCTCAGTTCCTTCCAGCGAATTCAGAACTCGCAATTCAGAAGACACGCAGGGTTATATTGGCCAACCTTTCTACCAAGAACAACCAGAAACCTACGATTAGGTAAATATACGCAGCGGAACTTCTAAATCGACCGAAACCCAAAACCTCACCAAAACCCAAGTGCAAGAATCACGGGCCGACATATAGCCAAACCCCAAATCCTTCCTAGAAGATAAGTTGCATCCACACCATGGCCCCTGAACCCCGTGGCTGTAGCGTCAACCGAGATTAATCTTGCGCGCGCTATAGAATAAGATGAACCCACTCGAACAGAACCAGAACAATGTCTAGAACTCTAGATGGAAGAACGGAACTGGTTATCACTCCAGCGCACGCGGACGGGGCAAAGAAATCCGTCGCTCACAGCAGTTAGAACATCACGAACCTCTCTATTGGAAAGAACCGGGGGAAAAATTGTCGAAGCAAGTCAGGGTTCCTTACCACAAGAGCCGCCATCCTAGGTCATAACGGGCCTCCGCTCCACGCCGATTCAACACCAGCAGAGGGCAGGAGGACGAATTCGGAGAAGAAAAAGGGTTCGCTCGGATGGCTTGCGCTCTTGTGCGAAGGAGCCTGGCGGCGCGGGAGCGGCCGAAGCGGACGACGCTGTGAGACAGCTTCCAATGACTTGATACGTGTCGGTTAACTGGCCACCACGTCCATTTTTTTTTGAGACGGGGTCAAGATTCCATTAACTTGAAGGCGATCCAAGATCACCGGCTACTAACGAGATTACATCATCCAGTCTCCAGATCCAGCTCCAGCCTTTGCATTCCTACTTCAGCAGAAAAATTCACAGAATGGAGGCATGCTTCAGCTTCAGAGTGGGAGACTATAGCAACTGCCTTGATATGGCCTGCTCCAGACCCTGCATGACCCCCATCACGATCTCTTATGATGAATCCCCAACCACCTGCTCTAGTGGATTCATGAAGAGCTCCATCGATATCGACTTTCAGATAATCATGCTGTGGCTTTTTAAACCTATGCTCTTGGCTTGTTGGGTTCTTCCGTGGTTTACTACAGAATTCATGAAAATCAAACGTCTTCCATCTATGTCTTTGATTTTGGAAACTCATTTGCGCGAGTGTTTTTTGCCGATTTCCAGCATTCACTGCATTCCTTTCCGACCATAAGACACAATGTTGTGATCAGTTTTATCTGTAGCTTCTCTGTACTGCTCCATATTATAACACATCCTGAGGCGAGCGAAGATTAGACATGTAACCTCCAGTGTTCCAGCTGCAGCTCACGCCATCGCATGCATGCATTTTAAAAGTGACCTGCATCCTCGTCTAACCTGAGACACATCGGGCACCTTGTATCTAGCCTTATTCCTCTTGATGATACTATATCCTTCTCTTTAGTGGTGAACTGTTATGCGCAAGTCTCCAAACAAATATTTTAAGTTTATTTGGACAGCCCATCTCCCAAATCTTATGCCACAGAAAAGCACTACCACTTGACGGATGATGATGAACAGTGATGCTGGTGCTTGTTGCATACCCCATATTATCATCGTCTATGTAAACTTGTACGCTGATTTCACTAAATATACCTTTTGGGTCCAAAAGGCCAAGCGACAAAATCTTTCATATTTTCTACTAGCGGAATGGCAAGGATAACAGGCACATCTTCTGGGTAACAAGTTTCTCTTTTCTATTCTGAAAAAAGTACAGGTACAGCTCTTTTCTTGATTTGACTCTGATACGAACTCAGTATTCTATTGAATAGAAACACGAATCAAGTATCCTTTTCCTCTGTAGGTTCAGCCTAGGAATTCACATAGTTATTTGTGCTGCAATGCATAATAACTGAACTTATTCTTTTTTGTGTGTGATTGACTTGTAATTTGTGTGCATACAATAAGGACCACGATAACACAACTTTATCCTCTTTTTGCTAAGTATGAATACAAACATGTACAGATATGTATAAATATCATTGGATTCTTTATAGGGAAGGATGGGAAATCTTTAGAGGATTGAAATTGTACCGAGTTGGGTCACATAGAAATAATTTCCAAATAATTTCAAAGATCTCAGAGGAAGCCAGATTTTCACTGACATTGACCGAACACAAGCGACAATTACGAGGAACTTTGTGGTTGAGTTTGCACGGAATGACAACCATGCATTGAAAAAACAGCTGCTGAAAATGGGGAAAACCAAGTCCCACCTCATGTCCCAAGTTTGTGAATAAAACGGTTTTTAGGCACGTAGATCAGCAATCTCACGAAAGTTCCTCTTGAACTTAAGATACCCAACAAAAAATGAACATATACAAATCAAAAGACGAAAGAACCACTGTGCCAGAACTCCTTTTGCATTCGATTTGAAGACAAACAGAACATATTGTGAAATTGTTCATGCAGACTAAACAGAACGCAGCTTAAAGTTCTTCAGACTCATAACCACAGAACGGATGCTTTGTCTATAATCCATTTAGCATCCTCCCACTAGATCAAGCTCAAACAACATATCACTGCAGACGATACAACTGTATTTGAAGGAATAATTTCAGTAAAGTGATAGAATGCTCAATAACAAAAATAATCCCGGTGTACACATTGTTAGCCCATACCAGGAGTGGTTGGTCTAACCGAGAGAAATCCTTGCGACATCTCAAAAGCTAGCTTAAGAGATAAGAGACTCTCATTTAGTTGGTTCCCCCTCCTCCCCAAACCAGTAGCACTGCAATAACTATGCTTTGGTCTCTATCACAAAAAATGGTGGCAATCGAAGTATCAAACATACATCCAGAATGTTCCTCACCAAAACCAAAACAAGAGGATGGCACTCGAAAGGCCGTCTAAATTAAATGCAAACATGGCAACAAATTATTTCACAAACAATCACTGAACTGAAGTGAAATTCCATGTTCCTTTAAATTCATGCCCTGTCCTACTTTCTAAAATTCCACACCTTCCAAGTACTCACTCAACAAAGCAAGGTGAATTAGTTTAATACGGAAAATAGTGTTTTCCCTGGACCTATTTTATTGAGGACAGCGAGAGAAAAGCAAAAATAATATAGTGCTATGGATATGTGTGATGATAAATAGTTAAATACCATCCAGGGATCACATACAGTGGGCAACCAAGGTTCAAATCCAAGCAAGACATTTCTATGAGAGTATGAAAAGAAAAACAGAACTGGTGATATATTCAAGTCAGACAAAGCAATTTTTGGAATGCAAATGATAAATACAATTAAGGTACCACATACATAAAACAGTTCCATGGTGTAGCAACAGTCCTGAGACTCCTGACTTTGGATCTGGCAACCTGCGTTTGAATCCCATTGGCCTTTCTTACGGAAAAAACAAAGAAACAGTGATATATGCCACTCAAAAGTTGAACTATCCATCCTTATGGAAACTGATAAATATCACTAAGTGATGATACACATCAAATGGTTCCATGGTGTAGTGGTTATCACTCCAGACTTTGAATCTGGCAACCTGGGTTCGAATCCCGGTGGGACCTACTTTTTTGTTTTGGGGAATAAATAGGTAATTGGTGATATGCCACTCAAAAGATCCAAACTTCTAGATATTAGATTTCTCTTTTTTTTTTAGTAAAAGAACAGCCAGCTGGCATTATTCCCCACAAAAGTCGAATAATGGAACTTTTTGGAAAAGGATAAATATCATTAAGTGATCACACACATCAAACGGTTCCATGGTGTAGTGGTTATCACTCCAGACTTTGAATCTGGCAACCTGGGTTCGAATCCCGGTGGGGCCTACTTTTTGTTTTGAGGAATAAACAGGTAATTAGCCGACCCCAACATGCTTGGGATAAAGGCTTGGTTTTTGTTGTTGGTTGTTGTTGAATAAACAGGTAATTAGTGATATGCCATCCAAACTTTTAAAAAATGCGATCAGATTTTTTTTCAGAAACAAACAGACAGCTGGCAATATAACCCTCAGAAATCAAAAGACCCAGCCTTTTGGAAAAGGATAAATATCAAGAAGTGCTGACAAACATCAAACGGTTCCATGGTGTAGTGGTAATCACTCCAGACTTTGAATCTGGCAACCTGGGTTCGAATCCCGGTGGGACCTAGTTTTTTTTAGGAAGAAACAGATAATGGTGATATGCTACTTAAAATATTTAAACTTTTTGTAAAATGCAATCAAATTTCTCTTGTTCCGTTTAATACCATACATCTAATGGTTCTTCCAGCATCTAATATATTGGATGTTATATGTGCTTGGAATAAAGCATGGACTAGGAAGACGCAAGACGTAGATGAGCTGACTTTGTGGCCTTGCATCATGCAGCCATGGTTAAGATGGAGGATAGTAATTACAAATGTTACACAGAAGTAGGACAGCTTGGTTGGAGAGAAAACAACATACCTGAGAGATATAGAGATAAAAATAGGTTGCATGGCACCTTCATTTTAAGGCTCTGAATAACCAAACCCCATTAATTAGGATAGATCTCTAAGAAACTAGCAAAGAAAATATTGGAGTAACAAAATGGTTTTCAAACAAGCTAATAAAGAAATATCAAAACCACACGATTATAGCACTTCTGGTTTGGCTTTGCACCAGAAAGCATGTCTTGCATGGGGAGAAATGCCGTTGCATGCAATGGCAGCAACATTAGGAATGAAACATCTGGAATCACTAATTCACTATAACAAAGTATCCCTACGAGAAGGGAAATGCCTGAAACACAGGATGGTCAAATCTCTGCATGCCGTATCCAGTTAGAAGCAAATGTTGGTTAAATCGCCAAGAACCTATACAGAGGTACACCAGATGTCAAAACCTCAAACTAGACCTACATTTTTGTTTTGAGGAATAACCAGGTCATTAGTGATATGCCACTCAAAAGATCCAAACTTTAAAAAAAATGCAACTAGAGTTTTTCTTTATTTTTTAGGGAAAAAACAGACAGCTGGCAATATGCCCCTCAGAAATCAAACGATCCAGCCTTTTGGAAAAGGATAAATACCAACAAGTGGTCATACACATCAAACGGTTCCATGGTGTAGTGGTTATCACTCCAGACTTTGAATCTGGCAACCTGGGTTCGAATCCCAGTGGGACCTAGTTTTATTTTTTTGAGGAACAAACAGATAATTGGTGATATGATACTAAAATATCCAAACTTTTTGGAAAATGCAAATAGATTTGTCTGGTTCTGTTTAATACGATACATCTTATCATTCCTCCAGCATCTAATCCACTGGATGTTGTATGTGCTTGGAATAAAGCATGGACTAGGAAGAAGCAAAACGTAGATGAGCTGAGTTTTATGGCCCTGCATCATGCAGCCATGGTTAAGATGGCGGATAGTAGTTAGAAATGATATACGAGGGGAAAAGGAATAGCACAGCTTGGTTGGAGGGAAACAACATACTTGAGAGATAGAGATACATAAGCTGGATGGCACCTTTAAGGTTTGGAAATAACCAAACCTCATTAATTGGGATAGATCTAAGAAACTAGCAAGAGAAAATATTGGACTAACTAGATGGTTTTCAAACAAGCTAAATGAGAATATCAAAACCACACAATTATAGCACTTCTGGTTTGGCTTTGCACCCAAAAACATGTCCTGCACGGGGAGAAAGAGAAATGTTGCTGCACGCAATGGCGGCAACATTAGGAATGAAATATATGGAATCACTAACAAACTATCCCTACAAGAAATAAGGGAAATGCCTGAAACACCTCTTCCTGGCAGTACCTCAACATAATGATTGCTAGTCAAGTGGAGGAAAATATCATTCCCCTAGGGTATATAAGGAAGGAACCATCCGTGTATGATAGTTTCACTATGTCGCCGATAGATGCCATTTTTATCTGTTTAAGAAAGGAATGAGGCTCAAACAGGATAAAAGGTTTGCTGCAGCAATATTTTTAAATATAACCGAGCAGAGTGTCTACAATTCGACATGAACTATGTATGCAACGAAGTGGTCGTAACAGAGAACATGCCTAATAGGCATCAGAAATTACCTAGCATGTCAAATATTGAGCAGAAAGCTACAGGTTTTTTTTTGACGTGAGCATTGTCCTTTTCCATCACTAAAATAACGGAAAAGAGAGTTTGGTGGGTACAACCAGAATGTCCAGCATAGGGCACAGATCAGAGACTTAGATTTTAGAGGCTACGACAAGCAGGTTTGACATGCCTGCATTACACACCACAAAAGACAAAGAGACATCTAAATTTCAACTTCCTGTAGAAGGAACAGAACGGCTTGCAAATGCCTTGGCATTCCCTTTACAAATCTACAGGTTGGCGGGCAGATCCGAACAGAGGTTGCGCGTCGTGCATAAGTTTACCCACCTCGTACAGGATTCTACTACCATTCGCGGATACGATGAACCAAGCCCCCACAGCTATCGACCCTGAATGCCTAACCGCGTATACAGTTGATAAAGCGAAACCCTCAAAAGCAATGCTTAAACAGGACGCAGCGAGGGGCAGGCACCTGGTAGGATGGGGCGCAAGCTGGCGGTGGGAGAGCCGTGGAGGGCCGCGTCAGCATCGAGATCGACCAGCAGCCACCGCGTGCTGGGGCACTGCGCGGGCAGGCTGTTGTGGGTCGCCCCTCCAGCCACGGCACGAGGAGAGAGAAGCAGCGGACGACGCGACGCTTTCCTTGGCACGGGGGAAGACGCCGCGGGTGGTGGGCGATTGCGCGGCCTATGGCTTGACCTTGACGCGGCGGCGAAACGCCAGCGCCGACGAGCGGCAGGCGGCAGGCGGAAAGGCGAAGCGGGCCCGCCGAGTTGATCTGTTCTTTTGGGTCATCACGAAGACCCGCGCCTCCATCGGCCCAATAAATTTTTTCATGGGCCGTTCTAGGTATGTGCATGCCAGCCCACGCATTCTGCTGACTGCTGAGGAGGAGATGGGCATGCACGCACGTACGCCGACGCGTCGTATACTCGTATCCGCGTCCCCTCGCGGCGCCGTACGCTTCCTTTTTCGGGTGACGTACCGCGGCCTCTTTGCTCCTATCCTCGCCGTCGCACGTGTCCCCTTCAGCCGACACGCGTCGCGCTCCGGCGCCACGACAAACTCGGCCGATCAATCGCGGACCGCTGAACGCCGATCTTATAAACCGCCCGCGGATCACGCCGTGCATGTCCATCATCGTCACCAACTCACGCTAGAGATCACTACCAGTGATCAGCTCAGGCTACGCCCAGGATCGACACAGCAGGAACTCTGCAAGCACCGCAGGGTCTTCATCGTCGAGCTCGCTTTGTTTCCGCGGCAATGGCGTCGCACCAACAGGCCAGGAAGCAGAGCACAAAAGGCCAGGAGGAGGAAGCAGGCCAAGCCCAGGGCCATGGCGCCCGCCGGCAACAAGGCCAGGCGATGAACCTGGAGGAGACCGGTAAGTACCGCGTCGAGGCGCAGCAGCGCTCCGTCGACGCCATCCGCGCAGCCGAGGAGCGCTTCAACAAGGCCAACCAGCAGGGGCGCGCGCACGGGGCCGTGGCCGCGTCCCAGGCGCCGAGCGCCACCGTGATCTCGTTTCATGAGGGCACCAAGCAGCACGCGAAGGAGCGGGAGTTGAGCCATACGGGCCAAGACACCGAGGCGAAGCGGTGGCTGGCGGACGCCGCCAGCGACGCCAGGCAGCGGTGCAACCGGGCCATGGGGATGGGTGGCAGCAAGGGCGCGGCGGCCCAGTCGTACGCGGGCGCCACGGCGGCGTCGCGCGGTCAGGCGGAGACCAGGAAATCGTCCACGGAGACGGAGCAGGAGGGCGGCCAAGGTCGCGGCCACTTGACAAGGCAGGGGGAGATGGGTCACGGCCGCGATGCGGACAAGACCTCGGACGCCGAGGCCGCACGCGCCGCGGTGGAGAAGCATGACACGGGCGAGGAGACCGGCGCCACCACTGGACAACATCGCAGCGCCAAGGACATGGCGTCGCACGAGGTTGGCGCCATGGCTGAACACGCCGCGGCCCAGGACGCTGGTGCACGCGGCGACGCGCGGGCCGCGTTGGAGAAGACACAGGAAGCCACCAAACAGACGTCCGCGAAGGCGAAGGACGTCACCGCCAGCGCGGCCGGGACGACCGTGGACTACGCCAAGCAGGCCGCGAAGCAGGCGGCCGTGAAGGCCAAGGACGCGACGGCGAGCACCGGCGGGACGGCCGCGGAGTACGCCAAGTCCGCGGCCGGGAAGGCGAAGGAGGCGGCCGTGGCGACCGGAAGGACGACGGCGGGGTACACGCAGCAGGCGGCGGCGAAGGCCAAGGACGTGACGGTGGCCACCGGCGCGCAGGTGGCGCAGAAGGCGACGGAACTGACGGCGGACGCGGCGCACAGGGTGGCGGGGTACGCCAGGGAGAAGGCGGAGCAGGGAAAGGAAGCCGCCGACCGGGCCGAGGAGCCGAGGTCGAGGGAGACGGTTGCGCAGGCTGGAGGAGACAAGACGAGGGACACTACCTCGCATGCGAAGCACATTGCGTCGTCCGAGACCGGCGGCGCGACGGCGAGGGCGAAGGTACGTGTACGAGCGTGGACCCTACCGACACAGGTGCGCTTAACCGTGTACGTACGTAGCTGATGGGTCAACTGTGGTGGATGCAGGACGGCAATGGCGAGGAGGAGGAGGAGGAGGAGGAGGAGGAGGGCACCACGATCGTGGGCGACGTCCTGGAGGCGGTGGGGGCGACGGTGGTCGGGCTAGCGCGGCACGCCAAGGGGATCGTCGCCGGCGAGGAGGGGCTCGTCCATGGCGACGCCGTGCATGGAGAGCGAGGTCGGCGAAGCGAAGTAAGAGAAGCGCAGAACCGCTTTTGAGGGGGGAGGATCGACTCGACGGCGCCCGTACGTGTTGACGGTGTACCGTTGTTTGCGACGTGCCCAGCCGAGTAGAAATAATGTAGTAGGTCGTCACAGCATCGGTTACGTATTTAGGTGCATGCATAGCTGTCGGTATACGTATGTATGTCGTGTTTAATTATTGTACTCGTATAAAGTGATCCTAATAAGATGGCTCTCCATGTTTCGCGTCGCGACCCTTACGATGGTAGACATTGCCCCGAGCTCCTTACGGTTTGATGGATATACTCTTATGATAATGAAACTAATCCTTATAAGCAATCATCAGTGTAATATAATGCGAGAGCGCCTTCAGAGGTTCTATACGAAAGCGGGCTCTTACTCTTACATTGAGACTGTCACTTTTGCTGCACTTTTCTCTTCTTACAAACCATGCACACGTACACACTGTCATTCAGACGGTGTGTGTGCGTCTGGTTGCAGAGTACGCGAACAGGGCAAATGTGAGCGACAAGGTGGACGTCTACAGCTTCGGCGTGGTACTGCGCTGGAGCTCGCCACCAGGCAAGGCGGCAGGAAGGCGGCGCAGAGTCCGGCAGCTGCCTGGCGAAATGGGCGGCGAAGAAGCGGTACAGGGACGGCGAGCCGCGCGCCGACTTGGTCGACGGTGAGATACAGGACCCGACCTACCTGGACGACATGGCGCGCGGCCGTGTTCGAGCTCGGGGTGATCTTCATTTTACGGGGAGGACCCGTCGTCCAGGCCACCGATGAGCGAGGTCGTCCACCGGCTCTTCCAGTGTGACCAGAGTTACGGGATCTCCGGCGACAACGACAACGTTGCTAAAGACCATGAAGCTGTGAAGAAAGACCTTGTGGAACCTGAACTACTAGCTCTTCGTCTTCTCTAGGATAAACGGATTAACAGTGGAACTTGAGCCACTATCACGGGTTACATGGATCTGGTTTGATGCTGTTCATATTCGTGTGTTACTCTAAATTTTCACTTTTGAAAAATATTTTTCGTCCTTTATAGTAACATATAAAAGATTATTTACTGCATATTACAGTTTTTAACACTCTTCATACTCTATATTATATTCCACTGTTTATACTCCATTCTAAATTACTCTCACCGTTCTGAAATAACTGACGTTTAAGACAAGAAATCTAGTTTATTTTAAACTAAATTTGTTGTTCTAAACGTTATTTATTTCATAACAGAGTGAGTAGTGTTTAGAGTATGTCGCTGTGTGTGTAGAGTCTAGAATAACCATTGTAGACGCGCTGCAACTGCCTCAACTTGATTATACTTTGATACAAGTGGGGATCACCTCATGAATAATCTGGACCGCCTCGTGTTTGTTGCAACAGCTGGATTCAATTTCACCACTGTCTGAACTAATTTTATGTTTGCCAAGTACAAATGCAACGCAAACTGTGTACTTGCTTCACTAGAACCCAGAAAACTTCGTTACAACTCACATATCAAAACGAGTAGCTAGGGTCTAGGCTATCATTTTTTTTAAAAAAAATAGGGCTCATGGGCTGCTAAGTGGTAATCACATCAAGCACATGGGAACCGAACTTGCGATTAGATAAACAAATCCTATAACAGTTCAGCATCTCATCAAATTCAACTCTCCACTCCCACCTGCCTGAACTATTCTCGAATTCTCCATTCAAGTGATTGCAAATTTTTATATCGGAGATTCTTCTCCAGAGAACCATGCACATGTTCACCGCAAAGATGGTTGTTGACACTTTCTAGTTGTTTGCAGCTAGAAATTTCACGCACTACCCATTTCTGGACCATAATCCACACCATGTTCAGACAAGGCGGCAGTTAAGAATTACATGACTGACAGGTATAAAATCAGAGAATCAGAAGCTGCTAAAAGGACAATTTGTATCACATTTCCGGAAAACAATATACACCGTCATCTGTGCGTTACATTTTTCATATTTATACCACCCGACAAAATCAATAAATCAAGCTTTTTTCAGCCCCTATCTCACCTTTGTACCCCATATCAACTAAATCAATCAAATGGTGATGTACATGTATGCAGCATTGGAACTGTATGGAAGAACTACTTCCCTGCTTCATTTTTCAGTGCACTACTTTGATACACTCTACAAGAGAAGTGCTCGTGCTCACGAGGACTGGATGATCGATTGGTCTGCAAAAGGACCATATAACCAACCTTTGGCAATATGGCGGTAAGCAGCCTCCGTCAAGTGAATACCGTCCCAGCTCCAGTGGGTTGTCGGATCAGCACAGGCAGTTGCACCAGGTTCACCACATTTGGCAGTGACATTGAAGTTGTAAGCGGCTTTCTCAGGGGTCGACGGAGCCCCACAGCACGCTCTAGGTAGTTGCTTGTAAAATCCTGAATTAAAAACCATAAGTGTCAGGTCCCCTGCCTTCACGTGCATTATAATCAAATGACTATTGCTTCAAGAAAAGGTGCCTTCAGTCCTAATCGACAATAACATATATGCCTCCTTTTTCACTAGTAGTTGAGACAGAAAAATGTCTCCATCAGCAAAATTAAGTAAGAAAATGCATGCCTAATAAAGACAAGGATGTGCTAGCTGCTGCAAGGCAATAATGAAAAGGAAATTCCAGAATGTAATCTAGAGATGATAGAGACAGGCCTAAGCTAATCTCATCCAACTGTGCAGAAATGCCCACAAACTATATGAATGGTTTCTTAGCTCTAGATGCTGATGGCTGTTATTCAGCGGGGAAAGAACACTACAAGCGGCAAGCATGACCGAGCTCCATTGTCAGTAAGGAAAGACCGCTACAGATAGAAACAGAAGTGATAGCTCCAAACGATGGTTCAACTAACTGAACAATTCCTTAGATGCTTTGTACTCACTACAACAAGGATTTGTTAAAACTTGTCATTCAGCTATTGTTAAAAATAAGACTAGCAAATGTAAGTTAAGGTAGCAAAAGTTTTTATCGTATTATTGGATGTGCATAGACACTTATACCATTATGAAATGTTTTTTTCTGAACAACACTTAAAGATGTTAAATTTTCTGATGATACCCTAATTTCAAAAAAGGTGGTTACCATTCATAGAGTATATGTATTTCTCCTACCATTCATAGAGTATATGTATTTGTCCTAATTATACATGGGCATTATAGATATGTAGTAGCTGGTAAAGCTGTTGCCTTGTGACTATGAGGTCACGGGTTCGAGTCCTGAAAACAGACTCTTGCAGAAATGCAGGGAAAGCCTGCGTACAAAAGACCCAAATGGGTCGGACCCTTCACCGGACCCTGCGCAAGTGGGAGCTACATGCACCGGGCTGCCCTTTCTTAGTAGCTGTTAAAGCTCTTAACATAATATGGCATGCCAAAAACGAATAGAATTGCTGTCACTAAGATAATCAATGAGTTGTAAGTTCTGATAGTATATCATAATCTACTATTAGACCTGAATGGCTCATTGTGGTAAAATCTCATTGGAATGGCATCAACAGAGTGTCCTAAAAGCAGTGGTAGCTAATGGCCCCTTTTACAAATGAAACTATAGAAGATTCCAAATGAGCGAGGCATAAGTAACTTCTCTTTCAAAATACTTTGAACACTAAGCTAGCCAGACTGATTTTGAACTCACACATTTTATATTGCAATGTTCTAATGGAGAAGGGTATGGATGCATCTAACGAGATCTAAACTATCCAATTATAATATCTGTGTATTTCAAGGAGACAGTACGAACTAGTTGACTCTTTATTAACAGCTGACTAACACTTAAGCATCTATGTGAAAGAAAAAAGGGACATATAAACAAGAATGAGAATTAAAGAACTCACCAAACTTCTCAGGATGAAGCGTGAACTGGATAACTGGTGTGTAGTAATCACCATATATGATCCTCACATTAGGGTGTTTAGCCCGGAGCTTCTTAAGTGCAGCTTTGAGGCGTGAATTGTGCACCCAGGAAAATGTGTTGAAGCGGCGGACACACCCGCTGCGGTTGCCATATCCATCGGCTGGCTCATCAAGCATGTTCAAGTAAACTGGGAAGCACCCGGTGGGCATGACTCCTGGCACAATGAGATCCACCGCCCCCTCAGCTATCAATGCCTGCAGGGCGCACAAACAGTTGTAATCATAATTACATCCCTCAGGATAATCAACAATACACGGCACAAACAAGCTAATGCTACCTCCACGCCATCATAGATGCCCTGTATGACATCCGGCATGAACTTGTAGACCATTTCAAGACCCTGCCCTGCAAAGAGCGGCGCATTGTAGTCGTTGCCACCAAACTCACCCACCACAAAAAGTGACTTGGCAAAGAAATCCTTGCATTCTGCAAAAGGAAATAATCAACCATCAACTCAAGATTTATAGGCAAATTCCCAATTCCTCTACCTTGCATCACCACAGGTATAGCTAAGTAAGCTACGAAAAGTTTGGGTTTTTTTTAGACTGACCCTTGGTGGAGTTGCAGAAGAAGGGCTTGAGATCGCGGAACCACTGGATTTGGGTCATGAGCGCGCCGGAGTTCCAGATGACGGCGCCGAGCCCCTTGGCCTCAAAGTAAGGCGTGTCTAGCGCCGTGGCGCCGGTGATGGCGAAGTTGGCCCCGTGCGCGAAGCTGGCGTTCTTGGCCTTGGACGGCGGCAGCAGCGGCAGGCCGAACTCTTGCGCTGGCGGAACGAACGCAGGGAACCTCATATCAGCCACCCCAAGAAGTCAAATCTGGAGAGGACGCTAAGAAGAAGAAGAAGCGGCGAAGAAGAGGCCGTACCCAGGTGGTCGATGACGAGGCGGCCGTCGGAGCATCGGCCGGTGGCCCTGCCGAAGTAGGTCTGGCCGTAGGGCAACCGCGCTGTGGCGAGGATGGCCGGGGTGCCGTTCTGGATGAGGTTGCCGGCGTCGGCCAGCGAGTCCCCGAAGTTGAACAGCGCATGGTACCTCCCCTTCGCCGCCGCCTCCTTCCCTTCCGCGGCCGCTACTCCGCCGGCGGCCGCAAGAACCACCAGCACGACCCCCGCAAGAACCGCGGCGCACCTTCCTCCCATCGCCGCCGCCCCCTCGGTCCTTGGATCTCCGATGAACGGAACGGAACAAATGGAAGGGAGAGGGGGGAATCGAGAAGGGAGAAGGGTGGGGGCTAGATCGCCACCGGTGGTCGGGTGGTGGGTTCTTGTAGGAGAGGGAAAGCAAAAAGGGTTGGTTGGTGGTGTGGAGGCTGCCGCGAGGGAGCAGTGCAGCGTCTTCTTGGCTGGCTGGGCTTCCCTTCCCTTCGCTTCCTTTCCCTTCGTCGCTGCGTGTGGTGGCGTGGCTCACAGCTCACTCGGTGTTGGGCGATTAATTTAGTTGGGCGCGTGGAGTTATCGGGGGCGGGGTAAATGGGGAAGAGGCGAAGCGAGGACGAAGGTGACAGACCAGGCAAGTCAAACGTCGGTGGAGTGAACAGCCGAGAAACCTGACCAGGTTGGAAAAGGGGACAGTTTGACTGACCTTCGACGTTTTTCCGGCGCACACTCCATTTCCGTCCGAACTCTGAGCTGAAACCTTACCGAACCGAGCAAAACATGTCGAAATAAGTGGTTTGACTGAGGAGTCGAATCATCATCAACACACCAATTTTGATAAAATATGTCGAAATAAGTGGTGTCAAATGTGTGTGGCAGATGCAGATCTGCTCTCTCTCTCCGTTCAATCGTGTCTAGATAAGTTGGTAGGAAAAAAATGAAAATGAAAATGTTGGACAAATTTCGCCAGAACGCGCGCTGCCACAGGATCATCATTAGGCCCTACTATACTATAGATGCTTTCGTAGACCAATCCGCCATCGAGATCAGCTACGTTGCATCTGGCCAACACGTTTTCGCTGGTCCTGATACTTTGGTCACATTGCACTTGTATTCTTATAAGTATCTACTCTGAATTCAACTGAGGTAAGTCAAGTATGGCACGAATAAATTCTTACTTCCCGCTTAATGCTGCAACATTACACTGTCAGAGTGAACATCTGAAAGGTCGACACAAAACACAGAGCTCTCGTGCCAGTCAAATAAACAGAGCTCTCATTTCGTGCCAGTCAAATTGAATCAATTTCCAAACCAACAGCCAAAGAATACATGTGCTACCAACCATAAACATTTTTTCCTTTTTGAATTGGATTTCTTATACTAACTATAACAATTTAGAACCGGTGGCATTATTCGTCTATCTCAGCGTCGATTCAGTTTCTGGAGTGGTTAGGTGAGAGGCCCGCAGCCAGCACCAAACAACCGTTCCGAAGATCGTCGGTCCAACCATAAAAAAATGCTCCAATAAGTGGAGTGGTTCCCTTCCTTGCGCAAATAAACATCGTGTGTCAAGTCGTTGCCAAATGCACGTCAGAGTTTTCTGATGGTCCTGCCATGTGCAGCGCGGCTCTATCTTTTGGTGGATCGATCAGGTGATAATAAAGCTAGTGCAAAGCCTAATCTGGTAGCTGCGGCGTGACCGCCGTATGATTGATCAGGCACGAAGCAGGTGGTTTGATTGTGAGGAAGAAGTGTGCCAAAATCACGAGAGATCTTTCTGGCAAAACCTTTGGGGACAACCGGCTGCTCGCCGTATGGTGGCAGGCTATAGAATGGGAAGTGATTTGAAACGTGTTCACTAGCATAACGAGTTTGATTATATTTAGCTATATTTATTTGTTTTCAAACGGAAATTTACCTCTTTGTACATATATACTTTTGTATGTATACTCTCTTCAAACTAAACAACGTCAAATATTTTAAAACGAAGCGGTACTTAGGAACAGCACCCCGCGACAACAAAGATTTTATGGAGGTAACCACTAATGCGGGCCTGATCTTTTCTTTTTATTTTCGAATGCCGACCTGATGTTTTTTTATTCCATGGGGCTATTCGGTAATGAGCAGAGTCTAATATAACATGATGTGCATACATGGGCAGGTGACAACAGCTTTTCGCAAGAAGCTTCCGTTTCCCCGCATAATCCAAAGCATCTTGAGCGGCCAGCACCCCAATGATGCAGCACGGCGCCAGAACGTTCTCCGAAAAGAAGATTCAGCACGCACGTTGGTTTGCGATTTGTTCGGACACTGCCTGTGCGCTAGCTACCAGCAAGTAGCAACTAGCCGCCTGCCCATCGGCAATCTCCCTCCGTTTCTTTACCTCGTCCAGTTGAGTTGGGCTTCCACTTGGGAAAGAAAACCGGGGAATGGTGAAACAGAAACGGATCGCTCAACGAGCTGGGCCAAGCGAAACTACCGTCCATTTCCTCGCGGTGGGCATGGGATTCCTCCCCTGCTAGCACTTCTTCAGAGGAACCGAGCGTACGATTCACCTCAGACAGTTGCGTCCGTGCGTTTTTGGTGGCAGCCCTCCGCCGCTTTGTCATCAAGCACTAGCTCGCGCCTCATGCCGCGAGCAGAAATCACAACGCAGGCTTCGTGTGCTCGCCCTGGCCACCGACACTCCGACAGCATGCTGCGCGCAGGCACACGCGCATGCATCTGTTGGGCTCGATCAAGGAAAATCCAAGTGATCTTTGGGTGGTGGCCTGGTGTGGGGGCGTGTATCAACCATACAGGCCGAATGCTTCTTTCGTGGCCCCCAACGCCGCCATAGGAGGCCCCCTTCGCGCCAGCGCCCACTCTCACTTCCCGATCTCCCGCACACACCACACACAACACAAAAACCTAGTCCAGCCCAGACGAAGGCGTGTGGCATCAGCTACACTCTCCATTATTCAATGGTGAATCCCCATTGGTACGTACAAAGCCTGCTCTTCTTGCTCTTTCGACGACGACGGCGACGACGACGATCAAGTAATATGTACTACCGTACGCTACGTGAATGAAAAAACAAACATTTTACGTCGCTGTTACGGTGCTGATGAAGCCTCAGCCTCATCGATCTGGCCACGAATCCAACTGAAACGCCTAGGATGCAAAATAGCTTTTACCGACCGCTCGCTAAAAACCGCTCTTAGTGAGTCAGTTGGTGGCCAGTTTCTTTATTATTATTATTATTGTCGCAGAATCATGGAGACGACGGTGCTGCTGCAAGAACCTACTACACTACTTCAGTAAGGTCGATACAATCAAATAAGTCGTGGCCTGCATCTGCATGACGAGCGAGGAGTAACTGGGAACCGTGTTCAACGATCTGCACGTTGTGTTCTTGAGACCTGCAGGAAGAAGGGACAGGGACGCGCGGCGCGAAGTAGTTTCAGATAAACTTTTCACTGAACGTGACGTGTGAAATTACAGGGCATGGCTGTGGCACAAACATTGTCTATCCGAATCGAAGTGTATCGACACCAACAAGATTATGTACTCTGAGGCTACCTGGTTAATCATCCGTTCACTCTCTCCGAGAGGAAGGACACGACGGCAGAGTGAGAACAAAAAACGCAACGGCTATCCACCTTTTGCAGTCTGCAAACAGCTGAATCCGCGCGCTACACCTGGCTCTCCAGGTCCGGCTGCCGCTTGGCGCCGGCCTTGGGCGCCCTCTGCGGCGGCGGCAGCGCGGGCCTCGCGCGGCAGACGGGGCACGTGGCGCGCGCGCAGAGCCAGGCGTCGACGCAGGCGGCGTGGAACGCGTGCCCGCACCCGGGCAGCGCGCGCACCGCGTCCCCGTCCTGCATGCCGCTCAGGCACACCGCGCACTCCTCCACCGCCGCGTCCCGTCCCGCCTTGAACCTCAGCACCGGGACGGCCGCCAGCGCCGCCTTGTCGATACCCCCGGCGCCGGCCCTCTTCCGCGACGGGACGCCGAGGCCGAGGCCGGGGCCCGTCCGGTGCACGCCGTCGCGCCCGCTCCACCGCACGTACAGGTAGTTCAGGTACAGGATCACCCCGTACAGCACCAGGCACACCGCCGTGAACGCGGCCACCAGCTCCAGCGTCGCGCCGGAGCCGCAGCACCCGCCCCGCCCGCCCTGCGGCGGCGCCGGAGGCGTGCCAGGCATCCCCTGCACGGACATGCTGCCCGCTTCTTGTCAGCTCGGCACGCAAAGCAAAGGCAAAACAAAGCCTGAAAACCTCGTGGCGCGCGCTTCTTGGCTGAGCTGAGCTGAGCTGAGCTAGCTGCCGTGCTGTGAGAGAGGAGATTAATAATGTGACTTGGGAGCGTAATGGTGGGGCCTGGAATGGATTAGTGGTCTGGAATGGCCGGGAAGAGCTTTGTGTTGTATAGGCGCCGGCTGCAAGCGATTAGAAAGATAACCACGTGATTAGAATACTCGGGTTTGGTGAGCTGATATGGACAGAGAGTGGACAGCAGATGAAGGGCGGGCATTTTGTTGCCACAGATGGTGCGGTTGGGTGTCGATCCTGGCCACAAAGCGTTGGAGTGGCAGTGAGCACACGGATTCGGACACCTGAGCAAGGGCCCGTAGATTTGGAGTTGAAAATTAACATGAACATGGACATATCGTCTGTGATTATATAATAGGACTGGCATTGTACTTGAGTTGGAATGTTTCCAGTGTGTGTGTATTTGGGATTAGCCTTGTGTTTGTGTGTGTTTGAGGAAGTGATCTGTGGAGGACGCCCTGCTTTGCTGGTACTGTGATATGATCGTTGACTTCATCAGATGAGAAGGAAACCCTTCTTCTTTGGTCTTTGCAATATATGCATGAGTTCTTTGTGCCTAATTTACTTTCCTTGCATTTATCAGTTTCATGGTCGTCACACATACATAGAGTGCCCCAGTTATGAAACTTTATTTATTTAGTATGGATTAGCTTATTTTGAGAAAGGAGAAAAAGGATTTTTAATCTACTGAGCAGAAGAGATGTTAACACGATCAGGCCCTTAACATTTTCTCGACGGTGAGGTATTGCAGCCAGTACTCGTAAGTTGTTTTTCAACTCCCCTGCGGCGGCGCCTCCGTGATGGATTGTTGAAGTTGACGTGATGAATTGTACGGGTTCGCCAAGGATGCAGGATACGGAAGAAAGGGCCAAAATTATAAGAGTGATATATGATTGAAGCAAGGGAATTAGGCATCCAGAGCAAGTGGACAAAACTCGATGCTTATCCACAAGGAAGGAACATCCCATCCCATGAGCAGCCGCTATCCAGGGTCTCTCGTTTACTGGCACTAGTCTCCAATGGTAAAGGTGATTCTGAAAAAAACAATATTTGCAGAATGTTTAACTGTAAATAACTCTGCAGTTCTTTCTTATATTGGGAAATTTCAATTTGGTTTTGTTCTATCCAGCTGTTCTTTTTGATCCGCCACTGCTAGAGCCGTGGATAAGTCGTGGTTTCAACAAAAACAGCTGAGGTCTTCACTGTCGACCATCACCACCTCATATATTTTGGAGCAATCAGATCGGGGAATGCGAAAACCAGGACGTAGAACGACAAAGTAACTCGAGGCTGCAACCAGTCCTAGTTTTCCTGAAAACAAAAACAGAACCGATCTATCAGTTTCAGGTTCCATTCGCTGCACGTAAGGTGTCACGTCTGAAGAATTGTTCTACACGTGATACATACATAACGTTTGCAGATAGATCAGGTCTGGACGGTGACCTAAGAAGTAGGGCGTGTGTTTCAGTATGGGTTCATTTTCGACAGATGATTTTTTTTCAGATACATCTCCAACTGATTTCAAGCACCGAGGATTTCAATCAAGATTTAGTCGGTTTCAATTCAAACATGAACATTCAAAGTGTTCCCAAGAACATAGTACATCGTTGCTGGTACCAAGCCGTAGCTCAAAAAGCAAGACACCATTACTGTGGCCGTCGAATTGACGCTGGTGCTCAGACATGGAGAGAGAGGGATGGAGGAGTGAGAGATAGGGCATGGAGGATGGTTGATCCAGATGATGGGGATTGGGGAGTACCGTCCCATTCGGCACATCAGCGCAGGAACACGGAAGACTTGAACGACATCTCGTTTATTATCATCTTTTTAGTGATAATAAACACATTCTGAAGAGGTCCCTTTCGCACGCGGCTGAAAATCAGCATTACTGCCAATGCTTATCTATAGCTGCAGGGTTTCAGTCAGAGAGATAAACGAGGACGTGCGTACCTAGTGACACAACGAACGATCGTACTTGTACTCGCACGAGTAGCTTCAGTTTCCTCCTGCCACGGACAAAGTTGGAATTTTTGGCTCGTAAAAGAATGTCAGATATCTTGTTTGCAAACTTGGTGTTGTGCTGGCGTGCAAAATTCTGTTATATGTTCCCTACAATTAGTTTCCAAACCCTGCCTCTGCCCTTGGTCCAAAAGATATTGTATAGTTATAAATGCGAAAACATCTGTCAAGTAAAGGTTTTATGAAATATATATACTGTACTGAAGCAGATCCCAATATCTGACGACTTAATATAAAGGTTTTGAAACTTT
Organism: Neostapfia colusana; assembly: GCA_030760725.1. Classification (NCBI taxonomy): domain Eukaryota; kingdom Viridiplantae; phylum Streptophyta; class Magnoliopsida; order Poales; family Poaceae; genus Neostapfia; species Neostapfia colusana. Next base: position 3,360,719 of record JASWHV010000014.1, on the reverse strand, counting down.
GTTATGAACAACGTCTGTTTGGAACTGAAGATCCCGGTGTTTGTGCTTGTTTGATTTTATCTACAACGCAAGATGGAGCAAAGTCCGCATGATAAAACCCTCAAATGCCAAAAAGGCTACGGTGGCGCCTCAACAACCAGGAGGCAGCAACGAGTCCACAGCAGCCGGCCCATGTCGTCCTCCCCCGTCCACGGTCCCAGCAGCGCGGACGCGTCCGTGGGCGGCTACGGGGCGTGCGACACGGTGGTGCTCGTCTGCGTGGCCTGCGCGTCGTGCCTCATCGTCTTCACGGTCGCCGTCTGCTTCCGCCGCGCCTTCGCCGACGGCTACGACGCGGGACCGAGGAACGACGGCGCCAGGCGGCGCGGGATGGTGCCGTCCGCGCTCGCTTCGCTCCCGGAGCTCGCGTACCGGAGGGGCGCCGGGTGGGCGCAGTGCGCGATCTGCCTCGCCGTCGTGCGCGACGGGGACACCGCCCGCCTGCTGCCGGCGTGCGGGCACCTGTTCCACGTCAACTGCATCGACCCGTGGCTGCACTCGCACGCGACGTGCCCGCCCTGCCGGCGCGATGTCCGCGAGGCGGCCGCCGAGAAAGCTTAAGCTCGCCGCGAGCGGCCGGCCGGACCACGATTCCCGGGCATGACATGCACATCTCAAGAACTCCGTGCGTGCAGCGTGCTAGGTAGTGTGATAGCCCGGGGACGTCGAATCGCCACTCCGGAGTCGTGAGCGCACCCAGCGGTCGTCGGCGAGCGGCGACGAGGCGAGCGATTCCGGAAGCGACGCCGCACAATAGAATTCGGTAATCGTTTTCTTCTCTTCCCTTTTTCTGTTCTCTGTGATCAATACATATACACAGAGGCATTCCTCTGGACCCACTTGTCCGGTACCCCAACCAGGCCCGCATGTCGGACCGGTCACTCTCCTTAACGCCCACACAAGCAGCGCTGCTTCCCTCCTTCACCCGTATCCCCTCGGCAACCCTAAGTCTCCACCCGCATCCCCTCGGCAACCATAGGTCCCCGCCGCCGCCATGACATTTCCCCCCCTTCGGATCGTGCTTGTCCCCAAGCACGGACCTCCGGAAACATCTTCACGAGTGTCGACCAATCCTCCCAAGTAGCCATCTCCTCTTCCAGCCTCTCCCATTTGACGCGCACGTGTACAATCGCTTTGCTCCCCTTCTTTACAAGTCTGCGCTCTAGAATCGATTCAGGCTTCAATGGAACGGCCTCCAAATCTGCAATCTTTGGAAGAGCACTGAATACTGGTGTATACGCCGGCGTGAATGGCTTCAGCTGTGAAACGTGGAAGACCGGGTGAATCTTCGCCTCCTCTGGTAAACCTAGCTCATACGCCACCTTCCCTACTTTCTTCAAAATTTTGTACGGTCCGAAATACTTGAAGCCCAATTTCGGATAGGGCCTATTCACGACCGATGTTTGAGCATAAGGTTGTAACTTTAGTAGCACATCCTCCCCCACTTGATATTCGCGATCTTTTCTGAACTTGTCTGTATTCTGTTTCATCTTGTTTTGCGCCACCACCAAGTTCTTTTTCAGCATTTCTATATGAATACCTCTATCTTGAATGATTTCTGAAACCTCTTTTTCTGTTTGTGAGGGTATCATTGGAGCTGCTGTTATACTAGGATCACAGCCATACATCACCTTGAAAGGAGTACATCCAAGTGAAGTGTGAAAAGATGTATTATACCAATACTCAGCTAAAGGTAGCCACGATCTCCATCTGTGAGGAGCATTGAAAACTGAACATCTGAGGTACTGTTCCAAACATTGATTTACTCTTTCTAATTATCCGCCTGTTTGGGGGTGGTAAGATGTACTTAGGAGCATCTTGGTATCCAATAAGGAGAACAACTGTTTCCATATCCGACTAGTAAAGATTCTGTCTCCATCAGAGACCATGGTTTTAGGTAAATCATGTAATTTGACAACATTGTCTAGCAAAGCCTTTGCTACCTGTACTGCAGTAAAAGGGTGCTTCATAGCTAAAAAATGTGCATACTTTGAAAACCTGTCCACCACCACTAATATGGTGTCACATCCTTCAGACTTTGGCAATCCTTCAATAAAATCCAGTGTGATGTCCTGCCAGGCTCCTGCAGGTACAGGTAAAGGTTGTAGCAGTCCAGAAGGATGTAGCCTTTCAGCCTTGGCCTGCTGACAGATGCTACATTGGTTCACATAGTTTTGCACATCTTGTTTCAAACCTCTCCAATAGAATATCTTCTTAATGCGTTGATAAGATGCATGTACCCCAGAATGCCCCCCCCACTGCACTGTCATGAAAAGTAGCAATTAGTTTGGTCTTTAGAGCAGAGTTCTCCCCTATAAAAATCAATTCCCCTTTTTTGATAATTCCTTGACTTAAAGAAAACCCTTCCTCATCTGGACTGACCAGGGCCAATTTAGCCAACATTTGTTGGGCCTGAACATCTGTAGCATAGGAATCAAGTACCTCTTGCATCCATAATGGCCTTACTGCGGAAACAGTATCTATAGCCAATATATGTCCCTGCCTTGACAATCCATCAACAGCTTTGTTCTCCTTCCCTGTTTTACATTGAATTCTGAAGTTGAGTCCCATCAACCTAGCCATGGCCTTCCTCAATGGAGTTGTTGTCCCTCCAAAAAACAAAGACTCTTATGGTCAGTTTTGATAATGAACTCATTTCTTTGTAGATATGGTCTCCACCTCTCAACAGCCATGATCAAAGCCAAAAACTCCTTTTCATAGATTGATAGATGTCTATTTTTTTCTGTAAGAGCCTTCCTAAGAAAAGCAAGTGGCCTGTCTTTCTGCATTAAGACAACCCTCAAATCAGATTCACAAGCATCAGTCTCTACAATGAACACTTCATTAAAATTGGGTAGTGCCAACACAGGGGTAGACACCATCGCAGTCTTCAATGCTTGGAATGCCCTTTCAGCTTCTGGAGACCATACAAACTGCTTCTTCTTCAATAGATTAGTGAGAGGCTTTGCCAAACTACCATAATTTCTCACAAATTTTCTGTAATATCCTGTGAGTCCAAGGAAGGCCCTTAATTCAGTGATTGTATGGGGCACTGGCCACTGTTCCATAGCTGTTGTCTTAGCAGGATCTGTTGCTACTCCTTCACTAGAAATGATATGCCCCAAATATACTAACTGTGATTTTGCAAAGCTACACTTGGACAATTTAATATAAAACTGGTGCTCTCTGAGTTTAGCTAACACAAGTCTAATATGCTCAATATAAGACTCAATAGTGGGGCTATAAATCAGAATATCATCAATAAAGACCAATGCAAATTTCCTTAGGTAGGGACCTAATATCAGATTCATAGCACATTGGAATGTAGCTGGTGCATTTGTTAAGCCAAATGGCATTACCTTAAACTGATAATGTCCACTATGAGTCTTGAATGCAGTTTTGAACTCCTCTCCAACCTTCATCCGAATCTGATGATAACCTGCCCTCATATCCAGGCTTGTAAAGAACTTAGTACCAGCTAGCTCATCTAGAATTTCATCTACTAGTGGCATAGGGAATCTATTCTTTACTGTGAGATCATTCAACTTGTGATAATCAACGCAAAATCGCCATGTACCATCCTTCTTTTGAACCAACAATACTGGGGAAGCAAATGGACTCACACTTAACTCAATCAAACCAGCCTCGAGCAACTCAGCCACCTGTCGCTCAATTTCATCTTTGTGAAGAGGGAAATACCTATAAAGCCTAGCATTCACTGGTACAGCCCCAGGTACTAAAGAGATCACATGGTCAAAATCTCTGAAATGAGTTAGACGTTTAGGATCAGAAAATACATCTTTGAATTCTTCCACTAGAGATGCTACTCCAGGATGCATCTCTGAATTCCCCGCTTGTTGGTGTTCTGGTTGCACTTGATGCACCACTGCTAAAGACCAAATTTCATTACCCACCAACCACTTCTACAGCTGTGTTGCTGACAACTCATCAATATTTTTCCTTGCTATTATTTGTACCCCTTGTAGTTTCACAGGTTTGCCCCTGTCCACAAACTCCAAAGTTTTGGCTTCCCAATCACATGTCATAGGACTAAACTGTGACAACCAGTCATATCCAAGAATTGCATCATATGCCCCTAGTAGAAGGACTCTCATATCAGATATAAAAGTGTGGCCTCCACACCACCACTCACCATTTGATCACTAATCATTACTTCTCCGTTAGCCACCTTAACTTGCACCGGTGCACACTTATGAATTGTCAGTCCCATCCTGTCCACAAATGCAGTATTCAGAAACGTTGAAGAACTTCCTGAATCCACCAGTGCTAACAATATTTGGTTCTGCACCAGCCCTCTTAGCCGAATACAGTTTTGCCCTTCTGTTCCAGCTATAGCATGAGTAGAAATATGACAACAAGTTTCCTCCTGTTTATCCTGTTTCTCTAGTTCCAACAACACCTCTTCAGACAAAGTCATCTCTAAATCTTCAGTGGATAAGCCATTAAGTTGAAGAGGCACCCTCTTTGGACATTTCACTGAATGTCCTGGTTCAAACTTTTCTCCACAAACAAAACAGAGGCCATTTATCCTTCTATAATCCCTGAGCTGCCTTTCCTTAGTCAAATCAGCAACTTGCCCTTGTTTCATCTCCATCCTAGATATATTCCCCGGTCTGAACCCAAGCTGCTGTTTACTTCCCTTATATTTTCCTTTCTCCTGAATATCCACCTGAATTCTAGCGAGCAATGAAGCTCTTGTTACTGTGGTTGGAATTTGAGATAAAACAGGGCCTTGTAACTCCACCCTCAATCCTTTGACAAACTGGGTGACAAAGAAAATCTCATCCAACTCAGGGTTATGGATAGTTGTTGCATATCTGAGAGTGTCAAACTCAGCTAAATACTCTTCCAGATCCCCTTTCTGCCAAAGGTTCAGAAGGTCATACATGGCCTTTGGATATTCATAAGCGCCAAATTTATCCTTGACCGCCACAGCAAACTCCTGTCAATCTCTCAACCCTACTGTAATCTTATACACCTAAAGCCATTTAGCGGCATTCCCCTCCATATGCAGAGCTGCTGCTCTCACCCATAATGACTCAGGAACTTTGAAGATTGAAAAGTAATCCAAACACTTGTCCAGCCACACCGCTGGATTGTCTCCACTGAAATTTGAGAAGTTCAACTTCAGAAATGATCTATCTCCAGGTCGGTCCTCTTGGCGTTTCTGATGTTCTATGGGGTGCTCCCTTCTACCGGCTGCTCTTCTACTCGGCTCAACATATAGTCCTCTCCTCCTTTCCTCCTTGCTCTCCTCCAACTGTGCCGATTTAACAGACTCATCATACTGGCTATCAGACATCGATGACTCCATATGCGCAGCCATGTTTTCCAGAGTCAGCGTAGCCACCCTTTTTCCAGTTTGTTCAAGTTGCTTGGCCTATAGGTCTCGCTCCTTGCCTTCCTGCTCCAACATTGCTGATGTGAGGGCTTGTTGCCCCAGCAGCTGTTTCTGAACCGCATCAACTGCATCCATCCGCTTGGACATGTTCTCCAATAATGCATACATCTTCTCCCACCTCTGATCCTCCGAATGTTCCCGTTCTGACATAGCGTCCAGAACTAGACGAGTTTGAGCGGAAGGTTTAGTAGCAGGCGCCGTCGCGTCACCTTCAGAAAACAATTTCCACCGGATCACCGACTCCAGTACCTTCCGATGACCCACACGATCCCGGCCAAATCAGAAACTCAAACCCCGCCCTCCGAAAAAAAATCCGGTCACCAAGGATGATAGGCTCTGATTACCAACTGTGATAGCCCGGGGACGCCGAATCGCCACTCCGGCGTCGTGAGCGCACCCAGCGGTCGTCGGCGAGCGGCGACGAGGCGAGCGATTCCGGAAGCGACGCCGCACAACGGAATTCGGTAATCGTTTTCTTCTCTTCCCCTTTTTCTGTTCTCTGTGATCGGTACATATACACAGAGGCATTCCTCTGGACCCACTTGTCTGATACCCCAACCAGGCCCACATGTCGGACCGGTCACTCACTTTAACGCCCACACAAGTAGCGCTGCTTCCCTCCTTCACCCGTATCCCCTCGGCAACCCTAAGTCTCCACCCGCATCCCCTCGGCAACCCTAGGTCCCCGCCGCCGCCATGACAGGTAGACCTCCGATTTGACGCGATAAACGATTCTGTCTAGTCGTACGATGAGGAAACTCATCTGTTTACGACACAACTCGCTCTCGCGATTTTTGTAATCCGCAATCAAGTACGCAAGGTGCACACTGAAAATTCAAGCACGTCTAGATCAGGGGACCCTGCGATCGAGGAACTCTGATGTCGGGTGAAAAGATTTGGACTGTATAAGTACAAAAGTGATGGGCCTCTACTTGGATAATGAAATGTGGGGCAACACTTTGTCAATCCTGCTAGAGTTTTATAAGCATACTCTCTCTGCCTCAAAATATACATTTGAAACTGAATTTCCAATATACTCGCACATAGAAGCACACGAAAATTTTAAAGCAAGGCACCGTTTTATCTGCGTTCTAGCATTTGCAGTCACTTGAGCAGCTATACGTTTCTCAGTTACGTTCCACACGTAACAGAACTGCTCTCTTCCACTGCTGTAAATACAGATAACTTTCGCTGTCAGCCCTATTTGCCGTCGTTTTCCTTGAGCCGATTGTGCAAAGTAAGGACGCGTACCTATGTTACAGAAACACGTGAGCTTGGACGTGCCGCAGCCGGCGTTCAGACGCCACGGTGGTAAACATCTCGAGGACAAACACGGTTACTAGCTAGCACTGCGTCGCCGTAATCTAAACACGGTTACACATCTACGCGTTCTCCGTAAGGAGAACACGTACGGATCGACTACTTATTGCATGCCGCGCGCGAACATGATGGTTGGGGCGGAGTAGTTGGCAGCCAGCATAGTGCAATCTAGCTAGAGCTGCTCTACGGGTGCTGTACTGCGATGTTGAACTTGTACATGAGGATCTCGTCGATCTCCGGCGCTGGCGGCGGCGGCGACGGTGAAGGCTACGGAGTCTTCAGCGGTCCCGGCGCCGTTGACGCGTGCGCGACGGTCGTCACGTTCTGCGTGGTCGCCGCGTCGGTCGTCATCTGGGAGGCGTGCGCCTTCGCCGCCATGGCTGCTCTACTCCTCAGCGCCATCTGGTGCGTCATGCCCGGGACCAGCAGGAGGCGCACGGCGAGCGCGGAGGCCGTCGTTCCCGCAGCGGCCGCGAGAAGCGTGGGCGGGCTCACCGACACGGCCATCGACGAAGCGCTGCCGGCGTTCCCGTACGACCCGGCCGCGGGCGGCGAGGTGACGTGCTCCGTGTGCCTGGAGGACGTGCGCGGCGGCGAGACGGTCAGGAGCCTGCCCGAGTGCCGGCACCTGTTCCACGTGGGGTGCATCGACGTCTGGCTGCGCGCGCACGCGACGTGCCCGCTGTGCAGGTCGGACCTCTCATCGCGGCGAGCGACGGGTAACACGGCTGTCCCAACAACTGCCGCTTGAACAGTGCTGATACATGACAGTAAAACTTAACTTTGGAGGTGCCAGTGGGATACATGCTCAACTCATGGTTGAACTGGAAGCGAGGCCGGAATCCAGATGCTAAAATTGAATGTACTACAACTTTAACTCGACCATCACGGCATACGCTCTTGAAAAGATCTCAACATTTATAATGTTGTTCAAAATCATGTTTACATGTGCCCTAGGTACAAACTCTCCCTATTTCCCAACAAATGGAAGCCAGACGAATACTCCACTAAGAGTAAGAGAGTAGAATTCCTGATGTTGTAAAACCGTCTCAGTATAGGTTCCGTCTAAGAGAGTATCTTATTTGTTTGATGCTTCCCGGTACAGATGGAATGTCTGGACACGAAACTTCTTGATACTCCTTCGCCGTCTCGTCGTCGTGTGAAAAAAATGTGCCGTGTAAGTTCCGGCGTCCGGACGGTACGGAGTGAGCACGTCACGGCAATCTCTCAACTCAAATCCGCCGTGTATATGTGTACTGGGCCACGTCAGCCGGCCCAACACTATATATGTATACTCAAATCCGGCGAGGTCGAGCTCGTCGACGGCTGCAACGTCTTCTACGGCATCGCCGTCGCCTGCCTGTCGATCTTCCTCTTCGGCGTGCTCGCCGCCTCCCTCAGCGTCTGGAAGGCGCTCGCCTTCGCCGCCCTGGCCGCGCTGCTGCTCAGCGTCGCCGGCTGCCTCGTGCCCACGGGCTGGTTACGTCGTCGGAGCTCCAGAGCACCGCCGAGCTGGAAGTCACGGTGACGGCGGCGGAGACCGGGACCCCGCGGCCTCGGGCGCCGGCCGGCTACGCGTTGGCGCTGGTGATAGACGCGCCACCGCCGTTCGCGTACGAGCGTCCTCCGGTCGAGGCCGGCAGCGGGAGTGATGAAGCCACAACGTGGTGTGCTCGGTGTGCCTGGAGGACGTGCGCGGCGGCCAGATGGTGCGCCAGGTGCCGGCGTGCAGGCACATTTTCCACGTCGGGTGCATTGACATGTGGATGCACTCGCACCGGACGTGCCCGATGTGCGGGTGCATGATCTCGCCGCCACCAAAAACCGTCGGCCCAGGAGTTGCCGCCGGTGTAACTAGCGTAGGCGTAGCTGTTGTGTGCATGGATGCGGCTGTGCAAAGTTTCTGTACATGAAATTGGAGAGCACACAGTAACTTCAAAAATGTAGAGGTACGGAGAGGCATGAGAAAAACAATTTAGCCTCATCTCATCTCACTGAAAAACCGGGCCAATTTGAAGAGTTCTGGAATTTAGAATTCTGGATTTTTCTGCCTCAGTCAAATTTCTGAAAACCCTTAAAAAATTTGGCCAGAAAATACTCTTGGGTTGTGATCAGTGGTTCCTCTACCCCTCTAAGGATGATAAAATGAATCTATTTTCCCTACATTCTTCTTTCAGATAAATTGGATGTTCATTATTAGATCATTCCCGACGAACGAAACACTATTTTCTGTCTGGGTTTCAACGTAGAATGCTAAAGCTACTCTGTTGCTGCGCACCCAACACAGCTAAGGAAAAGACCTGAATGCTGTACAATTCGATGAGCATCCACGACCACGAGACAAAGCACGTAGATGCTCAAAGATGGAGAATGGGAATAGTAGAAGATGTTCTGAAAACAGATATCCATGGGCCAACTGGTCCTGTTTGTTATAATTTGTTTTGGATGTATTGTGTTATGAGTTTGTGCCGATGGTTGTTTGTTCTGCATTGTGTCTTTCGACCTGTATATATAGAGTAAAGAAGACTGATCCATATAACAGTTTTTTATACTAATATTTTGTCTAACAAATATATTTGTGGTACTCAATTACTTTAGCACTAGAAAGCGTGTCATTCTGATACCAGACAGGCCAGAGCACGCTGTTGTTGACCTGTCACGTTACGGTGTCATTTTGTACTGCACGAGGATGCTTTCGTAGTGGGCGAACATACTCCGTCGCTCTCAACCGTGCCGCCGTGGACACGTCCTTTACGTTTCCACGAGAATCCAAGATACTTGACCAAAATTGACGCCGCGACGGTCCACTTCCCGTCAAAGAACCACTGGATTTGTCTGTCGCGCGGCCGCGCCGTCCAGAGGCGACGGCCCGCGCCGGTCCACGAGCTCGAGCGACGCCTAAATATTTCTCCCCGCCGTGCCGAGCCGAGCACCACCGGCACCGCACTTCACGACGGATCTAGTGGAGAGCCAAGCCGCAGCACACTAGCCAGCTCGCTAGTCGTAACACGAGCCAACGAACGGGTGAGTTCCTCGAAGGTGGCCGTGCCTCCGCTGGAACGAAGCCTGGTGATCATGCCGAACTTGCTATCCGCAAGGTCACGCAGCTACGGCGGCGGAGGCGACGACGAGGGCCGGACCGGAGGCCACGCGTTCTACGGCATCGCCGCCTCCGCGGTGACGCTGCTCTTGTTCTGCGCCCTCGCCGCCGCCGCCAGCGTCTGGATGGCGTTCGTGTTCGCCAGCCTGGCGCTGGCCGTCTTCGCCGTCGCCGGCTGCCTCGCGCCGGCGAGCTGGCGCGCCGTGGGGCGGAACGACGCGATGCACGCGGAGAGGGAAGCCGCCGCCGCGGCTGGAGGCGGAGCGGCACCGGCGTGTCACCGGCGGTTCGGGCTGACAAAGGCCGCGATCGACGCGCTACCGACGTTCACGTACGGGCTCAGAGGCGCCGAGGACGGATGCGGAGGAGACCTCGAGTCCGGGGACAGTAGCGAGGCGTGCCCCGTGTGCCTGGAGGACGTCCAGGCCGGAGACGTCGTGCGGCAGCTGCCGGCGTGCGAGCACCTGTTCCACGTCGAGTGCATCGACATGTGGCTGCACTCGCACCGGACGTGCCCAGTATGCAGGTGCAACCTCTCGCCGCCGCAGAAAGTTCCGGGCAAACCTGCTGCTGCTGCTGCGCCAGCAGCTGAGACGACGGAAGCGGAATCGCCAGCTGATGACGCCGTGCCACCGGTGTAGGTTTGCGTTTTGTGTACACAAGAGCTTAATTTTAGGCTTAGCGATGACAATTTTTTTCCTGCACATATGCACTTTGCAGTTCAAATGTTCATGCTGAAAATACCTGTGGCATTACGTTTTGCCCAATTGCCCTGTAAATTTGTACATTCCTTCAGTAATACTGAATTTATGATCTTCCAATAAAATTTGTCAAATGTTCATGCTGAAAATACCTGTGGCACTCTCTAATTCTGTTTTTCTAATTATAGACACTATTCTCGCAATTTGTCAAGATTATTTATAAATTAGTCTTAAAGAGTATTACCTGTAACTATAGCATTTCACCTTTGTTACTTCATTTTTTTCAGATAGTTGAATTATATGAAACTTGTGGCCTTCTTTTCCCGTTATCAATTGTCCATGACCGATGGGTCTTCAGCCCACATTGTGCTTCGTGAAGGCGATCAGGAGTCAGGGGTCGTTCAGCTCCGCCCTCTTCGCAGGTCACCTGCACTTACTCTGTCCCAAACATTGGGTATCCGTGAGATCCGGTCCCAGGGAATCGTTGCACACTAGCAATTCCCATGACAATTCTCAGTAGCTACAGTTTCGAAAAAAAAGACAATACTCAGTAGCTTACACTGATCGTTTTTTCGATGCGTAAAGGAATTTATTCACAGCCGCAGCTCATCCATTTCTGACTGGGGAAGAAGAGATGGAGATACATCTGAGTAAACGTGATGATTTGGAAAACTTTTGTAGGCCACCTTTCTATCGATGTCGTCGTCGTTTTCTTGACGACCTGACGGACCATCGCACATCAGCGACAAATGATCATGGCATCTCCCTTTCCTCCTCGTACACGACAACGATTCCAAAACTGCGGCCATAATAATAAGCTCAAAACCTGGAGCCCAAACTGGTACCACTTCCCAAAGCGATCGCGCGCGTCAGCACTGTCCGTTCCGGAGCTCTGCTCGTCCCCGCCCAGACATTTCTTGACGCAGGTGCGACGGCGTGCTAGGATCATGACAAATAGAATCATGTCGCCGGCGTGCTAGGGTCTACTTAGGAGACAGCAGCCTCGGCATACTACTCATCATGAGCAGTGCAAGCATGGTCACGCCCTCCGCGGCGAGCTCCTCCACCGGCGGCGGCGGCAGCGGCGACGACGACGTCGGGTGCCGCGCCTGCTACGGCGTCGTCGTCGCATGCTTGTCGCTGCTCCTGTTATGCATTCTCGCCGGCACCGTGGGCGTCGTGAAGGCCTGCGCCGCCACCGGCCTGGCCGTGGCGTTCCTCGGACTCGTCGGCTGGCTGGTGCTCCCCGTCGGCACGCCAGGCGCGCAGCGAGCTGATGACGTGGCCGCGGGTGCGACGGCCCCGCGGCGAGCCAGGCAAGCGTTCGGGCTCGTGGGCACGGCGACAACGGTCCACGTGCCGCCCGCGTTCGCGTACGAGCGCGCCGAGCCCGGGGGCCGCAGCGCGCTGTGCGCGGTGTGCCTGGAGGACGCGCGGCGCGGCGAGGCAGTTCGGCGGCTGCCGGCGTGCGGGCACCTGTTCCACAGGGAGTGCGTCGACACGTGGCTCCAGTCGCACGCGACGTGCCCGCTGTGCCGGTCTGACCTCCTCGCCCCGCGGATCCACGCTGCCGCGAAAGGCGTCACGGCGGCGGCTGACGCGGTGGCGCCGCCGCAGTCGTCGACCGACGCGTCGCCGCCGGTCTAGTCAGATTTCACGAGCGCCTGCGTCACGACGGGCGGCGCGCCCCAGATTGCTTTAGATCAATAACTTTTCTTTTTTGTGACGAAGCTTCAAGCTTGCTTTCGAACATTGCCCGGCGGCACATTATGGAGGGCCACATTGTTGTGTTGCATCGTGTGATTCGTACGGGGCAGTTTCCATGTACAAATTTGATCCATGTATTCTCCTTTCCTTCCTGTTTAATGAAAAAGCAGAACATCATCGAGTTATACGCTTGAAAAGAAAAGAAACACATAGAAATTCGATCCGTGTTAAGGTAGCAACTCATTGTATTTTACAATTTTTTGATGGGCGTGGCTGGGATACTTGGTCTTCTTTTTTCCATTGCTAGAGGACAGGGTGCGTTTCCAATAATTTTCAAAGAGCAAATAAAATCGAGCACCTGCAGATATACCCCTCGGTTTCGAAATATTTGACGTTGTCTAGTTTATAATTGAACTGAAGAACATAACCTACAACTGGCCGCGAGCATTTGACCATAAACGACAACTTTTTAAAGACATTTCGATGGAAGAACCAAAAATATCTGCGTCCTTACCAACTCAAAAGCACAATTTATCGAAAAAAAAGTTTCAAAAGCACGATATTTAGATTTCCACGCCCTCCCCTGATGCAAACCCATAACTTCTGTGCATGTTATCGCCGGGCAGATTATGGCCGGCCACGTCGCTCGTGTCGGCGTGATCTGGGTATCCGTTTGTGGGAAACCTTGTTCGTGTAGGAGGTTTGATTAGTGACGAGTGCGACTCCAACTAGTTTATGCATACATGATACGTACCCGCAGCTTCATTATTCACTCCGTTTCATATTAATTGACGCTGATTAGTTCTATGCATACAATGATACGTACACAGCTTCATTACTTCCTCCGTTTCATATTAATTGACGCTGGTTAGTTCGATTAATTTGAACTAACCAGTGTCAATTAATATGAAACGGAGGGAGTACTAGTACTTGGTGTCATGGACAAGAGGTGCTCTGTTTGTGCTTTTTTTTTTCAAAAGCTGCAGACAATGTCCGGCTGATATATTATAAGAAGAGGAAAGTTAATTTACATGGGTTTAATACAAGGCACTCTGTATGCCTGTTACCAAGCAACTCCTACCGCAATTGAACTGGGATGAGATGAGCTAAGTGGCTTGCTCCAGCCATGGTCCATAGTTGTACCGTATTCCTGATTTCGTCAAAGATCCATTGCATCTTAGCTTCCTGAACTCTGTCTGTGCTCTGATTAGTACTAAGCAAGAGACAGGTGAGAACATTAGAATTAAAAAATAATAATTTGAACGACAAGGAACTAGCCTTAAATTTAGAACGAAGAACCATAGCTGTGTCTCTTACCAAAGTCTTCTGTAGTGGCAGGAGCACACACTGCTTTCCCACTGTTGGAAACTTCAATCAGCTCTGAAACAAGCTCTCTTCTGACTTTTGGACAGACGTCTCGGTAAACACGAAATGGCCCACGATAAATTTAAAGCTCGTTCTGTGCCAAATTACCATGTTCGCACGTACTATATGTCAAGTTGTCAAGGAGACCTTCCGTACCTGACGCGGTTACAACGTGTATCTCCCGGCTCCACCTATCAAGAGCAGAAAATAGATATATGCGTTCCAAAGTTTTAGTCAATTAGGGTTTCCAATAGAGTATGCAGCATAGTTATTAAGGCGACCGACCCTTTTTTACCGTTTAAGCGATAAGGCGTAAGTCGAGATGACGCCTTAGTAATAAATATATAAAAATGAAGAAATTCTAAATAAATACGGATAGAAGTAGCAATTAGGAAATAGAAGTAGGCAAGTAGTTCTACATAAGATACAAAATAGACTAAAAGTTCAACATCTCTCAAACTCTCAAGTCTCATGATCTCATCTCTCAAACTCTCAAGTCTCAATATCCATCGTCAAACTCATCGAGAATTGTAGTATTATTTCTTCTCCACCATCATCTCTATCCGAATCTTCATCACTATCAGTCACGCCTATGTCATCATGTGGATCTTCCTCCAAGTCCGAATCATTAGCATCTTCTTCACCTTCCTCAACTTCTTGTGTCCTCATTCTTGCACGCTTTTGGTAGGTGCTCAACCCGCTAGCTTGTCTTGAAAGGTTACGACCTTGAAGCGAGCTTGATGCTCCAACGACTTCATCAACATGATCCCATGTGAGGTCAAGTAGATCAACATTATCCCTACCCGTGTGAACAACCGATGAGTCTATCCATTCATTGTCCCAATAAAAATCTTCAATGACCAATGAGTCATAACTTGGGCCAGCGTTCTCCCTCCTTTTTTGAAGCCTACTTTGCATCTTTCGGTTGTATGAAACAAAAACTAAGTCATTCAACCTCTTGTGTAGCAGCCGGTTCCTTTTTTTTGTGTGCATCTATAACTTAAGCAATGAGAAGCTAAATGAGTATATGGATTATGCAACTCTAATATATGGATTGTGGATTCCAATACATACAAATTCAAAGGTACTCCAATTCCGCTCACAACCAGATGATGAAGCACAAAGGCTAACTAGATGTTTTGCAAAGCTATGCGATTCAAATGCTCGACCACCATATGACCGCCACCAATCAACTATAATGAGAAATGTAACCACATATTAATTACAAACTAGGAATATAATTAATATGAAGAAGAGAAACTAGCAAGCAAAACACCGATACTTACAAGGGCTTTTTAGTTGAACTTGTTGTTGTGCCATGATGTTTGAGCAGATAGGCCCTCGTTGGTCTTGATATTGCATGCATAGTTATCAATCTTGCCCGAACTTCTTCATCGCGTTCCATTCTTGCAAGCACATCATTGAAGCAACTTCTTAGCTCACCCACATATATATCATTTCCCCTCCTTTGTATTGCAAAGAATTTTCCTGGGTTCAAAAAAAGTGCAGCTCCATACAATGGATGGTCCATTTGTGAGACCCATCTACGCTCAATAATGTCCAAGGCTCTTTTCAGCAAGGCTTGCTTGTTTTGGGTAGGAAAGCTAGCACTTATCTTCTCTTTTGCAACATTCATTAGAGCTGCAACCTCAGGCATGGCTGGTCTTTCATCAGCATCAACCGCTCTAAGCACAATAAGAAGAGGTGCCGAAGCTCTAAGACAATCTTCAACTGAGGACCAAAACACCTTAGCAAGAATAATGTCACAAACATTCTTTCCAACCTCAGTCTTTGCTAATTTGTTTTGGTTCCATGCTCCACTCACAAATAGACCCCTCAAGGCATCACGATGCTTGTGTAGGCTCTTTAAAGTAAGGAAGCAAGTGACAAACTGAGTGGCTGCAGGTCTTGCCAAGTCCATCCCACCTGTCTTCTCCCTCATTGCTGCAAGAATCCTCCCATGCCTATATATAAAAGTAGTGACCCGTTTGGCTTGTGCAATTGGCTTCTTAAAATCTTTCAACTTTCCAATGTCTTCCAACATGAGGTCCAAACAATGAGCTGCACAAGGAGTCCAAAATAATGTGGGAATCCGTTGCATTAGAATTCTACCCACCGCCTTGTAGTTAGCACCATTATCTGTGACTACTTGACCCACTTTATCTTTACCAATGTGGACAATCCTCTTCTCTAGCAAATCATCTAGTATAGCTGCATCATGTGCCTCATTTGATGCATCAACGGACTCTAGGAAGTATGTTCCAGCTGGGCTATTGACAAGAAAATTAATTAAGTGATGCCCCCTTCTATCGGTCCATTAGTCGGACATAAGTGTGCAGCTATAAGTCTTCCATGCTAACTCATGATCAGCCCTCAAGTTGCTTGTATCATTTACACACTCATGAAATAAAGGCTCCTTGATCACATGCATACTAGGAGGCACATACCCTGAACCATATTGTGCTGTAGCCTCACAAGCAATATGAAACTGCCTGGAGTTTATAGCATTAAAGGGTACACCACACTCATAGAACCATAAAGCCCATTGCTTGTTCACATAATTCCTGTCAGTCTTAGACTTTGTGCTAGCCTCAATGGTGGTTTGGTGTGGTCCTGAAGAGCGCCTATCATCCACAACTTGTTCAGCTGTTCTTCAGAGCATGCTTGCAACTTCCCCAGATTGTGATTGTGATGTTGCATCTTGTGTCTTCTTTAAGGTCTTCATCTCAAACATGGCTCTCCTCCTTTTAGTAGTTGTCCCTAAACTTGGTTGAATAACAGACTGAGAATTGTCCCCAACCTACCCCTGCTCCTGTTGCTGCCCAACATCATCATCTAGGAAAATTGGTCTAGTTCTTTTATTTTTTCCAGGTAAGCTATCATTTCTTTCCTAATCTCAGTGGTAGTCTTGTAGCACATATGAGTATCAGTATATCCACCTGCAAGATGCTCTTTCAACCTTTTGATTCCTCCTGTTGTCATGGTCTTGCAAAGATTGCATGTCACCTTGTCTCTGTTCCCAATTTTCATCCAATAACCGTACTTCCATCCTGGATCATTGGACTTTGCTCTTCGTTTAGGATCAACCATTGGATCATAAGCATCTGCATTCATAGGAGCATCGACAGAACCAATACTCTCAATTGGATTCATTGTCAATTGTCAATCCTACATGAGCAGCAAGCAAATTCGTACATGAGACAGCTCAATCTACATTCAGTATTTCAGTCATCTCATTCACACGAGAGAGAGAGAGGCTTTAGGCTTTACCTGTCAGACCCGGACAGACCCGAGCGGCCGAGCGGAACAGAGAGACCCGAGAGCCCGAGCCCCGAGCGGAAGAGAGGGAGAGCCGCCGCCTCCGATAAGGAACCGCCGCCGCCGAGCAGAGCCGCCGCCGCCGAGCAAGAAAGCCGTCGCCGCCGAGTAGGAGGGCCGCCGCCGCCGAGCAGGGCCGAGCCGCCGCCGCCTTCCCCTGAGCCGGGGGAGCGCCGCGCACGCAGGGCCGAGCCGCTGCCTCCTTCCTCTGAGCCGGGGGAGTACCACACACGCAGGGTCGAGCCGCTGAGTTCCTCCGAGGTCTGAGCCGCCGCCGCCTCCAACCCTAACCTCCTTTGTCTCTGTTTCTGTCTCTTCTACGCACCGAGCGGCTCGGCTGAACAAAATAAGACCCGATTCGATCCCGAGCTAAGGTGTTGCCTTGAGCTCACCTCGGCGGACGCCTCAAGGATGCCCCGGACGCCTTAGGGACGCCTTACGCTCGGGATTAAGGCGACAAGGACGCCTTGCCGCCGCCGGTCGCCTTACCGCTTAACGACGCCTTAATAACCATGGTATGCATAGTACATATAGCCCTACACTTCACATACACACATTCCAACACCTCCCCGCAGTCCTAACATCTAGCCATGGCAGATGTTGAGGCTGGACCGAAACTCGGAGAACAACGAAAAAGGGAGACCCTTCGTGAAGATGTCGGGAAACTGCGACATCGTCAGGACGTGGAGGACTCGGACCTCACCACGGGAAACCCGCTCACGAACAAAGTGAAGATCAATCTCCACATGCTTCCCGCGCTGATGCTGGACTGGGTTGGTGGAGAGGTAGACGACACTGACGTTGTCGCAGTAGAATAATGTGCTCCGGGCGACAGGGGAGTGAAGCTCCTGAAGCAGCTGCTGGAGCCAGGAAGTCTCAGTCAAGCCGTTGGCTACGGCGCGGTACTCTGCCTCAGCGCTCGAGCGTGATACCATGGGCTGCCGCTTTGAGGACCAGGAGACGAGGTTGCCACCCAGGAAGATGGTGTAGCCAAAGGTGGACCGACGGGTGTCCGGGCAGCCCGCCCAGTCAGCCTCGGTGTAGACGACCAGCTCAGAAGCCGAGTTACCCCGAAGAAGGAGGCCGTAGTCGAGGGTGCCGCGCAGGTACAGAAGTATCCGCTTCACATCAGTGAAATGTGGCTCCCGTGGATCATGCATGTGGAGGCACACCTGCTGAACTGCATAGGAGGTATCCGACCTGGTGAAGGTCGGGTACTAGAGAGCACATGCAAGACTTATGTAAATAGTAGGGTCAGCAACAGGAGCGCCTCCGGCGGAGGAGACCTTCGCCTGGGTGTCCACTGGAGTAGAGCACGGCTTGCAGTCAGCCATGCCCGCTTGCTGGAGGATGTCCAAGCAGTACTGTCGCTGGTGAAGAAACAGGCCGCCCGATTGGTGCTCGACCGTCACGCCCAGGAAGTGGTGAAGCTGGCCCAAGTCCTTCATCGTGAACTCCCACTGCAGGGCAGATATTGTGCGCTAAAGGAGCGCCGGGCTGGACGCCGTGAGGACGATGTCATCGACGTACAGGAGGAGGTACACAGTGTCCCCCTCACGGCCGTAGACGAAGAGTGAGGTGTCCGACTTGGCCTCGACGAAACCGAGCGAGGCCTGGAAGGAGGCGAACCGGCTAGACCAAGACCGAGGCGCCTGCTTCAGTCCATGCAGGGACCTGTTCAGTCGGCAGACCATGTCTAGATGATCTGAATCAACGAACCCTGTCAGCTGACTGCAGTACACCGTCTCTGTCAGTGTGCCATGGAGGAGGGTGTTCTTGACGTCTAACTGGTGGACAGGCCAAGAACGCGAGAGAGCCAACGACAGAACGGTCCGAACCGTCATTGGCTTCACCACCAGGCTGAAGGTCTAGTCGTAGTCGACACCAGGGCGTTGAGTGAAGCCCCGAAGGACCCACCGAGCCTTGTACCTCTCCAAGGACCCATCCACCTTCCGCTTATGAGTGAATACCCACTTGCCCGTGACAACATTGCCACAACCACGATGGGGAACCAAGTCCCAGGTCTGGTTGGCAAGCAGGGCCGCATACTCTTCTTCCATAGCCCGACGCCAGTTCGGATCGGCAAGGGCACTACGAACAGAAGAGGGGATAGGCGAGATGGGTGAAGAGGTAGGCGGTGGGGAGGTCGTCGAGGAGAGGACGACCCCAGAAAGCTGCTCCACCGGATGGAGAACCCTAGCCGCACGTCGGGTCACCATCGGGTGGACGTGACTGGGGTCCCGATGGAGCAGTGGGGTGGTACACCAGAGACTTGGGGCGGGAAGAGGTCGGTGCACCAACCCGCGCTCGTCGCTGACAGACAAGAGTGGGGTCAGCGTACCGCGACACCGAGGCCGCACGGGGCGCAGCAGTCGACGTCGGGGATGCGCATGGCGCATCGGGCGACGACGGGGACGCGCGTGGCGCAACGAGCGGCGTTGAGGACGTCGGGGCCACGCATGACGCAGCAGGCGACGCGCGGGGACGCCGACGCCGCACGTGGAGCAGCGGGAGACACCGGGGCCACGCGTGGCGCAACGGGAGACGCCGGAGGCACTGGGGCCACATGTGGCGCAGCGGGAGACGCCGGGGGCGCCGGGGCCGCGCGGGGCGTAGCGGGTGAATAACCAGCGGGTAAAGACAAAGGTCACTGGATAGGAGCGGCCTCGGGGTCAGTAGAAAAAAGGGAATCCAACTCAGCGAAAGAGTCAGAGGACGAAGTGGAAAAGGGAACGAAAGACTCGTCGAAGACGACGTGTCGGGAGACCAAGATACGATGGGTAGCAAGGTCAAGGCACCAATACCCCTTATGATCAGGGGAGTACCCGAGGAAAACACACTGAGTCGAACGAGGCGCAAGCTTATGAGGAGCCGTGGCGGACAGGTTAGGGTAGCATGCGCACCCGAAGACTTGAAGGTGGTCGTAGAGAAGAGTGGTGCCGAAAAGAGCAAAGTGAGGGGTGGGGCACTAATCGCCTTAGTAGGAAGGAGATTAATGAGGAAAGTGGCGGTGTGAAGAGTCTCCGCCCAGTACCGAGCAGGAATGGAGGCCTGAAACATCACGGAACGCATGCCATTGTTAGTGGTACGAATCATGCGTTCGGCCTTGCCGTTCTGAGGGGAAGTGTACGGACAAGACATGCGCAACTGAACACCGCGAGAGAGAAGGAAGTCACGGAATGCAAAGTTATCGAACTCACACGCGTTATCGCACTGGACAACTCGAATAATACACCCAAACTGGGTGGACCCCAAGCGAAGAAGTGAGAACGAGTGACAAACATATCAGACTTCTGTCGCAAAGGAAAAGTCCACGAATAGTGTAAAAAATCATCGAGGATCACCAAGTAATATTTATAACCTAAAACGTTGACAATAGGAGAAATCCAAAGATCACAGTGAGTCAGATCAAAAGGCCGCTCAACATGAGTAACAAAATGCGAAAATGGAATCCGAACATGGCGACCAAGCTGACAACCATGACACACAGACTCATGAGTTCCCCTAGTACACGAAATCACTGAACTACTAGACAACTTAGACAAGACATCAACACTAGGGTGGGCGAGCCGACGATGCCAAGTCGTGGAAGAAGCTATTGTAGCTAGGGCAAAAGGCGAAGCTGAAGCGGAAGGAGGGAGACGAAACATGTACAGGGGGCCCAAACTCTCACAACGGTGAAGAAGTCGCCGGGTAGTAAGATCCTTCACAGATAAACCAAAAGGATCAAACTCAATAGAAACATGGTTGTCAGTGGTAAATTGACAAACAGGAAGAATATTTTGAATAATGCCAGGAGCAACGAGAACATCTCTGAGCTAGAAAGAACCCGAAGAACCTAAGTCACCTACTGAGGTGATAGGAAGAACAGATTCATTCCCAACAACGATAGATGAAGGATGAGAAGGGTGGGTAGAATAGAGTATACCAGCATCATGAGTAGTGTGGTACGATGCGCCGGAATCAGCAACCCAGACAGGACCGGGTGGAGTGAGAGTCATCGTGCTGAAGGAGGAAGCCAGCGACTGACGGTCCCACCCGTCAGGAGTGGTGTGCTGCACCGAGCCCTAGTGGGTGGACGTCCCACCATAGGTCGGAGTCCACTGTCTGCCAGGTTAGTAGCCAGCCCCGCCATGGGTAGGAGTGGCCACGTGGGCCCCCTGAGGTCGTGAAGGTCGAGCTGGCGGGAAACCCGGAGACGGCCTAGGCCACGTGGAGATCTGGCCGGTCCACGGGTTATAGGGAGTGGGCCAGGGTGGAAGAGCACCTGCGCCACCACCCTGACCAGTGCCACCACCGACAGTAGTACCACCTCCTCCTGTAAAACCCCCACCGCCACCGCGCTTACGACCACTCCGACGACGATTACCACTGTCAGGGCTAGCAGGGGCCCCTAGAGTGGTAGGCGCACGTGGCGGCTGTCCCCCTAAAGGAGCAGCAGGTGGGGGAGGTCAGTAGGGCTGCCCAGAACCGTAGAAGGCGGTGGCAGTCGAGGAAACGATAGGACCTCTAGAAGTGATCTCCTCGAGCTCTAGATCAGACCAGGCCTTCTCAAAGGTCGGAAGCGGCTCCTCACGAAAGATCACAGTCTCGAGGTGGGAGTTGTAAAAGCCCAAAAAAAAGGGACTTGCAAAAACTTTTCTTCACCTCACAACACCATAATTTTTGTTGTGGATATCTTAGGAAATATTGTGAAGAGCAAGTAACCTCCATCAAAAGAGTGATTAGAGCGGAAAGCCTTCACTTTCACAAAGTAGGATTTCTACACATGAACATGAGAGGTTGAGCTCACCCCTAGAACTTAAAAAGTCTTGGGAAGGTTCAGTCCAAGTTTCATGTAAACCCAACACTTTTTGAGCCACTTTTGGAGGTATTTGAAAAAGAGGCTAATTTGAATGTAAATTCAAATTGCAGCAACTTTCATCACTCAAATTTAAAAGTTAGCTTCATATTCAAACTCAGCACATTTTTTATGAGTTAGCCCACCAATTTTCACCCCCATTGGAGGTCATCTTGTCGGGAGCTAAATTTGCGAGAATTCGAAACAGAATTTGAATTTCAGTTCAAACATGAAGCAAATTTAGCCAAGCAAAGTTTAAATTTGAGAACTCAAATTCAAACCAAGACTTGGGGGCTAAGTCTCTCATTCAATGTTTAGTAGCTGGGGATATTTACAGCAGAAGGGGGAGAAAGAATTAGAGGGGAGATGAGGGCCCACTGGTCAGCCACCGAGGGATCAAACTGACTCAGGCACGCGGTGGAACACCCCTACGGCCGACAGCGCACGGGGTTTAGATGAACTTTGTTTCAAATGAAACTTGGTCAAGACTCTAGTTAGGACCCTACCAAGCCACCATAAAAAATTTCAGAACCAAAGGGGAGGGCTAGCTAGAGTTATTAGTAGTTAAGTATTCAAGTTTACACATTGCATTTAAATTTACATGTCGTATTTTATTAAACGTGTAGTCGCTGAAAAAGAGACTCCGGAAGTGCTGGACTTCCTCCTTCTGGAAGAAGACTAACTACTGACCAGCAGCAACAAGGCAAGCCCCGGTTTGCATTAAGCCTTTTATAAAGTTTTTACTTTGTTTACATACGTAGAGTGAAGTGTGTATGTGCATTAGGTGTAGGATGGATGAAAAACCCCACTTGCATGACCAGGATTTTTCCATAAGAGTGAGGGTAGTGTCTAAGATCTCGAGTAGACAGGCTATGCTTAATAATTCATAGGACTTCAGTACAAGTCGAGTAGTTGGAATCTACTCGCGAGATAGGTTGGGACACACGGGTTTGGTTCGAGTGACGGGAGATCACTTAGTAATGAAAATGAGACTAGGCAGGGGCTAGGGCGCAGCAAGAGGAAGTCTTGTGTGCGCGTCCCTGTCCGTGTCGATTGAGGACCGATCCGTGTGCGGCCCACGCTGATCAAGTTTGAACGTACCGAAGGCATATCGGATATATGGGCCCCGATAAACCGATGTAGCCTAAATCTCCAGGCGTCGAGGCATAGCACACTGATTTATAGGTGTAGGTTGAGGGCAGCAAGGTGGAAATCTGCCAACGGGCATAGAGAGATGCTACGTGTGGGGAACCTCCTGCTCAT
This sequence comes from Neostapfia colusana, assembly GCA_030760725.1. Classification (NCBI taxonomy): domain Eukaryota; kingdom Viridiplantae; phylum Streptophyta; class Magnoliopsida; order Poales; family Poaceae; genus Neostapfia; species Neostapfia colusana. The sequence goes on along the minus strand of JASWHV010000014.1, from coordinate 3,337,644 downwards.
TTCGGTGCGACCGGTTCGACGTTTGGGCTGTTGGGTGAAAGGTTGTCCCATACAACATCGAGTGAGCGTGCTGTGCAGCTCCACGGATGGGCGTACGTGACGTGCTCTCTGGGTTTCCCTGCAGGTGTATATCGAGTCGATTCGCCGTCCCTCGCGGTGAAGAGTACCACTTGGTCACTGAGTCGTGACGTAGATTAATGTATGAAATATGATGATTCAATATTGCTGATTGATATAATTGTATTGCTACATGTGTGCCACCAAATACTGCTTACTAAATTTCAGATCCCTGACTGTTAACTTGTTGTTAAAAGATGAATTAAGGATGAACTTGTAGGCGTGTCCATTTGCTGCAATATTACTATCCTATGTCATTGTACACCTCATGTAGAGTTTCATGCTTAGGTGAGTCGGTTAAGCCTTGTTGAGCCATCGTGCTCACGGTTGCTGCTTAAGTGTTTTTCAGGTGAGGAGCCACCCACGGACTCGGAGTACGAGTCCACCGGCGAGGGTTACCCTCCGTCGGGGACCACGGCTGAGTGGGAGCAGTACACGCCACGCTGGGCTGAGACGTGCAGCTAGTGTGGGTTGCCCTAGGGCTGGGCAACCAACTTTTGCTAGATAGGCGGGCGTGAGTTGTACAGAGTAGACTTCCGCTGTGTGAAATAAACACTAGTTTGTAACTGGAGTTGTAACTGTTTGTACAGTTCCGTTTGTTTTTCCCATGTAACATAATATGTCCTTATGACGTGTGCTGTCGGGTGTCGCATCGTGCGACACCACCCTCTGCGATCCTGGATGAGTGGATCCCGGTCCGCCTCAGGAGTAATGCTCGTTCAGGCCTTGCAGGACCTGAAGAACAAGAGAAGTCCCCGGAACGTGGTCACCAAGGTCGTGAAGGGCATCCGCCATACCCTTCATCTGGCGACAGTAGGCGGAGACCGACAGGTCCCCCTGGACAGCAGCCTCGAACTGCGCCCGGATGTGAAGAGCTCGGGTCACGCGGTTCCCCTGGAAGCGCTGCTCGAGGATGAGCCACGCGTGACGAGCAGTGCCACCACCACGCTGCCCGACAATATCCTACAACTCCCCAGAGAGGGAACCGAGGATCCAGGCAAGGACCAGGCTATCCATGCTGATCCAGGAATCGTCCAACGGGGAGTCGTCGCGGAGGACGTGATCGTCAAGGTGAAAACGCCTCAACGTGAGGTGAAAGAGGTGACGCCACCTGGCGTACGAGGTGGAGTCAGTGCTGAGGACAACCGGAACGAGCACCCGGATGTTCTGGACACCAGCGGCATGAGCGTGGAGAGCGGTGACAAGGGAAGCCCCATAGGTGCTGTAGGCAGCTCCGTCGCCTGCGGAGGGCTCACGGGTGGCACTCCACTGCGGGTGCGTGGCCTCCTCGAGCTGGTGAATGAGAGCCGCCATGGACGCTCGCTGGTGCTCCAAGGCACGAGCGAGAGTCCGCTCATGCTCGAGAGCAGCCACTAGAGCAGCGACGACGCCGGAGGCAGTCACAGACGGCTGACCAGTACCACCGGCGGGAGCCACTGGATCGGCAAGGGTAGCAAAGACGGCAACCGGCGATAGGGGCGATGAAGCAGTTGGGGCCACACATGAGTGGCTGGTAGCGTCCACACATCAGGGGCCGGCGGCGACGGCTGACCAGGTGCCGGTGGCGGCTGAGCGTCCAGCGGCGACAGGAGGAAGAAGCCAGGGGGCGGCGGCTGGAGATGACCTGGCAGCAGCGCAAAGGAGGCGGCGGCGGCCCAAGGCGGCGCGACCGAGCCAGCGACGGCCGACCCCGAGGGTGGGGCGGCGCAGACGAGGCAGCCACGGCCGAGGGCTGCGCTGGTGAGGCGGCGGCGGCCTAGGGGCGGCGCTGGTGAGGCGGCGACCTAGGGCGGCGCTGGTGAGGTGCCAGCGGCCCAGGGTGGCGCTACCGAGCTGGCGAAGGCCGACCCCGAGGGTGGGGGGCCACGCGCGGCACTGGCGAAGCGGCCGCTGCCCACGGCGGCGTGACCCTGCCAGCGGCGGCCGACCCCGAGGGCGGGGCGGCCCCCGACGGCGCTAGGGAGGTAGCGGCGGCCCAGGGCGGGGCTGCCGAGCTGATGGCCCCCGAGGGCGGGGGGGGGGGAGGCAGCGGAGGCGGAGAGAGGGATGCAAGAAGGGGCGGGGGCGTGCGGCGGCGGCCCGCTCGGGTGCATCTCGGAAGAGAGAGAGAGAGAGAGAGAGAGAGAGAGAGAGGGGAGAGAGCTGGCTGATACCAAATTGGAAGGGTTTTAGTCAATTAGTGTTTCCAATAGAGTATGTAGAGTACATATAGCCCTACACTTCACATATACACATTCCAACACAAACCACTAGAGATAATTATTGTCTATTACAATTATCTCTAGTGGTTTAAAACAAGTTTAGCTAATGGTCTAAATAATACTCACTCCGTTTTGAATTATTTAACGCTGAGTAGTTCAATTTTGAACTGGCCAGCGTCAGATAATTAGGGAGTAATTTTTTAAATTGCTAAAAAAATTTCATTTACTATTAACTAGGTAGAAATTATCTCTATTGGTTTTAAACACCGGCTAAGGAGGACTCGGGCCGGTCGGCGAGCACATACTGTTGCAACACCCCTGCGCTTGGCGGACATGGTCGTTTCCTTCCAGTGGCTCTGCATGCTCGCAGTCACCCACACCGTCTACATCGGCGTCACGACCCTCATCACGGTTGAGCTCGTGCGCAAGGCACAAGAGCGCCATCACGGAGCCGGGTCAATCGTCGCGCTCTCGCTCGTCCTGGTCGCCTGGGTCGCCGGCGGCGTATGCATCCCCTGGTCGCTGCTCGATCCCCGCTGGGACGCGATGCCCTTGTGGTGCGGCGGCAGAGATGCCAAGACCGCCGATGGTTCGCCGCCTGTGGTGTGGAGCAAAGACCAGATGCAGGCTCGACCCCGGGAGCAAGCGGTGGGGGAGTGTAACATCCGAATTATCTACAAAGGAGAAAAACCCCTCACTGCCCTCCCTGCCACCGGGGCCCAGCAGCCAGTCCTTTCCCCCCAAAGCAACCGCCGGCCTCTTCTCTCTCTTCTCCCCAACACTATTACCACAGGAAATAAGCGGCACATGGCCGAATTCTCGCGCCCCTGCGACAACCGTCGCACCCCACGCCGCCGCCTCCTCCACCTCTATAAATTCCACCCAAAACCGGCCCCTCTTTCTCGCAAAAAAAAACCGCAAGCCATTCCCTCCCGATCAAAAAAACCGCCCTAATCTCAACTTCCCGCAAACACACTCCGATCTTCGGTGCAAAGACCTCCTACACCGTTCCCATGCTCCAAGGAGGTCTCCCCGATGAGAAACTTGGAGAAACAAAGCCTGAAAAGCTCTTCCGACAAAGATCGCCGGAATCCTTTGCTGTGGCCGTCAACAGCCCCTCTCCGGCCAGATCTGATCTCCGAAAACCCCCTAGGTGAGTTCCCCATCTTCTCCTCTTTCTTCTAATGCAAAGAGATCAAGAAATGGTGAAGAAACGGCAAAAACCTAAAGTTTTCGGCGAGGCCGCCGCCGCTCGCCGGCGCGCGCACCCGCCGGCCACGGAGGAGAAGGGGGTGAGGCGACGTGGCCGCTTCTGAGCCCTCGGATCCAAAGTGAGCGGTTAAGATTAAAAGAACAGATACCGGTTCAATTCTTTTAATCTCGGCCGTTGATCTCAGATCCAACGGGCCACATTTAAAACATGTCGTAAATGTTGGGATTTTCATAGAAGGGTCCCTGAAGATTTAAATAACTAGGAAATAGCCCCTGTTCTTTGCAGAAGTAACCCTAGGCTTAATAGAAATTAGGAAATTCAGTTAAAATAGCTAAATAGCCCCTGTGTGATTTGTAAATTAATAAAATAGTTATGTATATGCAATTTGAACCCTAGAAAACTGTAAGTATTACATTTTGGCCCAAAACAGTTTAAAAATTTGATTTTAATTCTGTAATTAATCAAAATAGGCTAAATGACTTTTGAAAAGTGTTAGGAATTTATCAAAAACTCTGTTTAAACATTCCGAACAGAAAATAAATTCTGAAAATAAAAAAATATAATCCCCAAAGGCTGAAATTATTTATTTGGTGCCAAATTAATTCTGAAAATCAAAATAAAAACAATATAGAAATCAGAAAAAAAATTGTAGAAATTTATTAAAAAGCATAAGATTATTCTGTTTTTATATTTTTATATATTTAAAGTTTCTGTAGTCCAGAATAATTATATATATGGCTGAAAATGTAATTTTAAGCATTAAATAAATGCTAAAATATAAATAAAAATATTATATAATGAAGGAAAATTATGGAAACTGTTCCAAATATATAAATTGGTTTTGAAATGTAGAAAATAGTAATATGAGTTCTGAAAATGATTATAGTAATAATTTAAATAATTTTTAGAACTGAATTAATTTTAAAATTAACATATATACATATAAAACTCTAGAAATTATTAAAAATCACTACAAAATTTGAAAATGAGTATTTTGCTATAACAAAGATAAAGTAAAATATATGGATGTTCATTTGAAATTTACTTTCATTTCAAACCACATGAAATGACATGAAATCAATAGTATATGTGTTTTGCATTGTTTTTTGTGCATATACATGGATAGAACCAATCCAATAACCACTTTATAATCTTCAAGAGCAAGATTTCGAAGCTAACGAACATCCATTCAAAGGCAAGTGTTCCTTGACCACTTTGTTCCTATTCTAGGATGATTAGTTAGAATGCTTACATGATGTCATCAATATGAAACCTAATTTAGGTTGTTTACCTAGTTATATTCCTTTATCATTCCTGACACGACCCCATTGGTCCTGTCGAGCCAGGATCACGCTGAGGGGTGCTGCGTTGCACAACACCGTATAACACACGTCAAAGGTGCAAAGCGGAAGCGGAAGTTTTATTACATAAACAAGTTTATGAACATGTTTACATCAAAATAAGTTCAGTATACACTCGCGGGCGTAGACTAAGCATCAAGTACACGTTCAGCCCTCGAACGTGTCCTTGCTAGCACACACGCACACTAACTCTGCGGCGTACACGACTCCCACTCGACGGGGTTCCCCTCCTGGGGTTCCGTCTCCTCTTCGGGAGTCCCTTCCTCATAGAACCTTGCAAAAGCTTCAAATACAAGTAGTGAGCACGAAGGCTCAGCAAGTCTGACCCGTCTCACCTAAACATGGAACTTCTACATGAGGGTAATGGGTTGCATGAGGTAAAAAATCATTTGCAAGGACTCGCCTCATTAGTAGAACCTTACTTTCAAGTTTTAGCAGCAGGTTGTGGAGAACCTTACGCTAAGGCACATGAGAGAGCCGCAATCAAACAAGAAACGCATTTCTCTCATGTACTTTGCCCAAAGTTGAAAAGAACTTTAATTAGCATCTAAGCTACAGCATATCATTAACAATCAATGTCCAGCTTTCAATGAGCAACATTTTAACATGTAACTAGCCTGTTCTTTCTACGTCACGGTACAGTGAACAAGTGGTACTCACTGACCACGAGGGACGGCGATTATAATCGATTTACACCTGCAGGGTTACCCGAACAACCCGTCACGTACGCCCGTACTCGATGTTGCCTACAACAACCATCACGGACGCCGTACGCGACTACCTTTCACCCGTTAGCCAAGTATTGAACCGGTCCCATCGTCCCGAGCAAGAGGTCTCTGCACGCGCATCTCCGTGCCGCCAGCCGATTGACACCTCGAGCTCTCAATCTACCCTCTGAACGACGGGCAATGCCTCAATAACCAGCTACCCGAGTTACATCAATTTCCCGGTTCCCATATAGCCAGTAGGTCTTCGGTACTGTTCTAGCTTGTTCAACAGGCTCGCACACGGCTCGGTCCTCAATCAACACAAACGAAGCTACAGTACACAGGCCCCAAAGTCCTGCTGCCCTTACTCTCCGCTCGGTCTCATTTTCTTGCCATGTGTATCATGTACTATCTCTACCCGAGCAATGTGCCTCTAGCCTATTCTCGCGAGTAGTTCCAACTACTCAACTTGTACCGAATCCTACCCTATCCTAGCAATGCAGTGGCTAACGGGGTTTGCAATCCTAAACCCAACCAGTGGTTTTCTTGGCTATGCAGTTGGATTTCCAAACAAGACTCTAATGCTCAGAATAAAGGAAACAAGTATGTGCTCAAAACAATAAAAATTTGTAAAAAGGTTAATGCAAACCGGAGCTTGCCTTGCTGCTCTTGGTCGTAGGCTAGCTGTTCCTCCGGAGTAACGAAGTCTATGACTTCGGGTTCCTCCTCGACCTTAGTGACTACATGATATAAGAAACATATGTATCAATTTAAATGCATTTGTATTAACTTTGAGGTTGTGAAGTCTATAACCCTTGCTAGACAGACCTAATGACTGTGAAACTTTTACTGTGGCTTGGTTACAACCTAAACAGAGACTTGGTCAAGTTTTAGTTGCAGCAAAGCTTATGTGAGCCCTCCACAACTAATTATGTCCTTGACCTTAATTGGAACTCTTAGGGTGTTCTAGAAATTTTCATGAAACAAACTATGACTTTCTGAAAACTAGATTTTCAGAGGGTTCTAATGGAGTTGGTCTCACTTAATTTGGAAGTCTCTAACTAAAAATATGAGCTAAACAATTTCAGAGAAAATTCTGAAAATGTTTCTGAACATTTTCTATTTTCTCTGGAACAGTTTCACTAATCACACCAGTAGGTGGATTAAATGAGCTCAAATGGATCTGAAATTTTTATGGTAGTTCAAGGATATTTCAGGATTTTCCTCCAAAGGATTCTCCAGTTAAAATTCCTAACAGTTTAAATTTTGAGGAATTAATTCTGGAGAAATAAGGAATTTCACTAAGTGAAACTTGATTTTCTGGAAATTACTCAGAGAGCTGAATCCAGCAAAATTTGGTTCACTCAATTTGGAGCTTTCTAGCCAAAGTTATAAGGATTTGAAGTTTGAAGGAAATCTGAAAATCGGGGAAAAGTTTAAACTCGCGCGTGGGCCCAGGGGACACGCGTCGCACGCCGAGGCGATGGCACATCGCGGCCCACAAGGATTTTGCGCGCCAACACACCCGATCTTGGCCGCAGCCGGATCCCGATTCAAAATATCGGCCGCTGACAGCTGGGGTCCACCCCCTTCTTCAACCTCGCGACACCCGCGCCCCGCCGCCGAGGGATCTCGCCGGAGAGCTCGCCGCCGGCCGCTGTACAGCTCCAAACTTCTCGATCCTGGCTGTCCCTGCCTACTTTTACTCGGGGAACAGGATCCGAGGGTCAGCTGCTCATGACAATGGCCGGAGCATGGTCGGCGACGAGCCGCCACCTCGGAATGACTTCAGCCATGTCGGCTGACTTCTCTAGCACCTCAGCTACTTGGGAAATCGGTCGGGGAGCATCAGTGGACCTCAGAGAAGGTCGACATGAGCTCGAGTCAGTTCGTGGAAGGCCCAAAATAGGTCCTCACCGTGCGCCCGATGCCGCCCGTTCGTTCCGCCATTAGTAGCTCTCAAATTACGCCGGGCACAGAGGTTCTCCGGCCCAGAGTTGTGAAGGCAACTTGTGCGTTACCGTGTCTAGCTCGTGTGAGAGCGGTCTGAGGCCCTCTAATCCTTTCTAGAGCACGAATTAAACAGAATCGTACCCGAAGGTCGTTCTGCACACAGAAAGGGGAAAAATGGAAATTCACCGCCGGTGAGCAACCACTCGAGCTGTGGCTCGGGGATGAGCAGCACCGGTCACCTGCGCGTCCAAGGGTGCCTTGGCTCGGGCGTGACAACGCCCTGGTTGGGCTGTCCACGAGAGCCCGAGGTGCGGCGGTTCCAAGTTCCGATTTTGATCTTTCGGCACAGCTGATATCACTCGGTTTCAACCGAATTCTAGCAACGGGGAGGATGGAGGAAGGTCTCTAGTACCTTGCTGGGGCTCTGGAGTGGAAGGAGGGAGCTGCGATCGGTGTTCTCCGATCAAGTCCGAGCTGCGGAAGTTTTTGGCCGGCGCTGAGTTCTTGCGGGGAAGAACGGTGGTGCCTCGGCCGAGGAGGGGGCAGGCGCCTTAAGAAGGCTCTGCACCGCCTCATGCCCGCGCGTGGGCAAGCAGCTGGTGGCGCGGTGGCTGGCCTCGGTGGCGATCACCGCTGCGGCTCGGCGACCCGAGTGAAAAAGTCTCAATCGGTTTGATCTGAGCAGTGGCTGACATGTGGGTCCCACCTCCAGTTTTAACCTCTGAAATTTACTCCTAATCACTGTTGTAAACAGTGAACCCCATACTACCCTTGGCAATTCAAATTATTCACCCATGAGCCATTTGAATTGATCAAAGTTCAAATGAGGTTTGGTTTGAATGAATTTCAGCACAAGTTCAGTTTGAAATTCAAATAAAGTTTGAATTTCTCCCACTTAGCTCATGTCAAGATCAACTCCAAATGGAGTGAAAATTGGTGTGTGAGCTCACAAAAATGTGCTGAGTAAGAATATGCCCCCACTTTTAAATTCATTGGATAAAACAGTTTGAATTTGAATATGGTTTCAAACTGCCCTCTTCCTAACTATACCCAAACTAACCTCAAAAAGGTTTTGAATTTGGGTGAAACTTGGCATGGACATCCTTAGTAAAGTATAGGAGTTTTCATATGTCCAGCCCATCTATATCACATGTGGGAAGACCACTTTTGCAATATGTAAGTTTGTTCTCTAATGAGCATGTTGATAATTGTTACTTGCTCTTCATTTGTGTTCATCATTCTTCCTCAAATGAGGTGTGTGGTGTGGTGATGAACACTGCAAATGGGTGTCAAAAACTGAGGCCCTTACATTCCTCCCCCTTAAAAGAATCTCGTCCCGAGATTATAAGGTGAAAACGAGAGAGAGGACGGTGGAAAAATTACCGGATATGCGACGTGAAAAAAGTCGGGGTAGTTAGTGCGAAGGAATTCTTCGCTCTCCCATGTCGCTTCGTCCATGGAGTGATTACTCCATAGAACCTTGTAGAACCACAACGTACGGTTGCGTGTGGTTCGGGCCTTTTCATCAATAATCTGCGCCGGTTCCTCCCGATAGGTGAGATCCGGTTGCAGTTCTTCAATGTCTTCCAGCTGAACGGTAGTTGATAGCTTGAGACACTTCCTCAGCTGGGAAATGTGAAAGACGTCGTGCACACCGGAAAGTGCTTCTGGTAATTTCAGCCGGTATGCCACCGATCCACATCTTTCGGTAATCTGGAATGGACCGATGAAGCGGGGTGCTAAATTTCCCCTCACCCCAAATCTGTTTACACCCTTCATTGGAGACACCCGTAGATATACGTGATCCCCAACTTCGAATTGTAATGGGCGCCTTCTCTGGTCCGCATACTGTTTCTGACGGGATTGAGCGGCTTTTAGATTCGCTTGAATTAGTCGAACCTTTTCTTCCGCGTTGTTGACAAGGTCAATCCCGAAGGTAACCCTTTCGCCAGACTCACACCAGTTCAATGGTGTGCGGCATTTTCTTCCGTATAGCGCCTCGTAGGGTGCCATCTTGATGCTGGCTTGGTACCCATTGTTGTACGAGAACTCGGCTAACGACAAGTGATCATCCCAATTCTTGCTGTGGTCGATAGCGCAAGCTCGTAGCATGTCTTCTAGAATTTGATTTACCCGCTCGGTTTGTCCATCCGTCTGCGGGTGGTAGGCTGAACTACGGATCAGCTTCGTCCCCAAGGCAGCGTGTAGCTGCTCCCAAAAACGGGACACAAATAAAGTGCCCCGGTCCGATATGATGGTACGGGGTACGCCGTATAAGCATAGGATCCGTGAGATGTACAGTTCAGCGTACTTCTTGGCGTTGTAGTTGGTGTTGACCGGGATGAAATGGGCAACTTTGGTGAGCTGATCGATGATCACCCACACAGAATCATGTTTCTGTAAGGTGGTGGGTAAACCGATGACGAAATCCATGCTCACGTCCTCCCACTTCCAGGCAGGAATGCCCAGTGGTTGTAGCAGTCCCGGTCTCCGCATATGATCTGCCTTCACCCTTCGACATGTATCACACTCGGACACATATTTTGCAACCTCGTGCTTCATCCGTGTCCACCAAAACTTTCTTCTGAGTTCTTGATACATTTTGTTGCTGCCGGGGTGAATAGAAAACTTTGATAAGTGAGCCTCATCAAAGAATTTCTTCCGTAACTCCGGGTCTCGGGGTACGACAATCCGGTCCTTGAACCATAGGACGCCGTCTCCGTCCTTCCGGAAACATTTCAACCCCCCACTGTCTATACGTCTCCGCAAATGTGACATGCCCTTGTCATTCTTCTGGGCTGCCGCTATCTCTTCACGGATGGTGGGGATCAAAGCTAGGTTGTAGAGAGCTCCGTGTGGAATCACATAGAGTGGTGGTTCGCTCTCTTCCAACGGTGTGATGGTCAGATTGTTGACGTGTGACTTGCGGCTCAGCGCATCTGCCACAACGTTTGCCTTGCCCGGATGATAATGGATATCTATCTCGTAATCCTTTATCAGTTCTAACCATCTTCGTTGCCTCATGTTTAGCTCCTTCTGAGTGAATATGTACTTGAGGCTTTTGTGGTCGGTATATAAATGTACGAGGTTACCGAGTAGGTAGTGCCTCCACATCTTCAGTGCAAGTACCACGGCAGCGAGCTCCAAATCGTGAGTTGGATAATTCTGCTCATGGTTCCTAAGCTGCCGTGATCCATACGCGACCACTCTTCGGTCTTGCATCAGCACATATCCGAGCCCAATGCCGGATGCATCGCAATACACATCGAACGGTTTTGTTGTGTCTGGCTGCGCCAAAACCGGTGCTGATGTCAGGTGCTTGACTAAAGCCTTGAATGCTGCTTCACATGTTGGACTCCAAACATATTTGGTAGCCTTCTTCAGCAGCTCTGTCATTGGCTTGGCAATCTTCGAGAAGTTCGGGATGAACCTCCGATAATATCCCGCGAGTCCGAGGAAACTCCGTACCTCATGAACAGTTCTCGGGGATCTCCAATTCAGCACTTGCGTGATCTTGCTCGGGTCCACAGCGATACCTTCCGCTGAGATGATATGCCCGAGGAAAGGCACTTGCGATATCCAAAACTCGCATTTGCTGAATTTTGCGTATAACTTGTGATCCCGCAGTCGTTGCAAGACTATACGCAGATGTTTCTTGTGATCTTCCTCCGACTTGGAATATACCAGGATGTCGTCGATGAAGACCACGACAAACTTGTCCAGCTCCGACATGAACACCGAGTTCATTAAGTACATGAAGTGAGCTGGAGCATTGGTGAGGCCAAAGGACATGAGCAGGTACTCATAAAGTCCATACCTTGTCGAGAAAGCTGTCTTTGGAATGTCCTCCGCCCTTATCTTAATCTGATGGTACCCGGATCTTAAATCCATCTTGGAAAAGATCTTCGCTTCGACCAACTGATCAAACAACATGTTGATCCGTGGCAACGGGTACTTGTTTTTGATGGTTACGGCATTTAATGGACGGTAGTCCATGCAAAGCCGCAACGTTTCATCCTTTTTCTTAACAAATAAAGCCGAACAGCCCCATGGCGAGGAGCTCGGCCTAATAAAACCCTTCTCCAGAAGGTCCGTGAGCTGAGTCTTCAGTTCAGCCAACTCCTTTGGCGCCATCTTGTACGGCCTTCGGGATATTGGCATGGTTCCTGGTGTAAGTTCAATCTTGAACTCCACCTCTTCTCCCATTCCGGGTTCTCCCATGGCTGGAAGACCCAAGACTACCGGTACGCCCAATACCGGGGGCACGAGGTCCTGCAAGGCATGCACCTCGTCCATAGCTTGGTTGTAGTCCTCTTCCCAGCCTTGGCCTTCCTCGATAGCGTCGTCCCGCTCCTGAGCAAGGTCCTCATTCTGCTGGGTTAGGGTCTGCACCAGCTCTTGCAACGCCGCGATGTCAACACGGCTCTTCTTCTTTGCCTTCTTCAGACGACGCAACTGATTGTGTTATTCATTCAGTCGCTTAATCGTCGGAAGGAGCACATTGCGGAGTGCGCTGTGAGCACCCTCGAAATGATCTCCACGGCTTGTGCTCTCCTTGAGCTTGGTGGCGAGATGCTCCGTATGAACAGTTTGGCTGTCTATCACAGCGTTTCCCGCCCTCATTTGGAGGCTGAGATTTGCCTCCGCGTGGTTGTACCTTGGGCAACTCGGGTCTGTTGCCTCCAGGTACCTCTCTTCCCACACATGCTGAGCTCGTCCCTCCACCGGAACGAGTGCGTATGGAGTGCCCTCCATAGCCTGCACGTGTAGTTGGCAGAAACGTGACAGTGTCACGGGCTGCCACTTGCCACATCCCTTCCGGTTGTCTTCCTCTCACCGTGACGGTGAATGGCACCCAACCGGGTGGCGTAGGTCCTGCGGAAACTTCGACATGGATCGTCCACGTCTTGTTCCCCTCTTCGTCTTCTTCCTTGGCGAAGTATTGCGGCATCTGGTTGTACCCGAAATATTGGAGCATTTGCCACAATGCTTCCGGGTAGCCGCTACGGTCAGAACAGTGGGAAACTACCCACCCGTTCTCCAACTGTTTATTTGCTACCATCTGTAAAAATATATTTGAGAAATGTCAAATATTTATTTAAACAGTAAACCCATGAGTTATAACATAAACCATGTCATTAAACCCATAAAACTTGGAAACATAGTTCAAATTTTAAACAAATTTGACTGCTGATCTGCTGTTCCCATGACAGCCCTGACCAGTTTCCATATCAACCTGATTTAGGCCATGTTAAAGGCAAAACCAATTCTGGAGCTCAACATCAAAGTTAAAGTTAACTTCAATAGCTTTCCAGAAAGTATTTGGTTGGCCTAAGATCTGTCCTGGTTCAAAAGTTATGAGATGTCAAAGTTAACAGAATTTCTGGAAACAATTGGACAGCACCTCCCTGCCTTAGGTACTGATTTGATCCAAGAATCCCAGTTAATTCTGTTCCTAATCTGACAAAACTTCCTGTTACAAAGTTGTAACCCATCTCATAAGCTTTCCAGAACTACCTCATTTCCTATTTTTGGATTTTTAAGCAGGAAGTTATGCTTAATTTTACAGAGAGTCTATAGAGAGTCTTTGCTCTGTCCTGTTTTCTGGACAGTTTCAACTCTACTGCATTTTTCGAGTGGTTAAGGGATGAAACACCTCTGGAACTCAACAGAAAAGTTGTAAAGCTCTTCCAAAGATTGCCAGAAATGTATCATACGACCCCAACCTCGAAAGAACTCAACCTCTTACCTCTGATTAACTTCAGCCTTGATTCAGCTGAAAACAGAGTGCTCTGTCCTTAACATCCTATAAGTTGAAAACTTGTTAACTTTGAATATCCTGTTCAAGGAAAGGAGTTACATCAAGTTTTACTACTTTGGATCAAAATCTTCAAATTTTTAAATGAAGTTGTTCATTTAGTTGGATGTGACGTCGATGCGTCACCAGATTATGTCGGTACTACGTCCTCACAAAGGAAAAACCTATACCGAACTTAGCCGGCTTCGTTAGTTCAGTGGCACTACTCGTCACTCGCACACGGATGCTACACGTCTACCGTTTCGTGGTAAGGCTACCTGCAGAAACTCAATCAATCGTCAGACTCGGCTGCACACCGAGCCCGGAACCCATACAGTTCGTACACCCGGCCGTCATCACTCGCCCGGATGTTCTCAAGCCAAACACGCCTTGAGTTGCGTGTTCACGTTTCAGACCACGTGACGGGGTCTCCCATGTTGCACCACGCACGCCAGGGACAGACGTTGCTCGAATACCCCAAACGACATTAAGAGTCGTAGAGGATATCAAAGCGGGTCGGGTTACCTGCCACCCGTGGGGCTCCACCCTTCAGCTTGTGCGCACTGGTGGACAGCGCTTACGTGCACCGCCCAAGACATGAACGTCCCGAGATGTACGATTTTCCGACATAACAAATAGGTTAATATGCCACTTTCTATATACTAATAACATCCTTATACGGGCTACTAACTCGTTCCTCACTGGATTTTTGAAAAAGAAGACTTTTGTACTGTGTTAAACCTCAAGCGAGCTCTGATACCACGCTGACACGACCCCATTGGTCCTGTCGAGCCAGGATCACGCTGAGGGGTGCTGCGTTGCACAACACCGTATAACACACGTCAAAGGTGCAAAGCGGAAGCGGAAGTTTTATTACATAAACAAGTTTATGAACATGTTTACATCAAAATAAGTTCAGTCTACACTCGCGGGCGTAGACTAAGCATCAAGTACACGTTCAGACCTCGAACGTGTCCTTGCTAGCACACACGCACACTAACTCTGCGGCGTACACGACTCCCACTCGACGGGGTTCCCCTCCTGGGGTTCCGTCTCCTCTTTGGGAGTCCCTTCGTCATAGAACCCTGCAAAAGCTTCAAACACAAGCAGTGAGCACGAAGGCTCAGCAAGTCTGACCCGTCTCACCTAAACATGGAACTTCTACATGAGGGTAATGGGTTGCATGAGGTAAAAAATCATTTGCAAGGACTCGCCTAATTAGTAGAACCTTACTTTCAAGTTTTAGCAGCAGGTTGTGGAGAACCTTACGCTAAGGCACATGAGAGAGCCGCAATCAAACAAGAAACGCATTTCTCTCATGTACTTTGCCCAAAGTTGAAAAGAACTTTAATTAGCATCTAAGCTACAGCATATCATTAACAATCAATGTCCAGCTTTCAATGAGCAACATTTTAACATGTAACTAGCCTGTTCTTTCTACGTCACGGTACAGTGAACAAGTGGTACTCACTGACCACGAGGGACGGCGATTATAATCGATTTACACCTGCAGGGTTACCCGAACAACCCGTCACGTACGCCCGTACTCGATGTTGCCTACAACAACCATCACGGACGCCGTACGCGACTACCTTTCACCCGTTAGCCAAGTATTGAACCGGTCCCATCGTCCCGAGCAAGAGGTCTCTGCACGCGCATCTCCGTGCCGCCAGCCAATTTACACCTCGAGCTCTCAACCTACCCTCTGAACGACGGGCAATGCCTCAATAACCAGCTACCCGAGTTACATCAGTTTCCCGGTTCCCATATAGCCGGTAGGTCTTCGGTACTGTTCTAGCTTGTTCAACAGGCCCGCACACGGCTCGGTCCTCAATCGACACAAACGGAGCTACAGCACACAGGCCCCAAAGTCCTGCTGCCCTTACTCTCCGCTCGGTCTCATTTTCTTGCCATGTGTATCATGTACTATCTCTACCCGAGCAATGTGCCTCTAGCCTATTCTCGCGAGTAGTTCCAACTACTCGACTTGTACCGAATCCTACCCTATCCTAGCAATGCAGTGGCTAACGGGGTTTGCAATCCTAAACCCAACCCGTGGTTTTCTTGGCTATGCAGTTGGATTTCCAAACAAGACTCTAATGCTCAGAATAAAGGAAACAAGTATGTGCTCAAAACAATAAAAATTTGTAAAAATGTTAATGCAAACCGGAGCTTGCCTTGCTGCTCTTGGTCGTAGGCTAGCTGTTCCTCCGGAGTAACAAAGTCTAGGACTTCGGGTTCCTCCTCGACCTTAGCGACTACATGATATAAGAAACATATGTATCAATTTAAATGCATTTGTATTAACTTTGAGGTTGTGAAGTCTATAACCCTTGCTAGACAGACCTAATGACTGTGAAACTTTTACTGTGGCTTGGTTACAACCTAAACAGAGACTTGGTCAAGATTTAGTTGCAGCAAAGCTTATTTGAGCCCTCCACAATTAATTATGTCCTTGACCTTAATTAGAACTCTTAGGGTGTTCTAGGAATTTTCATGAAACAAACTATGACTTTCTGAAAACTAGATTTTCAGAGGGTTCTAATGGAGTTGGTCTCATTTAATTTGGAAGTCTCTAACTAAAAATATGAGCTAAACAATTTCAGAGAAAATTCTGAAAATGTTTCTGAACATTTTCTATTTTCTCTGGAACAGTTTCACTAATCACACCAGTAGGTGGATTAAATGAGCTCAAATGGATCTGAAATTTTTATGGTAGTTCAAGGATATTTTGGTGAACATCTCAGCAAAATTTCAGGATTTTCCTCCAAAGAATTCTCCAGTTAAAATTCCTAACAGTTTAAACTTTGAGGAATTAATTCTGGAGAAATAAGGAATTTCACGAAGTGAAACTTGATTTTCTGGAAAGTACTCAGAGAGCTGAATCCAGCAAAATTTGGTTCACTCAATTTGGAGCTTTCTAGTCAAAGTTATAAGGATTTGAAGTTTGAAGGAAATCTGAAAATCGAGGAAAAGTTTAAACTCGCGTGTGGGCCCAGGGGACACGCGTCGCACGCCGAGGCGATGGCACATCGCGGCCCACAAGGATTTTGCGCGCCAACACACCCGATCCCGGCCGCAGCCGGATCCCGATTCAAAATATCGGCCGCTGACAGCTGGGGTCCACCCCCTTCTTCAACCTCGCGACACCCGCGCCCCGCCGCCGAGGGATCTCGCCGGAGAGCTCGCCGCCGGCCGCTGTACAGCTCCAAAATTCTCGATCCTGGCCGTCCCTGCCTACTTTTACTCGGGGAATAGGATCCGAGGGTCAGCTGCTCATGACAATGACCGGAGCATGGTCGGCGACGAGCCACCACCTCGGAATGACTTCGGCCATGTCGGCTAACTTCTCTAGCACCTCAACTACTAGGGAAATCGGTCGGGGAGCATCAGTGGACCTCAGAGAAGGTCGACATGAGCTCGAGGCAGCTCGGGGAAGGCCCGAAATAGGTCCTCACCGTGCGCCCGATGCCGCCTGTTCGTTCCGCCATTAGTAGACCTCAAATTACGCCGGGCACAGAGGTTCTCCGGCCCAGAGTTGTGAAGGCAACTTGTGCGTTACCGTGTCTAGCTCGTGTGAGAGCGGCCTGAGGCCCTCTAATCCTTTCTATAGCATGAATTAAACAGAATCGTACCCGAAGGTCGTTCTGCACACAAAAAGGGGAAAAGTGGAAATTCGCCGCCGGTTAGCAACCACTCGAGCTGTGGCTCGGGGATGAGCAGCACCGGTCACCTGCGCGTCCAAGGGTGCCTTGGCTCGGGCGTGACAATGCCCTGGTTGGGCTGTCCAAGAGAGCCCGAGGTGCGGCGGTTCCAAGTTCCGATTTTGATCTTTCGGCACAGCCGATATCACTCGGTTTCAACCGAATTCTAGCAACGGGGAGGATGGAGGAAGGTCTCCAGTACCTTGCTGGGGCTCTGGAGTGGAAGGAGGGAGCTGCGATCGGCGTTCTCCGATCAAGTCCGAGCTGCGGAAGTTTTTGGCCGGCGCTGAGTTCTTGCGGGGAAGAACGGTGGTGCCTCGGCCGAGGAGGGGGCAGGCGCCTTAAGAAGGCTCTGCACCGCCTCATGCCCGCGCCTGGGCAAGCAGCTGGTGGCGCGGCGGCTGGCCTCGGTGGCAATCACCGCTGCGGCTCGGCGACCCGAGTGAAAAAGTCTCAGTCGGTTTGATCTGAGCAGTGGCTGACATGTGGATCCCACCTCCAGTTTTAACCTCTGAAATTTACTCCTAATCACTGTTGTAAACAGTGAACCCCATACTACCCTTGGCAATTCAAATTATTCACCCATGAGCCATTTGAATTGATCAAAGTTCAAATGAGGTTTGGTTTGAATGAATTTCAGCACAAGTTCAGTTTGAAATTCAAATAAAGTTTGAATTTCTCCCACTTAGCTCATGTCAAGATCAACTCCAAATGGAGTGAAAATTGGTGTGTGAGCTCACAAAAATGTGCTGAGTAAGAATATGCCCCCCACTTTTAAATTCATTGGATAAAACAGTTTGAATTTGAATATGGTTTCAAACTGCCCTCTTCCTAACTATACCCAAACTGACCTCAAAAAGGTTTTGAATTTGGGTGAAACTTGGCATGGACATCCTTAGTAAAGTGTAGGAGTTTTCATATGTCCAGCCCATCTATATCACATGTGGGAAATACCACTTTTGCAATATGTAAGTTTGTTCTCTAATGAGCATGTTGATAATTGTTACTTGCTCTTCATTTGTGTTTATCATTCTTCCTCAAATGAGGTGCGTGGTGTGGTGATGAACACTGCAAATGGGTGTCAAAAACTGAGGCCCTTACAATTCCTTGTTGAACCATGGATGGATTTAGTTAATATTTGTTGGTTAGCATTTTATGTGCTTAGCCATGCTTAGTACTTAGAGAATGAATGAAACATAAATGTGGTAGTCTTGTGGATTATATGAAAGACACAAAAATATGTCATGGTGTTAGGAATTTAGACAGGCTGGTTGTTTTGGATGGTGCTTCATGCACGAGACTCGGGATTGTGTTAGTGCCTGTCTTAGATTCTAAGGACCGGTTCATGGAACAGTTAACCCGGCTTTACAGTGCCACCACAAGACTGAGATGGGGCAGCTTGGCCAATTAATTAGGAGTTTGTCGGTATAGTATGAGTGTTTGGATGGTGCAGGGAATGAGATTCTATTTTTGACTGCCCTGGGAACTGCAAGGCTCAAGAGGGGGCTTCTGCAGGGGAGGGTTTACTCCGAGGAACTGCAGCGGTGAAACCTCAGTGGGCTTGTACTTGCCGGTAGACCCTTTGTAAAGGTCATGTAATGATCTCCTGATCGCACACCAAAGGAAGTGTGTAATGTGGCTTGCAACCATGGATATCAGGGAGGTTTCCTAGTCCACCTGGCAACAGGGGATGAAATCACTACTTGTGGGTAAAGTGGTACAATCTCTGCAGAGAACCAAACTGTCATGACAGCCGTGCTCACGGTCAAGAGCGGCTTGGACTTGTCCATGATTAGAGAAACATGGATGTGAGTTGAAAAAGGTTGTTGGGTGGTGTAACCTAACATTAATGACTTAATTATGAAGTTGGTGGGATTATCATTTAGTAAGATAGGTTGCTAATCAAAGCTAAGACTTAGGATTAATGCATAGTGCTTAACCATGTTAGCCTTTCCTTGCTATTAGCCTTCATAACATTCTTTCCTACACTTGCTGAGTACCTTTGGTACTATAACTTGCTTTTGTTGGATATCATATGCTGCTCAGGTGTAAATGAAGATATAGACTTCGACGAGGAGGACTTCGATCCCGAAGAGTTATTCTAGGTTAGCCAAACCCCCGGGCAACGCCTGTGGATTGGAGAACACTTATTTAGACTTCCGCTGTTGTAAATACTTAGTGTGATAATACTTTTATCATTCTATTATGACTTATGATGTAATATAATGTTATCGTTGACCCTGGCATGTAATATAATGATATTTCACTATCGTCGGCACATGTATGACTCAAGTGATCCTGGCATACATGTGAGAATACGCTCGGGTGTTCCTTATGGAAAAACCGGGTGTGACAAAGTGGTATCAGAGCCAAGGTTGCCCGTAGGACGCAAACCTAGTTAGAAATGGACGGGATGAGCATCATTATTTTAGTAAAAACTATTTTAACAAAGATTATTTAAATTATATATGTTGTCTAACCTCATCTATACTCAAAAGTATATTATTATTTATTTTTCTAACTCATTTTAAATTTTTCATGAAACAGATGGCACGCACACGTCTCACGGCTCGTAAGTCCACCGGAGAACGGGTCCCTCGACACCAGCTAGCTGCACGCACCGTTGAGTATGTGGACAACCCTGCCACATACCAGACTCATGGGGAGTCCACCGAGGCCATAATGCGTGGACTGATAAGGATGAGGGATGGAGAAATAAGTGATCTCTATGTTTCAGATGGAGGCACTTGGACCCCGGACTCTCCAGACCGTAGGGCAGCCAAACGCTCTCATACTTCACCACCACCTGAGGCCTCCACAGCTGAGTCAGAGGCTAGCTCTCCTGATGGTGATGGCGAGGACCCACAGGAGAATGCACAGAACCCAGAAGATAATTAGGATAGGTGTCTCTAAGTATGTAATAGCTCGCGTAGTATGTATGTGTATTATATTGTAATGCTTAGTGTGTAATGATTGTTTGAGTAGTTGTCTAGGTTTGGTAATGTAATGTATTATTAGTGTGCAAACGTGAGTTGTGAAAGTCATAGGCTTATGTTCACAACCTCGTTAGTGTATGTATATAACTACTAATGAATATAAATGCTAGGTTTGTTTCAAACATGATTGTTGAATGAATAAATTAAAGATTTTTATAACTGTTATATGGAACTAATAAGGATATATACATAATATGATGCAAACTAGAAAGGTATGTATAAGATGAAATTAAACATAGTCTTCCATAATAGATGGCACGAAGAAGGAGACGCAATGAAGGGAACAATAACAATGAGGCCGCAAGGTTTCCTTTACCTGAATGGCAGCCAAGAGTTGCACGAAGAGCTGATGGGGAAGTGATACAACAAATGATGAACATGTAGAATCAACTCATATAAAACTTGACACAAGTGGTGGCCAATATGCAACAACCCCAACCACAAATTCAAAATGCACCACGTCAACCAAGGTTAAGTGAGTTCCTCGGCACACAACCACCAAGGTTTGACAATGTTATAGAGCCATTAGAAGCTGATGATTGGCTCAATAATATTGAGAATAAGTTGCAGATCATACAATGCCAAGGGCGTGACAGGGTGCTCTTTGCCTCTCATCAATTATATGGATCTGCAGCAGATTGGTGGATGGCATACAAGGAAGCTCATGAGGACCCGGAAAATATTTCATGGAATGAGTTCAAACTCGCCTCCCGCAACCATTATGTTCCAGTAGGAGAAATAAAGAACAAGCGGAAAGAGTTTCTTGGTCTGAAACAAGGAAGCATGTCAGTACGAGAATATCTTACTAAATTCACTCAGTTGTCTCGCTATGCTCCGGGAGACATCGGCACTGATAAAAAGAAACAAGATTGTTTTATAGAAGGCTTGAACTCAGAGATACAGTATGACATGTCCTCTAGTGACTATGAAAGTTTTCAGAAGCTTATCAACAAGGCTTTCATAGTGGAAAGAAAAAGACAAAATTTAGTTGAAGATCGGAAAAGGAAGATGAATTGGCAAGGACAATCTTCTAGCAGCAACAGTCGTCCTCGCTTCTCATCACCGCCGCCTGGAGCGATGAATCGACCAATGGCTCCTAATCAGTTCCAGAGGAACTACAATCCACCTGCAAGGAATCCGGCTTTTCAAAAACAACAACAACAACAGCGACAACAAGTGCAACAACAGCGTCCTGCCTTTAAATCTCGTCCTGCAGGATCAAATCATCCAAATACATCGTAAGTTAATACAGCACCATTGAACAAGGTCACTGGGCAATGCTACAACTACGGAGAAATGGGACACTATGCCAACCGATGCCCAAATAAGAAGCCACCTCAACAACAGAATCTTGTGCGTGGCAAAGTGAACCATGTGACCATGGAGGAAGCACAAGAGGCACCAGATATGGTAATTGGTACGTTCTCTGCCAATACTTACCCTGCTACAATTTTGTTTGACTCTGGTGCAACACACTCATTCATAGCTAAGGAGTTCATAACCGAGCACGAATTACCAATTACATCTATGAATCGAGTGTTAGTAGTGAATTCTCCTGGAGGAGAAATAAAGACAAAACAAATATGTCCCAAGTTAAAGCTAGGAGTTAATGGAGTAGAATTCCTTGCAAATCTCATTGTGATAGAATCACAAGGGATAGATATCATCTTGGGAATGGACTGGTTGACAAAGTATAAAGGAGTTATACATTTTTCAACGAGAACTGTGGAACTAAGACATACGGATGGAACAAAGGTTGAGTTCACATCTATTCAAGTACCATCTAGAAATGTTCAACTCAACAAGACCAAAGTAGTTATTGAAGACATAAAGGTTGTCAATGAATTTCCAGATGTATTTCCCAAAGACTTACCAGGTATGCCACCGGATCGAGAAGCGGAGTTCATTATTGAATTAGTACCTGGCACTGCTCCCATATATAAAAGACCATATAGAATGGATACTTAACAGTTAGCAGAACTCAAGGATCATATCCGAGATTTATCAGAAAAAGGGTATATCCGTCCTAATTCCTCACCATGGGGAGTTCCGGTCATATTTGTACCGAAGAAGGATGGGACTAAGATATTGTGTATAGATTACCGTGCCCTCAACGAAGTGACAATAAAAACAAGTACCCTTTACCTCGTATTGAAGACTTGTTTGATCAATTAAGAGGTGTATGTGTATTCTCCAATATTGACCTCCGTTCAGGATACCATCAACTAAGGATAAGAGAATCGGATATTCCAAAGACAACATTTGTTTGTAGGTATGGACTATATGAATATACGGTTATGCCTTTTGGATTAACAAATGCTCCGGCATATTTTATGTATCTTATGAATAAGATATTCATGAAATATTTGTACAAGTTTGTAGTAGTGTTCATTGATGATATCCTCATATATTCAAAGAATGAGCAAGAACATGAAGAGCACTTGAGAATAGTGTTACAAAAGCTAAGAGAAAATTAACTTTATGCCAAATTCAGTAAATGTGAGTTTTAGCTTAAGAAAGTTGTTTTTTTGGGACATATTATCTCTGAAGGAGGAATATCCGTGGACCCAGAAAAGATAGCTGGTGTTCAAAAGTGAAAGACGCCAGAGAACGTTGGAGAAATCCGAAGCTTTTTAGGATTGGCTGGCTATTACCGAAGGTTAATTGAAGGATTTTCAAAAATAGTCAAACCACTCACAAAGATGTTGGAAAAAGGGACTGCTTTTATATGGACTCAAGAATGTGAATCAAGCTTTCAAGAATTAAAGAAGAAGTTAACAACTGCCCCAGTCTTGGTTATGCCCGATATGGAAAAAATATTTTCTGTCTATTGTGATACTTTAGGTCAAGGGTTAGAATGTGTGCTCATGCAAGAAGGGCATGTTATTGCCTATGCTTCCCGACAACTTCAGAAGCATGATAAGAACTATCCTACTCATGATCTAGAGTTGGCAGCAGTTGTACATGCATTGAAGTTATGGAGACATTACCTAATGGGTAAGAGAACTGAGATATATACAGATCACAAGAGTTTGAAATATATCTTCACCCAACCGGATCTCAATATTCGTCAAAGAAGATGGTTGGAGTTCATTAACGATTTTGATGTTGGAATCAATTACCACGCTGAAAAAGCTAATGTGGTTGCAGATGCCTTGAGCAGAAAGACACATGTTAACGATGAGAGATCTACAACCTCAACTTTGTGATGAGTTCGCAAGACTCAACCTATGCTTGGTGAATCACATAGAAGCCATAGCAATGGAAATTGACTCAACTCTAGAACAAGATATTCGAAATGGTCAAAAGAATGATGAAAAGATCAAAGATATCAAGAAGTTGATCAAAGAAAACAAAGCCCCAGGGTTTAGAGAAGATGAGCATGGTATAGTGTGGCATGGTAAAAGAATATGTGTGCCAGATATCAAGAAAATAAAGAAGTTAATTTTAAAAGAAGCTCATGATTCTGATTTCTCTATCCATCTTGGCAGTAAAAAGATGTATCATGATCTTAAGACTAGGTATTGGTGGTATGAGATGAAAAGAGACGTTGCAGAGCATGTGTCATTGTGTGACACATGTCAATTAGTCAAAGCAGAACACCAAAGGCCTGCAGGATTATTACAACCACTAAAGATACCTGAATGGAAGTGGGAAGAAATTGGAATGGACTTTATAGTGGGTTTGCCCAGGACACAAACAGGTATGATTCAATATGGGTGATAGTGGATAGATTGACCAAAGTTGCTCATTTCATTCCAGTGAAGGAAAATTATAACGGTTCCAAATTAGCAGAACTGTATATGTCGAGAATAGTCTGCCTACATGGTGTATAAAAAAAGATAGTGTAAGATAGAGGTACACAGTTCACCTCAAGATTTTGGCAGAAATTACATGACTCTATGGGAACTCGATTAAATTTCAGTTCTTCATATCATCCATAAACTGATGGGTAGGACCAACCAAATTCTTGAAGATGTGCTTAGAGTTTGTGCACTCAAAAATAGTATGTCACGCCCGGTTTTACAAAGAGCAAACCGGCCGCAATCTACGTGTATGCCAGGATCGGTTTAGTTCATACACGTAGGACATTTAGTGATAAACAGTTATATATCGAATGTAAACAACGTACATACCTTAAAATGAGTTTTGGATTAGCAGCGGAAGTGGAAAAACATGTAGGACCGTCCACAGGCGAATCGACTGGCAGCTACGTGACCTTCTTCGCGCCGTCTTCATTCGATCTTCTTTTCACTGAGCAACAATTATAATAGAGGAAAAAGACAAACGTCTGAGTACATAATGTACTCAGCAAGTGTGGGAAGTAGATGACATGCAGGCATTTAACAAGAAAGGCTAGACACGGCTCTTGCACTAAGCAACCTATCCTTAGTCTTATTAGGCGTCCTATTTATTTAGTGACATTCCCGCCCAATCCAAACATATCTCCAAGTGATCTCCACTATCACTGTAATCTCATTTACCTCAATCCAAACCACCATTCCCAAACCACACCAAACCAACCCACGCTAATCATGAGAGAGTTACCAGCCCGCTCTTGACCGTGAGCACGGCTGTCTAGACAGTTTTGACTCTGCAGAGTTTGTACCCTTTACCCACAAGTCGTGTTTTCATCACCCGTCGGCGACTCAAGAAACTCTTTTCCGCCCTCTCACACTCCCTATGGTGTGGGGCCAGGAGTACACGACAAGGCCTTTACATTGCACTACCCAACCCGTGCACACCCGCTAAGGATTCACCGCTGCGGCACTCTGAAACCTCTGCCGCAGAAGCCCCCTCTTGCGCCACTTACACATCTCTCTGGTGTACACAAGGAAAGATAGGAACAACTTAATTGGCCACACTGCCCCATAACAGTTCTTGTGGTGGCACTGTATAAGCCAGTTGACAGGTCTCACGAACCGGTCCTTAGGATCTACACAGGCTAACTAACCACAAACCCGAGTCTCGTGCACTCAGCACCCACCGTAACCCACCAGCCTGCTAGATCCCTACACTACCCATCTCATACACCACGTACATCACCACATATATACCATATGTATATCTCCACACAACATCTCAATGATCATGATAACATAACATTAATTTAATGTAAATTACCCCCATCCCATCTACTAAGCAGGGCTAAGCATGAAAATAATGATATGAAGGTAAACCCTATACTACCCATCCCGGTTACAAGGCAAATATTGGAAATACTAGTAAACCAACACATGGGATTCAATTCAAGACCTAAGCATGCAATTCTAACTAAAATCCTAAAAAGGTGCAAAATGGTCAAGGGCACTTGCCTTTTTCTTATATTGTTGCTCAGTCTACGGATTGAACTCTTGATCTTCAAGGTCTTAAGCTTGCACGTCGAACATCGGCTCAGGAACTGGTTCTATCCACGCCATCACACATACAATGAACACAACAAAGGAAACAATAAGAAACAACTCCAAACGATCCAAGCATAGTATTCATATGACCCTACACGCCAACCTACACATTCATATCCTCATGTGCCTAGGGATTATCAAATTTTTAGGTTATAAAATCAATTACACTATTCAAGGAAACATCGCCTTATGTATTTTGCTCAGTAATCTGTATTAACAGTTATTTGTGAGGTTGTTTTTACAAAAACAGTAACTATTAGGGACTCAATTATAATTCTAGTCTGTTATAAGGGTGTTTCTGTCAATATAACACTAGATAGGGTTGTTTGTGTGAAAATCGGCATCTAAGCTAGGTTAAAATATAATATCAGCACTATGCAGGGGCTGATCGCAAAGTGAGCATGTTATAGGGTCCTATTAGTGATGTCAACACTAAGCAGTGGCTTTTGTGCTAAAATACAGCAGTGTGCAGGGACTAGATTTGTCAATTAGAACTATCCTAAGGTGCTGTGTGCAAATTCAACCTAAACCTCGGGTGATTTTTTTGGGCGGTTCCGACCGCCGACGGGGAGCAAAAACGGCAGCGCGCCATGGGCGCGGCCATGCATATGCCGGAATCGTGCCGATCATGCAGCTCGCTGCTTACTGAAAACCACATTTACAAGTGCACGACTGGTAGCAAAGGCAAGCATCCTTAGCTTCGAAATATTTTCGAGCTCGAGTGACGGGTTGTCAAAGTAGGGCTCTAGCAAGTCTAGATTTTGTGCGTGCCTAGATCGCCCGCTAAATTTTATTGTCAGATCCTCGAATAAGCAATCCTCATTGTATATATACCAGGAGCGAAGTCACCGGAAGTCCTAAAGGTGTCGATTACTGTTTCCTTGCGCGTTCCATTGTTTTTAATGAATACGCTATACTCTGAGTTTATCCTACTTCAATGGCAGTACATAGGGTAGAAACAAACATCGAGCTCTGTTCTCTTTAGCTACTTCAGCTCAGCAACCTGATCGTCCATCTCCATGTTTCAGTGCTCTCTCTCTCTAAGCAAAACGACCTACGGTTCAACGACGCAGCGTATGCAAGGAAACTCGCGCCGGTGAGGAAGTAGGCACGCCGGTAATCGCCTTGAAGCGCGGCGACCGCATCTTTGACGATGGCGCACGGCGGCGGACCCGGGGCTGCCCCCTCACCCTCAGCGGCATCCCTGTGCCGCTTAGGGCGTGTTGTGCAGGGTCCAGACAGATTGGCACGGGTAATAAGTGATGGGGAGGGTAGCTCACCTGGACGCGGCCAATTGTTCGGGGGCAGTCGTCATTGTATGAGACGGACATGGAGCCGTCGAAACCCGAACACCTTCCCGGGGGTAGACGGGCCGACTGGAGGAGCTAGTGCCGACGGCAGGGCGCTCGGGGAGCGCGATGGTGGGGCGCGCTCGGAGGAGGTGCTGAGTGGGGGGTGGCGGAGCACGGGCTGAGGCGCGCCGGCGCGAGCGCGGAGACTCGGGGGAGGCAGCGCTCGGGAGGACACGAGTAGGCGGCAGTGAAGGTGAGCGGCGAGGGATCCCAGTGGGGGAGACGCGGTGCTCACCGAGGAGGAAGGGAGCGGGGGCGAGTAGCGGCGAGGGAGGCGCGAGCGATGGGACGAGGGTGCGCTGGCCGGGGCGGGCGAGGGGGTGGCGCGCCTGCGGGGAGCCCGGGGAGGAGGCGCTTGGGCTGAGGGTGGGCCGGAGGGGCGGCGGCGGGAGCGAGAGCGCGGACGGCGCGAGGCGAGCGGGAGGGGCTCGGGACGGGCGCGCTTGCTGGGGAGCCCGGGGAGGAGGCGTCGTTGGCGATGTGGCTCGAGCGGACGGCGACTGTCGAGGCAAGGCGGTGGAGGGGGAGAGCGAGCGGGCGGCGCCTCGGGGAAGGAGAGCGGGCGGCGAGCGGACCGGCTGGAGGAGCGGCGAGGTCTCGGGGCGGGCTCGTGGGCGGAATAAGCGGTAGGGGAGGCGGCGGCTGGCGGTGGGGGTCCAGAGGCTGCGGACTTGGCGGGGAAAGGAGCAGGAGGGGTGGGGAGCGGAGGACAGCGGCAATGGGGGAGACGGCACGCGGGTGGGGAATCTCGCCAGCTTTCGGTTGTGGGCTGTCGGTGACCAGGCGAAGAAATAGAGGAAAAGGGGGGGGGGGGACCGAAGGGGGGAGAAGACAACCGGTGGGAGGAAAAGAGAGGGAGAAAGAAAAATATGTGCCTAGCATGTGGGCTCCACCCGTCATAGAGGGAAAAAGGAATCCAAAGATAGGGTTTGGACGTGGAGAATAATGGGCTGCGGGGAGAAAAAAAAAAGAATGGGTTTTCGGCCCAATTTGAGTGTGGTTCGTTTTTGAAGTTCAACATTTGATTTCCAGATTTTCTTAAGTTGAATTTGAATACAACAAGTTTCTGAGCATGTTTTAGATTTCAAATTCTTATTAGCACTAGTATAAAGCGGGTGTTACAACACTACCCCCCTTAAATGGAATCTCGCCCCGAGATTCTAGTGAGCTTGGTTTCGGTAGTTTCGTTGATGGGAGAAGTTCTTCCTTGTGATTGGCAACATAGAGGGACACGTTTTGTCAAGGCGAAGTCTTCTACGTGGTTGTACGTGTCTATGATAATTGGCAAGTCAACCGATGAACCTTCAGAGCTTTGTTGTTTTGTGTGGTCGAGCATCTTCTTGGTTATTCTTCCTTCTTCATTGTCCTCGTCGGCATGGCGTTTACCAAATTCATTAACAGAGGTGTGGAACGTGATGTGCTACCCCCCTTAAATAGAAAAATTGTTATTATTATTATTAGTTTTCTTGTTTTCAAGCAACGCGTTTCTAATTTGTTACGAGCAAAGGTGTGGTCTTCACTCGCTGAACAATTCTAGAATATAAGCAAATGTTATATACTAATTCTTCAAGCAATCTTCTTCTGATTTCCAGTTATCTTCACATGTTGATCTTTAAGCTCCCATCGGTTGAGTCGATTCTTGGTCTTCATAAGTGGGATCAAAAGGAAGTCTTACGAGTCTTTTCAACTAAGGTCACGTGCCTAGAGTCGATATATAGCTCTGATACCACTTTGTCACGCCCGGTTTTACAAAGAGCAAACCGGCCGCAATCTACGTGTATGCCAGGATCGGTTTAGTTCATACACGTAGGACATTTAGTGATAAACAGTTATATATCGAATGTAAACAACGTACATACCTTAAAATGAGTTTTGGATTAGCAGCGGAAGTGGAAAAACATGTAGGACCGTCCACAGGCGAATCGACTGGCAGCTACGTGACCTTCTTCGCGTCGTCTTCATTCGATCTTCTTTTCACTGAGCAACAATTATAATAGAGGAAAAAGACAAACGTCTGAGTACATAATGTACTCAGCAAGTGTGGGAAGTAGATGACATGCAGGCATTTAACAAGAAAGGCTAGACACGGCTCTTGCACTAAGCAACCTATCCTTAGTCTTATTAGGCGTCCTATTTATTTAGTGACATTCCCGCCCAATCCAAACATATCTCCAAGTGATCTCCACTATCACTGTAATCTCATTTACCTCAATCCAAACCACCATTCCCAAACCACACCAAACCAACCCACGCTAATCATGAGAGAGTTACCAGCCCGCTCTTGACCGTGAGCACGGCTGTCTAGACAGTTTTGACTCTGCAGAGTTTGTACCCTTTACCCACAAGTCGTGTTTTCATCACCCGTCGGCGACTCAAGAAACTCTTTTCCGCCCTCTCACACTCCCTATGGTGTGGGGCCAGGAGTACACGACAAGGCCTTTACATTGCACTACCCAACCCGTGCACACCCGCTAAGGATTCACCGCTGCGGCACTCTGAAACCTCTGCCGCAGAAGCCCCCTCTTGCGCCACTTACACATCTCTCTGGTGTACACAAGGAAAGATAGGAACAACTTAATTGGCCACACTGCCCCATAACAGTTCTTGTGGTGGCACTGTATAAGCCAGTTGACAGGTCTCACGAACCGGTCCTTAGGATCTACACAGGCTAACTAACCACAAACCCGAGTCTCGTGCACTCAGCACCCACCGTAACCCACCAGCCTGCTAGATCCCTACACTACCCATCTCATACACCACGTACATCACCACATATATACCATATGTATATCTCCACACAACATCTCAATGATCATGATAACATAACATTAATTTAATGTAAATTACCCCCATCCCATCTACTAAGCAGGGCTAAGCATGAAAATAATGATATGAAGGTAAACCCTATACTACCCATCCCGGTTACAAGGCAAATATTGGAAATACTAGTAAACCAACACATGGGATTCAATTCAAGACCTAAGCATGCAATTCTAACTAAAATCCTAAAAAGGTGCAAAATGGTCAAGGGCACTTGCCTTTTTCTTATATTGTTGCTCAGTCTACGGATTGAACTCTTGATCTTCAAGGTCTTAAGCTTGCACGTCGAACATCGGCTCAGGAACTGGTTCTATCCACGCCATCACACATACAATGAACACAACAAAGGAAACAATAAGAAACAACTCCAAACGATCCAAGCATAGTATTCATATGACCCTACACGCCAACCTACACATTCATATCCTCATGTGCCTAGGGATTATCAAATTTTTAGGTTATAAAATCAATTACACTATTCAAGGAAACATCGCCTTATGTATTTTGCTCAGTAATCTGTATTAACAGTTATTTGTGAGGTTGTTTTTACAAAAACAGTAACTATTAGGGACTCAATTATAATTCTAGTCTGTTATAAGGGTGTTTCTGTCAATATAACACTAGATAGGGTTGTTTGTGTGAAAATCGGCATCTAAGCTAGGTTAAAATATAATATCAGCACTATGCAGGGGCTGATCGCAAAGTGAGCATGTTATAGGGTCCTATTAGTGATGTCAACACTAAGCAGTGGCTTTTGTGCTAAAATACAGCAGTGTGCAGGGACTAGATTTGTCAATTAGAACTATCCTAAGGTGCTGTGTGCAAATTCAACCTAAACCTCGGGTGATTTTTTTGGGCGGTTCCGACCGCCGACGGGGAGCAAAAACGGCAGCGCGCCATGGGCGCGGCCATGCATATGCCGGAATCGTGCCGATCATGCAGCTCGCTGCTTACTGAAAACCACATTTACAAGTGCACGACTGGTAGCAAAGGCAAGCATCCTTAGCTTCGAAATATTTTCGAGCTCGAGTGACGGGTTGTCAAAGTAGGGCTCTAGCAAGTCTAGATTTTGTGCGTGCCTAGATCGCCCGCTAAATTTTATTGTCAGATCCTCGAATAAGCAATCCTCATTGTATATATACCAGGAGCGAAGTCACCGGAAGTCCTAAAGGTGTCGATTACTGTTTCCTTGCGCGTTCCATTGTTTTTAATGAATACGCTATACTCTGAGTTTATCCTACTTCAATGGCAGTACATAGGGTAGAAACAAACATCGAGCTCTGTTCTCTTTAGCTACTTCAGCTCAGCAACCTGATCGTCCATCTCCATGTTTCAGTGCTCTCTCTCTCTAAGCAAAACGACCTACGGTTCAACGACGCAGCGTATGCAAGGAAACTCGCGCCGGTGAGGAAGTAGGCACGCCGGTAATCGCCTTGAAGCGCGGCGACCGCATCTTTGACGATGGCGCACGGCGGCGGACCCGGGGCTGCCCCCTCACCCTCAGCGGCATCCCTGTGCCGCTTAGGGCGTGTTGTGCAGGGTCCAGACAGATTGGCACGGGTAATAAGTGATGGGGAGGGTAGCTCACCTGGACGCGGCCAATTGTTCGGGGGCAGTCGTCATTGTATGAGACGGACATGGAGCCGTCGAAACCCGAACACCTTCCCGGGGGTAGACGGGCCGACTGGAGGAGCTAGTGCCGACGGCAGGGCGCTCGGGGAGCGCGATGGTGGGGCGCGCTCGGAGGAGGTGCTGAGTGGGGGGTGGCGGAGCACGGGCTGAGGCGCGCCGGCGCGAGCGCGGAGACTCGGGGGAGGCAGCGCTCGGGAGGACACGAGTAGGCGGCAGTGAAGGTGAGCGGCGAGGGATCCCAGTGGGGGAGACGCGGTGCTCACCGAGGAGGAAGGGAGCGGGGGCGAGTAGCGGCGAGGGAGGCGCGAGCGATGGGACGAGGGTGCGCTGGCCGGGGCGGGCGAGGGGGTGGCGCGCCTGCGGGGAGCCCGGGGAGGAGGCGCTTGGGCTGAGGGTGGGCCGGAGGGGCGGCGGCGGGAGCGAGAGCGCGGACGGCGCGAGGCGAGCGGGAGGGGCTCGGGACGGGCGCGCTTGCTGGGGAGCCCGGGGAGGAGGCGTCGTTGGCGATGTGGCTCGAGCGGACGGCGACTGTCGAGGCAAGGCGGTGGAGGGGGAGAGCGAGCGGGCGGCGCCTCGGGGAAGGAGAGCGGGCGGCGAGCGGACCGGCTGGAGGAGCGGCGAGGTCTCGGGGCGGGCTCGTGGGCGGAATAAGCGGTAGGGGAGGCGGCGGCTGGCGGTGGGGGTCCAGAGGCTGCGGACTTGGCGGGGAAAGGAGCAGGAGGGGTGGGGAGCGGAGGACAGCGGCAATGGGGGAGACGGCACGCGGGTGGGGAATCTCGCCAGCTTTCGGTTGTGGGCTGTCGGTGACCAGGCGAAGAAATAGAGGAAAAGGGGGGGGGACCGAAGGGGGGAGAAGACAACCGGTGGGAGGAAAAGAGAGGGAGAAAGAAAAATATGTGCCTAGCATGTGGGCTCCACCCGTCATAGAGGGAAAAAGGAATCCAAAGATAGGGTTTGGACGTGGAGAATAATGGGCTGCGGGGAGAAAAAAAAAAGAATGGGTTTTCGGCCCAATTTGAGTGTGGTTCGTTTTTGAAGTTCAACATTTGATTTCCAGATTTTCTTAAGTTGAATTTGAATACAACAAGTTTCTGAGCATGTTTTAGATTTCAAATTCTTATTAGCACTAGTATAAAGCGGGTGTTACATAGTAGGAGTTGGGATAAGAATTTACCATATGCAGAATTCTCCTACAACAATAGTTACCAAGCAAGTACAAAAATGTCTCCATTTGAGGCGTTATATGGAAGGAAATACATAACTCCTTTGTTTTGGGATCAAATAGGTGAGAATAAAGTGTTTGGGCCAGAGTTACTAAGAGATGCAGAGAAGAAAGTAAGAGAAATTCTTAATAATATAAAGATAGCTCAAACAAGGCAAAAGAGTTATGCAGACAAAAGGCGAAGAGAACTAGTCTTCAAAGTGGGAGACTATGTGTATCTCAAAGTGTCACTCATGCGTGGACTTAGGAGATTTAAAGTAAGAGGAAAGCTAGCACCACGGTATATCGGACCATTCAAAATAGTGGAACGCAAAGGAGAGGTAGCTTATCAGTTAGAGTTACCCTCTCGATTGTCGGATATACACGATGTGTTCCATATATCACAGCTCAAGAAGTGTTTGAGAACACCAGAAGAGCAACTACCAATGGATGAGTTGAATGTACAAGATCTTTCATATACCGAGTACCCTATCAAAATTCTTGACACAATGGAAAAGATTACGAGAAACAAAAGAATTCGTATGTGCAAGGTTCAATGGAAGCATCATTCAGAGGCAGAAGCTACATGGCAAAGAGAAGACGAACTCAAGTCACAATTTCCCAATCTGTTTTCATTGTAACTACAAATCTAGAGGACAAGATTTTTCTTAAGGGGGTAGAGTTTGTAACATCCGAATTATCTACAAAGGAGCAAAACCCCTCACTGCCCTCCCTGCCACCGGGGCCCAGCCGTCAGTCCTTTCTCCCCCAAAGCAACCGCCGACCTCTTCTCTCTCTTCTCCCCAACACTATTATCACATGTGAAGGAAATAAGCGGCACATGGCCGAATTCTCGCGCTCCTGCGGCAACTGTCGCACCCACGCCGCCTCCTCCTCTCACTCTATAAATTCCACCCAAAATTGGCCCCTTTTTCTCGCAAAAAAAACCGCAAGCCATTCCCTCCCGATAAAAAAAACCGCCGTAATCTCAATTTCCTACAAACACACTCCGATCTTCGGTGCAAAGACCTCCTACACCGTTACCAGGCTCCAAGGAGGTCTCCCCGACGAGAAACTTGGAGAAACAAAGCCTGAAAAGCTCTCTCGACGAAGATGGCCGGAATCCTTTGCTGTGGCCGTCGACAGCCCCTCTCCGGCCAGATCTGATCCCCGAAAAACCCCTAGGTGAGTTCCCCATCTTCTCCTCTTTCTTCTGATGCAAAGAGATCAAGAAACGGTGAAGAAACGGCAAAAACCGAAAGTTTTCGGCGAGGCCGCCGCCGCTCGCCGGCGCGCGCAGCCGCCGGCCGCGAAGGAGAAAGGGGTGAGGCGACGTGGCCGCTTCTCAGCCCTCGGATCCTAAGTGAGCGGTTAAGATTAAAAGAACAGATACCGGTTCGATTCTTTTAATCTAGGTCGTTGATCTCAGATCCAACGGCCCACATTTAAAACAGGTTGTAACCGTTGGGATTTTCACGGAAGGGTCCGTGGAGATTTACATAACTAGAAAATAGCCCCTGTTCTTTGCAGAAGTAACCCTAGCCTTAATAGAAATTAGGAAATTCAGTTAAAAATAGCCAAATAGCCCCTGTGTGATTTGAAAATTAATAAAGTAGTTCTGTATATGCAATTTGAACCCAAGAAAAACTGTAAGTATTATATTTTGGCCCAAAACAGTTTAAAAATTTGATTTTAATTATGTAATTAATCAAAATAGGCTAAATGACTTTTGAAAAGTGTTAGGAATTTATCAAAAACTCTGTTTAAACATTCTGATCAGAAAATAAATTCTGAAATTAAAAAATATAACCCCCAAAGGCTGAAATTATTTATTTGGTGCCAAATTAATTCTGAAAATCAAAATAAAAACAATATAAATATCAGAAAAAAATTGTAGAAATTTATTAAAAAACATAAGGTTATTCTGTTTTTGTATTTTTATATATTTAAAGTTTCTGTAGTCCATAATAATTATATATATGGCTGAAAATGTAATTTTAAGCATTAAATAAATGCTAAAATACAAATAAAAATATTATATAATGAAGGAAAATTATGAAAACTGTTCCAAATACATAAATAGGTTCTGAAATGTAGAAAATAGTAATATGAGTCCTGAAAATGATTATAGTAATAATTTAAATAATTTTTAGAACTGAATTAATTATAAAATTAACATATATACATATAAAACTCTAGAAATTATTAAAAATCACTACAAAATTTGAAAATGAGTATTTTGCTATAACGAAGATAAAGTAAAAGATATGGATGTTCATTTGAAATATATTTTCATTTCAAACCACATGAAATGACATGAAATCAATAGTATATGTGTGTAATCCAACATATATATGATTGAAATGTATTGTTAAGATTCTTATGACATGTTTTGCATTATTTTGTGTGCATATACATGGATAGAACCAATCCAAGAACCACTTTATAATCTTCAAGAGCAAGATTTCGAAGCTAACGAACATCCATTCAAAGTCAAGTGTTCCTTGACCACTTTGTTCCTGTTCTAGGATGATTAGTTAGAATGCTTGCATGATGTCATCAATATGAAACCTAATTTAGGTTGTTTCCCTAGTTATATTTCTTTATCATTCCTTGTTGAACCATGGAGGGATTTAGTTAATATTTATTGGTTATCATTTTATGTGCTTAGTCATGCTTAGTACTTAGAGAATGAATGAAACATAAATGTGGTAGTCTTGTGGATTATATGAAAGACACAAGAATGTGTCATGGTGTTAGGAATCTAGACATGCTGGTTGTTTTGGATGGTGCTTCGTGCACGAGAGTCGGGATTATGTTAGTGCCTGTCTTAGATTCTAAGGACCGGTTCATGGAACAGTTAACCCGGCTTTACAGTGCCACCACAAGACTGAGATGGGGCAGCTTGGCCAATTAATTAGGAGTTTGCCGGTATAGTATGAGTGTTTGGATGGTGCGGGGAATGGGAGTCCATTTTTGACTGCCCTGGGAACTGCAAAGCTCAAGAGGGGGCTTCTGTAGGGGAGGGTTTACTCCCAGGAACTGCAGCGGTGAAACCTCAGTGGGCTTGTACTTGCCGGTAGACCCTTTGTAAAGGCCATGTAGTGATCTCCTGATCGCACACCAAAGGAAGTGTGTAATGTGGCTTGCAACTACGGATATTAGGGAGGTTTCTTAGTCCACCTGGTAACAGGGGATGAAATCACTACTTGTGGGTAAAGTGGTACAATCTCTGCAGAGAACCAAACTGGCATAAAAGTCGTGCTCAAGGTCAAGAGCGACTTGGACTTGTCCATGATTAGAGAAACATGGATGTGAGTTAAAAGAGGTTGTTGGGTGGTGTAACCTAACATTAATGACTTAATTATAAAGTTGGTGGGATTATCATTTAGTAAGATAGGTTGTTAATCAAAGCTAAGGCTTAGGATTAATGCATAGTGCTTAACCATGTTAGCATTTCCTTGCTATTAGTCTTCATATCCTACACTTGCTGAGTACCTTTGGTACTCAAACATGCTTTTGTTGGATATCATATGCTGCTCAGGTGCAAATGAAGATATAGACTTCGATGAGGAGGACTTCGATCCCGAAGAGTTATTATAGGTTGGCGAAACCCCCGGTCAACGCTTGTGGATTGGAGGACCTTTATTTAGACTTTCATTGTTGTAAATACTTAGTGTGATAATAATTTTATTATTCTATTATGACTTACGATGTAATATAATGTTACCGTTGACCCTGACATGTAATATAATGATATTTCACTATTGTCGGCACATGTATGACTCAACTGATCCTGGTATACATGTGAGAATACGCTCGGTTGTTCTTTATAAAAAAACCAGGGAGGGGCAGACGGCCGGTGACTCGGCGACCTCTGTACCAGCACGCGTCCGTCCCACCCCAGCCGTGACATCTTGGTGCTCTACGGCGGAGCCGTAGAGGAAGTGCTGATACCGTCGTCGCACGTGCGGCGGGGCACTGGCGTCGTGAACCAGTGGTTTATGCTCCCGCAGGTCATCCTCAATGCTGTCTGGCGTGTCATTTGCAAGCTGCCTCTTACTACGCTGGCGTCACCGCCGTGTGGCTGCTACTCCAGGGCCAGTGCCGCGGTGGTTCCGGCCGTGGGTCTAGTCTTTGTTGTCTTAGTTTATGTGTGCAGCACCGCTGGAACTACGAGATCGTTTGGTCGGACGACGAGGACGGGGCGGAACAAGCTGTGTGCTAATGGATGCTGCGTCGATTATGTTTATGTAGTTTTGTTCGAGATCTGCTGCAAAATGTCAAGAACCTATGGCCTTAATTTGTTCCTTAATTAGTACGCAAGAGTTCTTGTTGCAAATGCG
Organism: Neostapfia colusana; assembly: GCA_030760725.1. Classification (NCBI taxonomy): domain Eukaryota; kingdom Viridiplantae; phylum Streptophyta; class Magnoliopsida; order Poales; family Poaceae; genus Neostapfia; species Neostapfia colusana. The sequence continues at coordinate 3,300,839 of JASWHV010000014.1, read as the reverse complement.
TCAATCCTATAACATGGGGAGGACCGACGAAACCCTGTAAACAATTTCTCACCTCATCCTGCCAGATCAACCATTAATTGTCGTGCGAAGCGCCCAACATGACATGGCCCAAGGAGCGGAGCGGGCGCCGCGACGCCGAAACTGAGAACCCCATATATGCACGACGACAACCAGCAGCCAGCTAACGCGTAGTCCCATATGTAGTAGATAACCATAAATCGATCACAACCCCGCGCTCTCGATGTCGCGACACAGATGTCATATACTTCCTCCTGTGTATAAAAAATTATCGTTCTACATAGAAGCTATAAGTGCACAGAAAATTAACGTTAAAGCAGAACCAAAAAATTTGTCTCGTGAAAAAACGTAATAAACGCGTGGTAATATGTGTGACTAGGAATTGAACCTGCATAAGAGGTCTGAGCACTAGTGAAGTAGACCAGTCAAGCTATTAAAGGGACTACGATAGTAATAAAAAGAAAGTTTATTTAATACTTCCTTGGTATGGGGGAACATGTCCAAAACGACATTTTTTTGTGCACCGGAAGGAGTATAGTTTAGCAGACTTAGAAAGAGCCGAGTATGCATTTTTGCCAGTTTCATATCAAGATGACAGCTCCAGACAAATTTAGGGACCACAGATGTAATTTGAATAGGTTGACTCTAAATTGATTCTCATAAATGAACTATGGTCCGAAAGCTGAAGAATTTAGATTCTTCTAATTCCGTTAAGATTTATATATATCATCTTTAAATAATAGCTTTCCTCCCAATAAAAAAGGTTGAAGGTCAAAAACAGCATCTTGCCACTGTTAGCTTTTCCCCTAATATTATCGCTACTAACTCTAGAAAGGCATGCATGCGCAATCATAAACGTCAGCAGTTTCGTGCCTACGGCATAACAAATTGAGCTTGATAAGCAAGACCAACTGATGAATCATCGTCATTGTCAGAAGTACAAGTGCTTCGTTCACCGGCGATTAAAAAGAGCAAGAGGAACATATACAAGTCCAAAGATGTCATCTAGACTAGAGGCAGGTTTTTTATAAAAGAAACGCGCACTTGACGCGCACAAAGGCCATCGTTTCCATCTCCGCCCGGGGCTAAGCATCCGGCGTTCCGCGTCTCACAAGGACGGACACTGAGAAGTGATCCGTCCACGCAGCTCAACTAAGACGTTCGCGTACGTCGTTCCGTGCAAGGCCCGTACGAGCGAGTGAAGAGTCTACTGTACTTAATAAGTTTTCTGCTCACCTGTCGTCAACCTGACGGCGACCAAGCCGAGCAGGCTAGCTCGCCATGTCTGTCGAGGAGCCCACCTGCTACCGGTGGAGCCGCGACTTCGTCGTGGCGCACGCCGTCTTCGAGCGGCCTCGTCACCGCGCCGGTGGCCGCGCTCCGCCTCGTCAAGCGCCCGCACTCGGGCAGCGCCCTCTTCTTCGCCGTATTCGCCGTCTTATGCACCACCATCAGCTTCGTCCTCTGCTGCAGCTTCTACGCCGATCTCGAGCGCCCGCCATGCTCGCGGCGCCGGCTCTCGGCGTCGGCGTCGGCGTCAGCGCGCGGCGGCCACGAGTCGACGCGTGATGATGAGGTGTTGCACGATCTCCAACGTCCCGAGATTCCGGTGATGGTCCGCGGGGAGATGATGGCCGCCCTGTATGCCGGCCGCGTCCCGTGCTACGAGCACCGGGACGACGGCGGCGCCGCGGACTGCGCGGTGTGCCTCGGCGAGGTGGAGAAGGGGGAGACGGTGCGGCGGCTGCCGGCGTGCCGGCACGTGTTCCACAAGGAGTGCATCGACGTGTGGCTGCGTGCGCACGTGACGTGCCCCGTCTGCCGGCGCGGCGTGCTGCCGGCGCTGCCGGAACGGCCGCCCGAGGTCGTGGTCACCGTCGACGCTGTTAATGGGCCGCCCGGCCCGGCACTGAACCGAGCTAACATGTGAATTGGACCAGGCTAGTCTAGGACTGTTGTTTGGACCGGGCACCAACAACAAACCCAGTGTGTCTCTACTATGTCTGTCGTAGATCACGAAACGTTTGGGTTTTGGCCCTTAAAGAAAGGTGATTTCTACCTGATTTTTTTGTTAAGTTTTTTTTTTTCTCATACGTGAAACTTGAAGATGGCATAGTTTGAACCTACACTGAGCTTTTACTCTATTTGAGTTAGTTTTCCACCGGTAGAATGACACGCCAGGATGCGTCACTCAACAACAAATTTCTCGAACTTATTTTACGCTTCCAGGAATAACATGGGCAGTCAGCCAATTTACCGGCCATGCACAGCTTCGTAACAGCCTTGTACATAGTGTGTATAACCGTAATCACAAGGACCCATCCACCTCAGGTATATATAAGCAGGTCGATCCCCAAAAGCCTTAGCCTTAGGACCAGCCAAACATGAAGTCGAGGACGTAAACGACGACCAGCGACAACGGATACAGTAGAAAAGCCACGAGGCATGTCCAGAGCGGGAACTTGGTCCGGAAGCTGGTGAAGAGGCCCATTACCACGCACACAAGGAAGATGACGAGGACCTCCGAAGAGAAATCCCATGTTAGGCCCCTCGCGTAAACGAGGGCCAGGAACACGGCCAAGCAGAGCGTGTTGTTCATGGTCACCCCACCATAGATCTGCAGTTGAAAAAAAATCAGCTCGTACGTAGTTACAGAGGTTCACCGGGAGCACTACAGCAGCACTACACCGTCAGGGCTCAGGCACGCCACAAAAGAACAAGAGGAAGACACAGTCCAATATAATAGGCATACCTCAGAGAATGTAAGTGACAAAGTGCGCTGCTTCTTTCGGCTTGCGAATATAATTGCTGAGACAGCCTCGCTGGAATTTGTAGCCAAAGGCATCGCGATAAAGGATATGAAGAATGAAGGGATATTTGTAGCGTTCGAAAAGTTGTGCACGGTATCGACAAGTGGATCTGCAAATGCCGCTGCCATAGCAGTCCCCAGAAGCAGAAGCAGAACGGCCTTAACGCAAGTCCGGGTTGGATCTTCAATAGCCTCACCGTCCTCGTCACCCTTGTCAAGAAGCACACTATGTTCATCCCTTGTTCTCTGCAAGAAATGTAAAACATTGATGCAACTTATCTCACCAAGATAAAAAAATTGCTTCAGGAACTCATGCATGACTGAAGAAAAAAAAACATAATCACCTGATGAAAGTCACGCAAAAACTTTTCCGAGTTGGCACCAGAAGCAGCAGAAACAGAACGCTTAGCTTCCTCCAGCCATCTCAAGATCCCATCAACAAACTCCCCCTTTTCTATGACAGAGTTTAGCGACGTGTCGAAGTCTGCCATAACCTGGTCTACAGCTAGGTTACTGTCCAAGTCAACATCTTCAAACTTGACACCAATAATGAAAGCCTGTAATTCTCCACGTTCTATCCTCCCATCATTGTCCAAATCGATCTTATGGAATAACCTGTCGTTTTTTTTCACGCTCGTGAGAGTAAGTTCCGTAATAAAGACAATGAAGAGCTACGATGACGAGATCCGGAGACATACTTTTCTATCACAGGAACGTTTGGTGCTCCATCATCATGAAAAAGACGACCGAGAGAATGCTTCTGAGCATGTCTTAGAAGTCCAGACATTACGTGCTTTAGTCTTGCATACTCTAATCTTCTCCTCTGGATCCATGGCTGAAAGATCTGTTGTGGAAGATACAAATGTTTTTTTTAATGAAGCAAGAAATACCTCTATATTATTTGAATTAACTAAAAGCAATGCACGGCTCGAGAAAGGAATCTCCATGCACATGATGATTAGAGCATCATTTCTGCAGTAAAAACCATAAAAACTAGTAGCGTAATTACAGCAGGCGTCAGGTTACAGAGTTCACTTGTTGTACCACAAGCAGTATGATACCTGATATAGGCAATACGCAAGCAGAAGTAGAGCTGCAGTAATAAGTCCAAGCATGACAGTTAAACGGTGACCAGAATGGAGCTTAAAGATCTGAGGTATCTGAACAATGATAAAGGGAAGAACAGATATCGTCATGATTCTCGCCGCGTAGCTGGTTGGCAAATCTGTAGAAACACCGGAACCTGCAGAAATGTTATTTACCAAAATATAGTAAGGATAAACTGAGCGAAGATACCAGAATAGAAGCCACAAAGGGAAACATCGGGTATCCAACCTACCAAACAGACTGAAGCCTTTGGTATCTCGAGAATCGATTGCAGTTGAATTCTCCGGCAAATCGCATTTGCCAACAACGACACAAGATCCCCATAGCAGGGTCAGAAGCATGACAGTTGACCCAGCGAGCAGGCCCATTCCTATCAAGACCTGACTTTGAGCAACCTCTTTAGTGCCAGCGAGACCGGACACTGCAACGTAAACAGAACCGTTGTAAGAGTCTGGCACGTACAGATAACTGAGGTCGATGCACGGTACGGTTAAAACTAAAAAACATGTGAAGGCGACGCGCATGGCACCGAGGATGAGCATCGCGTCGGGGAGCGCGCCGAGGATGGGGAGGAAGAGGCCGCCGACGATTCCCGGGCCGAGGATCGCGAGCAGCAGCTCGCTGCCGGCGGAGAGGTAGGTGGCGGACTTGAACATGAGGAAGCCGTAGGCGAGGGCAAGGAACAGGTTCCCGCCCACCGTCTCCGTGCAGGGCAGGAACCCGTACGTCATCTCGCAGTCCTCGCCTCCCGCCGCCACCGGCGAGGCCGCCTCCGACGGGAGCCGCAGGGCCGTGCCAGTAGCACCCGGGAGGAGGCCGGCGCCGCCGTCTTCATCGGGTACGAGGCGCCGGCCATGCACGAGCGCGGCGGCACCGGCGACGGCGAGGGCGAGGAGGAAGAGGAAGCGCGGCGGCATGGCTGGAGTGCGGGATGCGGAGTGGAGGAACGGGAAGCGACGGGGCATGTATAGGGAGCGGGGATGAATGGGCGGAGCAAGTGGGCGCGGGACTGGCGGCTCGGTCGTTGGACCGTCGGGGCCTTCTTCGTGTCGCCGGCGACGTGTTGTGGCATGCTGCGGACGCGTGCGGCTGCAGCGCGATTTACACGTCGCCACGTCTGGGCGACTGGGCCTGGGCACGAAGAAGATGGAAAGGCTGGCTGTGTCAGCGCTCAAGTTTGGCAGCACATTAACGTAGTACGCTAAGAATAGGATGGCAAGGTGACGGCGCGAACAGCTGTGCAGGGCGGGTGATTCCGGGTGACGACTGACCGACACGTGGTGTTCTGGTTCTGAACAGGCGGTTCGAAAGACGACAGGCACGGGCGTGCCGGTGCGTTGCGGGCACGACAGAGCAACAGCCAAAAAGGCCGCCCACTTTTCAGGCCCCTAAACTGGGTCCAGCCCATATATCCTCTGCCCAACGCGAGGCCCAATAAATGGCACCCTCCCTTGGTCCCGGGCTTATTTTAGTGCGCCAAGACAAAACTCTGCCCCAAAAAAGCCCATCCCGACGAAAGACCTCCCCATCCTCCTCCTCCTCGTCGCGCCTCCACTTCCCCACTCGCTCCTCGGCCCTCACCAGCAACGCCGCCGCCGCCGCGATCGGTGGAAGGGCATCGCGCGACACGGCTCTCCTTCTTGGTAACTCCGTGCCGGCTTCCGCTCCTCCTCCCACTAGCACCCCAGCCGCAGATCTCCCCGGCCCTGTTCTCTGCTCCGATGAAAGCATGGTCTGCACCGCCAGCTCTCGATCCGTTGTCCTCGGATTCACCGCGGCGTAAGCATCTGGTCAAGATCAACCCCACTACGCACTACGCAGAATCTACGAAGTAGCTTCGGACACAGAGTTCAATTCGATCTCCATCTGTTTCAACGATCCAAATAACGGAAGAAAGAAACCGCCATGAAAAATCTTTACCGACACAAATGTGAGGCTGTCCAAAGACAGTACATCTACGACAAATTAATCCCTCCCACCACAGCCCCAATTTTCGGCTACAGCGAGCAAACACTACAAATGAAGAAGCAACAAACGAACGAACGAACGGATCATCAGACTGCACAAAGCTACAAAATTATCAATTTTTTGCCCCCCTCGAAAAAAAAATGCTCGCATGGTCATCACCCCGCTATCGGATGGCAGCGCCCTCACACGCGAGGAGCGCTTGCCTGGCCTGCATGGAAGCGGCGGTGGCGATGTCGGCGCCGCCGGTGGCCTTGACCTGCTGCTGCTGGTACAGGTGGCGTAGCCGCTCGATCTCCTTCTTGAGTGCCTCTTGGTGAGCTGCGTTACGTTTCGTATTAGCCATGAGTCCAAATACACACCGCATCGTCAATATTTGCTCTGCTTTTGTTGAAGTCTACTCATGCTGGTGGTGTCAAATGCATTCCTTTAGTTTGTCAATTGGTGTGTGAAACTAAGCCTTGTGAGTCTAGGCCTATCTGGTGAAAGTAGGCGTTTGAACAGCAACAGGTAGTTCTAGTTCTAGCCAAGAATAAAGAACAAAAGAAAATCTGGTACCGTCTTTGAAGATCTTGTCTTGGGCGAGAGCTGCAATTCTTTGCCTCAGATGGCTGTTGCCAACGGTGAGCAGTGACCGCTGGTGATCGAGAAAGGCCACGCGAGGGGACAGTGCCGAAACCTCCATCTGCAGTATCGATCAGTCTATCAGAAAACAGATCTCAAAGGTCTAGATACTGTGTTTTTTTTCTATTTCTGCTGCATCTGAAATGCCTCGAGTACAGTGAGTACTTTTTTAGGGAAAAGCAGTAAATTCTTAGAGTAACCGTGGTAGAATTCACTTTTACTGTTGTGGGTAGCATGTACTGCACGGGATGTGATCACCTGGAGACTGGTGACACTACGCTCAAGCTCGGAGATGTACTGCAACTTCCTAACTCTTGACCTCTGAGCTGATTGCCTGTTTGCCAATATCCTGAAACAAAATGACCCCCCCCCCCCCCCCAAAAAAAAACAGAAACATTAGTGCTTTATTTAGCTTACGATAAGTAAATTATGGTCACGTATAGTAATAAATGGAAATTTTTCTCTACCTCAGTAAATGAAATTGACAGTTTATAATATCTAATTGTTCGTTACTGCTAGCAAAGTTCTTTTTTCTAATAAGAAGTTTTGAATTGAAATCTACCTGAATGGTGTCATTTTTACTTCACAAACTGACATGATGCAAAGATGCAGACCTTCAAATGTACAATGTTGCATTGTTGAGGAATGAAATGTGCAGTGTTGCTAAGACTGGACAATTAAGCACCAGAATTTGGAATCTTTTCTCCATTTCCCAAAATGCAAGTCTGTTTTTCAATAGCGTGAAAGTGGATTCAATTGTTACTGCTTCCTGGTAACTATCAGATTTTAATTCGAAATGTTACTCTAAGAAATGGAAACCGAAATTACATAGGATGACCAAAATTCCAAAGGGATTTTTCAACGATATAAAAACTACCGCTTTTACCACGGTAAATTGTTAGATGGTAGAAAGGTAGGCTGTACGGTGGTAACGTAGACTACGGAACTAACCTTTTGACCCTCTTGGGGTCAGCGGCGCCGTCCGCGGTCACCTGCGCCGCCGCCGCGTCCCCGATGTCCATGAGCCGCGTCTCTCCCGCCCTCTCGCCGGCGCCGTCGGAGACCGCCGGCGCGTCGACGTCGGAGAACATGGACATGAGCTGCTCGTCGTCGAGGCGGTCGAACTCATCGTCGCCGCCGCCGATAACGTCGTCCATGGGCAGGGCCTCGAGGAACGCCGCCGAGTCGCTGGCCGAGCGGCGGTGCGCGCCTCGCCGCGCCGCCGCGAACCCGTGGAACTCGGCCGCCGCCGACCAGGGGTCCTGCTGCGCCCCCGGCCCCGCGCAGCTGGGAGCCCTCGGCGGCAGGTGCGCCATCTCTTTGCTCGCTTTTCGCTACCTGGCAACGCCGCTACTGCTCGAGCCCTGAACTAGCGCTCGAGGGCCGGCCGTGTAGGTGGTGGAGGGTGTGTGTATATATCATCGTGCTCGCCGTGTGACGGTGTGAGTGCACATGCACGGTGGGGGCAAGGCCCCGGCCCGTTTTGCATCGCGGTAGTGTTACCATTTTGAGTGCATGCCATAACCATAAGCTGGTGTCTTAATTTAGAGGCCATTTTCTAGAGTACTAAAGTCTATCATGCATCTGCTTAGGGGCTATGCACATCAAGATCTAAGAGATATGGTAGGGCAGTTAGGTTGTTAGTACTAGCTAGCTAGCTCGGTCAATAATTTCAACAACCTCGTGCCAATCAATGCAAGGGCGAATGAAGTTACTCTCGCCATAAGCTGATGGAAGCCACATGATGGGGGGAAGGAGAGACAGCTAGGAACAGCTAATAAGTGAGACACAGTATTTTTTTTATCGTCATGGAGGGACTTGCTTCTGTGCGTCGCTCCCTCACTCCTAGTGGACCTGCACGAGGACTGAGGGAGCGACGCACACGATTCTTTATCGTTCATATAAATCCTTCTATCGTGGATGCGCTAGCTGTCTGTTACGAGGATCATACAAAGCGGTAGCGGGCACATGACGTCGTGAGAGAGAGCGCTGCTCAACGTGGCTGAAAAGGTGCAGTTAATTAGGTACGTACGGTTGCCTGCTTGCGAAGTGGTTAGCATGCATGAGAGACCCTTCCATTGGAGATTTATCGATTCATCTAGCTAGCACAATCGAACTGTTTCATTCATATGAGATTCTTATGCCCTGAAGAAAAAAAGTATTCTATGTTCCGGCACCAGAGAGAGAAAGAGAGAGAGAGATGGCCATGTGCCCGCTGGCCGTAGGACATTCTCAATAGCAGGGACCCCCGATCGTCCCACATGTACAAGCACGTCACATGCACCGGCCTTTGCTTGCTCCCAACGTGTGATCACTACTAGTAGTTACTCGCATCTCGCTGGACCTCTCTCTCTCTCTCTCTCTCTCTCTCTCAATACGCGTCTCTTGCTGTCCTGCGGCTGTCCTTGTTGCAGGTTCCTCTTTCTTTCTTCTTGAACCAGAGTACGTAGAGGTAGAGTTGTACTGCTTCGTGAACGTGCTTCTTTTCGCGCGCGCCAGTCAGACCCCGCACATGCGTGGGGCGTGGCGCTCCCCCAGCTCGCTCGTGATGTTATTAGACTGCTCACACCGGGCCCTTACCCGCTGCGCTCCGTCAAATACGGCGGCTGCGGCCGAAGCGGCGCGCGCACCGGCTCGGGTAGCGGTCCTGGAAAATCCAGAGCTCTACGGTGCTACTCCATTTTCAGAGATGCACTGTAGCTACGGTAAGAGGAGAGAAAGGAAAAAAAAAGCATACCCAGTGCTGAAAGCTCCCACACGTTGTGGGGTCTGGGAAAGGAAATTTCTAGGCAGGCTTCCCCTTACTTATTTTGCAAGGAGGCTGATTCGAACCCAGAACCTCCAGAATACAAGAGGAGAGAAAGGAAAGAAAAAAAAGAAGGGAAAATGGAAAGAAAAAAAAGAAAGAGGGAGGGAAAAGGGAGAAAGGAAAAGGAAAAAAAAAGAAGAGAGGGAAAAAGAGAAAAGAGAAAAAAAGAAAATAGAAGGAAACAAGTTTTATAAGTTGTAAATGTAATATTATTAATATAAACGTAGTTATATGAAATAATATAAATATAAGTTAGTTGGGTTATGTAATATAAAATAGATGATAGTTGATATAGAGTTCTGATTTAGATGTCCACGAGTGTAGCGAATTGAACTGTAAAGCTGGGAATCTTTTAGAGTTAACTGTAAAGGGGTAAGAATATTCTTTTAGAGATCGGATATAGAGGTGCACGAGTGCGAGCAGTCTTAGGCTGCTCGCAGCGCACGCCGCTAAAGCCGCGCGGGACGGCTAATTCGTCGGCCGGTTGTTTAGCGTGTGACTGCAGCGGCACCGCTACGGCCGCCTGGGAGATAGCGGCTGCCACAAGCAGCTAAAAGTGAAGGTGCCCTGTAGTGTCTGTACAGAGAGAAAAAGTAAGAAGAGAAGGAAAAAGGAAAAAAAAAGAAAGAAAGAAAGAAAGGAGGAAAAAAGGAAGAAAAAAAGAAAAAAAAAAGGAAAAGGGAAAAGAAAAAGAAAAAATAAGAAGAAAAGAGATGAAAAAAGCAGTAAAAATAACTTAGTGAGTTTTATAGGTTTTAAATATAATATTATCTATATAAAAGTAGTTATGTGAAATATTATAAAATATGATAGAGTTAAATTATCTAATATAAAATTGACGATAGTTGATATAGAGGTTTGATTTAGAGGTGAACGAGTGCAGAGAATTGAAATGTAAAGGTAGGAATCTTTTAGAGTTGACTGTAAAAGTCTCAAAATATTCTTTTAAAGGTTCGATATAGAGGTCAACGAGTGCGAGCAGCCTTAGTCCCTGTTTGGCACGGCTTAAATTTGTTAAAAAAACACCTTGTCTGAAAAGTTGGTGAACAACAGCTTAAACTTATATCCTGCTTTTAGTCCATTCTAAGAAACAACTGAACTAATAAGCTGATGGAGAAGCTGACTGTTTGATACACCAACAATTTATTTTTATTAAAAAGCTGGTTCAGAAGCTGTGACAAACAGGGCGCTACCACCTCCACCCGTCACCTTGCAGACCGTGCTGAGGGTTAGGGCGAAGCAGGGCATGGCCATCCACCGAACGTCCAGTGTTCTTTATGTACGTACGTACGTACGAGGGGTCTACTTAATTTACTTGGTGCGACAGGCTTTTCATCTGCTCTCGCCACTTGACCTGAGATGAACAACGTAAAACGATGATGCCACTGCTGGACTACACGTACTCCAGCCAACACAATAAAACATCAATCCTTGCTTATTTGGGACTTACGCCACAAACGGTTAAGCTCCAATAACAGGGTGTCGGGGCAAAAGGAATCATCTGTTACGAAGAGCTTTGAATTGCAAGGGCACCCAAAAAGTTTTTCATCCATTCAAAAATAGAAATAATATGAGAATTATAGTAACGCTTGAAAACCCGGTACCAAATTAAACTTCTTTGTCTAAATTAATGCAACGAATCGCATCGAATCAAGAAAAGTAAGTTTTTGCAAAATAAATGGCCTGGATATATATATATATATATACATATCACTTCTCGTATTTCTTCTGTACGTCAACAATTTCTACGTACACCAGCTTGTTCCTCTTGAAAAGGTGAAGTATTCCTAAATCTTTTCTTACCATTCCCATAAGGGGATGTACACTTCCAGCTCAGCAGCAGAGCTCTCTGCAGCATAATAGTATTGGTGTCGATCTACCGTACTCTCATGCACTGCAATGCTACTACCCTCACACCCATCCATGTAGGTACACGAACCATCCACCTCAAAGGGCACGTCGTCGTCGTCAGGCCAGTATGGGAATGACGACCCACCTTCATATTCGTCAAGATCCGACAACATGTCCTCAAGCAGCCTGCCGCCGTTGTCACTCGGTCGTCGTACTACTACCCCGGTCGCGAGCTCGTCGTCGACCACCATCGCTCCCGCAGCTTCCCCATCGTCGATGATGATCTCGGCCTCGAGCGACCGGATGACGTTGCTCAGCCGGTCGACGTCGCCGCCGTCGTCTACCGGGACGCCAGAGGGCGGCAGGTCCTCCATCAACTCCATCAGTAGCGCCCCATCGACCTGCTGGGGAAGGTCTGTGGCCTGCTGGTCGACGTCGACGAGGCAGCGGCACTCTTCCATGGCGTAGCCACCACCTTCTCTCAGGTTTCGCAGCTGGGCCATAATACTACGTGTAGCTCGACCGGCAGGGCAGCCAATGCAAGAAATCGGAATGCTCAATTGCAGCAGGTGCTGGGAAGCTGGAACGTGGAAGAGGGAGCTGGCTTGACCTTGCTGGCGAAATGTGAAGGAGGTACGGGAGCTGCTTATATAGGAGGCCCTATACACTGCCATTGTTAACAAATAATCATCAACTAATAATTAATCAGCACCAGGTTCCTTACATCGTGCAACTTGAGATGCCATCATTGTTGTGGTCTTGGACGGCCAAGTGGAGGCGGCTGTACCGGTTTTCCAGGTAAGCAAATTAAAAAGAGTGTACGAGCTGGTAGGTTCCTGGAATGGATGGAGAGAGAGAGAGAGAGAGAGAGAGAGAGAGCGATGGTGACCGGCCGGCGCGGGGAAGGGGACGACCGGCGGTGGACAAGATCCGGCAGGCCCGGCATTATCGCCGTCCTGTGCCCGCATCAAACGTTTCAAGCAGCGTGCGCGCATCAGATTAGTCTGTACCTGCCGTCAGGTCATCGTGTTCCGTCCAGATTTTGTTCTTCAATCAGTCGGATCGGTTGGAACTAACACCATTTTTTGTGCAGAACTAGGAAGGTGCTCTCTTTTTCTTTTCTTTTCTTTTTTTTGCGGGTAAGGAAGGTTTAGCTCAATGTCAACTTGCGTTTGCCCACTTGCTCAAATATATAGCACGTCTGGGACACGTATAGGATAGAGGTGTACATTCGGTTAATACGGTTAGTTTGTTTTGGTTTCAGTTATTAAGAATTGTTAACCGCATTTGATGCAAGAAAACTCATGACTGCACAATTCGGTTGCGGTTAATTTGTAGTAACCGTATTTTAATTTGTAATATAATTTATTGATCAAAAATAACAATAATCATATTAAAAAATAGCAATAAATATGCAAAAGTGTCATATATGTGTCGGTGATGGGTGAAGATTATTAAGATTAAATTGTACTATGAGGAAATTTTTTTAAGAATAAATATTAGTATTATTAAACTTTATATTTATGATTTATAGGATAGTATAGGTTAAAATTCCGGTTAAATCGGTTATTCCGTTAATACAACATGATAACCAAATAAATTGATTTCACGCTTAACTGTTAAACACGCGCAGCGCTACACACGTATCCCAAACTTGTGCCGGTGTGTTGTTAGCCTACTTATGCATCACCTAAGCTGGAGTCCGCTTTGAACTGAAACTAGGAATATGTCTATTTTGGCCTTAAATTGAATCACTCGTTTCGCCTCCTTTGGGAAAACTTTAGAGTATACAGTCTAGTGAAATATAGGATTTATGTTTCATATTTGACTTGTTACTATCTTCCATGGCAATAAAGTCCTCACTTTCAATAAATACTGGTGCCTGGCTCAAAAAATTAGGAGGCCAAGCAATGAGCCCAAAAGCTAAGGGCAGATCTGGCTCTTAATATGATCTACCATTTCAGCACAGTTGACCAAGATTTCAGAAGTGTGAAGTCACTAGACTAGTTAAGTAGGTTGCCCGTGCGGTCTGCCTCGTTAGCTGTTTGATATTTTGCATGCACTGGCAAAGAACTGAAAACGTATTATTTTGAAATCAAACCGTGTGCACAGAAAAAAAACCTACTCCAGGTTTCTATGTGAAACAAATGTGCTCGATGTATTACTCTTCAAGGAGCAAAGAGAAGATTTGGATTTGCGACGTCTTTTAGAGGAACTACTATACATTTCAACAAATTTATACCTCAAGACAAATAGGAAATATATTTTCGTTCCCCCCATCATTCCCATAAGGGCCTGTACACTTGCTCAGCAGCAGCAGCAGCAGAGCTCTGCACATAGTGACATCGGTGATCCATCGCCTCATACCCAACTACGCTACTACCCTCACACTCGTCGGCGGCGTTATACAGATACCAACCCTCAGCGGCATGCCCCAGCATCGGCACCTCAGCCGGCCAGTACCCGAACGACCCGCTTTCATATTCACCGAGGTCTAACAACATGTCCTCGAGAAGAAGAAGGCTGCTTCCGTGCTCCTCGCCGCCCGACGACGGTCCGGCCGCGCTTCCGTCGTCAGCCATCACCGCCGCCGCGTCGGGGACGACGCCACCGATCTCGGCCTCGAACGACCGGATGACGTGGCCCAGCCGATCGAAGTCGCCGTCGTCTACCGTGTCCGGCGAGGGCGGCAGATCCTTCAGCAGCAACTCCATCAACAGCGTCCCGTCGTCGTCGTCGACCGCCTCGGAAGGAAGACTCGTGGCCCGGTCGAGGTCGCCATGGCCGGAGCACTCTTCCATGGCGGCGCGGTCACCGCCCTTATTCTCGTGCCACGACCGGTCCATGTGGCGGAACCGAGATGGAGCAGCTGTGAGATCGTCACACGATGCAAGAAGAAGAAGAAGAAGAAGCTGCTGCCTGCCTGCGTATGTGTCGAAAGGCGCAGAAGGCATTGGGCGCTTATATAGGTGGGGTGTCGATCCGGCAATTGGGCGTCGTCAGGTTCCTTCGTCCACAATAATTGGATGCTTAACAATGTGATCAAGTGTTGGTCTACGGTGGCCAAAAGGACATTCTCGAAAAAAGAAAAGTGGCCTGAGTCGACGGCCGTGCCGGTTTTCCAGGTAAGCAAAGCAAACGGTGGGCGGTTGGTGAGTGATCGTCTCGGTGCCGCGAAGGGCCACCGGCGGTGCGGACAAGGTCCGGCAAGGCCGGCGCTGTGCAGCAGCTGGCATCAACGTTTCAGGCGGCGTGCCCACCGGATGATGGACGGCCGCGTGCTCCCATCGCCAGGTGATTCTATCTGGGTTCTTCAATCAGTCCAGTCGGATGTGGCACTGTCGCGGGTGAAGGCTCCTCGATGCTCCATGTATTTTATTTTGGGTGGAAAAACTTTGTGATGATCGTACGTGTGCGTCTTGACATGACGAGATGAGGAGGTTCAGATGAATCGTGTAGCAGATCCGGCCCATGTGCAAACACAAATAAAATCCCCCTGGCCTCAACTTCTCTATCTTCTAGCAGAAAATAATCCACTTGCCTAACAGCAACTCCTGTGTGAAATTGCTTTTGTGCTTCTCCACAGCCAACGGGCACAACATCTGGACAAGGAACCTTCTGCTCCTGCTGCCGGACCGACCAGTTTGAGATGCTGAATTGCTGATTATGGCGTCATTAGATTTGATCGTCCTGCACTCCCCACCGGCCGCGGCGGAGTTGCGGGCGTGCGGCTCCGGCATCCACGATAAGAGGACCTGGACTGGAGGTGACCTAGCCTCTGGAATGGCCAACCGTGTAATCTCGAGGTCCACGAGTTTTCACCTCCACCGATGAGGTCAGACTTCACCCCAGGACTGAACGGTTAGGTCCAAGTGTCCTAAATTAAGGGCGTGTTTAGCATGACTCTACTCCACAGTAGAGTAAATCTACTCTAAAACTCTGCTGTGGAGTTTGAGATGTTAATGGTGGTGTTTAGCTGAAATACTATTCTAAGCTCCAGAGAAGAGAGTTTGAAGGGTGTAATACCATTATTACCCCTGCTACGTTAATTGTATGCATTTAATGAATAATAAAGTATATTAACTAGTAAAATATTTTAAATTATACATTATTTTAGTAATAATGAATTTTTTCACTCTACAATAACAAAGTGTATGTAACAAGTTTTCACTACTTTTTTATTAGAGCACTTGCTACAAAAATAATGATTTATATGCAACTATTTATTATTCAAACACTCTTTTTGAACCATCTATCAATAGTAAAATGATAACATAGTACACAATCTTTGTCTTCTTACAAATCACTTAAAATCCTTTGTTGTAGAAAGTTATTACATAAATATTCATACTAATTCTAAGTGAGGGAAAAAGATGTCGCAAAACTATCACAAAATGCATCCATCGTAACAAAACTTGACTCCAAAGTTGAATCATCGGAGGCACGGGCTGATACAGCATATTTGTTGTATCTATCCGGAATTATAGGTACGAAGTTAGGATCTTGATCATAGTTATCAAAGTCCACATCACCACTTGAATGCTCTCGAATAAAATTGTGGAGAACCATAGTGGCAGCAATAATCTTTTTTTTTTTGTGTCAGCATTGAGTACTTATGCATTTTGTATAAGATTTGCCATTTCATCTTCCATAGTCCAAATGATCTCTCAATCACATTACGTATAGATGAGTGTACTCGATTAAACTTCTCATTTGGTGTACTCGGTTCCATACCTCTATGCCACTCGGGTAAGTGATACCTTTCACCTTTATATGGCGCTAGATATCCCGGACGGTTAGGATAACCCGCATCTACAACATAGTATTTACCTACACATTTCAAAATAAACAAATATGTGAAGGAATAGTAATGTGACAACGAGATAAGGTGAATAACCATTTAGCAATTTTACCTAGTGGTGGATGTGGAAAATGATTCTCTGATTCCTACAACGTATGGTACAAGACACTTGTGTCATGATAAGAACCCGGTTGTCCAGCAGCCACATAAGTGAAACGCATATCAAAATCACAAATAGCAAGCACATTTTGAGTTGAAATGCTTGTTTTTCCAATATACCTCACTTGTTCTTCAGGTGAAAGAGAGATACGGATGTGAGTTCCATCAAGAGCACCAATGCAATCCTTGAAGTGTTGATATACTCTATTATCATTTCTAATCCTCTTGTAAACTATACGAAAATTAGGATCCGTTGGTCTTAGGTAATGCTCAGCCATTGCAATCAAACAATCTAATACCTCGTGAAATTTTCTGCTTATGGTTTTCACAAGAGTGTTTGAACCTATTCTGTCCTTTTCCATTCGACTCACAACCGGCACAAATGAAGAGAAATATAACAAGCATCTCATAAGAATTCATATGTTCGGATGCTTGTAATTGATACCTCTCAACCAAAGTATCATGAAGATCTAGAAATATTTCTTTATTCATTCGAAGCATCCTGTGACACTCTCCTGGAGTCTCCGTAGTCTCATGTAACAAACCCATTTCGTTTTGAATTGACATTCTTGGTGGTGCCTTAATCAAATAAACGTCTGAATATAATTTTTTCAAACTTACCAGCAGTTGTTATTATATCAAAAAGACGGTCACCACCCTCACTAGATGAATCACTCTCATTATCAGACATCTGTAGAAACAACAATAGTAAAACAATGAGATAAATGACACAACGGTACATTGTTTCAAATTAAATGAAGAGTGTTACAACGTTCAATAAACAAAATAAGAAAGAAACAATTCTAACAAAGTGATATGACTCAAAGGAAAGCAAGTCTAATTTCTATATTTGTCCTTATATTTCCTTGTGAGCCAGTTGAACCTAATCTCATTAGTAGGTAGGGTCATGAACATCTCCCTTTGCTCCTTCTTCACGAATAATTCAGATGCAATATAATGTTGATCGGTCTCATAAGTGGCACCACAAGCAATCACATGGCCCATCACTTCATCAATAGAATATTTCCCTTCTTTGTTGGAAGCATAAGTGGTGACTGAGGTAGCCATACTTGACATTGCCTCTTGAATGAGTAGTGTTGTCCCTGTCTTTATCTTTTTGCCTTTGTCTTGACCAACTCTTCGTGGTCTTTTGTTGTTAGCATTGACAAGAGGTAGTTCCTCAACTTCATTGGTGTCAACTCTCTCAACATCAATTGGTTCATCTTGTGTTTCATCATGTGCAACCTCTTGTGTCTCATGTTGCTTAATATTGATTGAAGAATTGGCCATATGAGCAGACCAATGGTCCACACCAATACTAGTGATGTCTCCAAAACACCTTTGTAGTTCCTCTTCATTTTGAAGACCCATTTTTCTAAATTTTCCACATCGTGGAATATCCTAAAACATGCAACATGCAACCACTTGAGTACAAATATAACAATATGTACAAGATAAGAAAAGATGACATTCATACAACACTTACAGCTCGAGCTTTCTTCCACCACTCATCATCCATAACAATTGTGCCCTTTATGGAGCACCAACCGGTTCCGGTCTGTCTCAACATCAGTTTCCTCCACGCCTTGAAATCTTCTTTCAACTTGTCCCATTTATTTTTTATTTATTGCTTGGTCGCCACAATGCCAAGTCTATCTTTTAATCCTTTCTCGACCTCGGCATAACCAACTGGGTTCAAGTACGTGTTTGGACGATTCCCTCTTGCAACTTGTTCGGCAAATAATTGATGAAGGACTCGAGTGGCCTCAACATTCCAATTAATTTCTACCATCTAAACCAACTTATACGTTCTTAGCATAATAACAAACACAAATTACTTATGCAAAAGTGTAATAATCAAATATTGAGTAGCAAATATGGTGATCCCGATCCATGCAAGCTGATAACAGACACAATTTCAATAGTGTGCACTCGCATACATGTATACAAACTACTATCATGACACAATATCAACAATAATCAACAACAACCTTAGATAATATAAAATCAATTTCCGTATACAACAATCTAGACAAAATCACCTTGAGTCCACAACATTCAATTAGGTTGTTCGTTTCTAAGAGAATTACAGTGAGGAAACTCACCTTTTCGGAGAGAAGGCACGGTGGGCAGAGACGTCGACGCCGGGAGAAGGCACGAACGGGCGGGGTGACTGGGAAAGGTAGGGGCGAGCGGCCTACGGGCTAGGGCGGACAGACAGCCGAGGGCCTAGAGCTGGCCGGCTACCGAGGAGGTACCGAGGGCAGCGGACGACGGAAAAACAACGGCGGCGGCCGAGGAACGATCTTCGGGCGGGGGCGGCCGAGTTCCTAGCGCCGGACGGCGGCCGACCGATGATCTTCCGCGGGGCGGCGGTCGAGAAGGTTCCGTGGGCGGCGGGCGAGCGGAAAGCTCAGTGCGGCGGCTCGGGAAAGCTCGGGTTAGGCGCCTGATGAAGGAGGCCGGCGGGGGTGGGCGTCGTTGCTGTCGGACGGCGTGGCAGAGGGCGGCGCCGTTGTTGGCCTAGGGGCTCTGCGCGGCGGGCGGCAGCCTAGGGTGGCCAGGCCGCGAGCGCGGCTCGGATGGCCAGGCGGCGGTGCGGGGTAGGGTTTCACGGAAGACAGGCTCGGTGGAAAAGAAAAGATGAAATGTTTTTTTAACCAGTGCAAAAGCGGGTAAATACTTCCTAACTCCATGTCTACTTCTGTAACAAATGGTTCTGGAGCAAGAAAACAGGTACTCCGAAAAAATGAACTAGAACTCCTCAAACTCCACAGAGTTAGGTTGCTCCTCAGATTTCTAAAGTTCAGATGTTTAGCTGTAATTTTTCAACTCTAGACTGGAGTTCGATTTCGGAGCCATGGCAAACACGCTCTAAGATGATGACTGCCCGTAGTGTTGTGGTTGTATGTAAAGCTTGGACGAGGCTGGTACTAATTCTAGGCTTCAAGCTGCTACCAGGGCTCTCCATAGCGAACCAGCGTGCTAATAAATCTGGGTGCTACTACAAACTCATCCTACATCTTCCATCGGGTGCCAGACTTTCAAAACAAATTTCGAGGAAAGAAAACATCCATCACTCTAGATAGACCATAATAATCTGTCAACGTACACCAACATTTACTTTCATCTTTGACGACAATACAAGGCATGTAATTTCACACAAAAAACTGGAGGGCATTGGAGCTGAATGCTAGATGGCCCTTCGACTAGATGCTTGTCTACGCCTTTGCTTGTCCAGCTCCCATCGCCTGCATCCTTTGTTGCAACTTGAATATCTGGGAAAAAAAACTTATCAGATAAATGTCCTAAAGGTAACAAATAATACTAACCAATATGACTCAGTGAACGCTTCAACTGCAGCATGTAAATGCACGGTTTTGTGCCTCGTATTGTGCAAGTGTTAACTGGACCTACTACCAAATATATTCAACATGAATATTGAACAAGAGTGACTCTTTCCAAAATCTTTGAACTAGAGGCACTACAGAATTCATCCCTGCTGCTTACGGTGCTGAACTGAACAAATCTCAAGTTTGTTCATATGGCACACCTCTTCTTACTTCATGTGGTTTAGACTATCATGTGCCACACCTCTTCTTCACAAGAAATGGACTCAGGACTCACTTAATCGACAGGGAAATTGACAGTGTCTCAGAATATGATTCAGACTCTATCACCAGTCCTATTCGTATGTGGGTAAATCCCAAGTTTAAAAAGATAGCAGTCTCCATTTGCATCAAGTACATAATAAGAACTATTATCCCCAACTCCCTCCCGCCCTTGTATACGCCTCCTTTTCATGTCCCCATCTCCAGCATCACCACAAGAACACAAAGTCACAAAACGCATCCACCTCTTCTCAGTAAAAAGGTATTCACCTTAAAAAGATATAGAGTCTAAACCGAATTGCAATTAGGAGGGAGTTCGAACTAAATGAATAAGATTGATATCAATCGATTAAGCTAACCAGAGATTGGGGCTTCATCCGTACTTTATAGCAAATCGAGATTCAACTAAACCAAGTACAAGTTATGCTAATGCAGCACTATATCTACGTTTATAGAATTGAATTGCTCACGCTTACCAAACTTGATTACACACCTAACAAACATTTTCATGTATATTTACTATTTAGATGTTTATTCCACTGGATGGCACAATGTGTGTTGATTTGAGCCCAAGCTTTCCATGCCAAAGGTAAAGGGGAGTGATACTGACAACTATTATTCAAGTGCACATATCTGGAACACCCTAAACAAAATCATCAAAAGGGTGGGGCAGAAGAGAGACCGAATAGAAATTGTGACCATAATTAATGTAATTTAACTCTAATAAAGCACAGGGTTCAGTTCAGTCATGCAATGAGGGAGGCCAGAAGACAGGTAAACAAGGCTGTGCAGCAAGAGGTCGAGAAGAGCAGCTAACGTACATGGCATTTGTTACGCAACTAAAAATCTGAAGAAGGCATTAGCGATACTGATCATTGCACGACGGCATGTCTTTGCTTATTTGCTCCTGGACTCCAATCAACTCAAAAAACAACAATAGCAAGAAGGAAAGGAAACGACATACCGATTCCTTCTTGCTGTTCTGCTTGTCCTCCAGATCCTTGAGCGCCCGATCCATCCGCTTCCTGTGAAACAAACAAGCCTCCAACCTCAGCACGACATTACGCAAACCGGTCACAAGAACAGACCGTATCATGGACAACCAACTCACAGCTCCGCCGAGATGTACTCGATGCGCTTCTTGACGTTGGCCTTGGCCTCCGCGAGGTCCTGCGCGACGAGCACCGGCCCGATGAGCTTGTACACGTTGGCGCCGTCGCTCAGCAGCTCCAGCTCCTGCGAGACCAGATCCAGTCATGCACTCGGGGAGCCGACGACGCGGGCAAGAAAAGCGAGGGGAAGCTGCGCGCGTGCCTTGAGGACGAGCTCGTTCTCGCCGACCTGGATGGTGTACTGCTTGCGGACCTGGTGGTTCTTGGAGATGTCTGCGAAGAGAGCGGGGGGGCAAGCGCAGGCAGGTCAGAGGGGAGCTAGGGTTCGGTTCGGCGGCGGGGACGAGGGAGGGGGGTCGGGTATGGGGAATGGGGAGAGCGTGCTTGCCTTTCTGGATCTTGCTGAGGGCGTTGGCCTGGACCTCGAGGTCCTTCTGCATCTCCCGGACGGCCGCGGGGGTCGACGACGTCGCCATGGCCTGCCGGGTTTTTGCTCGCCGCCGGCTTCGGTAGGTCGCGGTGTGGGAGTGGGACGGGGATGCGGGCTTCCGCCGCCGCCTCTTCGCTTTCCTCACCTGCGTGGTCGGGCCAAGCTACGATGCGCTAACGTGATCTAAATTCAAATGGGCCGAATGGATTTCAAAGTAGGACCGAACGCTATGAACAGACCTGGGCTTCCCTTTCTCGGAGGTGGCCCGCGTGGATGAGAATCCCGGCCCATCAACTCCTCGCCCTTCCCTTCCGCTGTAGCGTAGCGTAGCAGAAACGGATAGACCACGTCGAACTCCCAAAGGGTTCTCTTATTTTTTTCTTTTTTGTGCAAGTTGCAGCAACGGGTTCCCCATCCATCCATCCATCCATCCCGTATTCCCGTGGGCACGATACGCAGAGATGGAATGGAAGACGAGTGGGCGACGCTGCTCGTCAAACTGTTCCTCCTGCTGAGCTTAGAGACACCACGGAAAACGACCGGCACGACGCGAGTGCAAGCAAGCAACGCGTTTGGCATTTATTTCCACTCTAGCTATCCATCATCTATTCCAGTATTCCTTCCTCGCTCCTCACACGACCACCACGGGCCCCGGTGGCTCTAGCTTTCACGAATCCCTTCCTCGCGTCCATTTTCTCAATCGCTGCTGAGCTGAAATGCAAACGAACAGTATAGTATACTGTGCTTCTGAAAAGGAAGGCGTTGGCTCGTTGGAGCCACTGGGAGGGACGGAACGGGGCGTCGTCGTCGTCGTCGAAGGCCATGGAACGGAACGGATTCCATGACGACCCGGCCCTCGATCTCGATGCTTGATGGCGGCACTGTTTGCACGAGAACCGCTGAATTTTAGGAATCGAGACCACGCCAAAAGTAGGAAGCACATCTTCCTTCTTCTCCTCCTCCCTCCCTCACCTTTTGTCCACTGAAAAAAAACGCGGCTGGCGATCGATGGCGGCGTAGTAGCTTCTCAGCCCAGCGTACCATGCATCCTGATGCCGACTCTCGTCGAACGCCATACACCAGGGGACCGCGCGAGATTATGCTACGCTTCATCTCTG
The DNA here is from genome assembly GCA_030760725.1 of Neostapfia colusana. Taxonomy (NCBI): domain Eukaryota; kingdom Viridiplantae; phylum Streptophyta; class Magnoliopsida; order Poales; family Poaceae; genus Neostapfia; species Neostapfia colusana. The sequence goes on along the minus strand of JASWHV010000014.1, from coordinate 3,278,425 downwards.
ATAGAATTCCTTTCTTTTTTTAAGTTAAAGAGGACCGTTGTTGTTGGGCTGACCCTTGGCACCCACCAGGGCTCCCCCATCGGTTTCCAGGCCTCCAGAACAACCCACCGACCACCGTATGGGTGTGTGGGCGTTATCTGCAGTGTGTTTCGCGTATCCATGTGCTTTCAGCGAACAGTATGAGAATTCAATTCTTGATTGCTCATCTTTGTTACAATGACACGTGGTGGTTCTCTTGCGTGTTTGAGAAGAAAAAAGAATGGTGATTTAAACATATATCTCGTGTATCCAATTAGGCAGCCAAACAACGCCTCGATTGATGCAAATAAATGACTAACTAGCTCGACCTCTCAGAATCCACACGTGATTCATACCTCCACACACCTTTTGATTGCCTCCTTTAGAGTACTATATAAGTAAGAACAGCTAAAAAATATCGACGGCTAGCTGGTGGATTATTGCGTCCGCACATGATTTTGATTGGATGATACCATTCGTAATGTGGTTTATTTTTTCTACAAGAGATGTGGTGACTGCTAGTATCTGAAGTATTACTCTTATGGAGAGGATGACACTAAGAGTTAGGAAAATTTTCTTGTTTCATTTCACACATAATGTCATGCCCAACCTAGGGGTTAAGTTTACATATTTATAGCTGAACCAGCCAAGCATATACCTAGATGCTAGTCTAAGATGTTGTCCTACCAAATGACTAATATGATGTCCTAACAAGGACTGAGATACTGTTCTCTTGGTCTAAAATGCTGTCCTACCAAAGGTCTAATATGCTGTTCTAACAAGAACTGATATGTTGTCCTCTTGGTCTAAGATGTTGTCCTACCAAAAGGACTAATATGTTGTCCTAACAAAGACTGAGATGCAGTCCTAACTAGAGGCCACAAAGACCAAGAGTACAAGACTTATTCCATCATTCTCCCCCTAAGTCTTGTGCGTTGTCTTGTGGGAGAGTTGGACCATCCCGATCCTAGAGCAAAGCTCAAGGAACGTGATCCTCCCAAGGGGCTTGGTGAGCAGGTATGCAAACTGGTCCTTGGTGTTGATGTAGCATATGCCTTGATGCTCCCTTCCTCCAAGCAGCCTCGGAGAAAGTGGTACCTCACCCGGATGTGCTTGCTCCGTTCATAAAAGACGGAGTTCTTTGCTAGAGCCGGAGCGGACTTGTTGTCCACCCCGAGTTCCACCACTCCGGTGTCTTTGCCGAGGAGATCACCAAGCAGTCGAACTAGTCAGAGCGCTTGAGTCGAAGCGGTAGACGCCGCTATGTACTCGGCCTCGCAGCTGGACAGGGCCACCACCTGCTGCTTGACCGACTGCTAGCTAACGAGGCACTTGCCGAGGAAGAAGAGAATCCCGCTCGTGCTCTTGCTAGTGTCGATGTCGCCAGCGTGGTCGCTGTATCCGACAAGGTGTGTCGCTCTAGGGCATCTCGGGTAGTAGAGGCCATGGTCGAGAGTCCCCGCAACGTAGCGGATGATCCTCTTCACAGCCTGCTGGTGCTCCGTCATCGGTCGCTGCATGAACCGACTGACGTAGCCGACAGAGAATGCTAAGTCCGGTCGTGTATGGGCGAGGTAGCGAAGGCTCCCTAGAAGACGCCGATACTGCGTGGCGTCCACCTCCTCCGTCGTGCTGTTGCGGCTCAGCTTCAGTCTCTCCTCTATGGGAGTGAGAGCTGGGTTGCAGTCTGTGAGCCCAACCAGCTCAACAATGCGCTTGGCGTAGGCAGTCTGTCGAAGCATGATCTCGGAGTCGGCCTGGTGCACCTCGATCCCCAGGTAGGAGAGAGATCCCAGGTCACTCATCTGGAAGGTGGCTTTCATCGCTTCCTTGAACGCTGCCACCTCCGCATCCTTGGTGCCGGTGATCACCAAGTCATCGACGTAGACACCCACCAGTAGGGCATTTCCTCCATTGCCCCGCCGGTAGATGGCCACCTCGTGCGGGCTTTGCGCGAAGCCCATCCCTTTGAGCGTGGAGTCCAACTTGGCATTCCACGTCCTTGGTGCCTGCCGCATGCCATAGAGGGCCTTGCGTAGACGCAACACCTTGCCCTCCTTGCCAGGAATCATAAATCCCGGTGACTGGTGCACATAGACCTCCTCCTTTAAATCACCGTTAAGAAACGCCAACTTGACATCCATGTACTGAACCCGCCAGCCTCCCTAAGCAGCCAGCGCAAGGAGGAGTCGCACAGATTCCATCCACGCCACGGCGCGCGAAGGCATCGTCGAAGTCGATCCCCTCCTGTTACACGAAACCGTGTGCCTCCAAGCGAGCCTTGTGCTTGACGATGGCGCCGGCTTCATCCCTCTTCAGCTTGAACACCCACTTAAGGGTGATCGCGCGGTGACCATGAGGGAGGTCAGCAAGCTCCCAGGTGCGGTTGTTCTCAACCGCGTCCATCTCCGACTGCATTGTGGCACGCCATGCCGCGTGTCTCTCAGCCTCCGTGAAAGACCGAGGCTCGCCCTCGTCGCATGCAAGATGCAACCGCACCTCCAAATCGCGAGGGACCAGTCCCGACACCGACTGGTCGCCGAGAAGATCCTCCATCGTACGATACCGCAACGGCTCACCATCGTGGTACGCGTCGATACGCTCCTCGTCGTGGGAGAGCGGAGTAACGAACTCCACCGGTTTGTGCTCTACACGAGCTGGTGTCGGAGTGGACCCGGAGGGATGGCAGTCGGTGCTGGAGTGCGTGGGGTCGCCGGCTGTGGTGGTGGAGAGGTCGTCGCAACCTAGGTCGTGACTGGGGAGTGTGGCGCTGAAGTCGATGGAGAAGAGCTGCCTACTCCCCTAGTTCCCTTGAAATGGACGTACTCGACGATGAAATTGTCATATGTTGGAGTCGAGACGTCGTCTACCACCTTGTCCGATGCCCATCCTCGCCCTTCATTGAACACTACATCATGTGTCGTGCGCACGCGCTATGTTCCTGGGTCGAGAATGCGGTAGGCCTTCGATCCCTCCGCGTAGCCGATGAACACCCCTGGAGTGCTCCTGTTGTCGAGCTTGCTGATGTGGCCAAGCTCCTTGGCGAACGCGAGGCAGCCGAAGGCCCGTAGGTGAGAGACTGTCAGCTTGCGCCCGTGCCAAGCCTCGTACGACGTCCTGCCGTAGAGATCCTTGGTGGGCGAGCGGTTGAGGATGTAGACCGCCGTCACCACTGACTCTCCCCATAAGATAGCCGGCATTCCCCTCTGCTTGAGGAGGGCCTGAGTCATCCCCACAACCGTCTGGTTGCGTCGCTCGACGATGTCGTTCTGCTGCGGGTTGTACGGTGCGGAGTAGTGGCGCTGAACACCCTCATCTGCGCAGTACGACGCAAATTCAGCCGTCGTGAATTCGCCGCCGTTGTCGGTGCTCAGCACGCGCAGCTTGTGGCCGCACTCCGCCTCCACAATGGCTTGCACGTGCCTGATGGCGTTCGTAGCCTCTCCCTTGCTGCCGAGGACCATCGCCCACATGTAGCGGGAGAGGTCATCGACAAGCAGCAGGAAGTAACGTCGTCCTCCCGGTGTAGCCGGTGTCACTGGGCCACACAAGTCCCCGTGCATGAGGTCGAGTCGCTCCTTGGCTCGGAAGCTCGAGTGCTGGGGAAAGGGGAGGCGCCTCTGCTTTGTCACTACGTAGACATCGCAGAACTGCTCCACATGGTCAAGGCACGGCAGGCCCCGTACCATCTCCTTGGCATTGAGCCGCTTCAGGGCCTTGAAGTGAAGGTGCCCAAAGCGCTCATGCCACTACCATGCCTCGTCATCCCGGCGAGTAGCAAGGCAGAGAGGTTGTGCTACCTGCACGTTAAGGACGTAGAGTCGATTGGTGCCTCTGGTTACCTTGGCAAGAAGGCGACGATGGCGATCCCAAATCCTCATGACTCCGTCCTTGATCTCCACGTGCGAACCGTTCTCATCCAGCTGGCCCAGGCTGATGATAGAGTTCCTCAACGTGGGGATGTAGTAGACTCTGACGAGCAGCTTGTGCTCACCAGACTCGACGGTGAGGATGACAGACGCCCTTGATCTCCACACTAGAGGCGTCCCCAAACTTGACGGAGCCTCGAACATTAGGGTCGAACTTAGTGAAGAACTCCCGTCGACCAGTCATGTGATGGGTGGCGCTAGTGTCGAGGCACCACCCGCCAGTCTTGTCATTGCTGGAGCCGTCACCGAGAAAGGTGTGTGCTCTCGGCTCATCGATGTGGAGGAGAGCCGCTGTGGCCGATGCCACTAGAGGTGGCTCGATGCTTGCGTGCGCCAGGAGTAGAGTCGGCTCCTCCTCCTCCACCTATGCGACGTGGGCCTGGCCGCGTCGTCACTACCGACACTCCCCGGCCTAATGACCAAGCTTGCCACAGTTGTGGCAAGTGTTGTCTCGTGCTGGCTTCTGGTTGCCGGCGGCGCCGCCCTGGGTGCCTCCGTGGGCGCCACCCTCGGCACGTCTCTGTGCCCCGGCTTGGGCACCTCCACGCCCCTTGCTTGGCTTGCCGCGCTTGCGGGCGCCTTTCGAGGAGGAGGGCTCCCCCTTCTTCCCGTCACCTTGGCAGGCCTCCCACTGCTCCCGAGTGAGATGTATCTTCCCGCCGATGGTGATAGGCTTCGAGAGAGGTTGAGATTCGTCGCTGTCGATGACCTTGAGGCGGCCTATTGCCTCTTCGATCGACATCGTGGAGAGGTCCAGCAGAGACTCGAGCGAGCGATCTGCTTGTACTTCTCGGGGATGCAACAGAAGAGCTTCTCGACGACTTTCTCCTCGTTGTAGGTGTCGTCGTCGAACTGCACCATCTTCTGCAGTAGCGTGTTGATACGGAGAGCAAAGTCATCAATATCCTCACCTGGTTTGAAGGTCAGGTTCTCCCACTCCTTGCGGAGTGCATGCAGTGTGGTCTTGCGGGCGCGGTCGCTGCTGATGCATGCCACAGCGATGGCGTCCCAGGCCTCCTTGGCAGTCCGCTTATTGGAAAGCGAGAACTGCATCTCGGGCGGTACTGCAGCAATGAGAGCATTCAGCGTCCGTCGATCCTCGTAGTAGTCGACGTCGCTGTACCGAACTGCTTCCCACATGTGCCGCACTTGGAGCTGTATCCTCATCACCGCGGCCCACTCGACGTAGTTGGTCTTGGTGAGGGTAGGCCACCCACCGCCGGGACCAACGTCCCTGACAATGGCCTAGATCCTGTGCTAACCATGGTACCTATTCGGGGAGGGAGAGTCGCGCCGCTGTAAATGCCTCGACCTCCGTCGACCTAACCACCCCCGCCGGGAGTGTCGCCGACGTGTCCGCGCCTGTCTGGGCTGCAGCCGCCGCGCTCATGGGGGTGCACGGCTGCCCACTGTGGCGTCTGTGGTCGTGCTACCTCCCTCGCCAGCCTGAGGTCTTTGTTGGTGCCGCCGTCGGTAGAATCAGAGCCTCTGTCGCTACCGCCACGCAGAGCCTCAAGCTCTGCTGCAGCCGCACGCGCTGCAGCCGCACGCACTGCTGCTTCTACTTCTGCCTTCGCCACTGCCAGTTCCGCCGCCGTCAGCCTCGCCGCCCTCGCTGCAGCCTCTGCCGCTGCTCGCTCGCGTTCTTCTACCGCGGCGACCTCGGCCTCCTGCCGATGCCGCGTGCTCGAAGCGACCGAGTGGTGAGACTGTCCTTCGGACATGACACACTAGTGGGGGAGTGCTGTGTGGAGAAGAGGTTATCTCAGACAAGCTGTTGCTCGTCTGTACAGAAGAGGAGGAATGAGTTGAAACAACCGGTGTTATTGCTGCCGGCTGAAGACGAAGAGAGGCGTGGGAAGGAGATGAGTAGGAGATGTCTAGGCTACAGAATAGAACGACTCTGATACCACTTGTTAGTATCTGAAGTATTACTCTCATGGAGAGGATGACACTAAGAGTTGGGAAATTTTTCTTGTTTCATTCCACATACAATGTCATGCCCAATCTAGGGGTTGGGGTTACATATTTATAGCTGAGTCAATCAAACATATATCTAGATGCTAGTCTAAGATGCTGTCCTATCAAAGGACTAATATGATGTTCTAACAAGGACTGAGATGTTGTCCTCTTGGTCTAAGATGTTGTCCTACCAAAGGACTAATATGTTGTCCTAACAAGAACCGATATGTTGTCCTCTTGGTCTAAGATGTTGTCCTAACAAGGACTAAGATGTTGTCCTACTAAAGAACTAATATGTTGTCCTAACAAAGACTGAGATGATGTCCTAACTAGAGGCCACACAGACCAAGAGTATAAGACTTATTCCATTAGTGACGATGGATCTCTACTGAAAAACATATATCCTATGCTCACGTTCTCCTAAACCTTGAAACGATGCAACTATAGTTACAATTTTTTTTAAAAAAATCGTGCGTTAAAGTATGCTGCAATTGTAAGCGTTCTACAAATTTTCAAGTCCAACAGTGACCTATACAAGGTGAGGAAATAGAAAAGGACAATTTGCGGGGAGTCGCAAACAAACAATGCAAGACATTTTTAGTTTCAGAAATAGTGATCCGAGTTGAAACTGCTCAATAATGAAGGCAGATGATTGTCCTTTTTCGCGTGCTATTTCCCTTTTCGAAATGTAGGATCTAGATTGCTCTAGTGATAACACCCAAAGTCCCAAACACATTATGAAGATATCAGGAGCTGGCTCTATTGTTTCCTGCCGAACTTGCACATATGATGCTTCTGATCGACTCCCGAGTTCAGCACGAACACACCACCTAATGGCAGCGTGGACGGCCAGCGTGATGTCCAGCTGGTCCGGCTAGCTGCTTCCCTTCCCCTTTCGGCGAATCCCTTCCAGATCAAGGGGAGCAGCCGAGGCGCACTGCGCCTGCTGCAACGAGATATGGCCGGTAGCCCGGCCCCCATTGGAGTCGCTTTCAGGGCTCCCCCACCGCAAGGTACGACATGCTCCATACCTCATAATTCATCCATCGGCGGCAAACTACTGTTACTCTAAAACCAGGTTATGAATGGCAGTGCTCCAGCCATTATCAGAGTGACAAGAGTCCCTATTGCCATTCAAAAAAAAAGACGAGTCCCTATTGGGTGTTGGAAGTAGCACAGTCAGCTATAGGGTTTAACCTTGACCTCCAACGTGAGCTCTAACCCGGGCCTACACGTGATACATCATCGCAGAGATGGCTGAGAGAGTAACGTGTTTGGAGTACTGATCTCTGTATAATTAATGCATGTGTTCATTTCTAAACCATTGTAATACAGGCCACAAAAAAAGAGTGAAAGAACCAGCATATCTGAGGTACTTATCGCCAAAATTAAGCCCTCCTCTTCACCGCATATCATGCTCCCAAATATTCATCAATATCATTTCATTTTCTGCAGCGCCATCACCTTTTTGCCAATTCCACTTCATATGCTTAAAGAACTTGAACTTCAAATGGGACCTGTCCAGCATGGAATGGTGGAAAGTCAATGACCAACCATGATGGGGCACATTCATCATGTTGCTTTCATGAAGCCATGCGTGAAAATCTATATGTCCACAAAAACTGAAGATCGCCCACTCAGTTCAGTGACTGGTTTCAGGGGACTACAAATCTCCGGCCTAAAGCACGTGCTCAAGGTTTACGATCAGTGGTTATGGCAATGGTGTGGAATTTGTGAAAAGAAAGAAATGAGCGGGTGTTCTGAGGAAGGGAGCGAACGATGATTGCTTGGTGTGGAGAACTACGAGAAGAACTGCAGCAGTGGTGCACTATTGGGGCTTCCAAGCTAGCCCTATTGTGTAATATGAGTATCGATGCTCAGTTGTAACTCCTCCTCCTCTACTTCTGCTACTTTCTTCAATTTCCCATCTCTTGTCTCTACTCTACGTTATTTTGTTCACATCTCGTGTATGTAAACAACAAACGATCTTCTCTTCTGCTATTAATATAAGCCGGATAACCGGTATTTCGAAAAAAACAAAAACTGAAGATGTATAAGTCTTCAGAACTCATAACCAGAATTTTTGCACCATGAGAGATCATATCTCTAAGAAGAGACCGAATAAGGAATGAGACGATTCGTGATAGGGTAGGGGTGGCGCCGATTAAAGAAAAGTTAGTCCAACATCGACTTAGGTGGTTTGGATATATCCAACGAAGACCTCCAGAAGCACCGGTTAACAGTGAAATTTTAAGAGGTAGAGAAAATATTAGGAGGGGTAGAAGACGTCCAAGTTTTATCTAAGAGGAGGCGGTAAAACGAGATTTGAGAGATTGTAATGTATCCATAGACTTAACTCATGATAGGACCGCATGAAAAGTAGCAATTCATGTGCCAGAATCGTAGTCTTATTTTTTCTTTTTTCTTTTTTTTCCTTTTTTCTTTTTTCTTTTTCCTTTTTTTTTCTTATTCTTATATCTCTTCCTCTCTTTTACTTCATTGATATTGGGTTTCATGTCTAGCCGACCCCAACATGCTTGGGATAAAGGCTTAGTTGTTGTTGTAGAGATCATATCTCTGCTGCAGTGTTCTGCAATTATCTGTATGTCCAAACTTCGAAATATAAGCTGAGCAATGAAAAAAAACAGAGATCAAATTAGAAACCAGTTCCAGTTGTTATCAGATAAAATGGAGGAATGTAGAAATACTAGAAGCCACCGTGAATATTATAATTAAAAACATGCCTACTATATTGGTATTCAAATAGAATCATGATACAAATGGAACATAAAAAGTATGCCTTAAGAGCAAACCAATGATTCCAAAATGTTGGAACAGGAATGCTCAAGAGCAGATCATATAAGCTAGATAACAACAAAAAACAGAATTAGATAAGACCAAGCAGAAGACAACCGAAAGAGAAAGAAGAGCTCACTGAAAGTGACTAGTCAGAATGGAACTGATGCACTGGTGTAAAGAATAAAACCAAACAGTGCACAGGAATTTAATCATTGACGCCTCACATTTCACAAGTATCACTAGGATTTATCAAGAGTTAAAGTACCAATAACTTTTAACTAACAGGTTGGATCTAAACTATAATCATCTATCTCTGAGATTTAATCGGCATGTTCTGTCTTAATGATGCTACCCATGTGAGACCGTTCCAACTGATATTGGGAATACTTGCAACAACTTTTCCATTAGCTCATTATGAGATTAAGATCCATCTCCAAGTCTCCAACAAGAAGAAAGAGTGCAAGATACATCATATATATCTGGAAAATGTGACGAGAAAGGAGGAAATAAACACATCATGCACATGCGTGCAAGGACCACCACTTCATCACTCCCCACGATCACATGGTTACCTGTAATGATGCAGGCTACATTCCAACTGAAGAAGGATGTTAGAAACACAAGAGAACATAGGGAAGGAGCTAAAATTTTGGTCCTGGGATCATTTCAATTATCCAGTAAAGGTACCAGTTGAGGACACCACAACCACAAGTACTGAAAAAGTGTAGTAGGATCTGCACGAAATTTAATGACACCAGTCTGTACAAAAAAGGGCTTCACAAGCTGGTCCATAGTTGATTGCAGTCTATTGGTTCTCTATAAGTAATTACTTTCCCCAAGAGTGTAGAACAAGTCCATGCGGAATGCAGTAGATATTTACTGTATTGTTTTAGCACAATAAATTTGTATGATGAAGGGAAGGTGCATAGGCCAACATAAGAGTGTGATTCAGAAATAGTAATTAGAGGTGGGAAAATGATTCTTTAACCAAATGGGCTGTCAAGGGGGATACATATATATGGGTACAAAACTTAAGGGCCAAGGAACCCTAATATAAAAAGACTAAACTGCCCCTATAGTATCCTAATACAAGTGCAGTCTAACACCCCCCGCAGACCCAACATCTAGCCACGGCAGATGTTGAGACTGGACCGAAACTCCGTGAACACCGTCGAAGGGAGCCCCTTCGTGAAGATGTCGGCGAACTGCGACGACGTCGGAACGTGCAGGACTCGCACCTCCTCGAGAGCTACCCGCTCACGAATATTGACATCCCAGGTAGATGATGGACCAATAGCAGCCTAGATGGAATCCTACCCATTCCAATGTATGGAGAACTAACAAGACAGAGACATGTATGGTTAGCCTAGAACTAGGCCCACAAAAAGAAATGAGCAAATAGCAAACAAATGTCTAGTGCCTATCTTTTTCAAAAGAAACATATGCAGTTTCCTAATGGTGGACAGGTGGCAAATTTGTATCACTAATGCGATTAAATTTACAATCGTATCATACGATGCTTTCTCCATCTAGATAAGTTCAGAATAACCTTTATTTCCTGGTAAAGCATTCGTTCAAAATATGATCTGAATAAACATGCATCTTGACCATTGTCAAAATTAAAAACCCATGAGAAAAGTACGTCCAATAAAATCTATTAAGTCCATAACATAGAAAAAATAAGGTAGGAAGTACAAAAATCTGAGTAAAGAAAAGTTCAAAAAATATCAACCTTAAATAAGACATGTAAGTTCGGACCAGCCTCTCTACAAAATCATGGGTAAGGTTGTGTAGAGATAACCATTCCCCAGACTACACAATGTGTGGAAGCCTTCGGCGCTGAGTACGCTTTAAATAAGACGTGTAAGTGTTCTTTGTGCAGCAATTATAGTAACCCACATGACATGTGGACGTCTTTCAAGGTTGTAAACACTATCCAAGCAGCAAACTCATTACAAATGAAAGGCATACGTTTATTATTCAGCTTGCACATGGACACGAACAGCAATAAGTGTACCAAAAAGAAGGTTTTTTACTGTGTCCGAAATCAAAATTTGGGCCCACCTAAGGTGGGTACCTTCTGAACAAGGACCCGCTGATTCAGCAAGAGCGAGAAACAAGACAAAACTTCAAAAAAGATTGTATAGAGCTAAAACTTCTGCCAGAAATCACAATAATGGAGACAGTCTGTTATGTCCTCAAATGGTCCCAACAAAACGGGCAGTCCAATCAGTGCACGGGGTAAAGCCTGATGGCAGTAAATGGGTAGGCCTTAGATTAGACTTGACAAGATATCTTGGGGGAGCTTGTAAACTATTCATCGACTAATGAGCTGAGATGACCAAAGGACTACATCCTCCACATGAGACCAAACCAAATCTTCCTTGAACCCAGCCACCAAAAAGAATATACCCAAATATGATAAGATACACCTGCTGCATAAGTAAATATGATCGATAAACCACTATTACCTATGACATTACTACATTCTTTTCCAAATTCCAAGTTTTAACAAGGAAACATATGATAGTTACCTGTTCAGAAAAAAGGAACCATAGTTTTTTCCATAATTCAGTACGAATCACAACCACTAGAATGTACAACAACACACCAGCAAAGTAATGCACACCAGACTGTTCTTGGTTGAAGTGGATGCTACAGACAGTCCACAGGAGGGGCTTGCACTGCACCAGAGCAAATGGTGAGAAGGGCTTGGAGATGCTTCCACCATTCTGAAATTTCTAACCTTGCAGATTTGCTGATGAGAAAATTGCTTTACTGGTTTCTTATTTTTGAAAGCCAATTGCTTTACTGGTTTCAGCTATAGATGATCACTGAAACAGGCTATAAGCCCTTCCAGAACTTTGTGTGATATACTTTGCCAACTAGGCTTAGGCAACAGCATCCCACAAAGTCATAGAAAAAATGAGTCCCCTTTTGTTTTCCTCGGAAGGTATAAGCACGGGCAGCTTCTTATTTGCTTCCAAGATCCGTTTACTTTGACCCACAACCATGCATGTAGCATGTTCGTTGCCTGCAGCATATATATATAGCCAACCTCCCTACCTTCGGCATATCGAGTTGAGCGGCAAAGAACAGAAAAGCAAAGCATGTCTCGAGCTCATCCAAACTCATGCTTCCAACAATTCTGGGATGGAGTTCAAATGAAGAGGAACAACAACCATTTCACCATCGATCTCCTGCCGTCTCTTGGTGCAACAGTAAATCGCTCAAACAAGTTACAGAAATTTATCATATCTCCCTATGATCCCCGCTATAGGTGAGGTACTCCCTGCCCTCTGCAGATACCTTATAATGTTCAATAATTACATAACAGCAGCTGCTGACATGATTTCCACTGGTTTGTCTGTTTGTCTCTCAGATGCTGGGAGCTGTTCCTCATAATCCTAGTTGTTTACTCTGCCTGGATCTGTCCATTTGAACTGGCATTCTTGAGGGATGTTCCCTCTACGCTTTTGCTAGTTGAGAACATTGTCGATGGCTTCTTTGCGATTGATATTGTTTTGACATTCTTTGTAGCTTATGTAGACAGCAAAACACACCTTGTGGATGATCGGAAGAGGATTGCAGTAAGGTTCATACCTGGTTCATAACCACTTTCCTCTCAAAATTCCACATTCAATTCTAACTATGGGACTAACAAGATATGATCCTCCACAGATATCTATCGACCTGGTTCATCTTTGACATATGTTCAACAGTTCCGTTTCAATCAATCAACCTTCTGTTCACACACAAAGGAAATGACCTTGACTTTAAGATACTCAATATGCTAAGACTGTGGCGTCTTCACCGAGTCAGTTCACTTTTTGCCAGGTTCAAACCCAATCCAGCTTCTCCATATAGTTTATGACAAATGACAGGATACATCAATTTAATCACCTCTCTTTTCCCAGGCTGGAGAAAGATATTAGATTCAACTATTTCTGGATTAGGTGCTCAAAACTCATTTCTGTAAGCCATTATGGAAGTTATTTCTTTCGCTTTTACAGGAACAGAAAAGTTGAACTTGCTTCCATGTTTTTTTTTCTGTAAATATTGTCAACCTGCTAGGTACCTACTTCTGTTCATCGGAAGGAATTTATTCATAAATAGCTGAAATATCTGTAATGAACAAATGCAGGTTACCCTCTTTGCGGTGCACTGTGCGGGATGTTTTAACTATATGATTGCCGACAGATATCCCAGCCCAGAGAAAACATGGATAGGTGCTGTTATGCCAACTTTTAGATCGGAGAGCTTATGGACTAGATACATTACTGGTCTTTACTGGTCCATTACAACACTGACAACAACTGGTTACGGAGACCTACATGCTGAGAACCCAAGAGAGATGTTGTTTGACATCTGCTATATGATGTTTAATCTGGGCCTGACAGCTTATCTCATCGGTAATATGACCAACCTGGTTGTTCATGGAACCAGCCGCACCAGAAACTTTGTAAGTTTTCAACTTACTGGCAAAAGGCACGAATCCAAAATACAGTTCTGCTGGTCATTCATGGAAGTCAATTTTTTTTCAAAGTAAACAAAGAAAATACTCTGAATATATTGAAAAACCTAGATTTTTAGTCATAGGTAACTAAGCAAGAAAAATCGAAAATGTGTAGTTCTACCCAAAATGATTTTTCAAAGTGCGATTATACAGTCATTCATATGTATTGTATATCTGAGCATTAGATTAGATTCAAGGCTCAAAACTCTAAGCACAACAGCATCCAATAAACTGAGTGGAAATTAGAGCCATCATTTAGCTTAAGTGGCTCGCGGCTGCAAGAATAAAATTGTTCCAACTGGATATCCTAATAAGTTCCTAGACAAATTCCCTCAAACATAAGTTCCTAGATAAATTCCCTGTAAAAAAGCTCCTAGACAAATGCCCGGCAGTAGGACTCAAATCAAACAATCAGGTAGGGAAATCAATGGGATCCTATTCTGAATAGTCATTACTCATTAGTATCTGACTTGACTTCAAAAAAATCAAGGGAAAGCAATAATGTAGCGACTGTACCATGCCCGAGGGCCGAGACGCCTGCTTAAGTTCATAAAGTGACTTGTTAATGCGCGCATTGCAGCGACGGTGCGCATGGCTGGCGGCGGCTAGGGTTAGGGTAGGAGGCTAGGGGCGGAAGCTAGGTCATTGGATCTTGACGTTCTGTATACTATGACTTTGGATGATATGTATTGCACACATAGAGGTTACATATATATAGGGTTGACGGCATAGGAGCTGCACCCTACTAGGACTCTCCAATAGAGTCCTACTAGGACTCTCCAACAATTAGTATGGGCTATAAATCCCACATTTTTGTATCCTTTACTGGTCCAGACATTCATAGTAGCAACTAATGATACAGAGGGACTCAATTCAAGCAGCTTCGGAGTTTGTGGCACGAAATCAGCTGCCTGAGAAAATAAAGAAGCAAATTTTATCTCACTTCTGCCTACAATTCAAGACAGAGGGGCTCAACCAGCAAGGCATGTTAAATAGTCTCCCAAAAGGAATTCGTTCCAGCATAGCATACAGCTTATTCTTTCCAATCATGCGACAAGCCTATCTCTTTAATGGGGTATCCAGCAATTTCATTGCAGAGTTGGTAATACGATAAAAAATCTTTGCAGCTATCTTAAGATAACTATACACTCCATAGTTGTAACCGATTAAACTTCTTGGAAATTAGGTAACTGAAGTACAGGCTGAGTATGTTCCGCCAGAGGAAGATATCATGTTGCAGAATCAAGGAGCAGCAGATATTTACTTAGTAGTATCAGGAGCAGTGGTTAGTTGTCATCTCTGATTATGTAGGAAATAAATCTTGTATAACTTCTATAATCAAACTAATCACACTTTGTTCCTTTTTGTAGAATATGATAGCGATAGTAAATGGAAATGAACAGGTAAAGGTTAATTCCTCTTACATTGCAGGAAATCACTAGTGTTTCCACATGTTACTAAGAAGGTAGCTACTTGGAAACAGGTATTCGGAAAAATTGCAGAGGGAGACATGTTCGGCGAGTTTGGTTCTCTATGTGATGTGCCCCAGCCATTTACATGCCGCACGGCTAAATTGTCACAGCTCTTGAGAATAAGCAAAACAAGACTAAAAGGGATCATGAATGAACACATGGAAGACAGTAATATTCTTATGAACAATCTATTCCAGGTAGAGCTTCAGTTTTTAGGTATACTTTCAAGAATTAAAATATATTACAGCTAATTCAAGCTAAAGTTATATCTTTATGTCGATGTACAGAAGCTGAAGCTGCAGGGAAGTTTACCTGAATGGAATCAACCAGCTCGAAGGTTCATAAGCAAGTATGAGCTATTTTGTGTTCCACAAGAAGCATGGTTGCTACCACAAACATACCTACAATACACAAAGCAAAACCATAAGGACTTCAGTAAGAAGGTCCCAACCATGGAAGGTGATACTGGTTCAACAAAGATAGCTTCGGAAACAATACAGCAGAGGATGCCACTGCAGAAAAACAGGGATGACGAACCACATCGCAATTATGGGGCAACAGATGAGATGGCAGTCGATGGAGAAGATCATGATCTCGTTCACATGAACTGTGAGACCAAAAAAAGTACTGAAGAGCTCTGCATTCAAATAAAATCTGAACACTGTGATGCCACGAGCAATTGGCAAAGAAGCCATGAAACAGAGCAGCTGTTGGGGTCTTCCAGCAATACATCAGAAGGCGAAATGAGGGGCAGAAATGAGTACTATTGTTATGGAAAAACAGCCACCAAAAGAGTTACGATTCACGCATATCCTCGTAATGCAGCAGGTTCTTTGGTACAGAATGGAAAGCTTATCAATCTGCCTTGTTCACTGGAGGAGCTTTTTGAAATCAGCAGTAAGTAAAACTTTCAAGTTTCTAACTACGACTTTGTTATCGAGTGAATGAGTATGATTCGTACTATGCCAACAGCAGATGTATATAGAAGTTTACAGTACATTTTTTAACATTGCAGGTCAAAAGTTTCCAGGGTTCCATCCTACAAAATTGGTGAGTAGAGACTACGCTGAAATAGATGACATCGGTGTCATTCGAGATGGTGACCACCTATTCCTTCTTCAGATATAGAACACGACTACCACTAACAACCTAACCTAATGGCAAAAAGGGCTTTACGTTTTCTAATCTAGCAAGAGTGACAGATGCATTGTCGGGATTTGCAACTGAATGTATGAAGAGGATGTAAATTGTTTTGATCATTGCTTACATAATGTAAATGGCTGTTATTGTACAACAAGCAGGCAGCCTCAATGCATGACTCCTGCAATATTCATAACAGCATATAACAAGAAGTGATTGCCTGCCATTTTTCTCAATAAAATGTGCATCTGTGCATCCATTCCAAGGAAAAAAGAGTGTGTTAATAGTGTTGAATATGGAATTCCCGACACATTATAAAAGTGGGGCTACAAAAAATAGGAAGCCTGGATTATGGAACTATGAGGATCTCCCTGAAGTTTCCTCACTTGCGAGTGTTATCTTCACTCAGCCAGTCAGGGTTCAGTCCTCACCAAAATCTATTAAGGAAACTTTAAGGTCTCTCCACCTAGTCACCCTTTTTGGATCATGAAACTATCCAAAATACGTCGCAGTAGCACAAAGTATTTTAAGTGATACAGAGCAATGACGAACTGGTATTTCTGACAGAAGCTATTCTCAGATTTGTATATCCTTTCATTATGATCTAATGTAAATAGTCAACCATCCATAACTGTACAAATAAAAAAACCAAAGGTATGATACTACATCTTAGACGCACAGGGAGTAAAGACTAAAGAGAAAAGCTCATTATGTAAACACCACTATTGATCCTTTTTATCGAGTCAATAAGCAACCATGGGCACCACTACTGAGACGGTAAATGCTTCGGAGATCATTGCGCCGTTCTGGTTTCCCTTGTTTCCAGTGTTTCCCTTTGTCAAGCAAGGTAGAATCACGTAACCGCACGCGCATACAAATTTTGATACTACAAGCGACTTTCTCACCGTACAAAAGGCGGCCCAAAAATTTCCCACGAGTCAACAGCAACCATACCAGGCGGTGCTAAGATGCCAAGCCTACCCAGACCACGGACAATAGCAAGGGTCCCAACCAAGAATTGGGTGAGGAAACCGACACCAAGGTGTGCGTTCCCTATCCCCTTGAACTGAACCTGCTACGCCCGGAATAGAATCCGAACCATGTAGAAGAACAATTCCCGAGATTCTACCGAACAGACCGCAACAGTCCCACCCACGAGTGGCGCCGGCGCCCCCACCCTAATTCCAGCGATTCGTGGGGCCCAGAGAGCGGACTCGCGCCCGCGGGGTGGGAAAAGGCAAGCGCGGTGGTGGGTCTTCACCTGAATGGAACAGAAGCAACTGAGGCGCGAGGAGACGAGGAAGACGACGGCCACAGAATCAGGGATGGTGGTAGGCCAGGCAATCGGCCCGTCGGCAGCACGGGGGCCCTCGGAGATGCGGGCGGGCGGGCGGGGGAAGGTTTCGTGTTGATCGCCGCGCCGGGACGACGGAGAGGTGGAGCGGACGTGTGTGTGGACGAGCACGTGTACCTCGTGCCAAGTTGACTTCGGGTGAGGAGAAATGGAGAAAAGAAAAGTGTTGGGCCACAGAGTATAAGACCAGCCTGATCCATTTCTTCTCAGTGGGCCTGCCAAAAATACCTACCGGCCCATTCCTTCTTAATTGGGTCTTCCAAACTCAGGCCATGTTCAGGTCTATTCTTGACCTGGCTAAGCTGATTGTTTCTCTAATGTGAGGTGCTAATTTGGGCCCACGAGGAGAAATGACCTCTAATTTCCGAACAAAACAAAAGTACCAAGGTTTATATAACAGAGCGTTAGAGCCACAAATTTATGCTTATATTGGAAATAAAAAATCCCAAATTTTGCTTTAAAGAAGCATCAGACCTGCAGATGATTTACTTAAAACCTACCTAGACTACGTATGAAATTATGTAAAGAACAGTTTGTAGGAACACGGAGAAGTTCACATTCCGTTACACACAGCGCCTTGTCCTCTCCTGGTCGATCCGCTACGTCCGTTCCTGATCGAACGGTCCCGCGGCCACGGCGCGAGGCTTTCCCGCCCAATCACGGCTCACCGCCACCGGCCGTCGCCGCCGCCGCCGCGATGGAGCTCTCCGCCGCCTTCGAGGAGCGCGTCCGGCAGATGGAGGACGCCCGGAACCAGCGCCTCTCCCTCCTCCGCGTACCCCCCCCCCCCCGCGCTTCCACTCGTCCTCCTCCTCCTCTCCCGACTCCCGAGCCCTAAACCCCACATCTCACCGCGGCGCCTCCTTCCTCCCCATTCCCTGTGGCGCAGGCCGAGAAGGAGCTCCAGGCCGCCAAGTCCCGACTCCTCGACGCCAAGATCGCTGTCGCGCGCCGCCTCGAGCGCCGCCGCCTCCTCCTCGAGCGCCGCGCCGCCGACCTCGCCTACCGCGCCCTCGTCGCCCGCGCCGACATCGACGCCGCCCGCACGCGCCGCCTCGCCGCCGAAAGCGACCTCAGGTAGACGTGCAGGCCATTACCCTTCCCTCCCGATTTCGGTGCCTTTGATTCGTAGTCAATGCTCGCCATCTGGATGCTCGTGTTGGGCGCGCAGCTCGGTGAGGGGCGAGATCGAAGAGGCGGAGCGAAGGGAGGAGGACTGGGACCGCTTCTACGCGGCCAAGACCAAGGAGATGGAGGAGTTCCAGGCGGTGTCGCGGCGGTTCGAGGCGACGACTCGCGAGGAAGTGCAGAGGCTCAGGGATTTGGTATCTCAAGTATGGTCCCGATCCTCTGCATCCATAAACTATGAGCTAAGCTTGTTGTTTTTGCCTTTTTTTTGGTTTGGTCTGCCGCTTAATTGTTACATACATTTGGGATCAGTGGGCGCATGCTTCGTTCTGCTACTTTAGGTGACATTCGATAAGAGATGTGTTATCTTGTCAAGATGGTTCATGCTCCTGATATGTTATATGTGCCAATTATAAGGTATGCTAATATGGAGAAATCTAGGCTGTTATGGTTGCACTTGGACCAGAACTAATTATCAATGCTAGATTCTTAAAGAAAATCTTTTGCTGGAAATTTTTGCTCTGTTAGGTGAAGGTAGCAGGAAATGACTGTTCAGTGAAGCTGTCAGCTGTGTACGTATTTCACTTTTCTTGCATCCTGGTCGATTCTCTACCTTATCAAGTTGCTGTTACTTTACTTGTCCACGCAATAAAACAATGCATTGGGAGTCATGGACCATGGTCCGCACATAGCCATTAACTTCAGAGGCGTCCAAATAACATTGATCTGAATTTAAAAGACAACCTGTTCACATATATCAGAGTTCTCCATCCTATGAAATTATGTTTTGATCCATTCTATTTTATATAATGCAGTAGCAAGGAACAGTGTCGAATAACATACACTTTACGGTCTACTGATCTGGACCAGCCAATTAGGAACCATGACTCAAGATCCCATCAAGCACTTACAAAATACATCACTTTATCTGCTAGTTTTATGTGTCCGTGTCTTCATGTAGGGCTAAATTACTACAGTACTTATTCAACTGACGGTGTGCATTGATATCTGCATCTCTGATTGATTACAGCACCTCTGATGGTTAACTGATCAAATATTTTTACTCGGGAAATGAAATGCTTTGCTTCAGCTGAAATCAAATCTGGAGGAGCTGCAGACCAGCGAGATGTATTCGAACAACGCCGAGATTGCTGCTGCGGAAGCCAGGAAGTCCGATCTGACGGCTAAGAAAGCGAAGCTGGACGAGAGCCTGGCTTCAGCCCACCAGTTCAGAGCGTTGCTTCAGCAGCAGCTCCAGAAGGCTTTCCAGTCACAGGTTGGGGATCAAGAAACATCACAGACTGCTATCTGATCTTCAGGTACGTACAACCCAGCATGAGGAAAGCGAGGACACCCTGCAGTAGTGTCCGATGACCCCGTTTACTTTCATGCACGATGCATCGGTCGTATAGATGAAAGAAGCTTGATAGATAGGCACAAGAGATACATTCCATAGAGGAACTTTTTTCCTATGACCATATATGGTACTTTTCCCTAGCTTCAGAATGGAAACTTGTTTATCCAGTTGTTACTTCACTGGAAATGGCTGTTCAGGGAGGCTTTGGTTTTGCCCTTGCCATGCAGCGAGTGCCAAACATGTATACTCGCCACATCGGATGCAAGATTTTGGTAGGGCGTGGGCCTTTTCACCCAATGGATGCTCCTGGCGCTGCGAAGAGTGCAGCGTACTCCTCTCATCAATGTGTAGGCCTGATCGCCATAGATTTGCATGGTGCCCAGAGGCAAAGTGGACGCTTTAGGGTTGGTGCGTGCCCCCTCGCCAACTACTCACGCACTTGTACCACACCACATCCGTTAAATGCTGCACATGAGAAGCTCTCCTGCGATGTCAGGTACGTATCGATCGTACGTGCAGAGTAGCCCACAACGAAATGCGGCTGTAATTCATAAATTTCGGTGAATAAATGTCTTGTCAGGTGCTAGATACAACGAGAGATACAGAGCACATTTGATGGAGTCACGGCCATACCAGTGTGCCTGGGATGGGAATTCGTGTTCAGTACACAAAGTTAGGCATTTAAAACAGGAGTAATGAAATAGAATAAAAGAGAAAAGCATATTAACCTATGGTATTTCCAAATCAGTCAGTCCCATGAACCAAGACGCAACCAACAAATTATGATGTACCACAGACACATGACAAATTTCCACCTCCAACGATACAAACTAAAACGAGCGGCACAAGCAATAAAACCCATGCACCATAGCTCTATAATAACACCTTTTCATCCACAACACACGCCACAGCCACTCCACTTGGACAACCCATCACATACATCTGCCATTGAAAAAGATGATATTGCCACGCACACACCTCGATGAGAGCAAATTGAAACAAACAAGTAGTTGCCACACAAAAAAAATAAAAATAAAATAAAACATTTACCTTTTAAAAACCTCTCTTTTTTTACGGCTCAGACATGCATCCGTTCTATAAATAGATAAGGCATGTAGTAAATTCCAGCCAAAGAAAGCAAGAAACGGCCCAAAGTCAGGACAATGAGACGTTTGAATGTTTCAAATCTGTGTTGGCGTCCTTGGTAAGCAAGCGATTTGCGTCATCAATGACGTTCACAAACAAGCGGTGGATCAAACAAACCTGATACATCTCCAGCAGTCCTTTATCATGTATATACATCAACAAAAAAATCATGTTCATCCGCATACGCAAGCGTCAAAACAGATGCAACCCACCACATCTCTAGCAGTCCTCCACCGACTGCATGCGTTGCATAGCGATGCTACACGTATAATCTAAGATGACACTCGGCGCAAATTCGATAGAAGACATTTATTTGTCCCGAACTACTTTTTTATTCCAATAGTCTCTCTCTGTGTATAAATACCCCTTGAACCAAACCATTTCTATCTACAAAACCATTTGGAAACGAGTTCAGTCCAGAGATCTAATCTCCTTTTAGAATAGGTTCGTCTATCCTTGGTCCACTCCCTCCCTCAGCCCCTTGGCTTTCTCCCAAGCAAGAACCATGGCTGACAAACACGGGTAAAAGCACCGCGGCAGCAAGCAAAGCAAAGCAACCCCACCCCCGGCAGCCCGAGTCTGGGCCCTGCTGCCGGTGAGGGAGGTCCCCGTTTTAGTATCGCAACCGCAGCAGGGAGAGGAGAGAGAGAGAGAGAAGGCGCGGCGCAGTATCTCTCGCAGAGGCAGAGGCAGACGGCAGAAGCTGCTGCTGCGTCGCGTGCAGCGTGCGCGGCCCCCTTCTCTTTTGCTCGCCCCTCGGCTTCCTTTCCTTCCCCCAGCCCGAGGTGGACGGAGGAGGAGGAAAAAAACAAAGCTTTTTTAAAAATCCCACCCCCCCACTTCGCCTCGCCCGCTGCGACAGCGCATACGCCCTCCGTGTTGCGTATACCGTATGTATCTACGGTGACCGCGGCGAGGTAGGGTTTGGTCTCTTCTCCGGCGGCGGCTGATCTGGTGGCGGCGGGATGGGTAACAAGATTGGTGGGAGGCGGAAGGCTGGGGTGGAGGAGCGGTACACGCGGCCGCAGGGGCTCTACGAGCACCGGGACATCGACCAGAAGAAGCTGCGCAAGCTGATCCTCGAGGCCAAGCTCGCTCCCTGCTATCCCGGCGCCGACGAAGCCTCCGAGGAGCTCGAGGAGTGCCCCATCTGCTTCCTGGTAACCTCGTGCGGGGAGATCTCTTTCCCCATTCCCCCTCACCCTCTTCCTTCTATCCCTCTCGCTCTCCGCTTCCGAATTCCGGCCGCTGCTTCTGCTGGTGGTGGCGCGGGATGGAGGGAGGAGCGTTCGCACGCTACTGCGTGAGGATTGCTAGGTCGATTAGCTGTTGCTTTTTGTTGGATTTCGGAGTGCCGTCGCCGCGATTCTGTTAGGGGAGGGCGATGATTGTACACGTGGTTCTAGATGGTGTTCTGGAAGCTCCTCGAACTTGCGCTTTAGTACGCTCAGGCACGTTTCTAGGCTGATAGCACACTTTGTCGGCTAGTTCTGATAATGCAGTAACAGTGGCACCACATATCTTGTTCTGTGCGCATGTGTTAGTTACCTCCCGCTCTGTGCTTGTGTATCTTATTCGATACAAGTAGTTTTTCTTAACTCGGTAATAGTGACAACATATGTTGGCACCTGCTGATCTGGTATCACATCATGTTGGATACGTACATTGTGCACATTGTGGTACTACAGCACCCTAGAATTGTCACTGCACCACATTTGGTGATTTGATCATGATGGTCAGGGAATTTTCATTCTTTGGATGGGTAAATGTCATGCTAGAAGGTTTTGAATGTCAAGGTGCCAGTTATTTTAATTTCTGGAGGAACATGGGTTAAGTTAGTTTATCTATAATCAGTATGCCTATGTGGTTGTAAGTTGTAACACGTTTGAGTATTGTGTGGACTGAGCAATACTTTAATTCTTTGGATGCTCCTTGGACGGGTTTATTTTTTGCAAGAAAATTTCCTAGTTCCTACCAAATGATTAGCTCTTTATCGAGATTGGGTTCCTTTGACTTAGAAACCATCAAGGCGTCAGAGAGTTGCTATTTAATCTTAGTGCTGCTATGTTGCGTGCAAGCTGAAAATGGATATGATTCTGCTTCCTGCAAACTGAAACTGCTAACTTTACTGCCGTTGACATCTCACTCTGTTGTATGAATTAATCATTGGCCATTGATATTCTGGATAGTTCATATCAAGCTTATAAAAAACTGGAAATGGCATTAACTTTGCTTGCATCTAGTCGTCTACTGATCAACATGGCTGCTATATTTTTCAGCATTAATTCTACTGTTAGTGCAATTCCAGTGAATTTAATCATTAACTCCAGAATCACTTGAGGGCTTTGGTCAGTGGTAGTGAAGGATGTGGTTGGTTATTGTATTCTTAGAATCATGTTAGCATTCTAGTTTCTGGGTTTTTAGTATTAGATAGAACATAGAAACGTCGTTGCTTTGTGCACTATTTTCCTCCTGAAAACTGTGTTTTCATGTATTGCAGTATTACCCAAGTCTCAACCGTTCAAAATGTTGCTCAAAGGGAATATGTACAGGTAATGCATCCATGCCACTAATGATTTGGTCATCCATTACCTGCAAATATCCTTTACATACCCTGATATGTTTACAGAATGTTTTCTTCAAATGAAACCATCATATACTGCTCGGCCTACACAGTATCCTTTTTTGATCTCTTGTCTTAGTTTCATATCATTTTGGTAATCTACGCACCTTGATATATGCAAAAAAAAAGAGCTTAACCATTGAAGATGCCCATTCTGCAAAACACCCAATTATGCTGTGGAGTATCGCGGTGTGAAAACAAAGGAGGAAAGGAGCATAGAGCAATTTGTAAGTCTTATGTTTGAATGCTATCACCTTTCTGTCTATTTATTTATTTATTTATTTATCAGTTTTACTCAGCAAAATGCATCTGATTGGCATATGCATAACATATGGCAGGAGGAACAGAAAGTCATTGAAGCACAGTTGAGGATGCGCCAGCAAGCACTTAAAGATGAAGAGGATAAACTGAAAAGAAAACAGAGAAGGTGTTCTTCTAGCAGAATAGTAGCTCCAACAACTGAAGTGGAGTATCGAGATATCTGCAGCACATCCTTTTCAGGTTGTGCTGAGCAAGGAACTGAATCTTGTTCATCTGAACCTTCATGCTCTACCCAGGCTAGCATGCGGCCTTTCCATTCTAGGCATAATCGGTAAGATTGTCCTATCTTTTTGATATTCCATATGAAAACATTCAAGGTTTTTTTTCTGTTGCAAATTGGATTTGCAAGCCTGTAATCACATTCTATCTTTTATTTTGAGAAAGAAAATGTCCATGATTGTTGATGAGAAGTTGGCATCTAACACATATCACTTGTTTTTCTGACAGCGATGATAACATTGACATGAATCTGGAGGAAATGATGGTTATGGAAGCTATTTGGCGTTCTATTCAGGTGAGAGGACAGGAACTATTTCCCCAAGAATATGTGCAGTACATGATGTAAATAAATAATAATATGAATGCTAATTTGTTAGACTAATTAGGTTGTTGCTTTCAACAGCTGTACAAAGCCACAAACATATCTGACCTTTGCATAAACAAAAGATTGCTGAACTAAATTTAGAACTTTTTGTCAAAGTACATCTGTTGAGAATATAGTATTAACATTGTACTATGTTTGTCCTATAAAAACATAGGAATATGTTTCACGTGTTATGTTTTTTATAACCCAATGGCCGCCATGCAATTCACATCTGTCCATTGTAATGCTGATAGGTCCAAGTAATTTGAACATAGCCATATTACTGAATTAGGGTTTATGAGGTTCTTTTTCATCTCTATCTTTCGGTAAATTGCCTTGAAAGTGCTACTATATCTGTTGACAAAAAACCTAACCTGTTGAGTGTTCGGAAGAGCAATCACAACACAATAGTTCAATGTGAGCCAAAGTTTGGTCATTAATTTTCCCGTTGCTTCGAAAACATAGCCTATATGTATTTTCTTGAGTTTAATTTGGGTCTCCAATCATTAAACAATCTATAAATTTGCAAAACATCCCTTGTTTTTAGGTGATACTCCCTCTATATTCTGGATGGAGTAGTCTAGAGAAACAGTGTTTATAAAAGTGGGCGCCTCACGCTGCGAGGCATGCCACAGCCTCGCTTTTGGCTGAGGGATGGGATTAAGCGACCAACATGCTTTTCTCCGCTTTTTTTCTGCTTTCTTGCCGCTTTCTCTGCCGAGTGGATCCAACAATGGATGATTTGCGAGATCAGGATGTGCCTTAGTACTTTTAACATGCATTGACTTGTGACAGTGGGTCGTCGCGTGCCTTATTTTGGTTCTGTTTGCTCATGTGAACTTGTTATGACAATTTTTGTTATGTCGTGTGTCAACTGCTTTAAATCTGTGCTGTTGCTAACTACTTTAAATTAGTGATGATTTAATCTGTTATTTAGTTATTTTATAACTGTTGTAAATCTTATTTTCGTTGGACTGGAAATTTCTATTCCCAGTCATTATATCCATGCTGATTCTTGCATGCTCCTTTGCAGGACAGGAAGAGGGACAAGCGGTTGAGGAGGAAGAAGAATGGGAGATGTATGGAAACGGTATGCAAATATCTTATCTTACTGATTGAACATTGAAGTATTTATTCCTGTCAAATTTTAAATTTTTTACATACATAGATTTGACTCTGCTTTCTGTGAAATGCCTAGGCGCTAGGCGAGGCTCTACCGCTCGCTTTTCTCCACTGTTTTTTTAAACACTGTAGAGAATTGACAGTAGGGTTTTACTGTGAACGAATGAGGGCTATTTGTGAATCTATTCTTTTTCTTGCATGGAACCACTATTTGATATTGCACTGGGAAAAAACAGGAGCAATAACTAACCCACCAAATCTTCCTAGTTTTTGTTCAATTGGTTCAAGAGCTGCCTGCTTACCTAGCCAGAATGCTGGCTACAAGACTTACTGCAGTAATTAGTGTAGAACCAGCACCATAACAGAGCAATATCTATCTACTGTGTATAATTAAATTTAGTAAGCAATTTGTGACCTTGTGCCGAGAGAATTGCTTCTGCCTTAAAGCGGCAGATTCAGTGGGTAAGGGCAGTTGGAGGCTTGGAGCATAGATTGGTAAACATCACTCTCTGTATTTTTTTTGCTAGTTTCTTTTATCTGTTTCCTCTTTTGGTCTAGGAAATGTTATTCAAGAATATTTGTGTTGGGTCACCAAATAAGTGCAGTTCAGACATTCACTCGTCTGTCCAAGTGTCAATAACGCCTTCTGGTTCTTTTTTCTTTCCTTTCTGAATAACCTGTTTCTGGCATATGAAGTTGGAGTAACTGAACAAAAATTATAAGAGTTTGTGTATAGTCTGCTTCTACTTTAGCTCTCAATAGGATATATTAGAAAAATATTCTTAGCTCCAAGATTTGTGCATTTGCTATGTCCAAGAAATGTTATATCCGTTGCTTATTTTATTCTATTTTGTACATTAGCAGGAACAGGGGAACCTAGGAAATCCTAGTTGTGGCAGCTACTTTCCGGTAATGGAGGCACCGCCATGTGAAAGACAAGCATACCTTCCAGATGCCCAGCTAGAAATACCTCATCCAGGTGGATACTCTTGTGCGGTTGCAGCTCTGGCTGAACACCAGGCACCGGGCATGGACTTCTCTTACATGGCTGGCAGTAGCACATTCCCAGTCTTCGACATGGCCCGCCAACCATGCAACATGTCTGGCGGAAGCATGTGTGCTATGGAGAACAGTTCACTAGATAGCTGGGGTGGGATAGCACCAACCTGCAGCAGAGAAGTGGTAAGAGAGGAGGGAGAGTGTTCAGCAGACCACTGGTCCGAGGGCGCGGAAGCTGGAACAAGCTATGCAGGATCAGACATCGTGGCAGATCCAGCAACCATGCAACCATTGCCTTTTCCTGAACATTTTGCAATGGCTCCAAGCCACTTTCGTCCGGAGATCATCGAAGAGCAGATGATGTTTCCCATGGCTGCTTCTCTAGCAGAAGCTCATCATGGTAGAAGGCACGCGCAAGGGCTGGCATGGCTGTAAGTTGTAACACTAATTTTGACACCATCCTGCTCCTGCCCTGCGTTGTGCGCTGCTGTTTGACTTGTCCCCCCCTGCTTCTGCCTCTTTTTGCCACCTCTTTAGGCATTTTGTTTTTCATTTTGCATGTATTGGTTGGTGGCTTCATATAGATCCTGCTATAGTCCTCCATTGCCATTTCTTATATGTATGTAAAATGGAATATGTGGAAATAGAAAAGAAAATGGGTTAAAGTTGTTTTGCTGGTATGATGCATATGGTGTTTTCGCACTGAGAAAGCGCCAAAGTCTATCATATCTCTTGCAAGTTGCAGGTATTCCCTCGTCCTTCCAAGTATGATTAAATGCTTTATTGATCTTGTGCAAGTAAACGACATCAGTTAATGCAGACATCTCTGTTCGCGTTCCTGTTTTCATCAAGACTACAAACTGATCATCATTCAACCTGATCGACTTATAAATGATTCGTCAGATATTGACGTATTGCATTGCATGTGCATGGATCCAGAAACTTTCACCTGAAAATGCAAAAGCACTATCAGTTCCAGTGACTTGACATGCAGGTTATGAACGTGATCCACTTGTACATTCGGATCTAGTATGTTGAAAAAAACTGGTAGGCGTGAGAGCTGTTGCGTTGCCCACGGTTCCTGATTCTGAACCCGTGTTGCTGACAAAAGGAGGTTCCCTTCCTGGACCCCGCTTCAGTAAGTCCAGTTGCACGTCGCATCAGATGAGGATGTTGATATATGAGCTCCCGACGCGAACGTTTAAGTTGTTCACTCTTCCCAGTTTCTGCTCGTACCCGCGACGTTACCTTGTTCGTCAGCTTCAAGCTAACTAGCATTCCCCATCTACCGGTGCGAACCTAAAACATGACGAAGCTCCCCGTGCATCAAAGTGAGAAAAGCGTCAAACCTGTACGTGTTTCGTGTGTCCATCATACTATACGGCACTGGAAATTCTCCCAGGCGGACAGCCGAAACGATCGCCTTTCGGTTTGCATCTTTCCCGGATGGAGCAACGGCCAAAGCGATGAGGACAACGGCAGGCAAGCACTAGCTAAGTCGTCAATTGTATTCTCCCGTCTACCGTGGAACAATAAGCTGAAACAAGACATGTTTCACTTTTCAACCACTGCGAAAATCCTCACCGGGTTTCCTGCACTAGGAATGTCAAGTTGAGAGACCAGTGGTTATCAATCGCATCGAGAGCGTGCCAAGGAATGGATGGAATGACTGCTGCAATCTAGCTAAAGCTTTCTCTGCTTTTAGTGTTACTCTAGAACGTACAAGTGGTGCGTACGTGCCATAGTTTTGTGGGAATTATCTCACCCATCCAAAAGACGATCGCAACCCCGTTCTAACTCACTCGATCTTTGCAGGCCGGGGGCTCCAATTCCAATCAGGAACCATCAAGACGTGACGATCTTGCCTCCTTAAAAAATCTGAAGGTATGGCTACGACTATGACGACTCTTTTAAAAAATCTCCATGTCGTCGTCCCAGGTTGGTCGCGAAAAAAGTTATCACTGCCGCCAGGTTTGCTCTCAGCGCAAAAAAAAAATAAAATAAAAAATGCAGCCAACTGAATGAATGAAGCGGGGGCCCTCGCTGGCCGGGCGAGCTCGTGGCTCCTGCAGTGCAGAAGGCCATCGGTTCGCTTCGCGCCACGCCATGTGAAGGACCGCCTCTTCCCCCGCGTAGACAGCGAGGGTCAACGGCAGTAGAAGCCTCTCTCTCTCTCTCTCTCTCCTGCTCCTGCCACGATCGCTCGCGCTGCTTAATTAGGTGTGCTAACCTAATCAGCCGCGCATAATGCAGATGAGTCTTTGCTAATCTCGCCATCTTTGACTTGACCCAATTCAATTATCCGTGGACCCAAGAGTTCGCACGCTGCTGGCATAGCAGCGGCAGCGCAGAGATGCAACGGTCATGTTAGGACCGTTGTTCCTCCATCTCTCTCCAACTGTAGAAGCACATTGATGCCCCTGGTAACGTTGCTGCCTCTGCTGGTAGCTCTGCCGAGAGAGAGAGAGAGAGAGAGAGAGAGAGAGAGAGAGAGAGAGAGAGAGCGCAGGATCTGACTGTAAGCGAGCGACTGCGAAAACAACATGGGGGTGGCCGCGCTCTGTTTGCTTCTTTTTGTTCTTTTGAGGAACAAGCTCGTGGCCGCGCTCAGCCCGGGGCAGAATCATCACGGCCAGCTCCGGGTACGGCGGATTTAACTTTCTCCGAGGAACCGGGTGAGAGATTAAAGACGTGCTCCAAGTTTATTTTTTCTGTTAAGTACTCTCTCCGTCCTGAAATAAATGATATTTAGAATAAGAAATCTAGTTTAAATTAAACTAAATTAGTTGTCCTAAATATTATTTATTTTAGAACAGGGCGAGTATATACTTTCTTAAGACTTCATCATGTTTACCGCAGATTATATTTAGTACTTCATCCGTTTTCTTTTTATTTGACACTGTTTAGTTTATTTTAAATTAACCAACATTAAATAAAAAATAAAAGGATTATGTTCTTATACTTGCAACGCACATATGTTGCTGCATTTAATTAAACTGGAAAACATCTAGAATAGAAGATTGGAAGCGCATTGGGAACTTAATAGAAAGTTGTAAATAAGGGACTATTGTTACCTGAATTTTCCATATGTGATTTTAGAATAATTGTTTCCTTTATATTATGTGTAGTTGGAATTCAACATTCGTCTACTTAAAAGTCTAAATATCCTTTTCCAGGACAATGTAGCCATCAACAAATGACCCACCGATGAGTGATTTTTTTAGTGGAAGACCTACGAGTACTATACAGAACAATCATTAGCAATCTAAATAGTCAAAAAGTATCGTGATGTTGAAAAAACCACGGATATTAATATATTTGTGGTTGGACTTGAACACATAGTATAGATTTTATATAGGCGCCATGCTAGTTGGACTGTCGACGACCAGCCAGCCTAATTCTTCCCACTTGAGGCAATCCCACAGGTGCTCGTCTGTTTTCAAGGTGGACGGAGATGGATGTCGTATTCCACTCGTGCTGTTACAAGACTACGGGCCTGACGAAACCCGGCTGAGGAGAAAATAAAAAAAATCTATATTTTATCCACGCCATCGATCGCCACATCGACGGCCAGGAAAAATCAGCAGCAGCCGCCCCGGAAGAAGGAACGCGCATTTCCTCTTGGAAGCCAAGCAGCCGAGCCGAGCATAGCAATTCCACACGCGACACACACCCGATCGAGCAGCGACCACAACAGCCAAGCGACTGAGCGAGTCCCCAGTCCCTCTCGTCACCACCGCCTCCACTCTCGATTCCCAAACCCCCGGCGCCGTCCGCGGTCCTCATCCGGCCGTCGCCGCCGGCAGGGACGCCGCGGCGTATCCCGGCCTCGATCTCTCCCGGAACCACCGGGCGGAGCCGCTGCCTTCCCCCCCCCCCCCCCCCCCCCCCCCCGCAGGAGATCCGTCCGGAGCGTGGCATCCTCGTGCTGGGTAAACCCTAGACTCGATTGGTCTCGGCTTCCACCTGTTTCTGGTACGAAAAGTCGAATTTTTCAGTCGCCTTCGTAGCTGGGTTACTGGTGGAATCGCTCCGTGGGGTTGTTTGCTCGTGTCGGTGGGTTCTTGGCGGGCACTTTTCAGTGGGCGTTTTCTACCTGCTGTGACGTGCTGGGGATCCAAGGGCTTGTAGGCTCGTCGTTTTGAGATTAGGGCTGTGCGCCGTGTCTGAGATTTCTCATTTTGAGATTAGGGCTAGTCGCTTCGTGGGAAATTTCCCATTTTTAGATTAGGGCTGGGCGCTGCGTGAGAAGTTTCTCATCTTGAGATGGAGGCTGGACTCGGTGGGAGAAATCTCATTTGGAGCTTTGCTCCTGTGAATGGGCTACGCACATGTTGGTGTTCTTTCCTCTTGTTAATTTTCCAAGGTGCGGTTTACTAGCGAAATATGTTTACCGATCTTGTGCTCAGAGGCCTTGCTAGCGCCGAACCACATGAACATTTTGTGAAACTGTATATATTATTTCGCATGAACAACAAAGAAACCTTAGCTCGATTGCTCTGTATTCCCTCTCAGGTAGCCTTGTGCTTGATACACGGGTGACCACTAAGATAAAACATGGTGACGTGATAATCATAGAGTTATTTGGTCTTACGTGATCGTATTAGCATTTTAATGTGCTCAAGAGAAAACATTTATTTGCATCAGTAGTGTAGTGTAGTTGTATAAAATTCATAAATTGATATTTTTATTCTAGTTAAGGATTTCAAATTAGAAAGTTAAAGGTCTGTTCAGTCTAGCTTCGTCTTGGCTTGCAAGCTGATGGTATGATTGAACAAATGGGATCTTCTTGGTATCATTACATAATATCAAGCAAACTTTGTAATAGAAGTCCCAAATAATCTGAGTCCAGCTGGAGCAATCTTCTGCCATTCATAACCTAAAGTCCTGGTCAGCTGTTTTTTATTGGATAAACCTAGGACCAAAAATCGTCTGGAGGATTTAGATTTTTCCTATTTTCTTCTAGTAAGTGATTGTGGAATTTTTAGGCTTACCTTTTGTATTTTCACTTCCCTTTAGGTCAATTACCAATCTGGAATGTTTTTCCGAGCTGAAGTCGAGAATTTCTGGAGCTGGATACCAATAGTCTATTAGGGTCATGCTCCAACCAAGGGAAGCTGATGTGCCTCTACTCTTTCTTGTCTTTGTTGTACTTCCTGTGCTAGCTTATTTTCTTCTTGGGAAATGGAACGATGCTGTAAGTAAGAAGGCAAGGGCAAGTGTGCTTGCACAGCATGCTGCAGAAGCATTTACAGTGGAAACAATGGCACGTCCAGATGTTATGTCAGCAGAACCTTCTTTAAGAACTATGCCTTATTGGAGACCTGCGTCTTCATCCAGGCCTGAATACCATGAATGTGCTACTTGCCATGCCCCTGCAAAGACTCGCTGCTCCAGATGCAAATCTGTTAGATACTGGTAAGATTTCTCTTGTTTGGTACTGGAAAGAACAGTTTGCCATTTGTTGATTGAAATTTGCAAGTAATGCAGTCTAGGATATATCTATTCTTTTATTTGTTTACTACTTCCTCCTTTTCGTAATATTTGACACTGGTTAGTTCAAATTTGAACTAACCAGCGTCAAATATTACGAAACGGAGGGAGTATGATACAGCATGGTGGCACCCCTCCTGTTTTTTTCATTGTATTAGCACTAATAAGTAGGTTGAAACTTGCTGATAGATTATACCAAATTTGACCTTATAGGCAGCTGCTATTAAGCACCTCATCAGCAGTGAATCTAGCACATGGTGAAAAGGGGCAACACAGATAGGAGCTCTTGTTAATGGCATAATATGAGGATGCTCCTTGCAATTGATTGATTCAGTTTGTTCATGCACCAATGTTTCATTTTCTTGCCATGTAGCCTCGGTTCTCTCTTCATTGTGACACAATTACTGTAAACATAATCTTGCCGTGTTTTGAGTTCACTTTGTAATGTTTTTTCCCAATGTTCCACAGCTCTGGAAAATGTCAAATAATACACTGGCGGCAGGGGCACAAGGAAACGTGCCAGCAATGGCATGGCAGTGGCACTAGAAGCTCTGGTGTACCTGCAACTGAGGGTTCTGAACATATGCCCTTCTTGATTAACTTAAATTCCCCTCTTCCAAGCGGTGACATTCACTTGCGCGACATGAACTTTGATACTTTATCGGAGCCATCCTTTCCGACGACTGATAGCTACAATGTGGATACTGATTCGTTTCTGGTAGACAGAAGCATCCTGAATAATTCAAATCATAGTCTTCATACGAGTGAAAACGGTGCTACTGGTGTATCTTTTGAAAAAAATAATTACAATGCTGATGAAGAAATGCAATCTTCTGAGATTTTATCAGGAAACAAGGTAGTTTAGGCAAAATACTACAATTTGGCTCTTATTTTTCAGTCTACATGTTTGTCTTGAATAATCTAATCTCTTACCTTATTGTTAGAGTATATTTGGTAGACTAGATATTAATATCGTAGATTGCCATATACATCTGAAATATATTTAGTAGGCCAGATAGACTACCATACATATAAAAAGGGCAGCCCAGTACATGTAGCTCTCGCTTGCGCAGGGTTCAAGAAGGGTCCGACCCACTTAGGTCTTTATATGCAGCCTTTCCTTGCATTTCTACATGAGGCTGTTTACATGACTTGAACCCGTGACCTCGTGGTCACAAGGAAACAACTTTACCGCTGCGCTAGGGCTCAGTATATATCGGAGGTATATTTGGAATGCTAGATATAGTATCATAGACTGCCATATGTATCGGGGAATAGTCTTGGCCCCCAAGTCTCGTGTACTCTGTATATTTTGGCCGAGAGGCACAATGCAATACAATCCATTATACACAATCCAATTCTATCATGATATCACGAGAGGGTTACGATCCTGTGACCAAAATGTAGTCACCACTCGCTTCCGCATCTTGCGCCCCTGGGAGGTCAATCTTCATGATCTTCACCAGAAGCAACACCCTTGTTTCACGATGGATCCTATTGATCCGATAGTTATCATTGCATTAGAGTCACACCATGCAGCACATGGACATCTCTTGGAGAGCTCCACACCATGGGGATGCTATGGTCAGGCGACCTTCATCTAAATCCATCATCGTGTCGCTGGTCCTCTCGGCGCTTCACCACCGTTGGATACTGTGTTACCGGCACGGGCAGCCCCGACATCACGCTGTCGGTTTGTTGGGTGATGGATCAAGACAATGGGTGGCCTTCGTGAGGTTGTGCCACTCAATGTGTTGTCCTGTCGGGTGGACGGCTGCCACTCGCGTGAGCAACTTCTGTGCCTGATCCAATCTCCTAAGCTATTCACCCATCCCAAGTGCTCTTTATTCTTATTCCTTTTCCTTTTTAGTTGTCTACGGTGGAAGAAAAACAAAGGGAAGAGTGCCACAGACAGCCGAAGTTTCTACATGAATGTTTCTATCTACTGTTGCTGGTATAATTTTTCTTTTATCCGTCACTGATCGGGATTGCGTCGCCCTGCCATCCGTCGACGCCCAGACGTTGACCCTCCCGAGGATGAGTGGTCATGGCGCCATAGGTTGCAATGTTGGCTCGTGGTCAAGCTATCTTTATCGAACCACCCATGCCTGATCTTCCTCGTCACGTAACTAATGGTCCAAGTTAACACCGTCTACCACTACTCCTAGGATGCCACCACATGTACCGGATGGGCTAAAGTAGGCTAGCTTTTTGATATGTCAAAGTGTCCCGTCACCCTCACCATCCCTTGATTGACATGTTGTGTAATGAGTTCTTCGGCATGACACAACTGATCTTTTGCTTCCGTCAGCTCGCCTAGATGATTTTGGAACAGCGCAATCCACGGCCATGACCACGTCCACCTCAACCTCGGTTACCTCAACACCAAGGGGCTATCATCCACATGTGGTACTCACTGGTTTCTTCAGTCACAACATACACACCGCCAAGACACTACAACTGCGGGGGGATATATGCTCGTCGGATTCTACCTTCGGCTTCTCTAGTATCACCGTTTGTGGTGTTTCCGTTGTGACCTAGGAGGGATGGATGTTAGAATATATTTGATAGGCTATATATTTGGTAGGCTAGATAGACGGCAATATATATCGGAAGTATATTTAGTATGGTAGATATTAGTATTATAGACTCGTTTGTAATAGGGAGTCGACTTGGCCCCCAAGTCTCCTGTACTCTGTATATACTGGCCGAGAGGCACAATGCAATCTAATCAAATTCTATCACTTATGATTGCAGGTGCCAAGTTCAGAAGCAAAGAGTGGTAATTGCGATGCAACTTATTCTGTCAAGAATACCACACGGCAACTTAGCACTTCTGCTCCTGAAACAAGAAAACAGCCAAAAGCAAGCATCACGGTTTATGAACCTGACATGGGTGTTTATTTAACCTCTGATATGATCAGTTCTTGTGAGGGGCCATATGCTTCTGCCACTGTGCCACTACAAAGGAGTTTCTCATCTGGTAAAACTTTTGGAAAAGGAAATGTGGTGCATAAGAGGCCTCCATACCCATCGGATAGGGTGGCTGCATCACAGAAATCACGGGAGAAGGTGTCAAAGTCACATCAAAATGATGGCCATGAGAAGAATCCTTGCAACGAAAATGACCAAAGTTAGTAAATGAGTCTTTTGAGCAAAGGTCTATCTTATATTAAGAATTTAAGATGTTCTCTTTTATCTCATGTATTTAATGCATTGTCCAGGATCAACCCAAACAAATGTTCCAATAAGAAACAACCTACAAGGATGCAATGGAATCTCCAAGATAGGATCATCCAAGGTTGAAGTTCCAAAGAAGCCCTCAAAATCTCTCAAAGCCAGTCTTGTTGGATTAATAAATGATAACAAGAGGAGTAAGGTTGGAAATCATCTATGATGAATATATCATTGATTCATTGTGATTATCTATATGGGATGAAGGTTGTATTTCTAAAATGTTGCTTCAGGTACTCTTTCCATATGAGCATCTTGTTAAGTTTTTCCAATATGAAATACGGGGCATTTCTCCTAGAGGTCTCTTCAATTGTGGAAACAGGTATTGGACTTACACTTACCTAATTAAAATTGTTACTATTGTGTACTCTTCCAGTATTAGAAACTTGTTATATGTAGAAAGCTGTCATTTATTGCATACCACCAGTTACGGGGGCCTAGCAATGCCAATGAGACTAATTTCAAAAAAAGAGGTGTGGTTTCTTAATTAACAGATTAGCTGATTTAAATAGAAATGCTGCAAACAGAAGTAAATCCTTATCCTGTTTGGTGCAACACTAATTAGAATAGATCAAACTTTGTGTAACTAAAGGAATGGCACAAGTATTAATTTGAAGGTTCATTTAATTTGTCCGTTTAAATGTTTAATAATATATATTTGTCATCTAGCTTGTTTAGCTCAATATTACTTGTTTAATAGGTTTTTTTTGTTGTTTAGCATTTAGTCCATTAACAAGCAGTTTGTGGTGTTTGTCTCTGTTTTTGTAGCTGCTATGCCAATGCTGTTCTACAATGTCTCATGAGCACAAAGCCACTGATGATCTACCTGCTTCTGAGATTGCATTCTAAAGACTGTAATACTAAAGTTTCAAACAATCTTTTTTGCCTTTCAGTAATGCTACATACTTTATGTTCCAGTTCTCTTGACTTCATTTGCCGTTTTCTTTTAGGTTGCGCAAAGAATTGGTGTCTTATGTGCGAACTTGAGCAGTACGCTTCATCTTTACGTGAAGGTGGCGGACCTATATCTCCAAGTAGAATTCTATCCAATCTTAGGAATATTGGATGTCACTTGGGTGGTGGAACTCAGGAAGATGCACATGAGTTTTTAAGGTGTTGCAACTCTTAGTTCAGTTGCTATTTTTGCTATTGTTTTCTTTTTAATGATCCAGTACCCAAACGAAACATATACTCCATAATATTAGTTGCTCATTTATTTATCAGAAAGTTGCAACAAAATCAATATTTAGTTGCCAATATCTCCTACATCATAAGTTATCAATATTTTTATCTGGGTGGAATTTAAGGAATGCGAAATGAATAGGATCTGTTCCACAAAAAAACCTTGGCCAGATAGTTGCTTTATGACTAAAACATGATTGATTGTATATGTTGTTGAACTTGCTTAATGTTCTTGAAAGAAATATATGTCCGAACTTTAATTCTTTTGTTCTTTTTATTTTACTACACTAAGGATTTCCATGTCTCCACTTGTGTCCTAAGGTCTTGGGTTCAAACCAACCTGTTTGCAAAAGCAGAGGTAAGCCTGTCTAGAAATAACATTTCCCAGACCCCACAATGTGTGGGAGCCTTCGGCACTGGGTACGCCCTTTAAGGATTCCCCTATCTGTGTGGTATTGTGACATGCATTTACATATTCACCCCCTGATCCCAATTTTAAGTCCCATTTTGCTTTCTTCTAAGTCAGCTCATTTAACTCTTAACATCAATAGCTTAAAAAAGCATATAGATTAAAGTTGCTGTTACTAAATTATCGTAAAGAATGCTTTCATAACATATTAGTCTTTCCATCTAAAATAATCTAAATAGATATTATTGGTCCAAGTTATACACATTGGAGACCATGTCATTGTCCAAAACTCCAAACAGACTCAAATTTTTATTGAAGGCAGTGCATTTTATGTAAATATAATTTCCAGGTATATGGTAATCAGTGACACAAGACATGTGGTGGCTAGTGGTGCGCAATATATGTGCTAGCTAGTGGTGATATAAGATGTGGTGGACCTGGTGGTGTGTGGTGATATAACATAATATGTGCCTTTCACTAGCAGAAATTCAGAGCTTACTATTAATGTGCTTCAGAAAATACAATGCTCTCCTAGTGAATAGTTAATTTCTATTTTATAAAGCTTGGAAACAAATGTGCTGATATCCTATGAACGTTAAGGATACCAAATTGTCATTTTCTTAGATTTTCATACTCTAATCTGTTTACCTTGTATGAAATGTTTATAAGATAGAGGGAAAAGATACAATAATTGAACTTTTGATTTGACAAAATTATTCGTCCCCTATTCAACATATGTATGCATTTTGTTGACAGCGTGCCTTGATTTGAACATTACCAGGCATCTTGTGATGTCTATGCAAGCAGCATGCTTGGATGGCATGGGTGGCGAGAAGCATGTTGAACCAAGTTTGCAGGAAACAACACTCATCCAACAGATGTTTGGTGGCCGTCTTAAATCCAAGGTAATTTGATAAACCAGACTTGTTGCATTTTTGATAAATTTGAAAATGTTGCTAGTTTTTTTTTTGTGATATACTGAAGCTGGAACCATGCATTTTTTTATCTTTTATGAATGGATTTCCCCCATTTATAATAAAACACAAGCATTTTTACGTGACTTGAGTTTTGTCTTCCATTCATGCCAATCCTCAGATCAAATTGTCATTGTGCCTATCTGCCATATAATAATTGATTTTGTTTATGGAAAAAGGTTAAGTGCCTCAGATGCTATCATGAGTCTGAAAGATATGAGAATATAATGGATCTTACTCTGGAGATTCATGGCTGGGTGGAGTCCTTGCAAGACGCTTTGACACAATTCACTGCTCCTGAAGATTTAGATGGGGAAAACATGTATAAATGTGGAAGGTAGTGTTACAACTGACAACCAATAGTTGGATCGCTCACCGTCTCAACTGGATAAAGCAGCTTGAACGTTATTAGGATTATGTTTTTTTCAATAAATGCAGGTGTGCTGCATATGTCAAAGCTAGGAAACAATTGAGTGTGCATGAGGTGCCAAATATATTAACTGTTGTTCTCAAAAGATTCAAGGTAACTAGGTTCTATCAGATTTCGTGTTGTTTCTAATACTCAGCCTGTTTTTGGAGGCATGTATTTGTGTTTTTGCCGGTATTGGGTAACAGTCACTTGAAATGGTAAGTTTTTAATAGAACTTTGCATATGTTTTAGATTGTATATAAACTTACTAATGTCCTAAAACAGTTTTACTGCTTACATATAAATGATATCAGGAGTTTTCCATAAAAAAATTAGATATTTCACCCTTTATAACTGTTACTAACTTGTAATTAGGAATGAAGTGTTCATAATTGCTACTGTATTTAGATTGTCAGTTTCTGATATTGTAAAATGGCAACCATCTCCATTTGTGGATGGGGGTGGGTAACAAAAATCATCCAGGGAAAATTTCATGTGAGCATGTTTGATGATTGATAAGTACTAATTGATTTTGTTTCCCTTCTTCAGTCAGGAAAATATGGCAAGATCAACAAATGTGTCACTTTTCCTGATATGTTGGACATGGTTCCTTTTGTGACTGGGTCTGGTGACAGCCCCCCTCTTTATTTCCTGTATGCTGTGGTTGTGCACGTGGACACAGAAAACGCATCCTTCTCTGGGCATTATATATCATATGTCAAAGATATGCAGGGTACATGGCTGAGAATCGATGACTCAGAGGTATGTTTATTAATAAAGATCATTCCTTGAAATAGGCAAAG
Source organism: Neostapfia colusana (assembly GCA_030760725.1). Classification (NCBI taxonomy): domain Eukaryota; kingdom Viridiplantae; phylum Streptophyta; class Magnoliopsida; order Poales; family Poaceae; genus Neostapfia; species Neostapfia colusana. The sequence goes on along the minus strand of JASWHV010000014.1, from coordinate 3,239,452 downwards.
AACTTGTTACCGAAAAATGCCGGAAGTCGCTCTATATTCATGGAATTGCATTATAGAATGTGCACTATATAGGTACTGAACATACTGTGGGAGATGCCCCACTGATCATATTCGAAGTACCGCTAATAATGTTTTGGTGTCAATGTATTCCTCTGTGGAAATAAATACAAATAGTTAATTATGCATTTCATTCCGTTTGCCCCAGAGAACTTTGTCGGGATAACTGATTGTGTTTTATAATCATGGCTTGCTGAGGTTTATTAGTATCCTTCAAATGAAATATGGGAAACAAAATAAACTTAAGAATTGTATTGACCATGCGACAATATTTTTTGTTCTTTATGCAGGTCAAGGCTGTACCAGTGAATCAAGTCATGTCAGAAGGTGCATATATGCTTTTCTACTTGCGGTAGGTACATCCAACACGTTGAATGCGGTGAACGTAATATGTCATTCAGATTACTTGTCTGAACACTAGATTTTGCCATTCAGAGTACTTTGTCTGGAACACTAGATCACTCATATTCGCAAAATCCTTTTCAGGTCTTTTCCTCGACCTCCAAGGATATATGTTGAGAAGGGTCTTTTGCCTGTTTCAACATCTGCAAAGAGTCACGCATCAAAATCCTCCAAAGGCTCTAAAGAAGAGTGCAAGCAGACAGACGTGTTCTTATCTACCTATGATCAAACCAATGGTATTTATGATTTTAGACCGGAGGGGGAAGGCTACATGCAAGATCAGCATGCAGAATTGAGATCGGGTAATTTCCATCATGCTGATGATACCTTTGCAGACTCAGTTAGCGCAGACTTCTCAGAAGCTACATCAAGTGAATGGTCACTGTTTACCAGTTCTGATGAATCCTCCTTTACCACTGAAAGCACTAGAGATTCATTCAGTGTTGTGGATTATGGAGACAATGCTGGCCTTGATCCAATTTCCTCTATATTTGGGCCATGTTATGCTCCAGAACATCCTCCTGGCAATCTCGTGTCATGTACAAGGTTCTCGCCTTCCAATCCACAAACAAGGTACTTGTCAGAGGGCACAGGCTTTGTCTCGGATTCTTCTATGCCGGCTCACCCTCACGGCAATGTACATAGAGGAAGATATCCAGATAGAGCATGTGCTTCTTCGGCAGAGCCTCTCGCTTTGGCACATGAGCGAAGCGCGTACAGTCGGCATGCCATTAGTAGAGATGGTTTTGTCCAAACATCTGGATTTTGTCAAATGTAATTGGTCTGCATCTTATAGCTCTAGCTGGTGCTCGGCAGCTGTGGACGTTGCCACTGCCATTGATGCCGCCTCATGTTCTTTTATTACAGATGGGGCAAAAATTAAATTTTAGATGCAGATCCTAGGGCTAGTGGAGTGGTTCAATGTAGCTCAGCAATTATATTCTGTCCATATGCATAGCATGGCAGGTGAAATCTTAGGGCACAGACAGTTCAAGTAAAGCAGGTTGAGCGTCTATCTAGCTGATTAAAATTGCATGGGAGAAAGTTCTTTTTGGTCTCAGTTGACTGGATTGTCTTCTTTGGTCCAAAGAAAGGGTTCTGCTAATTCCTCCGGTCATGTTGACCGCAGAGTTTCCAGACGCTGCGGCTGCTGCTGTTGTTGTGCAAGTTCTTCAGATCGGTTGGCCTTAAAAGTGCAATTCAATTTCGTTCGTATGTGCAGACTCGAAGCATGCCTTAAAAGATGCGGACCGGACAAGGCCGAGAGCCCACAACAACGGTAGTCTTGTAAGACTATCTCGAGCAGACACTGCAAGCCTATCGAAATGTACAGTGCAACGCTGGCTTCATCAGCTGCCCTCTGCTGATACATAAACTCATCCGCAGGCGCAGCGAAGATATATGGTGCGCAGTGCTGTGAGTGCGACCACACTCATATGTCATGTGGGAAAGATAACTCAGCTGTGCACCCCCCCCCCACACACACACGCGCAACCGTCTAGTTTCTTTGAGATGCGTGCCGTGTCCCCACGAAAAGCTGATGTACACCGTGAGCCAAAAAAAAACTTTGGTTTTCATGTCAGTTATAGCTCTCTCTCTCTCTCTCTCTCACCGGAGCACACAGTGAACGAGGTACCATTGAGGCCCTCCTTACTGTTGCTATTTTCTTCAGGTATCAGAGAGAGACGCGTTTCCCATTCGTTCACCGACTTGCATAGCATATGGGAGTCCGGGAATGAACCAGCGGACAGGTCCAGCAAGTTGTGCATGATAATAACCACCAGACGCGCACCCGGTTCCTTCTAAATCTAATCTTGTCGTACATTTAGACTGATGTGAATGACCTTGTTCGAAGCCCACCTGATATTTCGGTATTCCTGAGGTTTGCAATTCCCTATTGACTGTAGTTCCTTTCTTTTTTTTTTCCAGTATGGATATGGTAAATAAAGATATCGTGGACCAGGGCCGGCTCCGACTTTTTTTTTCAATAATAACAAGATAATATGTCAATTTTACAATAGTGATCTGGTGGGAAGTGGACTTGGACCTGTCATGTTCTGACCTGCTTGTGTTGTTTTCCTATTTGAGGCTGATTGAACTAGAATTCTACATCAGATCTCAAAGTTTACATGTACCGGCAGAAGAATTAGAGTAATCTGAGCATAATAAGAGGCACCGAGACGCGAAGAGCGGTAGACAGGAGGGGGAGATGGGGTCTCGACCGACACGTGCTTCCGCGCCGATCAACCCGAGGCTTGGGCCCATCAAATTCTTGACGGGACACGCGTACGTGCACGCGGCATGCCTACTACTACACCGGAACCGAAGAGAGGAGGAGAAGGACGGACCCAAATCGAGTTCTCCACGTGACATCAGCGGTGACGTCGCGCTGATTTTGATACATATTTGATGTTTCAGTCTCAACTTTATGCGGTACTATACGAGTGACAGGTGCGCGATGAGTGGCGACTGGACGTGGAGTTACATCTGTTGCCATCTAGTATTTGCCAAGGTCTGCATCCCCCAGTTTTTTTTTGTGTGTGTGTGTGCATGTGTTCGATGGCTTCTTCTGCTATGTAGTGTCAGAACGTTCAGCCTCGGAGAAAAAGGGTAAACATTTGAGCGCCTTTCCTTTTCCCTTTTTCCTGTTGTGTCCTCATTGTTGATGGATATAAAAATAAAGTGATTACTTAAGATATAGGAATAATTATATTGATCAAGCAGGCATGGGCAGTTAGTTACAACTCTCTCGCAGTTGGACTAATATAATAGAAGAACAGGGATGGCAACATGCATGACCTGATAACGATCACTTTGTAAGTGTTGAAGTGCTCTTTTCCTTTGATCTCTGTCGTCATCCTCAGGGAGTCAGTGTCACTTTACCATTAATTAAGTTGGTCTCGATCGCGCAAGAAAGCCACTGATATGCACGCATTAGTTAGTACTTCTTCCGTTTTTTCTAAAATAAATAATGTTTAGGATAAAAAATCTAGTTCAATTTAAATTAAATTAGTTATCCTAAATGTCATTTAATTTAGAACAGATGGAGTATAAGTAACCATGAGCATGGGCAATCTAAGATACTTAGAAACGCATGCATTATAACGTGACCTGTATTATTCGACAATTAAAGTTTCAGCGACTTTGTGCCTTGACGTTCAGCAATAATGATCTGCACGGGGCCTTGAGGAACCACGGCTATGATCGATGTTGGTGGCCATTAGGCCAATAGACAGACCGACCGACCATCCTCTTTGCACCTGTTCCTAGCTAGGCACCCAACTTGGTACTGCCAAGTGTGAACCACTGCAAGGAGCAACTTACCACACCACTAGGCACCATATATCATCTTGTTACTAAGGAGTTTAATAGTGATAGATGTCTATAACGAAACACATCGATCAGCGTCTTCTACCCTTCGTGTCCTTCTCTTATATTAGGCCGATGGTGTTATGTCAGGATCAGACTGAATCCAGGGATTTCATGTTGGACCAGTACTTTTGACAAATTAACCGCTTGTTGGCATCATAAGTAGACCCTATTTTAATAGGATTACCTTCCACTATTTGATACTCCCTCTATTCTGAATTAAATAACATTTAAGAAAACAACAAAACTAATTTAAATTGAATTAAAATTTTATTAAAATTTTATCATAAACCTCATTTACTTCAGAACGGACCAAGTATTTAATTATTTCAGCTCAATATCTTTCGAGGGACCATCCTGCATGCAGTGGCACGGTGGACCAGTATTCCTGACACATGCCCTGACCTTCGTTCAGCTAGCCCTCCATCTCCGTGCCCATACGCGACGCCAACGCCACCAACTTGAAGCCCAGGTGGGGCCGCCGACCAGGCACCACCTTACCTTATCCCCTGGCCCTGGAGGCCTGGAGCGATTTCATGGATGGGCTCACGGAATATGCCATCGCCGTGGTAGGGTAGCTGGGTAGGTCACCGAGGGATGGATGGCGGAATTAATCTTGAAGGGCCTGTGCATCATAATCATCGTAGCTGAAGCCTCTGGTATGTCGCATGGAAATGGAAGCCGTTCCGGTTCCGGAATATATGCTCTGCATGCAGATTGCTGGTTGGAGCAAGATGAGCCACGTCCTTCATCTTTTCTTTTTTTTTTCTTTCTTTTTGTTGTTGTTGAGGAACACGTATTTCATCTTTATCACGTCCATTCTCTCGTGTCCCTCTGCCTTACATGACGCTTTTGCAATGATGTAGTGCAAAAGTCTCAATAAGATATAGTTCTACGTACGTCAATCCATGCACTCTCTCTGTTTTTAAATTAAATAACTTTAAAACAATTTTGAACAAGATTTACTGTTTTAATGACCTCAATCCAAGAAAGAGAAGAGTACGTATAATAAACCGAACTGCTTGCAGTAGAACCTTTATTTATGGTTTTGTCCGTGATTCTATTCAATTAGGTACTATCCTTTACCTAAAAAACCTACAAATATTAATTTATATAAAAGGAAACACTAATCCTCTTTCTTTTTTATCAGAACTTGTTATTCAGCGTAACAATTGGATCAGACAACAAGGTTTTCGCAACTGACGCGAAACCGATCATTTTCACGGAACAATCGAATAAAGCTGCGCAAGAACATATTCCATTCCCAGGTCGAAACTGCATCCTCCTTTTATATATAGTTTTGTACCGCTAACTCTTAAACTAAATAGTTTCTTACATTACAACCACACCACTCTTTAATTCTTTACTCGGGGAGAGATTCTTCACAACGAAGGCCGGTGCTTTTTGGGGTCAGCTGGCTAAGTGTGAAGTGGGACGACGAGAAGATAACGATGCCAAACCGGGTCGATCGATCGATCACATACTCACTCTGTCTGTCTGAAATAAATGACGTTTAGAAGAAGAAATTTAGTTTAAATTAAACTAGATTTCTATCCTAAACATTATTTATTTTAGAACGGAGGGAGTAACAAGCATCATCTCTCGGAAAAAGGTTATGGTGGTAATCAGGCAGGATAATCTCACGGACAAAACAACACTAGTTCGCGTGCCGGCCGGCACTCTTCTTCTTCTTCTTCGCTTGGAAGAAGAAAAAACCAGATGCTTTGGCGTTGATTGGTACTCCCTTTGTTCTGAATTAAATGACGTTTAAAATAGCTAATTTAGTTTAAATTAAACTAATCTTTTTTATTCTAATATCATTTATTTCAGAACCGGGGGAGTACTAGCTTAATTAGCATGCGTGGCTCGTTACCACCATCCCTGCCAGCTGCTCCAGCCTCCAGGTCGATCGTTGTATCACCCTGTCGCTTACACGGCTCTGCTTCTTGAACGGCGATGCCGTTTGCATTTGGTTCAGATGATGCATGGTGACATATGCAGCATGCTTAACGACGGCGGAGACTGTTATTTTCCTTTCCTGACGAGAACGAGAGCGTCTCCTCCCAAATGTTTAATTTGGACCAAGAAGAACTCACTGACTGACATCGTCTGTTGTTCGCTAACCGCGCACCCTTGTCACGCAGTGCTACTCCCTCCGTTCTAAAATAAATGATTTTTGGACAAGAAATCTAGTTCAATTTAAACTAAATTAGCTGTCTAAAACATCATTTATTCCGAAACAGAGAGAGTAGATAACAGGCTTGAGCTTTTTGTTTTTTTTTCGAGTAGACTTACGCTTTGATTTTTTATCAGGTTTGATTTCTATATTATGTAGCTCACCTGCATTTCACGTCTTCGTCTCGCACGGTCTTCTGAAAAGGAAAGCAAGTTTGTCTCTCTTGTACTCAAAAAGAAAAAAAAAGAAATAGAATGGAAAGACCTTAAACTTTAACTGCGCGGTTCTGGTCTGCCTGTTGTTGCTTTTTTCACGCACGTGCTCTGATTTGGCACGTGCAGGGTAGATGTGACCATAAACTTTGTAATATCTTCTGCAGAGGTCGATGAATTGAACGACTCTCTTACAGGAGTGGAATGATCTGTCTTCTTCATGCTCGATTACCACGATGCGAAGACAGAGCCATCTGATTGTCAGCTGGATGGGTATACAGGACGCATTGGATCAAGCGCAAAAATTACTCCCTCCGTTTCGAATTATTTGACGCTGGTTAGTTTAAAATTGAACTAGCCAGCGTCAAATATTTCAAAACGGAAGGAGTAGTACATAACAAATGGTCTATATATAAACAATACCAATAACCACCGTCTCTTCGTGTACTCTACTTCGGTACAATTTGTAGTGCTTCTCAGCGCCATGGGTTCATCTATTTTTCTTCTTGCGCCAACATGAGCCAGGGGGTTCTACATGTCGTTAATGACCACCCCTAGGCTTATGGTCACCCTTATACCATTTAGAGCCAGATTTGTTGTTATCTGATTGCAATATATTGGCGCCGGAGGGTTTCGCTTTGATAACCTTGACAACACACTTACCTTTGACCATGTGTATTTAAGCTGGAATCCTAATTTTAATAGAGTGAAATTTGAGATCCTTTTTACTTAACTGATAAGACGTCCAGTCTATTTTAATATTTACGTGTTTGTTGTTAGCTGTTTTTTTTTTTCTTTATAGGAATGTATTAACTATAGGAAAAATATTTTTTATTGAATATAATTTTTTTGTTGCTGTTAGATCTAGATCTAGAGTTGTAAACGTTGAATAAAATGACAAACAAACATTAGAGTTCACCAAATGCCTCGATATGTTGGACGATCAATTAGAGGTGCAGTTACACACATTTGGTTACCATCAAACACAATGAACTTTTACAACAAGTTAATAAAATGGAATATATAAAAACTTTTGACCCTTTCAATGAAACATATGTAAATTCAATCATAATTAACACTACTTTTAAAGTGTCAAGATTCAATGTAGAAGTTAATATATATATATATATATATTGTTAATTAATCATTGTATTTCTATAAACTAACACGGAATCATAATTCTTCTCTGTAGAACGGTGCTTGTGTAAATCACAATTCGTCGAGAAATAGATCTGCATCCGCCTCATGCACCACCTAACTAGAGCTCCCGTTCGGACACCAGCATTCCAGGGCCATCGGATCAACCGTTTGGAAGATGCAGGGCCAGGGAGGAAGCACGCCATGCAGCAGCCAGTCAAAGACGTTGCCGCCGTAGCAGATCCGCCGGCCTAAACTTAGCCGGCCGCACGGGATCCGGGCGTAGCCGTGGACCGAGCTTGCGCGGCGCATGCCCACATCGGCGGTGGGCCCCATCCGGCCGGTGATGTGTGCCTCTCATCCCTGCCCTCTGACCGCGCCCCCCGATTCTCCCTCCTCCCAACTACCCTCCCCCCGCTCTGCCTCCTTTTCTTTTTCTTTTTTTCCCCTTCCACTCGTGTTACCCAAAAAAACATTTTATCACGTATATAAAATCTAATCAAAACGAATAAAAACATCTCATCGTCTTCTTTCTCATGCATTGAAAAGTTCGTGTGCGGCCAAAATTATAGTCTCAGAAATATACGGAAAAGGAGAGAGAGAAAAAAAAGCATTTTGTGCTGTATTTATAAGCAACCATCCAGAAAGCGATCGCTCGTGGCGTGTCTACCTCCTCCTCGTCCTTCCTCACTGTTCCTTCTCTTGCAACAGCAACAACAACGCTGCTAACACACACCAAACGCCAGACCAGGAGGGGGGAGGGGAGTTTTTATCAAATTCTGATTGCAGTAGCGTGATCTCTCCTCGTCGCTCGAGGCAATAATGGTGGCCGTGGAGGCGGCGGCGGCGGCGGCGGTGGCCGAGGGCCCGATCCGGGCGGAGGCTGACGTGGCGGTGGCGCCGGAGCCGGAGGCCAAGGTGGAGGCGAAGGGCGGCGCGGAGGAGGAGGAGGAGGAGAGGGAGTACAAGAGCGACATGAGGAAACTGGAGGAGCTCATGTCCAAGCTCAACCCCTCCGCGCAGGAGTTCGTGCCGTTGTCGCGCCGGGCGGCGGCGACGGCCAAGGAGGGGGGAGGGGGGGCGCTCTCCGCCGACGCGCCGGTGTTCGTGTCCGCCGCCGAGTACTTCGGCGCCGCCGGCGTGCACCTTCAGATGGGCGGCGGCGGGAGCAGGGACTCCAGCAGCGACGGATCCAGTAACGGCGGAGGCAACGCGCTGAATCGCCGGGTCGGTGAGCTATGACTTTTCGGTTCTTTACGATTTTGTGCTGCTACGTGGTCCGATTTGACGGTGTTTGGTCGTTTGACTTTTCATCCCTGCGATCGCCTTATGATTTGGTGCGTTTCGCGGTCGCCTGAATTCATGATCGCCTTCATCTTCCTTTTCCTTGTTTTGTTCAAAAGCCTTGGACTGCCAGGAAGGGTTTATAATTTCCTTCTGTTACTGTTCTCTTCCAAATAAATCGCAGGATCAACTTATTTAGATTTTGATATGAAGACCGCCCCCCCTCCCAAATAAAAAAAAAGACATTTCGATCTTGTTGATTTGTTAAAAAATGATGGATCGGTGCTTACTGGCGACTGCCAAGAATCTGATTCGTGAATCCGTGTGATTGCGATGGGTCACTGTGCTTATAATGTCCACCACTGATTTTGTGGACCTCTATTTCTCCAAAAAAATGAAGAATGGAATGTTATGCTAACGACAATCGTGTGCGCATCTGCTGATTATGGTGATATGACGAGAAAATGACCATGACCTCCTGATAACAGCGAAGGAATAGCTTCAACCAGGGGAGGCGGAGGATGGGGGGCCGACCCCGACGGACTGATAGGGAGGATAGTGTGCGGCGGACTGTTTATGTCTCTGACATTGATCAGCATGTGAGCACACTGAACACAGCTGCTTTGGAATTGCTGTTCTTGTGTCATGTCGTTGAATTTTCTTCTTATTGCTCTGCAGGTGACCGAACAGAAGCTTGCTGAAGTGTTTTCAACCTGTGGACAAGTAAGTTCTATTATGATTCGTTTGAGGAAATGTGGCGAATTCTTTTTCTTCTTTTAGCAGTATCATAGCTGATTACATCACCTTGATGACCTTTCACTTCCTTGAAACCTCATTAAGACAGCTTCGGTATTAATATAACATGTCTTACATTTTTCTTTCTGTACCTGTATAGGTGGTCGATTGCCGCATCTGTGGTGATCCACATTCAGTCCTGCGCTTCGCCTTCATCGAATTTGCTGATGATGGTAGCACCTTCACGACATCTTATTTTTCAATTACTGTTTTGGGTACAAACAAACAGTGATGGCTTCTTCTGTATCTGCTGCAGCTGGAGCTAGAGCTGCACTGACACTTGGGGGAACAATGCTTGGTTATTATCCTGTTAGAGTTTTACCTTCCAAAACAGCGATTCTACCTGTGAACCCTAAATTTCTGCCTCGCGTAAGTTCACAATGATGTTACATGCCTCTATTTGATCCGGGTGTTATACCCCAGTTTTCCTTTGCATGCCAAAGATGTCTGCTAACGTTAATTCTAATGCCTGTACAGACAGAAGATGAGAAAGAAATGGTCTCTAGGACTGTATATTGTACTAACATAGATAAGAAGGTATGTAAGTCTATTTCTTTGGTTGCATGTGTGGTCAATTTCATCGTTGAACATTTAAAACTAGATTTTTAGGATACCCAATATTTGCATCCCCTCCCCTCTGTATTGTGTTTCGAGATATTGCAGGTTGAAGACCATGTCAATTCTCATGTTTATTGCTATCGCATTGTTAATTCTACTTCCTAATATTCTTTTGCTTATTATTGTGTGCATAAACAAGAACTGATGGAAAATGATTTTAATCTTGATAAAAGGGCATTATCCATAATCCACTAATAAACAAATTTTGGTCTGACAAATGGTGTTGATGATAAAGTAAAAGTTACTATCCAAGAGTTATCTTGAATATCATGATGTATTGTATTTAATGATGAATTCTAAATGGAAGATTAGATTTTTTTGGATTCATTTATTGGATTGTGAGTACATTTTCTAATCAAACAAGGAACTAATATCTAAGATAGAAATACAAAAAAAATTAGGAGCTGCTTGAGTAAATTATCAGTTGAAATACCAAACAAAGGGGAAGGTGAGGTTGACCTGAATTTCTGTTGATGAAAAACAATTCTTTACTAAGAACGTTTTTGGGTAATTTGCTATCATCATGACTGGTGATTGCTAATCTTTGGTTTACTTGCGGTGGTGACTGTTAACTCTGAACTGTGGCACAATTAATTGTTGCCGGAGACAAAAAAAAGGTTTGAAAGCACAGTTTGTGTTAATGTTATATGCTTTTCTTATTTGTTTAGGTTACGGAGGATGATGTGAAAAATTTCTTTCAACATGCATGTGGGAAGGTATGCCACAAAGCTGTTCCACTTCGTTTCTATTTGCTTCTGAAATGTTTGGCACCTTATTCTTTCCTGTATAGGTTTCTCGGCTGAGGCTCCTTGGTGACTATGTACACTCCACATGCATTGCTTTTGTAGAGTTTGCTCAAGTAAGTAAAGCAATGTTTTTTTCCACTATTATATTTTGATATAATGCGGGTTTTAATTAATTGTTATGTGCTGCTGGTACACAATATATGTCCAAGGAGTGGCCATTGTGTAGCAGTTAGATTTCTCATTTGCCATAATGAAAAAAATCAGAAATAATAGCAATAGAAATGGAAGACTGAGATATTTCAGCTTAACCATATCTGATCATACTGAAGCCAAATATTTGCCTTATGTCTCTGCTCCAAGTTTGACTATTTTATCAGCAGTCTGTTTACATATTCCTAATAGTTTTTATTTTATTTTAGTTCTCTTTCCACTTAATTTTAATCAAACCTTTGCTTTTGTTGGCTTTGGAAAATCTATTCACAGTTCTTTCCCTGAATTAGATGAGTCTTAACATTAGTGTTATGTCCTAGAAATTGGAACTTATATAAAGTCCAGATCTTGCAACACTCAAACCTGCAAATTGGGTCTCATTTGACACTTGACAAATGTTCTGGAATTCCAGGAATTTTGTTTCGAAGCCTTGTCCTCTGGCTTTGCGCTGATTGTACGTCTTATTGTAAGCGTGATAACCAGGAGGAATGTTTATAGAAACCATGCTTTTCTTTAGTGTAGAACTCTCATTGCCAAAATCGTCTATCGTATGTTATTATTGTATTTAAATCATGTGGATAGAACCTGATTACTGGCTCTATTTATTCCATCCTATCCCCCCCTTTCTGTTGGAGCAGTTTTCTTGATGTCTAATTAAGGTCTTTCCTACGCATGATTTTGTACTTACGCACACTCTTCGTTTATGTTTTCTTTGCAGGCAGAAAGTGCCATTCTAGCCCTGAACTTCAGTGGCATGGTCCTTGGCTCGCTCCCTATCAGGTAAATTCCAAAAATCCCAGTCAACAATCCCCATTTGGAGTTCCTGTAAGAGCATCATCACCATGGTTTTCATCAAGACTGATCCAGTGATCGTCCATGACTGCGCAGGGTGAGCCCTTCCAAGACACCAGTCCGTCCGCGTTCCCCTCGCGAGATGTCCAACTGAGCACGCCCCGTCCCAAGCCTTCGCCCACGAGGCTGCCACCAATGGCGGACCATCCCAGGCAGGGCTTACTCCAGTCATGTCGTGTCGTGTCATGATCGCCTTAGAACCGTCCGTTTCGCGGATCAGTGACCATCGTTCCGGGCATGTCCCAGAGTACCTAGTCGTATCGTAGGGAAGGGAAGCCAAGCTGCTGCTGCTGCTGCTGCTGTCCTTCCGTCGGAGACCCATGCATGTGTCTGTGTCGTGGGATCGTGGCTTTCGTTTCTTTTCGCTCGATGTCTTCCTGTTAATTATGGATGGATTTTTCTTATAACAGCCTGCTCCAGGCATCGGAACAATAATGTCAATGCCATTTCTTTCCTTCCCGTCTGCGATATATTGTCTGGTTCCTGTTCGTGTCTTTTTAGTGTGCTGACCTTTCCCGGCCTGCATTTTGAGCTGGAAAAAAACTAATGATGTTAGTGGCGTACGGAACAGTAGTACAGGTGTTGCCTCCACTCCTCTGATTCAAGAGCACGGCGGTGGAGCCGTGTGGACTGGGTGGCCCTTTCTGTGTTGCAACACCCCTGGCTGAGCGTAACAGTTTAAAGATTTCCTTTCAAAAGAAAAAAACACACACGCATAGCTCCTGAAAACGGCAAGAAACCAGCCTGCAGATCAGTGGCACTACCAACCTCTTCTTATACTTAACTCGCCCAGCTATGGACGGTGCTTGTACTTTAGGCCGGACTTCTGACACCCGTCTGCAGGGCTAAATGAAAGCAACGTCGTTTCTTCGCTTCGACGAAGCACCTTACAAAATGCTGGGCAATGAAACCAAATAAACGTGTCCAAAGAGAAATCTGGCAACATTCATGCAAAGACAAAACTTTTTATGACGAAACGGAGTCCATTGTTCGATATCTTATTTCGGATTAGGCTTCGACAGCCGATTTCCTCTTGACATTTACATCAAGCACACAACACACTTATAAATTGGAGGCTCCGAAACCCACTAGCTCCGGCCGGTGAACTAGCCGCCTACGCGTACTCACCATATTTCTTTTACTCTGCTGCCCATCCAACATGCTCGAGAAAAGAAAAAAAGAAAAGGCTTTGTTTGTTGTTGGAAAACCAAGCAGCCTAGCTAGCCCGTGTTCTGCATGCCGGCGGCGATACCCTTCATGGTGAGGATGAGCGTGTCCTCCAGCCCCGGCGCGTACTCGCTCCCGGTGTTGAGCTGCACCAGCTCGGCCGGCTGCTTCTCGTCGGCGAACTCCTTGGACAGGGCCGGCTGCGGGCTCACCTGGAAGTCGGGGTCGCGGATCCGCTTCAAGGTGTAGGCCTGGCACACGTTCAGGGTGGTGATGTAGGACTCACGCAGCCGCAGACGTTGCTTCAGGTAAGGATCGCCTTCGAGGACGTCCCTGTGACCGGCAACCTGCCAAGAATTGGAAACGTTTAGAATCACGTGAACACCACCACCTACGATACTATTCGGTCATAAAAGTACAGTTATCAAGGAAACCTTCCAATGAAAATTGTTCAGGTTCATTTCATCTACAGGCACCACAAATGATGATAACTGATCGCATTATATGTTCTATGGTATCCAGCTAAATGCGAGAAAATTTGCTGCCTACATGTATTATATAAAGACAAAATAGCTTGGATGTGGATGCATCCAAAGCTAAACATTATATCAGACCACCATACCTGAAGGAGTAGCTCCTTTGTCTCCTCATAATTCTTCCTCAACTGCTCTCCAAAGGACTGTAGATCGTCGGCCACTAGCAGTTTGTCATATAAAGCGGCGATCCCCGGGTCTCCCTTGGCGAAAACCATCTCAAGCAAGTCAAGGGTGACCCTGAAGAATGGCCACTCATTGTACATCTCTTTCAATGTGTGAATATTCCTGATGTCCTTCTGCATGATATGCTTGATCGCTGCTCCAAATCCAAGCCAAACAGGGAGATGGAACCTTGTCTGTGTCCAAGCAAAGATCCATGGAATAGCACGGAGCGATTCTATCCCCCCACTAGGCTTCCTCTTTGATGGACGGCTACCAATATTCATCCTACCATATTCAGTCTCAGGTGTAGCCTGAAAAAGAAAGAATATGATCATGTTCAGTATTATATGCATCATATCAATACTTGTTCACCAACCTCAAGAACGAGCTTAACAGAAGGCACACTTACTAAGAGAAACTCAAAAGTAAAGATTGAAGTCCATCCAAAGTAGTGGTTTTAGATAGCTTAACAAAAGGAAATCTTATTTAAGTGCATGTTTTTTTGTTACAGATTACGTTTTTCTTGAAGCTTTGAAACAATGTACAATATCAGGCTCGTGCAAGTGCAAAGTGTTATGCTTGTCAGAAAAGTCTGGATTCATAACTTACCGATCTGAAGTACTCAACAAAGCGTGGTTCTTGGAAGACAATTGATCGATATTCTTTAGTTGCCACAACAGCCATTTCGTCCATCAGAGCACGCCATTCTGGCTTGGGGGAAATTGGGGGATGCATGCCATGTTCAAGAGTAGCTGCAGTGTAGCGTTGAAGAGTTCTAAAGCACAAGTGCTCCTCTCCGAAGGAGCGCTCAATAACCTCTCCTTGAACTGTTACACGAAGTGATCCATGTATTGTTTCTGGTGGCTGTGACAATATGGCCAGATGAGTGGGACCACCTCCTCTGCCAACTGTTCCACCTCTTCCATGAAACATTGTCAACTTTACTCCATAATGTTTTGCCACCTTGATGAGTTCCTCTTGTGCTTTATACATTTGCCATGCTGCAGACAGACGTCCAGCATCCTTGCCTGAGTCCGAGTATCCAATCATGACCTCCTGCTTGCCATTGATCCTATTCATGTACCAGTCAATTGAAAAGAGTCTTGCTACAGCTGCTGGAGCTGCTTCAAGATCTGCAAGTTTCTCAAAGAGTGGAACAACTCTCAGTGGCTGTTTCACATGGCACTCCCGCTGTAAAAGCTCAACAGCAAGCACATCGGATGGGGCAGTTGCCATTGAGATGATATACGCGCCAAAACAATCTGCTGGAAGCTCTGCAAGGACATGAAATGTGCCCAAAACATCAGCAACCTCTTCAGTCTGAGGAAGATCAGAACCAAACAATGGACGCTTGCCCCTCAGTTCAGACAGCAGCCAATTCTGGCGTTTCTCCTCAGACCATTCAGCATACGATCCAATTCCAAGATGTTTAGTTATAGCATCAAGGACATCAGTGTGCCGGTCAGATTCCTGCCTAATATCAAGTTTCACAAGAGCAAGCCCGAAAGTTGATACTTGACGCAGGAAATCAAGGAGACTTCCGTCAGCTATAGGTTTGTCACCACAAGCACACAATGATCTATAACAGAGCTCAAGAGGTTCCAGAAACTGCAAGACAGAACGCGATAATTAGATAACTATTATACGGTATAAATTACTATTTGCATACCTTATGAAAGGATCTAACCTGTTCAACATTAGTAAAAGTTGCCTCCTCTGGAATATCAGAAATCCCAGTTGTCAATAAATGACGAGAACGTTCACGTGTATAGTACAATTTGTCCCTCACATCACCAAGTATTACACGATAAGGTTCGTTTGGAGGAACTTGCTTCCAGAATTCTGAAGAATAACATTCAATTAGCAATAGGCAAATGCAGTAAGCAAACACTAGTCAGGAGGAGCCATATGTAAATCAATGCTAAGGTATATGCGAATATGAATAGTCTTGAGTCCAATCTGTTGTTAAGAAAAAAGTTAACAATCTAAGGGCAAGATAGGCATGATAGTGATGCGTGTACACAGCAAACTATAGTCCACAAGATCGATGATTTTGTAAAAGAGATTCTTCTGTCTCACCTACTTTTGGTACTGAAATGGTCTTAAACTGGTTTTTTTATTCAACCTTCAAATTGTTAATTTGACCTGACATGCATTTCAAACTTGGTGATGTACTAAAGCCGTATATTTAATTGCAGAAATTAACATGCACTTTTTATTGCAAAAGCACAAACAATATTCTTGAAGTGCAAGTCCAACTTAAAAACTTGAGGTTCAAGACATGATTTACTTTTACATGATCCTTTAATGGATCACTGACCAGAGAACAACAAAACATAAATCGCTCAATTTCAGATCAGGACTCCCATTTAAGCAAACAAGTGATTGATTAATATATCAAAAGCAAAACAAGCAGATCCATTTCCTCTTTCAGAATAAGTAATGATCAGAATTGCAGACCAACCCAAAATTCTCGTGTTATAAAGAACAGTTCTGTTACCTATATAGTGCTTTGCAGCTTTCCTTGAAGAGCGATGTAATTCATCAGCACGAACGCGAAGTTCATCACTGCAGCGCCACATAGATAGCTACAAAAGCATGTTATGTCATTAGCACCGGGAAACAGACATGGCAGTATGGCACAAGCCCTATGCATGTAAGGCAGTAAGGGTAGTATTTTTATACCTCAAACATCAGATCTTCTATCTGGGAGAAGTACAAGTTAGCAGCCATCATTCTCGCCAACAAGCATACATCCCGCGTAACCTCTGGTGTAACTCTTGGATTACCTAAAACAAGACATTTTAGAAAAGTTCTTTAAATTTTATCTGCAGCCAGTAACAATGGAGGAAACTTCAACCCAAAATAAATTGACATCTAATATATCGTTTGTGAGTGAAAAAAGGATTTTTATTAGCTTTCAAAATTGGAGAACAAGATGTCAATTAATATGAGAACTGGTTTTCAAATAGCAGAGTTAGAGGCCCAAATAAAAACTCTAACACACAGTTGGAAGATTTACAAAAGTAATTCAATGTCTTTTTTGAAAAAAAATATTTGACAAAGTATTACTATTTTTCTAGGCAACACTTTAAAGTGGCATATGAAACAAGAAAGTACCGTCACGGTCACCACCCATCCAAGAAGAGAACTGGATGAGAGGTGTATTGTACGGGAGACGCTCATTTATCCCAATATTTTTCAGAGCAGTGTCAATACGACGCAAGAATTTTGGCACGCCCTTCCATATAGTTTCATGGAAATAACTCATTCCAGCACGCATTTCATCTTGAGGAGCGGGAGGGGTTCTGCGGATTTCATCAGTTCTGAAAGCAGCCTGAATCTGTTAAATGAGATAAAAGATAGGTCAGTAAAATTATGTTGAGAATGGAACTTTAGTAGCTAGTAAAACAGTGGTAATTTCCATTAAAATAATATCATGGGTATAGTGCTTATATACAAACAAATCGAATTTCATTGCAATTGCTAGATTTGAAAATCAATATATGAACAAGCATCACTCCAACAGAAAGTTTTATTGAGGCACTGTACCCAGTGAAGGCTCCTACTTCCGCGGGGAAAATAAAAACTAGCCTTCAGTTGGTGGCACCGTAAACTAATCTGCGCTTGGCATGTCTATTTCTTTTAATACCCTCTATATTACGTATTTGACCACTATATAGCTTACATTCACTTATCTTGTTTAAGGTAGTATGTATCTAATAATGTAACATCAAAATAATGGCGTATGGAGACTACAACAAATGATTGGGCAGTTAGGTAATAGAAACCTACTTTTATATAAAAATAAAAAATTGAATGATCAAAAGGTTGTGTTGGACACTTATAGTAGACTGAAACTCGATAATCGACGTTCTCCTTGTAACATTCGCATTTCAAGTAGCCAAATTGAGAGGTTGAGATATTTTACCTCTCTCTGGAGAGCCTCATCGAGCTCCTGCTTGTCATCAGCGGTGATGTCCTTGGCATACAACTGCCTCAGGCAATTCCGTATCCTGCACAGCAAATCAAGTCAACCCCAGGAAACGTGCAGCATTACCTCCCGCATACACTTGTTGGAAGAAGGGGAGATCCATCAAAAAGAAACAGTAACCCATCGTCCGCACCTGCCGTGCTTCTGGAGCACGGATCTCCTGACGGACTGCGTGGGGTGCGCGGTGAAGACGAGGTCAACGGTCTGGTTCTTGAGGGCGTCGAAGACCTCGTCGCGCGACTTGCCGAGCTGCGATACGAGGCGCTTGAGCGTCTCCTCGATGTCGGACTCGGTGGGCGCGGAGGCCTCGTCGGCGAAGTCCCCCCGCTTGAGCTTGATCCGCCGCCGGTGCGCGATCTGCACCTCCTCCGCGAGGTTGGCGAGGTTGAGCATGTGCGAGAAGGAGCTGGCGACGACGATCGATTCCGCCGGCGGCAGGCTGGTGAGCTTGCTCCCGAGCTCGCCGAGCCGCGCCTCGTCCCGGTCGTTCTCGTACTCCGCCGAGAGCTCGTAGCACTCCTGCACCTGCGCGCACGAAGAGGCCGACGGGTCAAACGCGCGGGCGTGGGAGCGAGCGGCGCGAGGGGGGGCGGCTGATCGGGGCGTACGAATTCGCGGAGGTTCGGGCCGTGCAGGTCCTGGAGGATGTCGAGGAAGCGGTCGACGAGGAGGGCGTCGTACTCGACGAGCTTGTCATCCTCGGAGACCTTGCCGGGGGCCAGCAGCCGCAGCTGCGCGTCGATCGACTGGTGCCGCTCCATCTTCCCCGTCATCGCGGAACTCGATCGAATCGAGTTCCCGCCTGGCGGCGCAGAGGTTACCCCGACTCTCGCGCCCACTACGGGTGCGGTAGCGGAGTGCGTCGGTCGCGGTGACTCGTCGGAGCGCGGGGACGGCAGCAGCGGTGGCGGGGGGTGGGGGACGAGCGGGCGCGGCGGAGGGGATGGGTGGGGAAGTCGGAGTTGTGTGCGCGCCCATTTATTTGTACGCGAGGAATAGGATGATCCGCCGATGACGGTGACGTGGTGTGGTGGGCCATCCCTTTTGGACAATTTCATGTACGGGTCTCAGGTATGTGATATTCGCAACTTCGTTGCGTACGAGCACGAGGTTTGCAAATTGCAACGTTTTTAGTTTGCTCGAGAATTCGCAGATTCACTTTTGAAAGAAATTTATTCCTAGGCTCGGAAAGGGCACTTTTTACGAATGTTGAAGTGTTTTTCTACGATACTTCCCTCGGTCTGTTTGGAAGCAACACGTAGAGGTTCTTTTTTCAGAGAGGCAAGTGGATCTCGAAGGTCGGAGCACATTGGTGAGAGGGACACGAGGATTTACGTGGTTCGGGCCACTGGAGCGTAAAACCTTTACGTCCACAGGAGTGTTTGTTGTATTGCTTACGCGTGTGAGAGTCGGGCTTTAAACCTTGGGTGCTATAGGGATCTAAGAGCCAACCCCTTCTACGGTGACTGTCCCGGTCCTTTTATAGTCCAAGACCGGGGCAGTTACAAGATGGTCTGGGGCCCGACAGGTGGCCCCGTGGCTATCTGTCTCCTATACATGAGTTATATGCATTTACAGCTATATGCATTGTTTCTGTCGGTGGAGTTACGGCACGCCGCGTGACACGCCTATGATGAAGCCCCTGTCTTGTCGCTGTGTTTCCTCGCACTGCTAGGCGGCTCTGCGTCGTTGGGCGGCACTGTTGTACCTCACGCCTCGGCGCCCTGTCTTTCACCGTAATGGTGCGCAGACGTGGAACGGAGGCGTGCGCCGTGCGCCATGCTTCTAGGGAAGGCGCGAGGCTTGAATGCTCGACCTAACAGCGTACCTTCCTCTTTACTCCTTGGCCATGTGCTCGTTGCTCGTCGGAGTGACGCCCTGGCGGGTGGCCCCCGAGACACGTGTCTCCACCGAAGTTGTCTTGCGGCGTAGAGGGCGGTCCGGAGTTGTTGGGCACGTGGCAGCTCCGGGGCCCTCCTATGCTGGAGGTCGGGCCCGGAGCCGCAGAACACGTGGCACATCCGGAGCATTCCTTGGGGAAAGGTATTCCCGGGGTCGTAGCCCACGTGGCAGCACCGGAGCCCTCCTATGCTGGAGGTCGGACCCGGAGCCGCAGGACACGTGGCACCTCTGGAGCTCTCTGTGGCGAAGGGTGTGTGGTTCGGAGGTTTCGGGCACGTGGCAGCGCCGAAGCCCTCCCTGGCAGAAGATCGGGCCCACGGCCGGTCTTCAAGCTCAGGGCCTGAAGACACACGACAACCCCGGGACCGTCCATCGGGTCCACAGTACGTGGCTTACGCTAGGACCCGCCTAAGCCGGGAAGGCGGGGCCCAGGTGCTTTCTATCCACTACGCGGGGTACCTAGTTCGCGGAGTTCATCTATGTTTTGCTTTTTTTGAATTTTTGAAAAATCTATATTTTCTCCTGAACAAAACTGTGTTAGATTGTTGCATGGCCTAGTCTAGTAACTGGGAGAAGCGATCAGGATGCACAAAGCTAACAAGTTGAAAAAAATCGTAGTTCTGATTATCAGAATGAACATGCATGCTGTTGCGTCCCAACACAGGACGCCTTGACGCAAAAGTCAGCATGGTGATGTGTTATAACGAGAAACAACACACGAAACTATTAGTTCTGGGGTTGTACAGTTCGTGCACTATATGAAAATATGATCGCGTGCGCGTGTATAAGTAACTTGATTCTGGTTAAAAAAACATAATAGAATTTGGTTTACAGAAAAATGTTACGAGCCACGCCTTTCATTCATACACGTCAGTATTTCCCCCTCGTCTCCGAACGACGTCGCGCTGGCAAAACAGATCATGCATGCATGTGGTGGAGAAGAAGCACATTTGACTCGTTGCATTTCCACGTACGGCTACGAGTACAGGTGGTTACTCGTGTACCATACAAGTGGAAAAAATAAAGCCTATTGTCAAATGGTGCCTGCATCATCATCACATCACCCGTTCATGCATGCCGAACAAGTTCAACCTGCTTTTCAATTCCTCTTGCATGGCCCTCGACTTGAGCAGCTTCGAGTGGAGGACACGGTCCATATGATGCGATGCCAAAAGCGAGCGAGGCGCTTAATATTAAATCGGGCGACGACCTAATAAAACCGATCCATGCCAAAAGCACTTGGAAGCCGAAGCAAAGTTGTTCTCTTCGTGGCATGGCACTTCAGGTCGTCACGACCATTCGCGTACTACTTAATTAAGCAAGAGGAATTCAAGTTGGCACTGTCCATCCAGGGCTGTTTTGTAGTATTCGACCACCAATCGCCGTCCCAGCGCAGTGGATGTCGATCCTAATCAATCAGGCTAATTAATAAGCTGGTTTCGTCGTGCCGTCCAGGTCATCAACCTTCGCACAGTGGTTTAGCTAGCTGTGTAAGTAAAGTGTAGCAACTGCCAGGACACCTATATATGGAAAATGCTGTCACGAAAGGTTCAGGCTTTAGCGAGGGCCTCATGTGCAAAACGGCGTCGTCGCTAATCCCGGAGTCCGGAGTTCGACGTTCCGATGGGCCGCAGCCGCCGCTTCGTGGAGGGGTTGGGATCCGAGGGGAATCTCGATCGGATCTGCTGCTCTGCCCCCAGCAGCCCCGCTCGTGCCAATCTTTTTTCCGGTCAACTGTTGCGAGCACAGTACCACATGTTCGATGGCAACACACGTACGTGCTCTTCTGACGTCTCTATCCGAAAAAACAGATGGGAGCCAGGCGAAGCTTAGCCTTTTTCACGAAATCGACGTGACCGAATTGGCTTCCTACGTCTCTATCAGATCTGCTTGCTCCGTAAATCGACGTGGCCAAATCCTGGGGCATGTGGCCGCCGATGAGGCGCTCTGAGCTGCGCTTGTAAAAGAAGAATAAACTACGTTGCTCGAGTGATGAGTATGTCTAGCATTAAAGTTATCTGGCAGTAAATCATTGATACAAGCAACTCAGGGTCATCCCATGAAACATAACAAGTATGCAGAGGAAGGATGCCATGCTCATTTCATCAAAAGATTAAAAAGAAGAGCAAGACCCTGACGAGATCCGTGGGCCTGTTTTGACAAGTTCATTGCGGCCCTCGTCGAGATTGGACCCGTTTTCAGGGCAGCCCATTATATATAGGTCATGGGGGTCATGGCCCTCATGGGCTCATTTCGTAACACCAAATTACCAAACATCCTGCGTCGCAACAGGCACGTAAATCTTACTCTAGCGGCTGGTCGTGCACGACTTCACTGTCAACCCAGTAGATTATCTTGCAAGCTAAAGTTACACACCAAGTCCGACACTAGTAGTTTGAGGAGTCACATAGCTGAATCTTGTTGGGAAATTGAGGAGGATGTGAGAAAGCATTTTTTATTAACTATGAAAAAACAATCATATGAGGATTCATTTGTCTTTGATCCTGAAGTTTGTCATGAGAGAATGATTGCATTTTATATCCATGCTGAGATACCTTTCAATAAGTTTGAAGACCCTTATTTGCAGCCTTAGATTGACTCAATGCAACCAAAATTTAAAGTTAAAAGTCGACAAACAATTAGGAAAGATTGTTTTGAAAAGTACAATAAAATGAAGGAGCATCTTCAAGATGAACTAGATAGTCTGAATTCTCGTGTGTGCATAATATCAGACATGTGGACCTCATCCCAAAACTTAGGCTACATGGCTCTGACTGCACATTACATTGATGCGGAGTTTAGGTTGAAGAAGAAAGTAATATCTTTTAAGGAAGTTAAGTATCCTCACACTTGGTATGCTATTGAAGAAGCAATAGTGAGCTCGTTAAGTGATTGGGGCATAAGAGGAAAATTATTTACAGTTACGGTGGACAATGCATCAAACAACACATCCGCTTGTGAAGAGCTAGTTAAAAACAACAAAAATCATTTGTTGTGTGAAGGTGAACATCTCCATGTCAGGTGTTGTGCTCACGTCCTTAACATACTTGTTCAAGATGGGATGAAACTTATCCATGCTGCAATTAATAAAATACGCGAGCTTCTAAAACACATGGATTTTTCTCCTTCACGGCTACAGACTTTTAACTCTCTTGCCAATGCTAATGGATTGCCTACAAAGCATGGTATCTACATAGATATACTAAATCGTTGGAATGCAACATTTAAAATGATTAGAGAGGTATTGGATGTTCTTAATAACTATGCGAATCAGCATCTTGAGGTTTCCCCAAGTAAGGTAGAGTGGGAAAAAGCAGAAGCAATTTGTGAATTTCTAAAAGCATTTGAAGAACTCACAATTACAGTTTCAGCTCATAGGAGACCCACTTCTCACAAGTTCTTACCGGTAGTGCTTTGCATACGTCATGCTTTGAGAGATCCATTTTGGCAAAGCAACAATAGTGTGTTGATAGACTTGGCTGCAACTATGCAAGTGAAGCTTGGTAAATATTGGGATCCATATGAGAATTTTTTAGATCCTCGCAAGAACAATAATGAGATTGAATTTAATCTTGCACTATTCATTGCCACCGTACTAGATCCAAAAAGGAAAGGTGTCTATTTGGAATTCTTTTATGAGAAGGTGGCTAACAATTATGACAAGATCTATATATTCATTGATTATGCTCTAAAATGTATGAGAAAATACTTTGATGAGTATCAACAACTTTTAAAGACAAGTGCTACAAGTCTATCACAACATTCTTGTGAATATAACATTAATGTTGGCTCACCAATAGTTGGAAAAAGAAAGCTTGAAGAAAAGTTTGCACAACACAAGTCACGAAGAAAGTACACACAAAAATCTGAACTTGATATATACTTGGAAGAAGTGATCAAGGAGGATAGTGAAGACTTTGATATATTGGCATGGTAGAAGAGGCATGCAGAAAAGTACCCAGTGTTGTCGGCCATGGCTCGAGATTTCCTTGCAATTTCCCTCAGCACCGTGGCTTTAGAATCAACTTTTAGCTATGGTGGCAGGATACTTGGTGACACAAGAGGGTTAGGAAAGAGGGTTAGAAGAGCTCTAGGAATCCACAAACCCCTTAAGATCCAATCTTAGGGGTCAAGAGGGTGAGGAAAGAGGGTTAGAAGAGCTCTAGGAATGAGTTTTCAGTGCTAGGGTTGTTCTCTACTTCATTCTTAGTCGGGGGGTTCTCCTTTTATGGTGAAAGTGCATCTAGGTAATCTTCGTGGGTTTTGGATGATTGATGACGACAATTAAGATACTAATGAATTTTACTGAGTGTGAGCACAGGTGCTTATCAAAGGAATGCATGTGGAGTCTCTCAAGAAGCAAAAAGGAGAAGAAGAAGACTTGAAAAAGTAGAAAATATAATTTTTCTATTGAGTTTTACATCTTTGAGTTGTGTAAAGGATCTTCTCTTTTAGAGTGCTTGAGAATCATTAGAAAGCTCAAACTAAAGTTAGAAAGTTATAATCGTGAGAGAAATTAGTCATAGGTATGGTTGAAAAAGGGAAGACCGGACTTGTCCGGACAACGGGGCGGACTAGTCCATTCCAACACAGACTAGTCCGTTTTAGACCGGACAACAAGTCTCTGAGTGAGTTTGGACTTGTCCGTTTTAGGCCAGACTAGTCTGTTGTCGAGTGAGTCTGAGACTTTATGAGACTAAGTCTCGGAAGGTCGGACTAGTCTGCCTAGTTGGCCGGACTAGTCCGCTAAGCGGACTAAGCCGTTTGGGTCCGAAGAAGGAGTCTCTGAGTGACTTCGGACTAGTCCGCTTCATAGGCCGGGCTAGTCCGGTCCCTTCAGACTAGTCCGGTTTAGGACGGAACAAAGGTTCCTGTGTGAGCTTGGACTAGTCCGAAGTTGGCTGGACTAGTCCACAGCCCTAGATTAAAGAGTTTTTTAGACTAAGTCTGGTAAGGCCGGACTAGTCCGCCCTTGGGGCCGGACTAGTCTGCCCCTACTAGACTAGTCCGTTCTCATACGGAACAAAGGTTCGTGACTGAGATCGGACTAGTCCGCTCTTGGCCAGACTAGTCCGGAGTTTTATGACCGTTTGAATCCAACGGTCACTAGACTTTAGTTGGTAGCCTTGTGACATGACTCGTGAGTGGTCCCTTAAGAACGGACTAGTCCGGGTTTTGGACCGGACTAGTCCGGACTTTAGTTGGTAACGGCTTGATGCCGGGATTTCTATAAAAGGAGACCCCCCCGGCTGAGAATTAAAAGTAGAACAACCCTAGCACTAATAACTCATTCCTAGAGCTCTTCTAAGCCTCTTTCCTCACCCTCTTGACCCCTAAGATAGGATCTTAAGGGTTTCGTGGATTTGTGAGAGGAGAGACGTGGTGATCGACGTTTGAGCTCTCGGTTTGACTCTCTTGCACTCTGATTGTTAATTTGAGTTCTTGATTGTTGTATTTTGATTCCTAGAACTGCTAGGTTGTTGAAGGGAGTCTCAAGTTGTGAGTAGCCCCTAAGAGCATTGTATTCACATTTGATTAATAGCGAAAGAGCTCGGGCTTGATCTTGGTGATCGCTCGGTGAAGGAAGGGTTGCAAAAGACCCAATCCTATGTGGACTCCTCAACGAGGACGTAAATTCCTGTGTGGAATCAAACCTAAGGATAAATCGTGTCTCTTGGTTCCTTTACCTTCTCGCTCGCTCACTAGAATTACTTGTTAAGCTTCCGTCTTATTAATACTTGTGAATTGTTTCGCTGACCTGCCATCTAATCATTCCCAACTTATTAGTGAGATTGTTTGACTACTATACATATTACGCTTAAACAAACTTAGAAGGAAAACGTAAAACACAATTTTATACCTAGACCGGACTAGTTTGGCCTTCTTCAAGTTTAATCCGCTGTTTGCAATAGTTTCAGATTTTATTAGCTTATTCACCCCCCTCTAGGCAACTTTCAATTGGTATCAGAGCCTAACTCTCCACAAAAGCTTAACCGCTTGGAGAGGAGATGGGGGACAAGGTCGGTAGCCCAAATTGATCTCATCAAGGAAAAAGGAGCAAGTATGAGCAAGTTTGAAGAACAAGGTTCTAACCCGCCTCGAGCGATTACTCTTCCACAAGACG
The DNA here is from genome assembly GCA_030760725.1 of Neostapfia colusana. NCBI lineage: Eukaryota > Viridiplantae > Streptophyta > Magnoliopsida > Poales > Poaceae > Neostapfia > Neostapfia colusana. The sequence goes on along the minus strand of JASWHV010000014.1, from coordinate 3,213,709 downwards.
TTTCAAGCTCAGAAGAAGATGGAGAAGTGACAACCTTGCATCTACCTCACATGAAATTACCAAAAATGTAAAATCTATAGTATTTCATAATTTTGATGCATCTTATGTTTTTATGAAAACAAGCATGGTAGAGTTTATGCAAAATATGTTGGGGCACTCCACAAGAGTCCAAAAACTTATGTGTGGGTGCCCAAATGCCTTGTAACTAACCTCAAAGGACCCAACTAGGTTTAGGTACCTAAGACCAAAGTTTAAATTGTTTTGTAGCCCTACTCCTCCGGTGGCACTAAATGGGTGCTAGATAGTGGGTGCACTAACCATATGACCGGAGAGAGAAAGATGTTCGTTGAGTATGAAGAAAATGATGATCCAAGTAAAGGCATCTACTTCGGCGACAACAGCCAAGGAAGGGTGCTCGGTATTGGTAAAATTAGAATCTCTTCTGAACACTTTCTTTCACATGTTCTACATGTTGAATCACTAGATTATAACCTATTGTCCATATATCAACTATGTGAGAAAAGTTATAATTGCTTGTTTACTAACGAGGGTGTGACCGTCTCTAGAAGAAGTGACAACTCAATTGCCTTTAAGGGTGTGTTAAAGGGAAAGCTTTACTTAGTGGACTTTTTCACAGATAAAGCTCAACTTGACACATGCTTGATAGCAAAAACCAACATGGGATGGTTGTGGCATAGAAGACTAGCCCATGTTGGAATGAGGAATTTACAAAAACTTCTAAAGGGGGATCACATCCGTGGACTAAAAGATGTTGTCTTTGAAAAAGATAGGCCATGTAGCGCGTGTCAAGTAGGAAAACAAATTGGAGTAGCTCATCCCGCCAAGAATGTGATGACAACAACAAGACCATTGAAGATGCTCCACATGGACCTCTTCGGCACTGTCACCTACATAAGCATTGGTGGTAACAAATATGGTCTAGTAATTGTTAATGACTATTCTCGTTTCACTTGGGTGTTTTTCTTGCATGATAAAGGAGAAACTCAAGGTGTCCTCAAGAGGTTCTTGAGGAGAGCTCAAAACGAGTTTTCCTCAAAAATCAAGAAGATAAGGAGCGACAACGGCTCCGAATTCAAGAACACTCAAGTAGAAGAATATTTGGATGAAGAGGGCATCAAGCATGAGTTTTCGGCCCCCTATTCTCCCGAACAAAATGGGGTAGCTGAAAGGAAGAACCGAACACTCATAGAGATGGCAAGAACCATGCTCGATGAATACAAGACCTCGGATCGATTTTGGGCGGAGGCGGTCAACACCGCTTGTCATGCTACAAACCGCCTCTACCTTCATCGACTTTTGAAGAAAACCCCATACGAGCTCCTAACCAGTAACAAACCCAACATCTCTTACTTTCGAGTTTTTGGAAGTAAATGCTACATTCTCAACAAGAAGCCTAGGACTTCGAAGTTCGCTTCGAAATCCGATGAAGGTTTCCTACTTGGTTATGACTCAAACACCTACGCTTATCGTGTTTTCAACAAGACCTCCGGGTGTGTTGAAATTGCACGTGACGTGATGTTTGATGAAACTAATGGCTCCCAAGTGGAGCAAGTTGATCAATGTGTGCTAGATGAAGAAGAAGCACCATGTGAAGACTAAGAAGAATGGGGCTTGGAGAAGTCCGTCCCCAAGAAAATGTAGGACAAGGTGCTACAAGATCATCACAATCGACACCTCTCATTCAAGATCAAACTCAAGAACCCCAAGATCAAGACGGTCAATTTCAAGGAGAAAATCGAAACCATGATGTTGATCAAGGGGGAGAAGAAGAAGAAGACCACTCAAGAAGTCAAGTGCCTCACCCAAGTGTTCATCAAAGTATTCAACGGAATCACCCCGTTGACAACATCCTTGGAGATATCACAAAAGGGGTAACAACACGTTCTCGAATAGCTAACTTTTGTGCACATCACTCTTTTGTGTCGTCCTTGGAACCATTTAGGGTGGAAGATGCACTCAAAGATCCGGACTGGGTGATGGCCATGCAAGAGGAGTTGAACAACTTCATAAGAAACCAAGTATGGGAGCTAGTGAAAAGACCAAATGCAAATGTGGTAGGCACCAAGTGGGTATTCCGCAACAAGCAAGATGAACACGAAGTGGTGACAAGAAACAAGACCCGACTTGTGGCAAAGGATATGCTCAAGTCGAAGGTTTGGATTTCGATGAAACCGTTGCTCCCGTAGCTAGGCTTGAGTCCATTCGAATTCTACTAGCCTATGCTACTCACAATGATTTGAAACTCTATCAAATGGATGTGAAAAGTGCCTTCCTAAACGGTCCAATCAAGGAGGAGATGTACGTGGAGCAACCACCCGGCTTTGAAGATCAAGAATATCCTAACTATGTATTTAAATTGCATAAAGCTCTCTATGGCCTCAAACAAGATCCTAGAGCTTGGTATGAGTGCCTTCGAGACTTTCTCATTGATAATGGCTTTAAGATAGGAAAAGGAGATTATACTCTCTTCACAAAGAATGTAGATAATGATCTCTTCGTGTGCCAAATATATGTCGATGACATTATATTTGGTTCAACTAACAAATCTTTTTGTAATGAGTTTAGTAAGATAATGACGGATAGGTTTGAGAAGTCCATGATGGGAGAGTTAAAGTTCTTCCTAGGATTTCAAGTCAAGCGACTCAAGGAAGGCACGTTCATTAGTTAAACAAAGTACACACAATATATACTAGAAGTTTGACATGGACAAGACCAAATCCATCAAGACGCCAATGGCAAAAAACGGGCACCTTGACCTCAATGAAGATGGACCAAGCGTGGATCAAAAGGTATATCGCTCTATGACTGGTTCATTGCTTTATCTTTGTGTATCTAGGCCTGATATCATGCTTAGTGTATATTTGTGTGCAAGATTTCAAGCATCACCTAAAGAATGTTATTTAACAACCGTTAAAAGGATCCTAAGATATCTAGTTCACACACCTAACCTAGGATTATGGTATCCAAAGGGATCTAAGTTTAATCTCATTGGATACTCCGATGCGGACTACGCCGGATGTAAAATAGATAGAAAAAGCACCTCAGGGACTTGTCAATTTTTGGGTAGGTCCCTAGTATCATGGTCATCCATGAAACAAAACTCTATCACCCTCTCCACAGCCGAGGCAGAGTATGTTGCAGCCGGAAGTTGTTGTGCTCAACTTCTTTGGATGCGACAAACTATAAGGGATTATGGTTACAATATCAATCATATTCCACTCCTATGTGACAATGAGAATGCCATTAAGATAGCCCATAATCCCATTGAGCACTCTAGGACCAAACATATAGACATCCGACATCACTTTTTGAGAGATCATTCTATAAAGGGGGACATATCTATCTCACATGTAAGAACCGAAAAACAACTAGCCGATATTTTCACCAAACCACTAGATGAAAAACGATTTTGTGAACTTCGAAATAAGCTGAATATCCTAGACTCTAGGAATGCGAGTTGAACTTTTGTGCATCTAAATGCTAACAATTAGAAGTCTTTTATTCTCACAATTTTAAAAATATGTACGATTGTGAAAAACTTGTTCTCTCACTCTCATTCTTCTCCCATATTATTTTTGGCTATATTATGGTCATCATATAACTTTGTGTTTTGATATATATATATATATATATATATATATATATATATATATATATATATATATATATATATATATATATATATATATATATATATATATATATACACACACACACCTAATAGCAGGTGCAAGTAAATCCACCATAAACATGGGCAAAATTCTAATATATAAGAATTTTTTAGACTTTAAGAGCCGGAAGAGTCCACAACGGACTAGTCCACCCTGCACCCGGACAAGTCCGGACTACAGACTAGTCCGGACCTAGTCTGACAGACCGGACTCGGGACCGGACTAGTCCGGCCCGTGGAGACTTAACCTCCAAGGGTCGGGCTAACCCCTTCTCTCTCTCTCTTATTCACCTTCACTCCACTCCTCTCCTCCAAAACTCGTTGTCCATTGGCGATGTTGGAGCTCTCCCTCAAATCCCTCAAAGGAATTCTCGATTCAAGGCTTGTGGAGTGCGGGGAATCCTTCTCCGACCATCTCCGCTCCTTCGATCCGCGGATTTCATCAATCTTCTTCACTCTAAGGTACTTTTTGACCTAACCTGATTTTTCACGAAACTCTCATTTCTAGGTCATATCTTTAGTGTCTTAGACCTTCCCTGATGTTCCTACATCATATTGTTGCAATTCCTCGTAGTATTGCGTCAACTTTGCTGAATTAGTGATCAAATCATCTAAGTTAGGGTTTAAAACTGTAGAGTCCGGACTAGTCCGGACGCCAACCGGACAAGTCTGACTGATACAATTTCAGCCCCTAACTTTGGAAATGTAAACTATTTCAAACGCAATACTCTAGCATCTAAGCCTTTCTTTTCATTTATCACCAGATCATGTCAGTATCAGGAGACAGTCCTCTTCCAAATCCCGAGACCGAAGCGGCTCGCCAAGCCGCTTATCGTGCGGCAGCCGAGGCAGAGGCAAGAGAGGCTGCAGCTAGGGAGGCTCGGACAAAGAAATGGGCTGACAGGGAAGCACAGGCCTCTCAGTCCGTTGATCCTCCAAGGAGGAAGAGGCTAGTGACCCTGAAAGAAAAACAACATGTCGAGTCCCAAAGTTCAACCCAAGACAAAGGAAAAGGCAAAGCAGCTAATCCTCCCAGAAAAAAGACCTTGGCCAACAGGGGACTCGTCATTCGTGACAACCCTAGACGGGGAAGGGAGAATCCCCCACAAGGATCTATTGGGCCCCTTGAGAGGTTACCTCCTATGCACAATCCAAACCGCCAACCCAATTTGGCAAGTGCAACCTTCAAAGGAAAAGGAGCTGACAAAGCCCGAAGGTTCAGAGAACAGGAAGTTTACAAGTATGAGAAGTCCACACCAGACCCTCGTTTCTGGTGTGACTTCCATTGTGACTACTACCGGCTCGTCTATCTCCCAATAAAGACACCGGTAGTTGATGCTCGGTGGGTGGATTGGCCATACATGACAAACAAGAGGCATCAAGCTTTTGATGCAGTAATTGAAGCAGCAGAATGCCATGAGATCAAGGACCTAATGGCCTTTCATATGATTGGAACATCGAGGTGATAGCCCAATTCTACAGCACCTGCTACTTCCACACCTATGGAGACAGAAAAATCACTTGGATGACAAATGGTGTGGTCTACTCGGTGTTGTATGATGAATTTGCTAGGATCCTTGGACTTGAGGAGCATTTGAACTATGAGATCATAGTTCACAATGAGAAGACCTTGCGAAAGGATGACTTGGATTTCATATATCCCTCATATCTCACTTATGAGCCATCCTCAACCCACAACATCAAACCCTTCTTTGGAGTGCTAAACAGAATTCTGAGTAAGACTCTAGCTCCAAAAGATGGGGATGCAGGGATGATTCAAGGGTATCTTAGGAACTTGTTGAAGCTACTCAATGAAGAAGAATGATTCAATGTCTTCGACTACATATACAATGATATCTTCAACATCTCCTACACCTCGAACAGGTCCTCTGGATATGCGCCGTATATCATGTGCATGATAGAGAAAGTCACAGGCCTGGAATTTGCAAAGGATGTGAAGCACAGGAAGCTACGTCCTCAGATGCCGATTCCCCTTCCTCGCCCTCCTGCGTCTTTGGGCAGGAGCTCCTCTGCAGCTCCATCCTCCTCAGCTGGGCCATCCGTCGCTCCATCATCGAGTGGCTCCTCTAGTGGGCTGCTCAAAATATTCAAGGCTATATTCTCCTCGTGCCGAAAAGTGGAAATTCGCACGCAGAACATGAATAAACGCCAAGAGAAGTATCTCAAGATAATGTGCGACAAAATGGAGATAACTATGTCTCCACCATCATCAGACGATGACGTAGTGACAGAGTTTCCCACTCCCACCGAGGACGAGCTTGCCTACTTTGGATCCTCCTCAGCTCCTCCTCCTACCTCCCACACTCATCAAGAGGATGACAATGAAGACGAAGATGAAGATGAGGACGAGGAGACTCAAAGTGACCAAGACGAAGATCAAGATGGAGATGATAACGATTAGGTCTTTCTCTCTTTTCTTTCCCTTTTTGGTGCCTTGATGCCAAAGGGGGAGGGAATAAGGGGGAGTAGTCTAGTCGTAGTCTTTAGTCTTACTCTTTCAACACTCATTTTATGTTGGTTTGTAATGATTATCCCACGTTATGACTATGCTATTTTATGTCTTCATATTATGCTATATTGAAATGTATTTGTTCATAAATGTTATATCTTTCTTAATGCGATTAATGCTCACTTCAAACATCACACTTAGCCACCCCACCATAACACATGTATGTATGAAATCCCCAAAGAACTCACTCTTATGCATAGTTTTTCCTTGACAATCTTTTGTGCACACATTTAGGGGGAGTGAACCATACACATGTGTTATAAAAACAATCTATCATATTTATTTATCGAGAATCCTAATGTGTTGTCATCAATCACCAAAAAGGGGGAGATTGAAAGTGCATCTAGTTAATCTCCGTGAGTTTTGGATGATTTATGACGACAATTAAGATACTAATGAATTTTACTGAGTGTGAGCACAGGTGCTTATCAAATGAATGCATGTGGAGTCTCTCAAGAAGCAAAAAGGAAAAGAAGAAGACTTGAAAAAGTAGAAAATAGAATTTTTCTATTGAGTTTTACATCTTTGAGTTGTGTAAAGTATCTTCTCTTTTAGAGTGCTTGAGAATCATTAGAGAGCTCAAACTAAAGTTAGAAAGTTAGAATCGTGAGGAAAAGTAGTCATAGGTATGGGTGAAAAAGGAAAGACCGACTTGTCCGGACTACGGGCCAGACTAGTCCGTTCCAACACAGACTAGTCCGTTTTAGACAGGACAACAAGTCTCTGAGCGAGTTCGGACTTGTCCGTTTTAGGCCGGACTAGTCCGTTGTCGAGTGGGTCTGAGCCTTTATGAGACTAAGTCTCGGAAGGCCGGACTAGTCTGCCTAGTTGCCCGGACTAGTCCGCTAAGCGAACTAAGTCGTTTGGGTCCGGAGAAGGAGTCTCTGAGTGACTTCGGATTAGTCCGCTCCACAGGCCAGACTACTCAGGTCCCTTCAGATTAGTCCGGTTTAGAACGGAACAAAGTTTCCTATGTGAGCTCGGACTAGTCTGAAGTTGGCTCGACTAGTTCGCAGCCTAGATTAGAGAGTTTTTTAGACTAAGAGTGATAAGGCCGGACTAGTCCGCCCACGTCACAAGGCTACCAACTAAAGTGATGAGGACATCTCTCCTTTGCATACAATGCAAGGACCGATCACTAGAGCACGTGCACGACAATTGGATCTCTAGGTACGTTCTAACCTTGTCAATTGTTTTTCAGAACTTACGCTTGTTTCCATGCATGTTTTATTGATTAGGAACAATGGAGAGGACCAGCAAGGGTTGGGAGGAGTCCAAGGAGTCAAGGAAGAGGAGATAGGACGTGCACACCAAGGAGGAACCCAAGTACAACTCGACTTCGACTCCACCTCGGGTTCCAGGAGCTGCCTTCACCAAAACTGACGTACCGAACACATACGGAGTCGGATTTGGACGTTCTATATATGGTTGGAACCGTGATTTCATAAAGCTTCCAATGGAACCAGCCCCACCTCAAAATTTTTTCTAAGTTGACGGAAATCAGTGAAACAAGTGGGCGTCCAGAATCTGTCCGGTGTTGCGCCACCGCCTTTTGGGCTGTTGGCCCGTGTATCGTGTGGAAGCCCATTATGGTTGCGTTCAGGGTATTAGACAAATCTGTTATAATAGTAAAGTATATGGTGGGCCTCAGGTTGTTGCCATAGTTAGGATAACCAAAAATAGGAACCGTGTAATCTGTGATCACAACGATGATTCGCAATCCTTCCTAGCATGCGTCTTTCCTTCTCTGTAAGCCACGTCAGGGGCTATTCCTGGCCTATATTAACATGCAGGCGGCACGAGACAAAGTGCACGCTTCAAGTCCTCTGATATTCTTTCATGGTATCAGAGCCAAGATTTTTGTTGGCTTTAGGAACATAGAGGACATTTTTTAGACGAAGATCGCGACTAGGGGTTGTAACAATAGAATGACCAATGCGACTAATTTCCATACCTGCCCCACTCGCTGTGTGAATCTGATCATGGCCCCTGTACCTGTCATGAACTGACACTTTCTCCAGGTTGCTAGTAATGCTGTCTGTGGCGCCGGAGTCCATGTACCAGTTGGTGTCTACTCCATAGGATGTAGTTGCACCTGCATATTTTTCATGTGGGACAAACTCTTCATCAAATCTGTACCAACCAATATCAGCTTCGTGGCCCTTCTTTTTGCAAACCTGACACCTGGGCCTGCTGTCCGGTCCACGTGTGTTGCTGTTGGCGCCGTTAGGGGCGCCATGTTGTTGACGAGGTGGCCCGCTGAAGCGCCCGCGGCCGCGGCCAGAAGACCCGCCGCACGAGCGCCCTCCACCACCTCGTCCTCGCGATGTGCTTCGCCCCCTGCTAGCCGAATTGACAAAGGAACGCCCGTCGGGTTGTAGCAGATCCATTCGCTGCTCGAATGCGAGCAGTTGGGAGTACGCCTCTCCCACGCTGAGGGGTTCGATCCTGGCGGTGAGGGACGTGACGATCGGGTTGTAGTCGTAGTCGAGCCCGGCGAGGATGTAGGAGACCAGTTCGTCGTCGTCGATGGTCTTCCCAGTAGATGTGATCTCATCAGCAAGAGACCGCATCTTGCCGACATATTCGGCCATGGAGATGTTGCCCTTCTTCATCGTGGCAAGCGCAATTCTGGTGTTGACGGCGCGCGCTCGAGTCATCGAGGAGAACATCCCCTCGACGGCTCTCCATGTTTCAGCAGCAGTCTTGCAGGCGGTTAGCTGAGACTGAATATAACTTGACATATTTGAAATTAAATACCCTAGGACCTGTTGATCCGTAGCAACCCACTCTTCATAGGCGGGATTGGAGACCTCCACTTCGTTGCCATCCTTCGATTCCTTGATCTTGGTTGTGGGGGCCTTTGCTGCACCTGTGAGGAAACTCTCCAGGCGCGCGCCCCTCACGGCTGCGAGAACTTGCATGCGCCATAGCGCAAAGTTGGTCTTCGTCAGCTTCTCGGAGATCCCTTGGCCGGCCAGGGGATTGATGACGACGGTGGAATAGGATGTTGACATGGTGTGGATTTGATTGGATTGGATCTAAGTGTCTCTGTTCATCGCCTCACCTCTGACAATTCAGCTTTTATAGAATTTCACCCTGATTTCTTCCTAATTAAGGATCAGGCAACGAAGAAACTTCTGCTTAGAGGACGGTGTGATCATGGGCTCTATCCTCTTCCTGCTGGGCGCCAAATAAAGCAAGCCTATAGTGCTGCAAAAGTTTCCTTTGATAGATGGCATCATCGTTTAGGTCATCCTGCTACTCCGATTGTGGAGAAAGTCATTAGACAATTTAATCTTCCTGTTTCGTTGGATTCAAATAAACATTCGGTCTGTGATGCATGCAGAAGGCTAAAAGTCATCAGTTGCCTTCTCCTAATTCTAGTACTGTTTCACAGCATCCTTTAGAACTTGTTTATTCTGATGTGTGGGGCCCAACACCAAATTCTGTTGGTGGACACAAATACTATGTGAGTTTCATTAATGATTATAGTAAGTTTACCTGGATATATCTCCTTAAGTTTAAATGTGAAGTCTTTTAAAAGTTTCGAGAATTTCAATCCCTTGTTGAGCGCCTCTTTAACCAAAAAATCATCACTATGCAGACAGATTGGGGGGGGGGGGGCGAGTATCAGAAATTCCATCCTTTCTTTGCTCAAGTCGGCATCACACACCATATTTCCTGCCCTCACACGCATCAGCAGAATGGCGCAGCTGAGCGTAAGCATCGCCACATCGTCGAGGTTGGGCTCGCTCTCCTTGCACATGCCTTTATGCCACTAAAATTCGGGGGGGGGGGGACGCTTTCATCTCAGCCACATATTTAATTAACCGCATCCCCAGTAAGGTGCTCTCTTATGACACGCCTCTACATCACCTGTTTCAAAAACAACCAGATTATTCACTTTTTCGTACTTTTGGATGTGCGTGCTGGCCCAACCTACGACCATATAATAATCACAAACTCCAGTTTCGATCAAAACAGTGCACCTTCCTCGGATATAGTCCTTTTCACAAGGGTTTCAAGTGTCTTGACCCGGATTCTGGTAGAGTATATATCTCTCGTGATGTCACATTCGATGAGTCCCTTTTTCCTTTCCAGAATCTTGGCCCTAACGCTGGCCGTCGTTTTCAGGAAGACATTAATCTCCTGCCATCTTTTTTGCTTAATCCTCTCACGACTAATACAGGGGCTAGTAACTTGACTGATCATGCAACTGGTTTTCCAAATAATTCTGCTAGCAATATCTGTGCTATTGATGAAGAAATGCAGGAAGACATGCCAATACATGAAGGTGCACATGGCGCAGCAGCCTCGGGCGCCCTCCTCGAGGCCGATCCTCCCGCACCTGCAACGGACGCGGCAGGCGCATCCACGGCGTCACGCGGGTCAGGCGGATCCGCGGCCTCCTCCGTCCCACCCGACAACGCCGATCGCGCGGCTCCTTTGCGCTCGGAGACCGGACCCGCTTCGGATCATGTGCCGCAGGAGCCCGGAGCTTCTGTGACTCCCTCGGCAAGGGGAGAAGTTCAGCGAATCCAGCGCCCCGGTACCCGTTTGCAAAGCGGCATTCGCAAGGAGAAGGTATATACTGATGGTACAGTCAAATATTCTCTTCTCTCCTCTACTGGTGAACCTTGCTATATAGTGGAATCTCTATAAGATAGCAACTGGAAACAGGCAATGGATACTGAATATAATGCTCTCATGAAAAATAATACTTGGCACCTAGTTCCTCCTCAGAAAGGGCGGAATATTATTGATTGCAAATGGGTATATAAAATTAAACGTAAACAAGATGGCAGCTTGGACAGGTATAAAGCTCGTCTTGTTGCAAAAGGGTTTAAGCAAAGATATGGCATTGATTATGAGGATACTTTCAGCCCTGTTGTTAAAGATGTCACCATTCGAGTTGTTCTTTTTATTACTGTATCCAGGGGGTGGACTCTCAGGCAACTGGATGCACATAATGCTTTCCTGCATGAACTACTTGAAGAGGAGGTGTATATAAAACAACCTCCTGGGTACGAAGATTCAACTCGACGAGACTATGTATGCAAGCTAGACAAGGCGCTGTATGGATTGAAACAGGCACCAAGAGCTTGGTTCTCAAGGCTCAGTAAGAAACTTTGTGATCTTGGTTTTAAAAGTTCTAAGGCAGATACATCTCTGTTCTACTATATTAAAGGAGATGTCATTATGTTTATGCTGATTTATGTTGATGACATAATTATGGTAAGTTCAAGACCGGAAGAACAATTCTTCTTCAGGATCTTCATAGTGAATTTCCTCTAAAGGACTTGGGCGACTTACACTATTTTCTTGGTATTGAAGTAAGTAAAACCTCGAATGGAATTATTCTTACACAAGAAAAATATGTGAATGATTTGTTGAGAAGAGTAAATATGGCTGATTGCAAACCTGTAAGTACACCCTTGTCCACTAGTGAGAAGCTTTCGATCTATGAAGGAGTTCCGCTAGGTCCTGAAGATATGACGAGATACAGAAGTATAGTGGGCGCCTTGCAGTATCTTACATTGACAAGACCAGATATTGCCTTCTCTATAAATAAGGTTTGTCAGTTTCTTCATGCACCAACAACTGTTCACTGGGCGGCAGTAAAAAGGATATTAAGGTATCTAAAATATTGTGTCAAACTTGGTCTAAGAATTAATAGATCAAGGTCTTTTTTAGTAAGTGCATATTCAGATGCTGATTGGGCTGGTTGCCCTGATGATAGAAGATCAACTGGTGGATTTGCAGTTTTCATCGGAAATAATCTTGTGTCATGGTATGCCAGGAAGCAAGCTACAGTATCAAGGTCAAGCACTGAATCTGAATATAAAGCTTTGGCAAATGCAACTGCTGAGATTATGTGGATCCAGACGTTACTAAAGGAATTGAAGATGGCAAGTCCACCTGTTGCACAACTGTTGTGTGATAACATGGGCGCCAAGTATCTTGCATCCAATCCTGTGTTTCATGCCAGAACGAAGCATATTGAAGTTGACTTTCATTTTGTCAGAGAAAGGGTAAATAACAAGCTCTTACAGATTGACTTTGTTCCTTCAGAGGATCAAGTGGCAGATGGATTTACTAAGGCACTAAGTGTATGCAAGTTGGAAAATTTCAAGTACCATCTCAACTTAGCGAAGTTGTGATTGAGGGAGAGTATTAGACAAATCTGTTATAATAGTAAAGTATATGGTGGGCCTCAGGTTGTTGCCATAGTTAGGATAACCAAAGATAGGAACCGTGTAATCTGTGATCACAGCGATGATTCGCAATCCTTCCTAGCATGCGTCTTTCCTTCTCTGTAAGCCACGTCAGGGGCTATTCCTGGCCTATATTAACATGCAGGCGGCACGAGACAAAGTGCACGCTTCAAGTCCTCTGATATTCTTTCACAGGGGTCTTGCACGCCCCTAAACTCCTTTTTATACAGCAGCCGTCACCACATTAGGGTGGGTTTTTGCTTAGTTACAATCTGTCATTGAACAGTGTCGCCGATCATCGGTTGTGAGACCCCAAATTCGTGATCAATTCAATTTTGATTGCAACTTCTCTGTTCTTGCTTGTGTTCTTGATTGCGCTTGCAGGGATAAGCCTTCGTGGCGAGGTCATGCATATGACACGGGTGATAACCAACGGAGCAGTGGTGTAGTAATTGCGGGGTTTCGTTCGTTCGGAGCCTTGGATCATCAACGTCGAAATCTCCTCCCAATCAAGTTTACCCTATCTCTCGAAAGATCGGGACTCATCCTCCTATCAATTAGTATCAGATTTCTAGGTTCACCGTGAGGTATACTTGTGTGCCCTTTAGATTTATTTTGTTTCAGTCCTATCGTCCATAAAAAGCCAAAAAAAATTTAGTTTCCCTGACCTACAACCCCCGCTCAACCTTTTGCACAGCTTAGTTTCGGAGTCCGTAGTTCTGAGTTCGTGTCCTAGGTTGAGTCTGGTTGCTGATTTAGATTTGTTTTGGTTCAGTTTTGTTTCTTCCATCCGCTGCCATCTAAAAAAAAATTCATCCACCGATTCGTTTCTGTTGCAGTTTCCACCACCACCAAAACCTGATTCGGGGTATCCTCCTTAAAACTGGCATAACTTTTCGCTCGTAACTTCGATTGAGGCGCATTTTTTTCCCGGAAAGGTCTCAAAAAAGTACATATACGATACATCGGCTACGCCAGTCACGGCGTTTTCAAAAAAAATAAAAAAAAATTAAGAAGGCCCTCGTTTCGAACTACGAAGTTCCAGCAACAGTTTTTCCAATCGCTCCTGAATTTGTGCCGATCTCATCTATTAAAAAATAAAGAGAAAAAATTTTAATTTCTACTAGTGCTTTAAGACAAAAACAGGAGGCTAAGGGGTTTTTTAGTTGTGCTATTTCTGTGTGAGTGCTGGATACTTGCTGATATTATCCTTGTTGTTCATCATCATTCATTCTTGTCCTTGCTTGTTACCACAACTCTTCTAATACATTCTTAGTCCAGCAACTAGGTGAAATTTTTTGGACACTTATTCAACATTGCTATATGTTACTAACTTGTGTGTCACATACATATACTGCATTTGAGCCTTCCAAGCTTCACCTTCTCTAAAGCAGAACAGGTAACCTTTGCAATCACACCCACTCTCTGCTTGCTTCACATCGGTCACCGTTGGCCACCTGCAGTGCTGGTAAGAAACTTGTAAGAGCGGGGTAAGAGGCATCTTCTTGATCGATTTTCCACCCACTTCGGAGAGCGTAGTAATAGGGTTATTCACGATCTTTTTGTCTTCGTTTCTGTTTTATGCTAACAATGACAGGAAGGAAGCCTATGGATAAGACCTCTGGTTCTACACCTCCAGATGATGATGAGTGCGTGTCCCATATGGAACTAAGGGACATGATGCGGGCAATGACCGAAGCTTTCAACAATTACCAGACCACTACAACAGTCACCTTTCAGAGGCTCCATACAAGTGTTGCTGGTCTGACCACACGGTTGGACGAGATGGAGACTCGTCTTCCCCAACAAGCTACACCCTCTACCCTTTATCATCCTTGATGGTGATGCACATGCTCACTACGACACAGAGGATGACTTCAATGACGATGAGGTTGATGCACAGCAGCGCCGTCGCCCTCGACGAAATCGTCAAGGTATGGGAGGTAGACCTCGTCCTCATGCTCCTGAACAAGATAATGATCCTTATGCTAAGATTAAGTTTTCTATTCCACCATTTTATGGATCTTATGATGCTGAGACTTACTTGGATTGGGAGATGACGGTAGAACAAAAAGTTAGCTCTCATCTTGTTCCTGAGCGACATAGAGTTAGACAAGCCACTAGTGAGTTTAAAGATTTTGCTATAATTTGGTGGAATGAACTTGTCAATACACGTAATGCACCACAGACATGGGCTGCGTTAAAAGAAGAGATGTGCGCTAGGTTTGTTCCTCCTTCATATAGACGTGATCTTCTTAAGAAATTGCAATGCTTTGATCAGGATGACATGACTGTCCAAGAGTGCTACCAAGAGTTGCAGAAAGGTATGCTTCGTTGTGGGGTAGTTGAGGATCAGGAAGACCAAATTGTTAGGTTTTATGGGGGCTTGCGGTGTGAGATCCAGGACATAGTTGACTACAAGGAATATCATTATATTCAACGTTTATTTCAACTTGCTATGTTAGCAGAAAAAGAAGTGCAGGGTCGCCAACAGCAGCGGCGGAACAACACATTCACGCCACAACAATTTCCGGTGCCATCCATAGCAGCGCCCGCCTCGAGCGTACGTGCTTCTACACCACCCTCCACGGGTGTTATACGCAGCAGCATCGCACCTTCTACATAACGGGGACAAGATAACAACAAGTCCCAAATGCCTCCAGGTGTTGCAGCAAAGGCGGCTGCACCCAACACTTCGACAAGTCGCAGCTCCGACATCAAGTGCCATCGCTGCCAGGGACTTGGCCATATGCAACGAGATTGCCCCAGCAAACGGGCGATCATTGCCACTGCTGATGGTGGGTATGTTAGTGCTTCTGATATTGAAGATGAAAATATTATTACAGCTAACATTTCAGGTTCGGATGATGGTGCTGAGGAGGTTCTTGGTACATCTGCGACAAACAACTATGGAACTTTGATTATGCAGCGAGATTTAAGTGTCACGGTTCGAGAGGACGACAACCACCAACGTCACAACCTTTTCAACATGTTTCTCGTTGTCAAGGACTGCCGTGTGCATACCATCATTGATGGTGGTAGCTGCAACAATTTGGTGAATGTTGAGGTGGTCAAGAAGCTTGGCTTGACCACACGAGAGCATCCCCACCCTTATCACATTCAATGGTTTAACAACAATGGTAAGGTAAAGGTAACACAAACAGCAAGGATACATTTTCCCATTGGTTATTATCATGATTTTGCTGATTTTGATGTGGTACCTATGGATGCTTGTTCTCTTTTGTTGGGACGTCCTTGGGAGTTTGATATTGATGCTATTCACCATGGTCGATCTAATAAGTATACTCTCATGCATAAGGGCAAGAAAATTGTGTTGCTTCCTATGAGTCCCACTGAAATTATACAATTTGAGCAGGAGAAAAAGAATAATGCTAAGCAAAAGGGTGTTTTCAATTCTGAAATTCAACAACCTATTAAGTTGAAAAATCCTATTTTGCTTGCAACTAAATCTGATCTTGATGATTTATATGCCTCTAATGGAACTTGTTATGTTTTAGTGTGCAAATATGCTTTATATTTCATTGAGGATACATCCATTGTCTTGCCACCTGCTGTTGTTAACCTTTTGCGGGAATATATGGATATTTTTCCATCAGAGATACCCCTGGATTACCACATGTGCGATGCATTGAGCACAAGATTGATTTGGTTCCAGGGGCGAGCTTGCCAAACCGTGCTGCCTACAGGACCAACCCCGACGAGACTAAGGAAATTCAGCGACAAGTCCAAGATCTTCTGGACCGCGGGTACATTCGTGAGAGACTTAGTCCTTGTTCTGTTCCTGTTCTTTTGGTTCCAAAAAAAGATGGCACTTGGCGCATGTGTGTTGATTGTAGAGCCATTAATAACATTATCATTCGTTATCGCTATCCTATTCCTAGATTGGATGACATGCTTGATGAGTTGAGTGGTTCTGTTATTTTCTCCAAGATTGATTTGCGTAGTGGGTATCATGAATGGTTAGTCATGCCATTTGGTTTAACTAATGCGCCCAGCACTTTTATGAGGTTGATGAATGAGGTTTTACGTGCTTTCATTAGTAAATTTGTGATGGTTTACTTTGATGATATCCTTATTTACAACAAGTCATATGATGAGCATCTTGAACATTTGCGTGTTGTTTTTAATGTATTGCGCGATACACGTTTATATGGTAACCTTGAGAAGTGCACCTTTTGCACCGATCGTGTGTCTTTTCTTGGGTATGTTGTTACTTCGCAGGGCATTGAGGTGGACGAGGCAAAGATTGTTGCCATCACGAGATGGCCACTTCCGACTACGGTCACACAAGTTCGAAGTTTTCTTGGTCTAGCAGGTTTCTACCGGCGTTTCGTGCGGGATTTCAGCACCATTGCGGCACCTCTCCACGAGTTGACAAAGCATGGAGTGTCGTTTCGATGGGGACCGGCATAACAACAAGCTTTTGATGTTCTCAAGTCGAAGCTCACACAAGCACCATTGTTGCAACTTCCTGATTTTGAGAAGACCTTCGAGCTTGAATGTGACGCGAGCGGCATTGGCATTGAAGGAGTTCTAATTCAAGGAGGTAAACCTGTTGCCTTTTTTAGTGAAAAATTGCATGGGCCTTCGCTGAATTATTCTACATATGACAAAGAACTTTATGCTTTAGTGCGTGTATTGCAAACTTGGCAACATTATCTATGGTCTAAAGAGTTTGTCATACATTCAGATCATGAGTCTTTGAAGTATCTTAAAGGACAAGCTAATCTGAACAAATGTCATGCTAAATGGATTGAGTTCATAGAATCATTTACTTACATCATTAAACATAAGAAAGGGAAAGACAATGTGATTGTCGATGCTTTATCTAGACGTTATACCATACTGTCCCAACTTTCTCATAAAATCTTTGGTTTGGAAACCATAAAGAGGTTATATGCTACTGATTTGGACTTCAAAGATGTCATTGAAAATTGTAGAGAGGGAAGAACGTGGCAAAAATTTCTGCTGCGTGAAGGCCTTCTCTACCGTGCTAACAAGTTGTGTGTTCTAGCTAGCTCCGTTTGTCTTTTGTTGTTGCAGGAAGCGCATGGAGGTGGTTTGATGGGATATTTTGGTGTTAAAAAGACAGAGAATGTGCTGACCGCTCACTTCTCTTGGCCACGAATGAGGCGTGATGTGGAGCGCTACGTTTCACGTTGCACGACATGCAACAGAGCTAAGTCTCGACTTAACCCACATGGTATTTATATGCCTCTTTCGGTTCCTAGTGCACCTTGGGAGGATATTTCTATTGACTTTGTTTTAGGATTGCCTAGAACAAAGAGGGGGAGGGATAGTGTCTTTGTGGTTGTTAATTGTTTCTCTAAAATGGCTCATTTTATACCCTGCCACAAGACCGATAATGTTTCACATGTTGCTGATTTGTTCTTTAATGAGTTTGTGCGTTTGCATGGTGTTACCAATACTATTATTTCTGATAGGGATGCTAAATTTTTAAGTCACTTTTGGAGAACTTTATGGTATAAATTGGGAACAAAGTTGTTGTTTTCTACTACTTGTCATCCACAAACTGATGGGCAAACGGAGGTAGTTAATCGTACCTTATCTACTATGTTGCGGGCTGTTTTAAAAGACAATTTGAGGTTGTGGGAGGAGTGTTTGCCACATATTGAGTTTGCTTATAACAGGTCTATTCACTCCACAACCAAGTTAAGTACGTTTATGGTAGTCTATGGTTTCAATCCTCGTGCTCCAATTGATTTGCTACCTTTACCACATACTGAAATTGTAAACTTAGATGCTACACAACGTTCTGAATTTATTCTTAAGTTGCATGAAACTACTAAGTTACAAATTGAAAAAATGAATGAAAAGTATCGCATTGCTGCTAGTAAAGGTAGTAAGGAGGTAAAATTGGAACCCGGTTGTCGGTACCTGAGATATGGGGTACCCCTACGCACAGGGTGAAATGCCTAAGGTGCTTGCCCTTCTCCGCAGGGAGAGCTCCGAAGGCGCCACGCGTCTGGCGGGGCCAGACCTCCCTCTCCTCAGAGGAGAGCTCCGGGCCCGCCACGTGGCATACAGAAGCCGGACCTCCCTCTCCGCGGGAGAGGGGTCCGAAGACGCCACGCGTCCAGCGGGGCCGGACCTCCCTCTCCTCAGAGGTGAGCTCCGGGCTCGCCACGTGGCATGCAGAAGCCGGACCTCCCCCTCCGCAGGAGAGAGGTCCGAAGGCGCCACGCGACCAGCGGGGCCGGACCTCCTCTCCTCAGAGAAGAGCTCCGGACCCGCCACGTGGCTGGAAGAACGGTGTTGCCTGCCCCCGAGCGGTAGGCAGCGGGCGTAAAGGCGCCCCTCACCTTGCCCGTACAAGGTATTCAAGGCTCGCGTCTTCCCAAGACGCGGAAACGCGGAGCACGCGCCTGTCAGGTGCCGTTGCGCCCAGTCGCATCACAGACTGGCGCGCGATGTCAGAACCTGCCAGGTAATAAACGCCGCGATAAGACATCCCATGCCGCCTGCGCCATCATCAACCACTATGACTAGTGCGCGGCATGGGCAGGGTGGCAAAATGAAGACTCAGAAGCCTTCGACCAGAGGCAACCACCGGCGTAACTACAGATACGGTAGATAATAGACAATCTTCCCGGGACCACCTGTCGGGTCCCGGCTTCCCTTGTAAGCCGCCCGAGCCTTGGACTATAAAAGGCTCGGGTAGGCGTCGATAGCAAGGGTTCGCATTCTGCAACTCATACGCTAGCCATACACTCTCAAGCTGTAACTCACCCCCAAGCTCAGGCCCCTGGCCCTGAGCAGCAAGCAATACAGCGAGCTCCATAGCTCGCCGTGGACGTAGGGTTTTACGCTCCGGTGGCCTGAACCACGTAAAACTTCCCGTGTCAAGCTCTCACTAACTCGTCCATCCGCGCAAGCTCTCCGCTAGGAACTAGCCCCTCCGAAAAAAGAACCTCCGCGGGCTGCCCAGTGCAGGCCCGGGGGAAGTGTCGATCGCACACTTCGACATTTGGCGCGCCAGGTAGGGGGCTTTTCCCCTAGCGCGACGAGTTTCCGCCGACGAAGATGACCAAGCTCCCTTCAGCGGCAAACTCTCCCCCACCGCATTCACGGCGAACCGTGACCAGCGGGGAGTACATGTCGACGCACTCAGGACGGAGTGTGTCGGCACAAGCGGGTAGCCAACAGCCGACTCCGGCAACGCCGACTCCAGCTATGCAGGCCCCGACCAGCGTGAGGTCTTCTGCAGCGCTGAGCGTACACCATGGAGGTGCGCTAGCTGCAGCAAGAGCGCTGCTGCGCAACCCACCTGCAGGGGATGCGCCCCATTCAGCGACCCAGCAATGGGTCCGCGAGGTGGACCGCCTCTTCGTCGCCGCCGCGAACCCTCGGTTTCGGCGAGGGCGGCGCCCGGGGCAACCGACTGTGTCGCTGACGCGCACACCCACGGTTGACGAGCTAACGGCGGATTCCATCTCCTCCAGGCTCCTGTCGACAGACCTGCGAAGGGAACTGGAACGGTGCCACTTGGGGCAGGACGCCCGGGTGTACCTTGAGCGACGTCGAGAAAGGCGTCGCAACCATGAGGCAGGCGACAGCATGTCGTCGGCCTCGACGCAACCAGAAGGGCAGGCCTTCGCCATGCGAGCCCCGCCTCAGGCATATGCTACGCAACATATGCCACCACCATATGCGCCGCAAGTAGCGGCCCCGGCCTACGGTGCAGCCTTGCCCATGCCAGGATACGTGGTGCCAGGTGCGAACCACCTGTTCGCAGCGCCAGTACCTGCAGCAGCAGGTGCAGGATGTGCGGCCCTTGCACCCCACCTTCGCTTCGCAAGGTGGCCGCGCAAGTTTCGCCCGCACTTGCCCGAGAAGTACGACGGAAGCGTCAACCCAGCGGAGTTCCTCCAGATCTACTCCACCTCCGTACTTGCTGCAGGAGGCGATGAGGCTGTCATGGCCAACTACTTTCCCGTCGCCTTGACCGGCCCAGCCCGGTCCTGGCTCATGAATCTACCCCAGGGGTCCATAACCTCTTGGGGTGAGCTCTGCCGGCAGTTCGTCGCCAACTTCGGCAGCTCCTACACCCGTCCCGGCACGGAGCTTGACCTCCACGCCGTCAAACAACAACCTGGGGAGTCGCTGCTCTCTTTCATCCAGCGGTTCTCTCAGGTGCGCAACACCATCCCACATATCCAAAGCGCCTCTGTGGTGGTGGCGTTCCGACAGGGTGTCCGGGACGAGAAAATGCTCGAGAAGCTCTCGACCAGAGAGGTCAGCGACGTCTCGGAGCTCTTTAGCCTGGCGGACAAGTGCGCCAGAGCAGCCGAAGGGCGGAACTGGCACGCACTGCCGACCTCCGAGTCAGGAGGGCAGCCCGGGTCCGGTGCTGCTGCCTATGGGGGTGGCAAGAAGACCAAGAACCGGGGGAATGGGAAGATGAAGTCACCATTCACGGCCCCCGTCGCCGCAGCTGCGACAACCAGTGGAGCTCGGGGGCCGCGCCCCGACAAGAGGCAGCGGCAATCACCGGCCCCAGACAGTGACCAAGGCGGGCTATGCCCCGTGCATGGCACCTGCAACCATACAGCTGCCGAGTGCTGGGAGATCCAGAGGCTCGCAGAGCGCTTCCGCAATGGAAGACAGCAGAGGGCTGAAGCACCGCCCTACCCTCAGAGGGATGGCAAACAGAAGGCCGATGCCCCAGTCACCGCTGCCCACCAGGTGGAGTTCCAGGAGCCTCAGCGTGTCATAAAGACAGTACATGACGCTGAGGACTCCAGTTCCGACGAGGACGGGCCAAGGCGTTAGCCAGCTACGGCACGCCTCCGTGCCTCGAACATACCTCTCGGGGGCTGCCTAGGGTCCGTCAACCCCTTGAAGGCCTTGCCAGAAGGGGGGGGACTTAGGTCATCCAAAGCGAGCCCGGGTCCACCTACCCCTTGAAGGCCTTAGCCAGAAGGGGAGAACTCCCCGGGGGACCCCGAGAGAAGCCACGCAGGACCTGATCCAGCGTGAAGACAACAACTTCGACAAGACTCGGCTTGCAGGGAACACCCCACAACGCAAGGTCTCGGCTAATGCTCTAAGCACTACCGCCAAAGAACCAAACGCGAAGGGAGCCCGCAAGAGGGCAGCCTGGTGAAGTGGCACGCTGTATTCCAAGAAGGACCCATAAGCTCTCCCCCAGCAGGGAAGGTCCCTTCCGAATCATGAAAGCTGCCGCCCCAGGTACACATGCCTTTCAACCGAGAGTGGGATCCATTCCCAAAAATCCTTGCCATGGAGCAACACTGTAAGTCCTACTTACTGGGCATCGGTAGAACAGGGTTATTCACTTCTGTAATAGACCCCATAGAACTTAGGAACAGAGCTTGGGGTAGCTAAGTCTCAAGGGACGGTACAGGACTACGTCCAGTTTAGCCTGGTTCCGACCCTAAGCGCGTAGAGTCTTGCTTCCCTTGTAGACGAGGCGGAACATTACCCCCACGAACAACCAGAATTCCACCTATGGGCGTGAATACAGAGACCTGTTCTACTTAGCTCCTTCTCATGCGCTCATTTAAATTATGCATTAATTTTTATGATCGCACTATCTCTTTATGTTCATCATACGTCTAGCTCCATTCTCCTGCGCTCATCCATAGTCGGCATTTGCTATCCTCCCGAAGGCGGCTACGCTTGAGGCACCTGCCGATGGCCGAGTGAGTCTCTCGGGCCTCCCCCAGTCAGGTGTTGCGGTGTCAGTTGGTCACCTCCAGGAAAGGCCAGCGTTGTGCATGGGGGGTCCAGGGTGCGTATCCAGCTTAGCCGGCCCAGAGCCCAAAGCATGCGCATCCTGCTCTCCGGAGGTCCAGGGGAGTACGTCCGCTTTGCCTGGTCATGAACCCAAAGCGCGTGCACTCTGCTTCCCCAGCGCATGGCCCGGTACTAGGGATCGAACGGCCGTACCCGGACCTCGGAGGGAGCCGGAGCTCCGACGCCTCGCGCACAGAATTGCCCAAGCCCTGTATAGCGGGCCAGGACCATAAGACGGATAAGACTAGGAGACAGGAGGGGAGGACCCCCCGAGGAGAATTACGTTTCCTCTACCTGTGTGCAGGACTTCCAGGTTGCGGCAACAGGGACTGCGTGAAGTAGGGGGAAAGGAGCTACCAACTACTTCGACCCAGGGCTAGAGGGGGCGGGACCCGGGGGTCCCACGTGTCCAGCAGGCCCGGAACTCTCTCCTTCCTTGAGAGGGGCTCCGGGCTCGCCACGTGGCAGACGGAAGCCGGACCTTCCCCCGCGGTGGAAGAGCTCCGAAAGCCCTGCGTGTTCAACATGGCCGGGGCTCCCGTCTCCGCAGTAAAAGCAGTCATCAAGTGAGCGCACGCTCTCACGACCCCGCGGCCGTTCGTGCTCCGGCAGCGGCCAATTCGGGACTTAAAGAAAGTGCGCGGATCGGAAGAGACGGAGGTCCCACCTCGGGCTCGCTATCTCCCCCGAGATGGGCCCGGGGGCCACTGTCGGTACCTGAGATATGGGGTACCCCCGCGCACAGGGTGAAATGCCTAAGGTGCTCGCCCTTCTCCGCAGGGAGAGCTCCGAAGGCGCCACGCGTCTGGCAGGGCCGGACCTCCCTCTCCTCAGAGGAGAGCTCCGGGCCCGCCACGTGGCATACAGAAGCCGGACCTCCCCCTCCGCGGGAGAGGGGTCCGAAGACGCCACGCGTCCAGCGGGGCCGGACCTCCCTCTCCTCATAGGTGATCTCCGGGCCCGCCACGTGGCATGCAGAAGCCGGACCTCCCCCTCCGCAGGAGAGAGGTCCGAAGGCGCCACGCGACCAGCGGGGTCGGACCTCCCTCTCCTCAGAGAAGAGCTCCGGACCCGCCACGTGGCTGGAAGAACGGTGCTGCCTGCCCCCGAGCGGTAAGCAGCGGGCGTAAAGGCGCCCCTCACCTTGCCCGTACAAGGTATTCAAGGCCCGCGTCTTCCCAAGACGCGGAAACATGGAGCACGCGCCTGTCAGGTGCCGTTGCGCCCAGTCGCATCACAGACTGGCGCGCGGTGTCAGAACCTGCTAGGTAATAAACGCCGCGACAAGACATCCCATGCCGCCTGCGCCATCATCAACCACTATGACTAGTGCGCGGCATGGGCAGGGTGGCAAAATGAAGACTCAGAAGCCTTCGACCAGAGGCAACCACCGGCGTAACTACAGATACGGTAGATAATAGACAATCTTCCCGGGACCACCTGTCGGGTCCCGGCTTCCCTTGTAAGCCGCCCGAGCCTTGGACTATAAAAGGCTCGGGTAGGCGTCGATAGCAAGGGTTCGCATTCTGCAACTCATACGCTAGCCATACACTCTCAAGTTGTAACTCACCCCCAAGCTCAGGCCCCCGGCCCTGAGCAGCAAGCAATACAGCGAGCTCCATAGCTCGCCGTGGACGTAGGGTTTTACGCTCCGGCGGCCTGAACCACGTAAAACTTCCCGTGTCAAGCTCTCACTAACTCGTCCATCCGCGCAAGCTCTCCGCTAGGAACTAGCCCCTCCGAAAAAAGAACCTCCGCGGGCTGCCCAGTGCAAGCCCGGGGGAAGTGTCGATCGCACACTTCGACACCGGTGATTTGGTGTGGGTTCATTTGAGAAAAGATAGGTTCCCGGATTTGAGAAAGTACAAACTCATGCCACGTGCTGTTGGACCTTTTAAGGTTCTTGAGAAGATAAATGACAATGCATATAAACTTGAGTTGCCTCCTGAGTTTGGGGTTAGTCCCACATGTAACATTTCAGATTTGAAGCCATACTTGGGTGAGGAAGATGAGCTTGAGTCGAGGACGATTCCAATTTAAGAGGGGGAGGATGATGAGGACATCTCTCCTTTGCATACAATGCAAGGACCGATCACTAGAGCATGTGCACGACAATTGGATCTCCAGGTACGTTCTAACCTTGTCAATTGTTTTTCAGAACTTACGCTTGTTTCCATGCATGTTTTATTGATTAGGAACAATGGAGAGGACCAGCAAGGGCTGGGAGGAGTCCAAGGAGTCAAGAAAGAGGAGATAGGACGTGCACACCAAGGAGGAACCCAAGTACAACTCGACTTCGACTCCACCTCGGGTTCCAGGAGCCGCCTTCACCAAAACTGACGTCCCGGACACATACGGAGTCGGATTTGGACGTTCTATATATGGTTGGAACCGTGATTTCATAAAGCTTCCAATGGAACCATCCCCACCTCAAAATTCCTTCTAAGTTGACGGGAATCAGCGAAACAAGTGGGCGTCCAGAATCTGTCCGGTGCTGCGCCACCGCCTTTTGGGCTGCTGGCCCGTGTATCGTGTGTAAGCCCATTAGGGTTGCGTCCAGGGGTCTTGCACGCCCCTAAACTCCTTTTTATACAGCAGCCGTCACCACATTAGGGTGGGTTTTTGCTTAGTTATAATCTATCATTGAACAGTGTCACCGATCATCGGTTGTGAGACCCCAAATTCTTGATCAATTCAGTTTTGATTGCAACTTCTCTGTTCTTGCTTGTGTTCTTGATTGTGCTTGCAGGGATAAGCCTTCATGGTGAGGTCATTCATATGACACGGGTGATAACCAACGGAGCAGTGGTGTAGTGATTGCGGGGTTTCGTTCGTTCGGAGCCTTGGATCATCAACGTCGAGATCTCCTCCCAATCAAGTTTACCCTACCTCTCGAAAGATCGGGACTCATCCTCCTATCATAAAGTCTAGTTACCGTTAGATTTAAACGGTCATAAAATCCCAGACTAGTCCGGCTAAGAGCGGACTAGTCCGATTTCAGTCAGGAACCTTTGTTCCGTATGAGAACGGACTAGTCTGGTAGGGTCGGACTAGTCCAACCTCAAGGGCGGACTAGTCCGGTCTTACCAGACTTAGTCTAGAAAAACTCTCTAATCTAGGACTCCAGACTAGTATTGTCAACTTCGGACTAGTCCGAGCTCACATAGGAACCTTTGTTTCGTCCTAAACCGGACTAGTCTGAAGGGACAAGACTAGTCCGACCCATGGAGCGGACTAGTCCGAGGTCACTCAGAGACTTCTTCTCCGGACCTAAACGGCTTAGTCCGCCTGACGGACTAGTCCGGCCACATGGGCGGACTAGTCCGGCCCTCTGAGACTTAGTCTCATAAAGGCTCAGACTCACTCGACAACGGACTAGTCCGGCCTAAAACAGACAAGTACGAACTTACTCAGAAACTTCTCGTCCGGTCTAAAACGGAGTAGTCTGTGTTGGAACGGACTAGTCCGACCCATAGTCCAGCAAGTCCGGTCTTCCTTTTTTCAGCGTTACCTATGACTACTTCCTCTCACGATTCTAACTTTCTAACTTTAGTTTGAGCTCTCTAATGATTTTCAAGCACTCTAAAAGAGAAGATACTGTACACAACTAGAGAATGTAAAACTCAATAGAAAAATTCTATTTTCTACTCATGCGAGTCTTCTTCTTTTCCTTTTTACTTCTTGAGAGACTCCACATCCATTCTTTTTTATAAGCACCTATGCTCATACTCATTAGAACTCATTAGTATCTTAATTGTTGTCATCAATCATCCAAAACCCACGGAAATTACAGGATCTACCCATAATAGTGCGAAGGAATGTGCCTGCATGTTTCTTTAGTCACTAAGTAGAGCCCATTTATGGTTCTTCTGTTTATTCCTGTTCTAATTTAGGCACAATGGTTCAAAGGCCACAGGAAGTTTATTTTTGTTCCAATCTACACAATGGTTTAGTTTAATAGTTATGTTTGTTTCTTCAGTCACTAAGTAGAGCCCATTTATGGTTCTTCAGCATAACTGTATTTCTTATATTAGAAATATGAACGTATTGGATCAGATTTTGGCATAATTTTTTTTGAGATTTCCAGCTCGATGTGGTCTGTATATATAGGAATGAAACCATGAAAGACATATTAAACTTGTGTTGTGATATATTGTCAAATTATTCATATCATGGGTTCCTAAAGTACAACTTTAGACATCCAAAGCAAATAAATTTTTGGATGCCTATATTTCAGTTTGCACAATGAATCCATCTGTCATTTGTATATGACTGTGCAATGAATTTGAACAAAAGTTTTATTTATAGATATTTTAGTTAAAATAAGTTATCTTGTAATTACATAACAATATTATTTTTAAAGCCTTAAAAGTCAACCAGCAGCAAAACAACCACCAGCAGTCCAGCACCTATCCGCTGTTAATGTCAACCAAGGCCAAGTGACAGAGAGAATACACTCGTTGAGCTGCTGCTGGGCTGGAACCGTTTTCTACTAATGGGTTCAAACTGGTTTTAAACTGTAGTGTGGGCTGTGGAATGGTGTGGTTTGATTTGCTTTTTGTACAGTTTGGTCCGGTTTGGTTTGGACATATGAATTGATGGGCTGGATTGGTTTGGGGTGAATATATACATGTTATGATTTGTGTGGATTTAGATTTGGTTTTCGGCCCGTTAACAGGTTTATGCACGACTCGCACTGTCAATCCAGTAGATAATCAACTCCCAGAAGAAATCAGCCGATCGCACCACCAAACCGAACGGCATAGACCTTGGCCATGCCATCTCGACATATTCCCTCCCCAATAGCATTTCCCCGCAGATTATAGTCTCAGTGTATCCTGCCCCTCTTTGTACACTACTTACACCCTGCTATGTGACCTAGGTCCCATGGCAACTACAGCTAGAATCTACTCACAGCGCCAAATCACTGAATATGCTCAGTTTTGAACTATTATGTAACGCGAAGCATACTTCCCTAAACTCCATGAAAGTTCACTCAGAATTCTAAAAATAGAATAGATAAAGATCATTAGTTAAACTGCGATTCTTTTCAGTCAGATCATTAAGCAAAGACTTAGATGGCCAGAATTACTCTGGAATGGATCTGACCACCATGGAAAGTTACTAGAACAAACGAGAGATTTTCAAATCATGTGCAGAAATTTCATTGGGTCACAGGAGCAAGACAATTTTCTAGTAGAATAGATGTTCATTAGGAAAATTCTTAAAAGTCATCAAGCCAGTGACCTACAGTATGGCAAAGGCAATAGAAATTAGAAAGTGAAACACAGTCTATAAACCATACCAGAAGGGCGCAAACACCGAATATAAATGATCGCCGAGTGGGGAATTCTCCTCTAAATCAGCTGAGGGTATCCAATTCGCCGGAAACAGTAGCGAATGAAAGACAAAAATGTTTCAGATTCCTGGATGCCAAACCCTTCTACAATTTTTTTCCTTGGGTGCTGGCTCTTTTAATGGCAACTTTCTAAGGCTGAAAAATTAATCAGAAAGTTTCCCAGTGAAGGTACAAGATCTATATCGGGCATTTGAGAGAACATGAAAGTCACGCTTTTCAATCGAATAGGCACAGAAGAAAGCAGCAGGCACACTTTTCGATTGAATAGGCATACGTTCAAGTCATCGAAAAGGCACAAGAGGAACTCTTTTCAATCGAATAGGCATACTTTCAAGTACAACCACCTCAATACCTCATCCCCCTCCAGATTGCTTACTTGATCATACACAACATGAGTCAACGGCCGCCCAGGAAGTTGAAATGTTAGTCGATGACATTAGGTAACTGTTTGTCCAAGTTCCCTCTTCACTTCTATTCTGACTGGTTATCTGGTTATGAAATTTCTAGTTGTTCTTACATCGTTCTGACCGAGCACCCAAGTTTTAGTGATCTGGGTTTATAACGAGGGCAATTCTTGATCAACCTGTTAACTATTTTCCTACTTCTATTAAAGGAAGGCAGAGCTCCTCCATTTAAAATCCAACAAAAAAAGAAGCTAGGTGAATCTGACAACAATATTGGACTAGTTGAATTATTCCAATCAGCTCATTTGAGGACAACTCACAATTCACAGGTAGTACGTATCTGTATGGTCACCAAACAATGCAAAGCTGAGGAGATAAAACATACAATTCACCTGGCCTGTTGAATTTGCTCGTTACATTGCTCTTGGATCAGTCCCAAATGGCCAGACATAGATCATATCATCCCAGCCAGCGCTGGCGAGCAACCCCTCAACAAGCACGCTCATGTCGATGCCAGCGACGAACTCGGTGTGGTGGGAGTACCTGGCGAGCAGGGCGTCCTCGGCCTGGTAGTCCCACATGCACACGGTCATATCGTAGGAGCAGGACATGAGCACGCCCTGGCGGTGTGGCGAGAAGCGGACGCGCTTGACGGCGTACCCGTGTCCCGCGAGCTGCGTGAGGGGCGCCTGCGGCGCGCGCACGTCCCAGACGCGGATGGACTTGTCGACGGAGGCGGTGGCGAGGATGGACGGGTCGTACTTGTCCCAGTCGAGCGAGAGCACCTCGTGGTCGTGCGCCGGGATGACGAGCGTGGGCGCCGGGTCGCGCACGTCCCAGACGCGCGCGGTCCGGTCGCCGGAGGCGGACGCGAAGACGTCAGGGTGGCGCGCGGACCAGGCGGCGGCGTAGACGCAGTACTCGTGCCCGCGGAAGGTGCGGACGGAGGCCGGGCGGTCCGGGGACCAGAGCTTGAGCGTGTCGTCCCAGGAGGCGGAGACGAAGGCGTCGCGGCGGACGGGGTTCCAGTCGAGGCCGTGCACCTCCCGCGCGTGCTCTCGGAGGAGGCGGACGGGGTTCTGGGCCGGCGGGAGCGCGGCGTCGAAGAGGCGCACGGAGCCGTCCCCGGAGGCGGCGGCGCAGAGGGACTCGTGCGACTCGGACCAGGCGCAGTCGAAGAGCGCGTCCGAGGTGGGGAAGGTGAAGACCGGGGCCGGGGCGGCCCCCGGCCCGCCGGCGGCGAGGTCGAGGACGAGGAGGTGGCCGTTGCCGACGAGCCCGAAGTGCTGGGACGCCGCGGCGAGGAGGCGGTTCTCGTGGAAGGGGCTGAACCGGACGGCGAACCCCGGCGCGGGTGCCTTGAACGCCGGCATCGCAGCGGCGACGGCGAGGGGGGATCGGCCGGATCTCGGTGACGGGAGGACTCGGGTTTATCTTCTTGGACGAAGGGAGTAGTTGACGATTGGGCTTGTTTTGTTTCCCAAATGGGCCTATCGTACTATCACTCGGAACATTCTATCCTGGCCCAATCCTGGCCCATTGGTTATAAATCGGTCAGGCGCGCGCGAATCGGTGACGCACTTTGCCGACAATTTTACGATCCCCATCTTGCGATGCGCCATGATTAAATGAGGTGTTTATTTAGTAGAATTAATGCATGCCGCGTTGACCAACTGTGCTGCGAGGGTTATTTAACACACACACACACATCACAGCACAGAGCGAAGCAAGGAGTGTGAAGCTGTCGAGGGGAAAATGGAGTCGAAGGGCAGCGCAGGCGCCCTGCCGACCGCAAGGCAACAGGCCATGCCGCCGCGGCCGCACGTCGTGCTGGTGGCCAGCCCCGGCGCCGGCCACCTCATCCCGATCGCCGAGCTGGCGCGCCGGCTCGTCGCGCACCACGGCCTCGCCGCCACGGTGGTCACCTTCACCGACCTCTCCTCCCCGGACGCCCACTCCGCCGTGGTCTCCTCCCTCGCGGACGCCGACGTCGCCGTCGTCGCGCTCCCGTCCGTCCCGCTCGACGACCTCCCCGCCGGCACCCGCATCCATACGCTGTACTTGGAGCTGATCCGCCGCTCCGTCCCGCGCCTCCGCGCCCTGCTCCGCGACGCCGTCGCCTCCCCCACGGCCCCGCTCGCCGCGCTGGTGCCGGACTTCTTCTGCTCCGTGACGCTGCCGCTCGCCGCCGAGCTCGGCGTCCCGGGGTACATCTTCTTCCCCACCAACCTCAGCGCGCTCGCCTTCATGCGCCGCGCCGTGGAGCTCAACGACGACGGCGCCGACGCGGCCGGAGAGTACCGCGGCCTGCCGGACCCGCTCCAGCTCCCGGGGCGCGTGTCGCTGCGCCGCGAGGACTTCCCCGACGGGTTCAAGGACAGCAGCCAGCCGGCGTACGCGGAAATGATCAACGAGGGCCGCCGGTACCGCGCCGCCACGGGGTTCCTGGTGAACACCTTCTACGAGATGGAGCCCGCGAACGTGGAGGATTTCAAGAAGGCGGCGGAGCTTGGCGCGTTCCCGCCGGCGTACCCGGTGGGGCCGTTCGTCCGGTCAAGCTCCGACGACTCCGGCGACTCGGTGTGCATAGAGTGGCTGGACCGCCAGCCGACGGGGTCGGTGGTGTACGTCTCCTTCGGGAGCTCCGGCGTGCTGTCTGTGGAGCAGACGGCCGAGCTGGCCGCCGGTCTGGAGAGCTGCGGCCACGGGTTCCTCTGGGTCGTACACATGCCGAGCCTGGACGGCGAGCACTGCTCCATGGGGAAAAGCCGCGGCGACGGGGACGACCCGCTGGAGTGGCTCCCCGAGGGGTTCCTGGAGAGGACGAGGGGCCGCGGCCTCGCCGTCGCGGCGTGGGCGCCGCAGGTGCGCGTGCTGTCCCACCCGGCGACGGCGGCGTTCGTGTCGCACTGCGGATGGAACTCGACGCTGGAGAGCGTGGCGGCCGGCGTGCCGATGGCCGCGTGGCCGCTGCACGCGGAGCAGAGGATGAACGCCGCGGTGCTGTCGGAGGACGTCGGGCTGGCGGTGCGGCTGCGGCCGCGCGCGGGCGACGGGGTGGTCCCGCGGGAGGAGGTCGCCGCGGCGGTGAGGGAGCTGATGGAGGGCGCGGAGAAGGGGCGCGCCGTGCGGCGGCAGGCCGGGCACCTGCAGCAGGCGGCGGCGAGGGCGTGGGGGCCCGAGGGGTCGTCGCGCCGCGCGCTGGAGGAAGTCGCCGGCGGGCTGGTCGGCAGGTACGCGCCGCGCCAAGCTACGTGATGGTTTCGTGCGGATCTGTGCACGCATCATCGTGCTTGTCGGCATCTGAGTGCAAGTTTGTATCGTTCGAATAATTGGGTGTTCTTTTACGGTTGTTCTTTCGCATGGTCCTGCTGCTTCTGCTTACAGATTACAGAAAATGATAAAGGAACTCAGAAATTCCTCTCACGAGTGACGCGTGCGTGTCCGCCGCCGTAGACCAGGATAACGCCAGCTGCGGCCCTGGCTTGTGGCTTACGTACCGACGACGTGCACGGTCGTGGGACTGAGTCACTCGAGCCGGAAGGTCCGGCGGAACGTCACAAATCAAACCGCCCGCCACCAGCCAAACCCGTACGAATTATAGCGTACCGAACAATTCGAAAACAAAATATCAGCTCGATCCACACCACCAATCAAACCGCCTAGGAATTCAGCCCCACCCACGACGATCCACACCTTTTCTTCCTTCCTGGAAAACAGTTCGAAACCAGGGCTGCCTACCGTGAGCCCAGCTCCCTTCCATTACATTATCAGGAGTATCTCCGGTCTTCAAGTCAGGAGCTCCATTTTGTCAAGCCTGGTATAAAATTTCCGGACAAAGTGCTCTCTCACCTTTGGACCGTCTGTTTGGATGACGCAGTTTTTCAAACCAAGGCAACACGAAACCATGATTTTATAAGGCTTTATAAAACTATAATATTTGTTCCATCCAAAAACCTATAAGTTTTTATAAATTAAAGTTCTTTTGTAAAACTATATTAATTTCCTAATTTCTTCTGTACGCGGAGCAGAAGGTGAACGCGACCATCTTGTGATACCTTGCAGTAACACAAGTGCAAGGTAGCACAAGATTGACATGCAAACCAGCCTTCACTGAACACGGAGTAGATTCTGACCACTCAATCTTCTATTCAAATCTAAAACCAGAGGGAGTAAATTTCATGTTGTTTGCAAGTTCGTTTGTTACCCAGGCAACAAGGATGCGAAATCCACATGGTTTGCAAATCTTCAGTGATGCTACAGATAATCGCACAACATAGCGAAAAGGAACTTGCCAGAACTATCCACAGGTTCAAGCTGTAACATTGAAGATGCCATGAAAAACATGTTTATTATATATGTAGCTAATTTACATCCTCAAAGATGTCGACACGATGAGAAATAATAAGTGAAAAAGATGTATAAGCCGGGCCAATTTGCTGCCTCCGAAGCCGCTGTACAGACTAGAGGCAGGAAAACTCAGCATAAGGTGTGCTCGCAATCAAGCAGACGGGTAAGGATCTCCTGGCAGCCTGGACGCTTCTCTGGTTCTGCCCAGCAATCTATGAAAAACAAAGATGAGCGTAACTTGGTCGACATTCATTATGTGCTTGAATAGAGACTAATGAAACTATTGTACTTTCGTTGGTGTCATAAATTTCACAAAGAAAATTCTCAGATTCGCCAAACAGATGTATGGTGCCATAAGTAGGGAAAAAACAGAGGCTAGCAATAATGACTATTTCTTCCTGTGTAAAGGATTATTGTTGTTAGCCAACAATTATATTCAAACAGCTTCCCTCCCCAAATAATGGTTTCACTTCTCAATTTTTTTAAAGATATAAGGGAATTGTCAATGACATGGCTGAGGCTTGAAAATTAAATTGATGTGTCCAGTTTCATTGTATTAATCTGTAAACTCATGTGTATCCGGATAAACCACGATAGAGGTTCTAATTGATGCAGGAGATACAAATCATTTCTATAAAAGAGCAGAAATATACCTGCTATCAAGCTTCCAAGAGGTCCATCTGGTATTTCCAATCTAGCCCCTTCGTTTGCAACAGAGTAAACAACCTAACATTATGTCAATCAGGAGACGTCATTCAATATGAATTGGCCCACTTCAAACTTTCGGAGAAATATATAGAACTAGTGGAGAAGTATGGTTGTTACCTGAACTGATGGTATTCCTTCCCAAGGCCTACTCAGAGTGCAAAGCTCCCACATGATGACCCCAAAGCTGAAGATATCACACTTTTCTGTAAATGGATCGTTGCGAATAAGCTCAGGGGCCATCCACTCTGGGGTTCCTGCAGATGAGTTGTCATTGGTCACAGAATCCGTCATTACTCTGGAGAGCCCAAAATCACATATCTTGACCGTATAGTGCTTGTTAACAAGGCAATTTGCACTCTTTAGATCACGATGAACTATCTTTAGCCGGTGCATGCACATGAGACCCCTTGTACAACAAAAAATCAGACCAAGGTGTTAGGCATGGTAGCAAGAAAGCAAAGAGATGTCTCAGGGAGTGAACAGTCAGCAAAACTACCGGCATTGAACAGTATTGCTCACCTACAAATATCACGAAGCATCTTTAACCTCCTCCTCCAATGCAGCTTACTTCTTTGTGCTCGTGAGTGAATCAAATTATATAAAGAACTCATTTCCATATACTCAGTGACTAGGGATAAGTGTGGAGGCTTCATACATGCGCCGAGAAAGAGTATGACTACAGTGCAAAACAAGATGTCATAACTGTCCAGATGAAATGGGAACTGTCCAAACAGAATGATCCACCAGATCATGACAGAAACCGAAATCAAAATAGAAATTGAAACAACTTAACATGTAAGTTTAAAGTGGACTTAATACCATTAGGATGTCGAAGTCGGCTGCAAAACAAAAAGGAGAAAAGAATAAGAGCACAATCTTGTCAATAATTCATAAACAAAGATTGAGCCATAGCTATATGCAAAACCTAAGTATTGAAATCTCATTGCAGAAATCTTCCATATTCTCTGTTGTCATATCTTGCTCCAATAATACTTTTATAGCCACATCTGTTCCATTCCAAGTGCCGCGGAAGACTTCTCCAAAGAACCCTAAAGAAACAATTAGACAGACTGTTAGCGAATGCCGAATAGGATGCCACGTACCCAAAGTCTCAAGGTTTTCCTGTGAGGCAAACGTCAGTATAAAAATCAATTACTTCAAATTCATTATATTTTTCTAAAAGCTTCCAAACATAGTAATAGAGTTCTGTAACTTCTGATGGTACACCCTGGGTCTAAAAAATGCTGCTGACATAGTTCTCTTTGTGAAGCAGAAAATAATTAACAAACAACAGAGAGCCTATACTTGCCTATTCCGACACGAGTGCCAACAGTAATCTCTGAAAACTCAATGTGCCATTCTTCATATGGCAATAAAGGCTTGTTCAGAAATGGTGAAGACTGCAGCACCTTATTCCAGGTTGACATCAGATCTTCAGCTATAAAGTCAGCTGGGCCTCCAAGGTCAGAACCATAGATACCTGACCTATGAGGTGACGAAGGTAATGACACTGCCTTCTGAGCATTAATTTGTCTTCTAAAACCCTCCAGTGCATTTGGCCCTCTTGCAGATACTTCCTTGTCATAGGAATCACCAACTGATTCCTATATATCACATGGAAGAATGCAATACCTTTAGCCACGAAACTAAGTAGGTTTTAAAAAAATTGTGAAAGTATTGGATAAAAACAAAGAACATGTTGGCATAAGAAAATTGTCAAACAAATTGGTTGAGAATCAAATAATAAATGTGTCAGCATGAAAGGAAAAAAAAGCAAGGCCAATAAGGCCTTAGGACCTTAACTGGGGTTTTTATACGTGAAGGTGTTCTGACAAACAACATTCACATCATAAGGTGTATATACAGTTATATACACTAATAACATTCCAAAAGGTGCAAATTAAAAGAATAATTTCGTGAACTACAATTTTCATAATGAAATGAAACTGCACCTTGAACATGTCAGACATCACTTAACTGTTTAATGTCAATGCACTGACAGTGTACATTGGTACTGGGAGGCTAGCATGAAACACTGTGATAATTTTTTTAAAAAAAATAGTGTCAGCAGAACATATCTTGACTCAATCATGACATTAGCAACTAACATCATAGACTCATAGCGGACAGTGCAATGACCTCCGGGTCAAGATTTTGGCTGAACATATATAAAATACCTTACATAATTATAATATTAAGAAAGTGAAGTAATAAAAAATGGAGCATTTGTCACTTCCTTACATTCAAAACATCAATGCTTGAATGCTTTGAAGATCTACAAGAATGTTTTGAAAATTGCTGAAAAATTTGCAGAAGGGTTGATGCTACCAAACAAATTTGGAAATTGTTCATACGCAACTACAGAACATGGGGCGACACTCAAAGTGACTCTACACTTTGTAAATATACCACTCTAAATCATCTTAGTCCAGGAAAGCCATTGGAGAGGAATTTAGTATCTTTCCCCTTTTGTATTGTCAACTCTCATGGCTTTCTTTGCTTCTGCTATAAATCATCTGCTTAGCTGGTCCTCCCAATTGACATATATTCACATGTGCCTCTCCTGGTGTTATAAAAGGTTACGTGATAGAAATCTCTTACCACCGTGACTTCACCAACATGGGCAGAATTCGCCTCCATCCTAATGCCAAGGCGATAGCACGGATGGCAGATGTATGCACAAAAGGTTGGATATCCAATTTACAGAGGGAATGCTCACTGTAGAGGCAAGGGGTGACCATGGAGGCCCAGATCTAGCTTCTGTGGCAGAAGTAAATGGCACTCAGATCAGACACCGGCGATTGTAGTGGGAGCGGTGGCCGTGGAAACCCAGATCCAATTTAGTCTAGCTGGATCTGGAGTCGATTGCAACGGCAACAACCCGATTCAGCGTCTGCGGCGTGGCAAAGGAGGCAAGGAGAAATGAGGAAGAGGAGTAACAATCATGAACGCTAGTGGTGATGCCTGCAGGTGACAAGGCAAGAAATCTCGGATTTCTTAAACTAGACACTTCTTGGGCTGGGCCGAACCAAGTGGACTACGCCACCATAGTTATTAAGGCGGTAAGGCGACATACCCCCTTTTTATCTTTTAAGCGGTAAGGCGTAAGGCGAGGCGACGCCTTACTAATATATAAATATAGCAAAATATAGGAATAAAATCTCAAATGTAGTAGCATCTTATTCAAGAGTTCAAATGACAGGCTAGAAAAGGCTGCATGTGCCTTATTTCAGTGGCCCATCCAGCCCACTACCACCAACCCAAAACCCTTATTTACCCTAACCCTACTCAGACTCCACCCGCAGTGTGTCTCTCCCCATTTCTTCGCCTGGGCGCTGCCGCCGCCGCCTCCCTGTGCGCAGGCGCCGCCGCCTTACGCTGGGATCTAAGTCGACGGGGCACCTTACGCTTCCCTGGCACCTTACCGTTTAAGCGTAGCTTAAGCGACGCCTTAACAACCATGTACGCCACTATCCCCTTTCTCCTACACTCCTACAGGATCTCTCCTCCCACCTCCTAACTCTCGTGTATACCAAGGCACCTAGGCGGTGACTAGAAGCTAGGCAATACTGACTACTGAGACGTGTACATAGCACCTTAACAAAAGTGGCCTTTCATGGTAAATTAGATAGATACTTTCAATGGATCTTCATTTAGGAAATAATAAATTAGCAAGTCCCATTATCCAGAATAAACAAGGTATGTAGCATAATTCCCTCATATAAATTAAGAGAATATAGTAATCAAACAAGGGTCTGTCATGATACAAATGATCAAAAATAGAAGATGAAAATTAAGTGAAATGTTGTCCTGTATGATATGTGGCACGTCATTAATTGATTAAATTAAGTGAAATAAAACCTTCACCCCAGGCCCCAGCACATTGATTTGCACAGAGGGCTGATGGTGTAACTACCTGTTGGAACCGTAAAGCGGAAAGCCCTTAGTAAACCCTTTGATGAGCATAGAGTTGATGTGGGTAATCAGTTGGTTTTTAGCCATGGAACTAAACTTAGATACATGTTTTGATAGAGTTTGATAAGCAACAGAACTGCATGTTCTTGCAAACATTATGTGATTCTTGAGCGCTTCATTCGACTTTGACATAAGGAGGAAGGTTTCCAAATGTGAAATAAAGGCATATCATAAGTAAGTCATTTTTTCCAATGGTATAATTTGCTAGATAACAATATTCAGTTTACTACTTGAATCTTCAATGCTTCTAAAAACCACAGAAACCACACATGGAGCCCTGCACCTCCATATTTAGAGATTTCATCATTAAGTCCCAGCACTCAATTCAATAGTAGAAGAATTTAGAAAATGTAAATGAAATGTATCAACAGGATTACAAGAAGACATGGACATGCCCCAGTGAACAGTGGTGGATCCAGACGGAAATTGTAGGGGGGGGGGGGGGGGGGGGGGGGGGGGGCTGAACCACATACTCTCTTCAACCTCTAGCCTCCCTATATCTCCTCTATGACCGAAAAAAATTAAGAGGGGGCTTTTGGGGGAGGGCTTGAGAACCCCCTGCAGCCCTGGTGGATCCGCCAGTGCCACTGAATATAATAAAACAAAGACAGTGATATAATAGCATACATATTTCTGTGATTCATTTGAGTGTCCAGGACCATCACCATTGTGCTCCCTTGAAAGGTGATTATGTTTCATGCTTTCGCTCATTGCTCGAACTGCTCTGAGGAAACAAAATGAATGGTTCAATGATCAGATGTAAGGGTGCAAAATTGAGTGAATTAGCCAACAAAGGCTTCAAACAGGGATGTTTTCTGAGACAAGAAGCTGGGGTTATACCAAAAGGAAACCTCAAGGTCAGGTTTGTGAAAACATGAAATTTACTTCCTAAATAGCACACACCTTAGAAGACAAAACAAAAAAGGGCATACCCAGTGCTGAAAGCTCCCACACGTTGTGGGGTCTGGGGAAGGGAATTTCTAGGCAGCCTTCCCCTTGCTTATTCTGCAAGGAG
This sequence comes from Neostapfia colusana, assembly GCA_030760725.1. NCBI lineage: Eukaryota > Viridiplantae > Streptophyta > Magnoliopsida > Poales > Poaceae > Neostapfia > Neostapfia colusana. The sequence goes on along the minus strand of JASWHV010000014.1, from coordinate 3,175,658 downwards.
GCTGATTCGAACCCAGGACCTCCAGGACACAAGTGGAGGGACTCTACCACTGCGCCAGGCCTGCCCTTCTAAAAAAACAACGTTTCTAAAAAAATATTTGCTGAATTACAAAGATCAGGACGAGTGAAACGTAAATAAATCTACTTTTGTTTCTTTTTCGTCAAATTAATGTTTGTTTGAAAAGGCAATCAAGTCTCTATGTTGTCAGTAGACTTAGCACAGTGATGACTGAGACCACTATTTTGAGATGATGTTGTTGTCCACAGAATTGAAAATCATCTTTACCAACCTTACAATGTCATCACTAATTTCAGGGGTAATACTTATACTTCTTCTCCGTGCTCTACGTGCATTTGATGTTGAAGCACCATCTGTCCTATCATCAGGCAATATGTGTTTAATTAGGCCAATAACAAAGAAGGATGCTGGATTAAAACATTGACTGCGATATTGTTAAATTCTTTAATTGCTTCCAGGGGTAGGCAAGCTCCAAAAGTTGAGCACAGATAGTCTTTTATTATGCTACAAAAAACCCAGTTACTGAGTTCTTTCTTCTGCCTTCACATCCTTCCTTACCAAATAGCATAGCATACGACTATAGGGGGTTCCAACAGATTTCCGCAAAAAAATGCCTCTCCTACAAACAATTTATCTTCTAGTAAATATTAATCTAATCACACTCCTAAAGGCAGACATGTGAACGCATTGAAGTTTTCTATTTATGATTTTTCAAATTACATGGAAATTTTGAGACAGACAAAGATGCCACATGCAATGCTTGTTTGTTCATTCAAACAATGAGTCGGGATTCAGATTTATTTATTGCTACTTTCAGAATGAAAGGTAAATTAACATAAGGGAAACTTACTGAGGTACCTTGATACAGCTACTTCATCGCCATATTGTCTATCACCCAGTATTGAACGCCCATGAGCTCGGGCCAATGGATTCTCTGGACTGCATGAACAAAGAATTGTATCCAATAAAAAGACAAATCTTATCATTGAAGGACTTATTCTAGACAGGAATGAACAATACAAATATGAAAAGTAAGTGTAATGTAAAAGCCATAAAATAGAGCGTTAAGAGTAGCAACTGTTAGAGTTAATCTTATTTTTGGAATAGTAGGAGTCCTAGTCAGATTGGGGAGGGGTGCGGCTGAAGAATCCTCGCTGTACTGATCTAGGTCTCTAGTTTAGTAAAGAAATAAAGAGTCTTAGAGATAGAAATAGTTGCTGCGGTTTTGGAATAGGTTTAAAGAGTCCTAGTAGTACTACACACGTGCCCCTATATAAGAAAAGAGATAGAGGGGCTGCTGGACAAAAAGAACCAGCGCCAGATTTCCAACATTTGGTATCAGAGCCAGGTTGAAGATTCAATCCTGCTGCCCCCGGGAGGATATGCTCCTAGAGACGGCCAATCCGTCAAGGCCGGCGGCGAGGTTGGGCGCAAGTGGTCAAGCAGCCGGGAGAGTGGGGCTGCCCCACGAACATCCACGTCTCCGTGCGGCCTCCTTGGCACACGAAACGAACTGCGTCTCCGTCGGTTTGTCATTGGTGCTATTCTGCTTGGAGGGAAAGAGCGGCAGACGCCGCGAAGGAGTTCTGTCCATCATGCGGGACACTGCTGCAGATCGACCCAGGCATCGGCAGCCACCACCTGCGCTTCTCCTGCCCAACTTGCCCCTATGTCTGCGCCATACAGAACAAGATTGTGAGGATGGCAAGGATAGTGAAGGAGGTGGGGGCCATCTACAGCAACAAAGAAGCCCTGAAGCTCGCAGCCAAGACTGAAGTTACATGTCTAATATGCGACCATGGTAAAGCAAACTACTGGCAAATGCAGTCATGCAGACATGAGGAGCTGATGAACTGACTACAACCTACTACACGTGTTTGAAGGCAATGCAGACAACCGAAGCTGCAGCAGTTACGGGCGCCGTGAGGGTGGCTAAGGTGGTGATGGAGGCGGCTGGACAAGTATGAGACCTTGATGGTAGCAAGCCGGGGTAGATCAGTGTGGTGTGCGCAGCGAGCACACGCAGCGGGTGCTGCAGACCAGGCTTGCGGAGGACGAGTCAAAGAGGAGACGCGTTTGGCTGTGGTTTGTTTCGAGGTGAGGAGGCAGCCTTGTATAGTTTGGCTGTGATCGAGGTGTCCATTTGATGAAAACATGTCTATATCAAAATTGAGTGCAGCGTGGAAGAGTTGTGTCGCCATCCTAGGAACGAAGATGTGCGCATCACAAAATTGAGTGCAGGGTGGAACATGTGTGACGCCATCCTAGGGTGGAATAGTGGTGTCGTCATCCTAAAATTATTGCAAGTGTGGGTAGGACGATGAATGAGTGTTCATCATCTTGATAAGGTGTGTCAAGACTGGAGTTCGTGAAGAAAACAAGATTAAGGAGGTGATTGTTAGAGTTAATCTTATTTAGCATAGTAGGAGTCCTAATCGAATTGGGGCTGAGAGTGCGGTTGAAAAGTCCACGCCGTATTGGTCTAGATCTCTAGTTTAAGAAACAAATAAAGAGTCCTAGGGATAAAAATAGTTGCTTCAGTTTTGGAATAGGTTTAAAGAGTCCTAGTAGAGCAGGAATAAAGAGTCCTAGTCAGACTGTGCACTAAGTCCTAATAGGACTACACATGTACCCTATATAAGAAAAAAATGGAGGAGATGCTGGACAAAGAGAACCAGCGCCGGATTTCCAACAGCAACTAGTAAAAAACTGTATCCAGGGCTCTAACAGGGATATATATGCTTACAACACCTTAATTCCTCTGATTCATTTTAACCATTTACTTCAAATTAGCTTTTGGAAGGAGTTTGTGCCTCTTGGATGCAAAAGGAGTCCAAAGGAAAGTAAGGATGAGGGGATAAGCAGGGATAAAAAAAAGGTCAACAGAGATGCTGATTTGGGAGGGAGAGATGAAAGTGAATTTATCACATCCCGATATCTATAGTAAAGAGCTATTGAGAACTTTACAGTATATGTCAACCACTCGAGCCAGCAGGCAGTTGGTGATAGAAGCACTCAACCCTGGCATTCCAAATCTCCAAAAAAGAAATTACATACTCATATATCATCCCACCAAATCAAAGCAGCACTGTCCTTGAATGCATGCAGTCAAACTAATTAAACTTTGACCAAATCTTTACAAACGCTTATATCAGTTGTATGGATATGATACAAGTATATTTGCATCCCGAAATACTTCCACTATACTATAAGTTATCAGGGCAACAAATATATTATAACAGAAATTGGTGGTCAAAACTTTTATGTCAAAAAGTCAAAAAGATGATGACTAGTGAATGAAGGGAGTATACTCAAGTACTATCGATGATTGACGTCCCTATCTACCAATATTATGTTAATGTGGCCAACATATACTTCAATGCATCTAATGACTAATGGTGATATGTTCAGAAGTTTGACTCAGGACATGCAGGGGTAGGGACTTAGGGAGCAAGAGTAATGTTAGCCTGTCAGAAAAAGGAACCAAAGGCAAAAAAGAAAAAACATGGTATTTTTTATTTTTCACTTTTCCATCTGTATCAATAAGAGAACCTTGAACTTGCAGTTTTTTGGTGCTCATTCACAACTTTCCTCCGGCTGTGACTGCAGAATGCGTTGGTGACATTGGGATCACTATGTGATGAACTGGTAAACCATGGGGGAAAACTGTTGGAAATCCGGGGATTAACTTCCTCTAATCTGTTCTCTTAATCTATTCTCAATGGGGGGGGGCTGTATATATAGCACCAAATTACAAAGTCCTTATCTAATACTCACTCCTACTCTTATTGGACTAGGACTCTATCTCTAACACCAATTATTAGAAAAACGGGATTATATCTAACAATCACCCCCTAATCTCGTTTTTCTAGATCACACTCACACTAATTAGGATGGAGACACACTTCCACCCTAAACACACTTTCGGGATGGACACAACTGCACCCCCAGGATAGTCACATCTACACCCTGCACAACTCAATGTTGGGATGGGCACGTCTTCATCCCTAGGATGGCTGCATCTTCATCCTGCACACAAATTCGGGTTGGTCACATCTTCAACACCAGGATGGGCTCATCTTCATCCTGCACACGCATTTAGGTTGGTCACATCTTCAACCCCAGGATGGACTCATCTTCATCCTGCATTTTATCTCGGAATGGACACATCTTCATTCCGACCACATACTCGAGATGGTCACATCTTCATCTCGAGCACACCTCGCATTGGCCTGCTTTTCCTCACGCGACAAAGCACCCAATATTCTACTTCTTCACCTTCATCGTCGTGGCGATAGCACCTTGGGTCAGTGATCTCGTACTCCTCCAAGATCCATCCCGTGCTACGACGCTTCCCGAGTTCTCCGCGCATGTAGAAACAGAACTTGATCAAACTTCACATGATCACCCCTTTTGGCGACACCTCATGCAGCCCAACTACCAAGCACACTAGACCCAGCTGAGCTCTCCTCTCTTGCCTACCTTCCAGGGCCCAGCCCATGTGGCCTGCTTCTTTCTCACCACCTGGCCCAACAAGCCCACGTAACCAAGCTGGCCCAACTGCCTCCAAACCCTAGCAGCCTCTCTCTCCAAGCCAGCCGCCAGCTTCCTCCTCTATGCGCACGACTGAGTGTCCTCGAGCGCTGCCTTCCGGTGCTTCTTCTCCTCCGCAGAATTTCTAGCGCCGCTGCCTCCTTCTGGATCGAGCGTCGCCGTCCATCGCTTCCTGGCGTCTCGGCGCAGGCCCTTGTCCAGGAAGTCCGTCACCTCCATCGATAGCCACTCCTGCACCTCGGGTATGGCGTCCGTGTACCCGATCAGGTGCACCGCCGCGAAGACGTCGTCCATGTCCCTCCAAGGTGCGCGGCCCTTAGCCATCTCGATGAATGTGCACCCCGGTGCCCAGACGTCAACCGCCATGCCCTGCTCCTTTCCGTGCGCAACCTCCAGCGTGCCACCGATTGGGCCGTTAGAGCCCTCGCACTGCGCGCACCCGAAGTTCGCGAGCTTGGCTTGCCCATCGGCGTCAATCACCATGTTCCTCAATCCTCGCCTTAACGTCCCCGCGCACCACAGACTCGCGGTGGAGATGTACGACCCCCCTAGCCATGTCCGCCGTGAACGCCCGCACGGAGGCCTTCTTCAGGCGTCCCCCGCTTCTCTCCACTTCGCCAGCCAGCGAGCCGCACTGACAAATTCCGCCGGATCCGCCTAAACCTGCGCCGGATGCGCAGCAGCTGACCTCGGCTGCTTCAGCCTCTGGCCGGATTGGCCGCCCCAGGAGCATGTTCTCCCGGGGCAGCACAGGGTTAGATCCTAAACCCTAGCTCTGATACCAATTGTTGGAAATCCGGGGATTAACTTCCTCTAATCTGTTCTCTTAATCTATTCTCAATGGGGGGGGTTGTATATATAGCACCAAATTACAAAGTCCTTATCTAATACTCACTCCTACTCTTATTGGACTAGGACTCTATCTCTAACACCAATTATTAGAAAAACGGGATTATATCTAACAAAAACCTGATGAGAATTTCGCAGTAAACTGGAAAACGAAGAAGAAAAGCAAATTGCTTGACAAGCTCAGTTTTAAGGCTTACAACCTTAATTTTCCATCCATAGAATTTGTCCTTCTAAGCATTATGTTCCGCAGAGATGGAGCTTTGAAGGATCTATTGTTGTCATCTTGCTCCTGCCTGGAAAGGGGAGACAATGATTGGCAACAACGCTCATTACAAATGAACAAACCGTTGCAACAAACTTCAAAGTAACCTTAATCTGGTTTGACATGAGAAGTTCGGTTTACAGTTATTACCAAATTGTTCCAAAAAAACAGATCAGTAACCAAAAATATTATCTTAATTTTCAGTCGGCATTTGAAGCACACAAAATCCTCAATGATGAAGTCAAAAAAATTAAAGCCACTTTCCTTTTATTGGGTAAATTAACTGACACTGCTTTGAGTAAGACAAGACATCACACATGCTCCCAAAATACAACTCAGACAGCATTAAGCAAGGTTGACAATAAAACTCCCATAGGCTACAATAGCAATAATAACAACAACATTCCAAGAAGTCAATGAACAATTGCTGCTGCTGCTGCTGCTACTACTACTACTACTACAATACGCCACACACAAAAAAAAGACCCTGAGTTAGTGGCAAGCCAAGAAAAGTGGGCCCCAACAAAAATTGAGAAATATCATGTTAAGTCCGGGCTCCGGAGGCACTCACTGTTGATAGATAGCATTCAAGCTGCTTGGATTCTATACTGGATTAGCAGATGCTAGGTTTAGTATCATTCTCTGGCATGGATTTGGGTTTTCATATATGCAGTTTGCACTCCCAGTGATTTTAAATAGTTGACACTAGAAAAATTTCCTCAGTTCAATTTTGATCTACGGAAGTTGTCCTAACGTCAAGCATTAAAAATCGAAGGAGTTGTTTGAAACTAAACACCATACAATGTTATGGGTAGTTCATATTGATACAGTAATACAGATCTCATTCTGAACAAATACTCCATCCAGTCACAAAAAAAATTGATGATTTGGACAAGGCACAACAGCCAACACGTATTCTTGACTGCTATTTTATTAAAATGCATTTATTAAACCCTAAAGATATGGTTTAATGAAAGCTTTTTTCAGTACTAATCTACACATGATTTTTAATGCTACAAAATAAGTGCACAGGTATACCATTGAGCACATAGGGGGCTATTAGGTTCAAGAGGAGAATCACATGAATCATAGTCAGCTGAATCACTCTCTCCAGCTGCATATATATGGGATGTGATAACAGCCTTAGGCGAAAATGGAACTAGTTGTCCTGGAAAACGCATCAGATCAACTAGGAACTCTCCGGACTTCAGCATGACCACAACAGATAGATGTTTGGATGAATCATTGTATTCATGAGATTCTTCATTCGGAATACCCTACACATGTTAGATAACATACTGATTTAGGGTTTAGGAGTTTCATGGGTAAAGAATCATATTTGAAATTCAATCATACTGATGAAGTTATTAAACATACCACCAGCAGTTTACAGTCTATACCAATGGAGTCAGCAAGAACTTTAAATAAGATAGCTCTGGGCCTGCAAGATCCATGTCTTATCTGTCCCAGCAATTGAACTCCCTTGTTTTCTAGAAAATGTGAAAGATCTTCCGAGGAAGTTCTTGCAGGACTGAGCTGCAGGTTAGGTCGCTTATAGAAATCAGAAACCTGAAATTATCATTGAAAATCTGGATTTAGTAAGAGAAGTATATACTTATGATACAACCAATACAGGCTACAAGAATGGAAGACTTTTTATGGTTCAGAAAGAATTGTCCATTTTCAAGCACAAATTACAATCCACCAGACAATAAAATGGAACAGTTCCAAGTAAGAAAAGTTATGCAAGCTATTTCAATGCAACTGATCACAAGGAGAGTGAATCCTGCAGTACTCAGGAAAGCAAAGCTACTGTAACCATCCTACATGTTTGTAGATAATCACAAAGAGAACTTACCAAACCCGCAACCTTTTTTGTCATTGCAGTAGGATTTGAATTCAATCCTTTAACCAGCGCTGTACATAGCTGCTTTACAGCAGATAGCTTTTTGTCTCTTTCTAAGTCCACAAGAATTATCTCTGCCTTGAATCCCTCTATTCCAAGGGAATAAAGATCATCAGGAGAAGGAATAGTATCAAAACGTTCCTTAAGTCTTTTCTCCTACAAATTTCAAACCACATAGATGAAATCAAATGCAGAAATAAGGTGTTCACATCTTTTGACAAGTCAATGTCATACAAAAGCTCCACTTACCGGAATGATGGAATAAAAACCATTGGGTATTGGAGTTGATAGGGATCCAGTGGACCATAATATCTGAGAAGCTCGGAATGAATTATCAGCTTCCCTACAATCAAGGGAAGAATCGACAAAATCCGAATTCTTTTCCTGTTTAGTCGGGGAAAGGGATCGGAACTTGTGATCCAAATGGGAGGGCCAACAATTTCGATCTGAAGAGTATGTCTGGTACCGGCCTTCATCCTCTGGCATATCATCCATCTCCAAAAAATGTTGAAATATAGAATCATTTTGTTTCAATTATCATCCTTCAAGTCCACCCTACATTACAAAGAATGGGCAAAAAAAAGAACATGTTATGTCAAATTCAAATTGAGAATGTGAGATATCATTTTGGGACAGACCCCTACTGCTGCCCCAAAATTCATTAGTAACTATTGAGTCAGGTGCTTACAAAGTTCCAGAACTACAAACAAAAAGCAAGAGATTAGCCGGGTTTATAAGAAATCAGGTCTGTCTTTCTACAGGAAGTGATATCTGATTACCATGTTAAAATTATGAACTCAATACCATGAGTTCAATTCCAAAAACTTGGGCATAATTCATATAGGCTGATCCACAGGCGAATACATGTTTTGAAAATCACTAATGTATTTAAGAATTTCACTCTTGCATTGACAGAACTAAGCAGAATTTGATTTCTATGAGGATATAACTCAATTACTTCAGCATGTTTGGAACCATGATGAACATATATACAGGTCAATAGAAATTTATCCTTGCTATGATATCAATGCTACTCGATCACATTTTCTACCAAGACATTTTCATAGAAGGTTTAGACTTCACAGGTACCTTGATTATAAGAATACTAATAGCAAAGAGTCACTTCACTAAAATTTGAGCAATTGACAACAGAATGGATCATAGGCTCGTGTCGTTCAAGTAACAGGGCGCCCTCAAATTAAAACTAATCAGCTGTGCTGCGGGCAAAACCACCTTGCAAAACCAGGCTAGGGGGTTAATTAAATGGTTTTCTAAAGGTTAGGGTGTTAAATACCTGATTTAGAAGTTTAGGGGTGAAGTAGACTGCAGCCCATACTTGAGTGGTTATGTAGACTTTTTTCCTATTATACAATATAATACCCCAGTAGGGGCTTCCCTTACTATATTTCACTCAAAAACCAGGTGTGGACGGGTGATCGCTTCAACCCAACAATTACTTGTTTAACTAGTGTTTCAAAAAGGTTCATTTTGGGAATTAGTACAAGCCACTATCCCACCAGATTCTCTAACTAATCTTGAGCCAGTTACCACTGAACTACCTATGGAACAGTTCAACAAAGCAAGCTTCACTGCAGGCGATACAAAAGTCTGTGGTAGCCAGTGAACTCAAGCCACCGATTTCGCAACCTACCCTAACCCGATCAAACCACCAACTCAGAGAGTTGACCAGAGCGTTGCGTTGGTTTCCCTCTCACGCATCACCAATTGTCCAGTTCACCACTCGTTTGACCTAACCCCGCCACCGACCGCCGCAGCCGCCCTCCCCTCCCTCATCGCCCGGCGCAAGCAAAGTCAAACACTCACCATGTTGACCAGAAAATGCGACCAACACAGCATTGCGAGCCGTTACCATTCCGCCACCGCCCCGTTCCCCTCGGGATCGAAACCTATTCGGCCACGGAACCCGGTGGCCCCTTGCCCGCCACGGAGAATGCCACGCGCATCGATCGAGCCCAAGCAACCGCCGCATTCGGTGGGACGATGGAGGGGAGCTGACCTGTGGGCGCTACGAAACGCCGACGCGGCCGGAAGAGCCAGTCGCCGCGAGGACTCCCGGTGGCCAGGGGGTGAGGATGGGCGGCGAGGCAGCGGCGTTGGACCTGTGGCGAAGCGAGGCGAGGCGAACGGGATGAAGGAATGGGATCTCGTGATGTGGTTAATTAGCGGAGGTGGGAGGGAGATGTTTTTGATTAGGGATTCGCAGTGCGCGCGAGATGCGAGAGCGACTGGGCTGCGGGCGGATCGGAACGGGCGAATGGATGGGCCGCATGGGAGGCTGCCCGGTGGGACCGGACGGGTGTTCGGATTTGACTTCGGCCACCGACGCGACGGTTATGGGCTAAAACCAAACGGGCCGGGCCAGGCCAGGGAGTTGAAACCTGTGGTGGGCTGTGTTATCGTGCCAACAAACTGCTTGCTGGGCTGAGCATGGCAGCCTGTTTGCGTTTGTAAAATGGAATGAATCGAGGCATACGTATTTCGAGGTGTGGCAACAATTTTGAGGTCAAATGGAAAATTAGGTCGATTAGATTAGGGTGGATAAATTTGTAGTACTGCTAGCTATTCATCTAGCACAAATATAAGTTATGGTTCATGTGGATCTAGATATGCATTTGGCATAGATTTACTGGTACATGTTGTCAAGAATATAACTATACTCAAATTTATTGGTCTAAATATGAAGAAAAAGCTATGGATTTAAGGAACAGTTTCCTGGATTTCTTTTTGGATACAGAGCTAGACAACCTGCCAAACTCTTGACTCATGAACGTGCACACGCACATAGTGGCGTTTATGATTGCCAGATGCCGCCAAAAACGGTATGTTGGATTTAATTTGCTCGGATATTCGAGAAGGAGGAGAAAGTCGCGTCCATGGTAGCAGTCGTCCCGAGCCTCTAATCTCCAACCGGGCGAGGTGGTGTGGCATTGTACAAGTACAATGCAGGGTTCTCATCAAAACAGAAACAAATCACCCATTATATTCGTCTTGTATAGCAACACATGCATTGTTCTTCTGTATAGTACTCTACCTCGGTCCTAAGAAAATGTTCATATTTTTAGTATTATCTCATGTCTGATCAGGGTTATAAAACTAAAACGTGTATAATAATATTTATGACACTGATTTAGTTTCATTAGAACGGTCGGTACACTGCAGACCGAGTACCCCGCGTAGTGGGTAAAATACAAGTCTGGGCCCCGCCTTCCTGCTGAGGCGGGCCCCAGCATAACCCACGTGCCCTTGGCCCCATGGACAGTCCTGGGGCTACCACGTGCGATTGGGCTCCGGGCTGGCACGTGCACTAGGCTCCGGCCTAGGCCTCCCCGCTAAGGTGAGGTCTGGAGTTGCCACGTGTCTACAGGCTCTGAGTCTCACCACCGGACCAGGATGGCTTCGGAGCCACCACGTGTCCGATGGTGCCGGGCCCGACCTCTCGCCGGAGAAGGCTCCGGCACTGCCACGTGTCCGGAACCTCCAAGCCGCGCCTCCCGTCAAGGATAGCTCCGAAGGTGACGTGTGTCCTACGGCTCCTGGCCCGACCTTCGCCATGGGAGGGCTTCGGTGCTGCCACGTGGACAACAACTCCCAGCGTCACTTTTCGCCAAGGAGAGCTCCGGAGATGCCACGTGTCCTATGGCCCCGGGCCCGACCTCCAGCATGGGAGGGCTCCGGTGCTGCCACGTGTCCAACGACTCCGGACCTCTCCCTCCTCCGCAAGACATCTCCGATGACGACGCAGGTCCCAGGGGACAACCACCCCAGACGTCGCGCTGACAAGCAACGAGCAGATAGCCAAGGAGTAGAGAGGAAGGTGCGCTGCCACGCCGTGCATTCAAGGCGCGCGCCTTCCCCAGAAGCATGGCTCTTGGCGCACGCCTCTGTCCTCCGCCTATTCACCATTACGGTGACAAGACAGGGCAGCGAGGCGTGACAGCGGAACAGTGCCGCCCAACGGCACAGAGTCGCCCAGCAGAGCGAAGAGACGCGGCAACAAGACGGGGTCTTCATCATCACCTGCTACCCGGTCAGAGGCGCCCAGCATGCCACGCGGTGCGCCTTAACTCCACCGACAGTGATACATATAGATGTAAATGCCCTAGCTCATGTATAGGGTACAGACAGCCGCGGGGCCACCTGTCGGGCCCCGGGCCACATTGTAAATGCCCCGACCTTAGGCTATAAAAGGATCGGGGCAGCCTCCGGGCAAAGGGTTCACACTCCCTCACACGCACGTTCGCAACCCAGCTAACTCACTCTCTCACACGTGCAAGCAATACAACAAGCACTCGCGTGGACGTAGGGTATTACGCTCCAGCAGCCCAAAGCACGTAAATTCGCGTGTTCATCCTTGTCATCGTGCTCCGACGCTTGAAACCACTAAGCTCCTCCTAAAAAGGAACCTCCACGGGCTGCTCAAGCAGACCGGGCGAAGTGTCGCAGGAAAACACTTCGACATTTGGCGCGCCAGGAAGGAGGCTTCTGGTTTTTGAAGGTGTTCGTGAAGCTCGCGATGGTGAACATCCAGTCTATTGGAGGCTCTTCCCACCCCTCTCCCCGCGAGCAGTAGAGGGAGCAGGAAGCCTCATCCCGTTCCAGAGCGGGGCTGACTACGCCGGTGGCAGCTCCTACAGCGACACTGCCCGTTGCCATCTAGCAACCTTCGGTGGCGATGGCGTCGCAAGCACCGCCCGAAGCCAGCCCGGAGAGTGTGTTGCAGGCGGCACGTGCGCTCCTGCACATCCCCCCGGGCGCCGGAGCTTCTGCGTCTGCTGCAGAGCAGTGGCGCAATGACGTCCCACCGAAGACAGCGACCGAAGACGGTACAGCTGTCGGCCCATACCCTAACGAGAGATTACAGGACGGTGGCAACCCACTTGACGGTGACGCCCAGGCTCCCCACCGCAGACCTCAGGGTCGAGCTGGATCGCCGCCGCCGTCAAAAAGAAGATGGCCGCGTCGCCATCGAGCAACAGCTCGAGCAGCGTCGCAACCTCGAGGAGGAGTATGGTACCCCGGGTGCCATGCGCCCCATCTACGCGGGCCAGAACCCCGTCTCCCCAGGCTCAGTGGGAGGTTGCATGGCTTTGGTCCGCACCTTCGTATGGTGGTGTGGCCACACAAGTTCCGGATGCACTTGCGAAGAAGTTCGACGGGACGGTCAACCCCGTCGAGTTCCTGCAGATCTACTCCACCGCCATCCGACACTGCCCGTTGCCATCTAGCAGCCTTCGGTGGCGACGGCGTCGCAAGCACCGCCCGAAGCCAGCCCGGAGAGTGCGTTGCAGGCGGCACATGCGCTCCTGCACATCCCCCCGGGCGCCGGAGCTTCTGCGTCTGCTGCAGAGCAGTGGCGCAATGACGTCCCACCGAAGACAGCGACCGAAGACAGTACAACTGTCGGCCCGTACCCTAACGAGAGATTACAAGACGGTGGCAACCCACTTGACGGTGACGCCCAGGCTCCCCACCGCAGACCTCAGGGTCGAGCTGGACCGCCGCCGCCGTCAAAAAGAAGATGGCCGCGTCGCCATCGAGCAACAGCTCGAGCGGCGTCGCAACCTCGAGGAGGAGTATGGTACCCCGGGTGCCATGCGCCCCATCTACGCGGGCCAGAACCCCGTCTCCCCAGGCTCAGTGGGAGGTTGCATGGCTTTGGTTCGCACCTTCGTATGGTGGTGTGGCCACACAAGTTCCGGATGCACTTGCGGAGAAGTTCGACGGGACGGTCAACCCCGTCGAGTTCCTGCAGATCTACTCCACCGCCATCCTAGCTGCAGGAGAGGATGAGGCCATCATGGTTGTCGGTACCCTCAATACGGGGTACCCCCGCGCACAGGTGAAAATGCCTAAGGACCTTGCCCTTCTCCGAAGGCGCCATGTGTCCAGTGGGGCCGGACCTCCCTCTCCTCAGAAGAGAGCTCCGGACCCGCCACGTGGCCAATTGAGCCGGACCTCCCCCCTCCGCGGGGAGAGCTCCGGAGGCTCCACGCGTCCTGCGGGGCCGGACCTCCCTCTCCTCAAAGGAGAGCTCCAGGCCTGCCACGTGGCCAGCAGAAGCCGGACCTCCCCCCTCCGCGTGGAGAGCTCCGAAGGCTCCACGTGTCCCGCGGGGCCGGACCTCCCTCTCCTTAGAGGAGAGCTCCGGGCCCGCCACGTTGCTAGCAGAGCAGAGCAGCGCTGTCTGCCCCCACGCGGTAGGCAGCAAGAGTAAAGACGCGCCATACCTTGCTCGTACAAGGTATTCAAGATCCGCACCTTCCCAAGGCGCAGAGACGCGGAGCACGCCTCTATCAGGTGCCGTTGCGCCCAGTCACATCGCAGACTGGCGCGCCGTGTCAGAGTCTGCCCACCAATAAACACAGCGACAAGACATTCCCTGCCGCCCCTGCCATCATCAACCACTACGACTAGCTTGCGGCATGGGCAGGACGGCAGAACGAAGACTCGGAAGCCCACGCCAGAGACAGCTACCGGCGTAACTGCAGATACGGTAGATGGCAGACAATCTCCCCGGGACCACCTGTCGGGTCCCGGGCCCACCTTGTAAGCCGCTCGAGCCTTGGACTATAAAAGGCTCGGGTAGGCAATGCTAGCAAGGGTTCGCCTCTTACGCACCCTCGCACTCTAGCCATTCGACATCTTACACCCTCAAGCTCACGACTCCGGTTCTGAGCAGCAAGCAATACAGCGAGCAACTCTGCTCACCGTGGATGTAGGGTTTTACGCTCCGGCGGTCTGAACCACGTAAAAATCCTCGTGTCAAGCTTCTCCCTCAATCGTCCCTAACACTGAAGCTCTCCGTGAGTGACTAGCCCCACCGAAAAAGAACCTCCGCGGGTTGCCCAGAGCAGGCCCGGGGGAAGTGTCGGCTACACACTTCGACATTTGGCGCGCCAGGTAGGGGGCTTTTCCCTTGCGCGACGAGCTTCTGCCGGCGAAAATGACGAAGCTTCCTTCAGCGGCAAGCTCTCCCCGCGGGGACTACGTCTCGACACACTTTGGACGGAGTGTGTCGGCGCAAGCTGGAAGCCAGCAGCCGACTCCGGCAGCGCAGGCTCCAACGAGCGTGAGATCCTCTGCAGCGCTGAGCGTCTCCCACGGGGGCACGCTAGCTGCAGCGAGAGCGCTACTGCGCAATTCACCTGCTGGGGACGCGCCACAGTCAGCGACCCAACAGTGGATTCGCGATGTAGACCGTCTCGTCGTCGCCGCCGCAAACCCTCGACTTCGGCGGGGACGACGTCCCGGCCAACCGGCTGTGTCGCTGACGCGCACGCCAACGGTTGACGGGCAGACGGCAGATTCTCGCTCCACCAGGCTCCCATTGGCAGACCCGAGGACGGAGCTGGAACGATGTCACTTGGGCAAAGATGCCCGAGTGTTCATTGAGCGACGACGAGAAAGACGTCGCAACCAGGAGGCCGGCGACAGTATGTCGACTGCCTCAACCCAGCCTGAGGCGCAGACGTTCGCCACGCGATCTCTGCCCCAGCCATACGCCACGCAGCATATGCCCCAGCCATATGCCCTGCAAATGGTGCCCCCGGTCTATGGCGCAGCCTTGCCCATACAGGGGTACACAGTGCCAACAACGAACCAAGCATTCGTGACACCAACGCCTGCGGCAACAGGAGCAGGATGTGCGGCCCTAGCGCCACACCTTCGCTTCGCGAGGTGGCCGCGCAAGTTTCGGACGCACCTGCCCGAGAAATACGATTGCAGTGTCAACCCGGCGGAGTTCCTCCAGATCTACTCCATCGCCATCCTTGTTGCAGGAGGGGACAAGGCTGTCATGACCAACTACTTCCCCGTCGCCTTGACCGGCCCAGCCCGGTCTTGGCTCATGAACCTCCCTAGGGTTCCATAACCTCCTGGGGAGAGCTCTGCCGGCAGTTCACTGCTAACTTCGGCAGCTCCTACACTCGGCCTGGCACGGAGCTTGACCTCCACGCCATCCAGCAACAACCTGGAGAGACGTTGCGCTCCTTCATCCAACGGTTCTCCCAGTTGCGGAACACCATCCCGCATATTCAAAATGCTTCTGTGGTGGTGGCGTTCCGACAGGGTGTACGGGACAAGAAGATGCTTGAGAAGCTCGTGACCACGGAGGTTCACAATGTCTCAGAGCTCTTCATCCGGGCGGACAAGTGCGCCAGGGCAGCAAAAGGGCGGAACTGGCACTCACTGTCAGCCTCCGAGTCAGGAGGACAACCCGGATCTGGCGCTGCTTCCCATGGAAGCGGCAAGAAGATCAAGAACCGGGGCGGTGGCAAGATGAAGCCACCGACCGCAGCTCCTGTTGCTGCAGCAGCAACACCCATTGGAGCTCGGGGGCCACGCCCCGACAAGAGGCAGCGTCAGTCACGAGCTCCAGATGGTGACCAAGGCGAGCCATGCCCCGTGCACAACACCAGTTACTATACTGCTGCTGAATGCCGGGAGATTCAGAAGCTTGCGGAACGCTTCCGCAAGGGGAAACAACTGTGAGGTGATGCCCCTCCTTTCTGTCAAAGAGAGGGCAAGCAGAAGGTCGACACTCAAAGACAATGCCGACCACCAAGTGGAGTTCCAGGAGCATCAGCGTGCCGTGAAGGCGGTGCGCAACCATGAAGGCGGTGCGCAACCATAAGGGCTCCAGCTCCAGCGATGACGAGCGCCGGAAGATGCTCTACGTCATCTACGACGGGTCCGCTGACCCCTCGTCCCGAAGCGCGGTTAAGACTCTGCGTCGAGCGATAGCGTCGGTGGCTCCCCTCCCAATTGCCGCGTCGCACCTCAAGTGAATGGGAATCTCGATCAACTTCGATGCCACCGACTGCCCCAAGAACATGGTTCATTTTGGGAATTAGTATAAGCCACTGTCCCACCAGATTCTCTAACTAATCCTGAGCCAGTTACCACTGAACTACCTATGGAACAGTTCAACAAAGCAAGCTTCACTGCAGGCGATACAAAAGTCTGTGGTAGCCAGCGAACTCAAGCCACCGATTTCGCAACCTACCCTAACCCGATCAAACCACCAACTCAGAGAGTTGACCAGAGCGTTGCGTTGGTTGCCCTCTCACGCATCACCAATTGTCCAGTTCACCACCCGTTTGACCTAACCCCGCAACCGACCGCCGCAGCCGCCCTCCCCTCGCTCATCGCCCGGCGCAAGCAAAGTCAAACACTCACCATGTTGACCAGAAAATGCGACGAACACAGCATTGCGAGCCGTTACCATTCCGCCACCGCCCCGTTCCCCTCGGAATCGAGACCGATTCGGCCACGGAACCCGGTGGCCCCTTGCCCGCCACGGAGAATGCCACGCGCATCGATCGAGCCCAAGCAACCGCCGCATTCGGTGGGACGATGGAGGGGAGCTGACCTGTGGGCGCTACGAAACTCCGACACGGGCGGAAGAGCCAGTCGCCGCGAGGACTCCCGGTGGCCAGGGGGTGAGGATGGGCGGCGAGGCAGCGGCGTTGGACCTGTGGCGAAGCGAGGCGAGGCGAACGGGATGAAGGAATGGGATCTCGTGATGTGGTTAATTAGCGGAGGTGGGAGGGAGATGTTTTTGATTAGGGATTCGCAGTGCGCGCGAGATGCGAGAGCGACTGGGCTGCGGGCGGATCGGAACGGGCGAATGGATGGGCCGCATGGGAGGCTGCCCGGTGGGACCGGACGGGTGTTCGGATTTGACTTCGGCCACCGACGCGACGGTTATGGGCTAAAACCAAACGGGCCGGGCCAGGCCAGGGAGTTGAAACCTGTGGTGGGCTGTGTTATCGTGCCAACAAACTGCTTGCTGGGCTGAGCATGGCAGCCTGTTTGCGTTTGTAAAATGGAATGAATCGAGGCATACGTATTTCGAGGTGTGGCAACAATTTTGAGGTCAAATGGAAAATTAGGTCGATTAGATTAGGGTGGATAAATTTGTAGTACTGCTAGCTATTCATCTAGCACAAATATAAGTTATGGTTCATGTGGATCTGGATATGCATTTGGCATAGATTTACTGGTACATGTTGTCAAGAATATAACTATACTCAAATTTATTGGTCTAAATATGAAGAAAAGGCTATAAATTTAGGGCGTGTTTGGCATAGCTCCGGAGTCCAAATTCATCTTCGAGCTGAAAAAATCCACCCAAACACCTCAACTTCATAACTCCGTAGAGCAGCCCAACTCCACAGAGTTGAAGGAGCCGCAGTTCATTTTTTCAGAGTACCTCATTTGTTGCTCCAAAACCAGTGCATATGGGTAAAGTCGTGGAGTTGGGGGATAATTACCCGCAATTGCCACTGGTTAAAAAAACGTTTCGTTTTTTCTTTTCCTCCACCCGGTTGGACTCTTCCCTACGAACCTAGGGCGCCGCCGGCCGCGCCCGCCTCCTTACGCCCGTTCCGCCCTCCAGCTCGCCCGCCGGTCACCCTCGTACCGACCCCGCCGGACGTCGCCGGCCGCGCCCGCCTCCTCACGCCCGCTCCGGCCGCCAGCTCGCCCGCCGATCGCCCTCGTCAAGACCCCGCCGGGCGCCCGCCTCCTGCACCGCGTGCTCGCCTCGTCACGGTCACGCCGGCCAACAGCTCGCCCGCCGGTCGCCCTCGTCCAGACCCCGCCGCCTACAGCACTCCTCCTTGCTCGCGAGGCCCCCTGCATCCCTCGGCAGGCCCGCTGCAGCTCCCTAGGGTCAATTGATTGGAATAATCTCATTATTGTAGAGTGAAAAAATCTCATTATTCCTGAAATAATATATAATCTAAAATATTTTACGAATTCATATACTTTACTATTCATTAAATGCATACAATCAGCATAGCAGGGGTAATAATGGTATCACACCCTCCAAACTCTCTTTCTGGAGCTGGGAACAGTATTTCAGCCAAACACCACTCTGAACATCCACAACAGAGTTGCTCCATCTCAGAGTTTTGGAGTAGAATTGCTCTACTGTGAAGTAGAGCCATGCCGAACACGCCCTTAAGGAACAGTTTTCTGGATTTCTTTTTGGATACAGAGCTAGACAACCTGCCAAACTCTTGACTCATGAACGTGCACACGCACGTAGTGGCGTTTATGATTGCCAGATGCCACCAAAAACGGTATGTTGGATTTAATTTGCTCGGATATTCGTGTAGAGAAGGAGGAGAAAGTCGCGTCCATGGTAGCAGTCGTCCCGAGCCTCTAATCTCCAACCGGGCGAGGTGGTGTGGCATTGTACAAGTACAATGCAGGGTTCTCATCAAAACAGAAATAAATCACCCATTATATTCGTCTGTTGTATAGCAATGATGCCAACACATGCATTGTTCTTCTGTATAGTATTCTACCTCGGTCCTAAGAAAATGTTCATATTTTGAGTATTATCTCATGTTTGATCAGGGTTATAAAACTAAAACGTGTATAATAATATTTATGACACTGATTTAGTTTCATTAGAACTATCATGAATTATACGTTCATGGTGTGGTTAGTTGGCATATTAGATGTTATTAGCACTCTTCCCTTCCACATATAGAATTTAAAAGTTAATTTAACTTAGATCGCCTAGAGAAATTTAGCTTATTTTGGGACACGGGAAATAGCAATTAAGCTAATTGGACATCAATATCTAGCTAAATACTTCCTTTGTTCTGAAATAAATGACGTTTAGGACAAAAAAATAGTTCAATTAAACTAAATTAGTTGTCCTAAACATCATTTATTTCAGAACAGGGGGAGTAGACGCTAATGCGTATGACTACGTTCAACTCGTACGGAATACGAACATTTTTTTTCAAAAGTCCCAAAAAGGGTTATATATTAAGCAGAAGATGAGTTTAGTACAAAAACAAGAGTCATATATATAAAAACATCTGGCCCGTGGGGCATTTAACTCGGCAATATCCTAGCAAGATGTGTAGCTCCTGCTTGGTTCCAAAGGCAAGCTTCATCTCTCATTTCCAATATTAATCGTTCCATCGACTTCTCCTGCCCGTCTATTTCCCTCCTTCCATATGTTCCAGCAAATCAGGATGGCGAGACAGCTAGCAACCTTGGCTTCGGGTACGGCATTGTTGGGGGAGAGGTCATAGAACCACTGAGCAATATCGACTGGCGACTACCAAGAGGACGGTTGGAGCGAAGAATACGAACATTCAAGCACGTAATAATGGGTGCTTGCATTGGAGGACATAAGATAAGCCTGTATATATGGGAGGTTTCTTACCATGCATCATCTCTATTTAGTTTTTATTAAGGAGCCTTTTAACATGACAGAATTCCTGGATGGTGTGTGCGTGCTCCTTTGTAGTGATTTTGTGCAGATTTATATTAACTATAGTTAAATACCTGAACACAACAACTCAACAACATGTTACAACCAAACTTGCACACAAATACAAAATGGAGATAGATGTATATAATCTTGTCAGAACTACTCTACAGTTCAGATATGCTCACGCATTTAAATTTAGTAGCAGTAGTAATTACTAGTGGTGAATGGTGATAGAGCTGCTGTGTGGATACCATTGGAAGTCATGCTGGTTTTGTTCCCCAAAGATGCTCTATCACACAAGAGAATAAACTAGCATGCAATGGATCATGTGGTCGTCCATGCGCATGAGCCACATATACATCTAGAGGCAGCGGTCACCCTAGAAATATACTAACCAACAACAATGACATATATGCACATATGATGTATCTATCTACACCTGGTGGAGACAGGTCCAAATCAACAATGTTTATTGATCTCATGCATGGTGCAATGTGCAGATTTTGGAAGGCCTTGGGGACAAAGTACTTGAAAGATCTTACTCCAATGCCCTGATCGACATGGTCAGATCCAAAGTACTCTGCCCCAGAACGGCTTCGCCGCTGCTTCCCCTTGTCTTTTCTTTCGGCGGGTGCCGCTGTTGCATGGAAGCCGCGGCGGGTGGCGACGACAGCGACAGTGAGATCGAGAGCTGGCTGCTGTCGATGATCTCCTGCTCGCATGCTGCAGTAGTGGTCTTTCTCTTCTTGGCATCCACCGCCGTGGTAGGGGACAAGCTGAGCTGCAAGTCCGGCGTCGAGCCCCGTGCCTCTGGCAGCGGCCGCTTGCGGCATGCGTCGTTGCCCGGCGTGGCGGCAGACCCTGTTGATTCAACGTGTTTCTCCCGCTGAATTGATCACGCACACAATGTTCCGTGCATGAGAGGCGAGTTATTTGAATTGATCTAGGGCTAGTGTGTGCATATATTGTATTTTAGTGTGAAGGCCAAATATACCTCAAGCTGCTGGGCATCTGGGGCTTCATCGATCACGACGGGATCCGATGACCTCTTGATCATGGCGATGTTGTTGACATGGCCCGCGACATTGCTGCCGCTTCCTGTCCGCCATCTCAACGGAAGATGGCGATCGCCCGACACGGCCCACGAGAGAGGCCGAGAGCTGCTCCCGATGGAATCGCCGAAGCTTACATCCCTTCCCGTGTCTTCCCTAGTGTGCTCGCCGGCGACGACGGCGGCCGCGCCCGCGTCAGTGAAAGGCCAGCACCGCCTCTCGCCCATCACTGCCGGGGCAGATGCAGGCTGTGGCCCAGTCGACGGTGGCTTGAGGACTTTCTTCCTGCCCCTGGTGTTCGTTTCCTCTCTCTGGTTCAACGTCCACTCATGACGCCTAGCGGAGGTGAACAACCGGAGTTAGGGTTTCCATGGGGATACGCACGTGCTCCTTCGAAGCTGTGAGCTAGCTAGCTAGCTACATTTACAAAAGAAAAATTACCTGAAACTGGAGCTTCTGAAGTCGAAACTTTGCATCTGAGGCTGCCGGTGCTGGAGAAGCCCGTAGAGCCGTCTGACCTCCGGACGGCTGCCATTCCTGGAGGTGAAGAGGCCGCCGTGCTCCGGACCGGATGAGCAGAGCGTGGCGGCTCTTTGCAGGAAAGACGTGCCGCGGAATCGCCGATCGCTTCTCATGAGATGGAAGTCCACTGGGTAATACACTGAACACAAGAAGATTCTCTTCTCAGAATACAAAAGCTCTTAAATAGCTAGAGAGGAGATATGGGAAAAATCTACTACATGCAGGTGAAGAAAAATCGTGTGCTATGTTATGGAACCTGAAGAAATTGCTCCCCTCGGGCGCCCATCCTGGTCCAGCTTCTTGCTTCGGTACATCTGGAAAGGAAATGGGTCGTCAGAAAGAGTTTTGTGTGGCCTACATGGAAATTCACAACAGAATGTACAGCGATATCTTGTGATACTACAAATATTCTGGATCAAGCAAGAAGAAGTAGTGCATCATCAACCAACAATCCTGAACAACGTCAACGATCGTCTACCTGCAAGTGACTTTTCACATGAGCAATGCTGAGCCCCCTGACATTCATCATCTGTAGCACCAGCTTAGGGGTTGCTCCTGTCAATAAGATTAAACAGAAATATATATATATTGTTGCAACACAGAAAAAAGAAACAAAGAAAATTATTACAGAGAAAAACAACCTAAAAATTAATTAATTTGTGCCGCCATACGATCTCAAGTAGTACTTACTTTCTCGCCCACCGAGCCTCTCGACGGCGCGGAGGAAGGCCATGTGCAGGTCAGGCGTCCACCGGAGCCGAGGCAGCTTCGATCGGTTGTACGGTCGCACCGACGGCACCCTCTGCTCTCCACTGCCCCCCTCCGCCTTGTTGCTGCCGCCGCCCTTCCTGCTCTCCGAATCCTTATCGGCGGTGCTGCTGCTGTTGCTCGAGCTCCTGCTCCCGCCAGCAACATCGGTTGTGCTACGGCCATCGTCGTCGTCGTCGTTTTCACCGTGATCATCTCCCTCATCGCCATCACCGACTTCCCCTTCCTCGCTCACCGCATCCATGCCCTCGTTGAGGTCCAGGACCCTGTTATCCATCGATCTCTCCTCATCATCGTCCTCAAGAACATCAAGTGCTTGCTTGTCCGTCACGTCCCTCATCATCAGTTTCTCCGCTCTAGCTACCATGCATCTTAAGGATGTCCCTCTCTCATCCCTGCTCTTCCATGACTGGACACGGATGCGACCGTCAGAACTGTACGTACTGCAGGTAGGAGAAGGAAGGGGGAACGACGAAGGATGAAGTTGGGAGGGGGAGGGAAACAATGATATGATGGGACGCAGCGGTAAGAGGGGAACAAGCTAGCATAATAAGCAAGCTATTGATGTGGGAATAAAATAAGAGAGGAGGGGACAGGCATTCTCCTACAGTTGACTGGTTTCGAACATTGTATCAAGGAATGGTGTTTATTTGGATTACCGGACTCACTCCTAGAAGTAAGGGTCACGCATATATATAACAGACGCAGAAAGTCAGAAACAAAAAGAAGACAGGTTTAAAGTAGGTTAGTCACAGAAAAAGGAAATCTAGAAACTTGGCAGCTAAAGAGAGAGCTCTTAGCAAAGATTCATGGGCTAAATGGTGCAGATGCATGCTTTTTACATAGCAGCTAGCTAGCAGCGAGATCTTTTAGGGTGGTTTGTCTTCTTAGCTAGCTAGCAGGCCTGCACTGCATCTTGAAGCAGGAGCATTAGGTTAGCGCGCCCGCGCGAGGCGGTCATCATGTGACCCGATCGATCTGCAGCCAATCTGGCTCTCGATCGATCGATTCCAAAGGCATATCTTCTGGCTCCAATTTTCTTTTATTCGGTTCGATCGGGACACTGATCTGCCCCCGCCCCCCCTCCCGGCCGCCTTGTCTCGTGGATCTGAGCTGCCTGCCAATCCGTGACATAGAAACAAACAAAGCGTCAGTGGTTGACCTCTGCCTGCCTGCCTGCCCTCTGAAAGGCTCGTCTCAACAGAGCTAGCGAGCAGATCAAAAAAGGTAGGAGGATTAGAGGTACAGTACAGGTCGTCCCGTGTCCTCATGAGAGCTTGCGAAAAGGTGGCGAAGATCACACGTGGGTGGGCAGAATGTGGTTGCGTTGTCACGGCGTTCTCGGGGGGTGATTTAGAGACGCAGCAGCAGCAGCAGCAGCTGCCCTCCAGCACGCGTGTAGGCGGTGGAGAAAGCCAAGGCTGCAGGCATGCAAAAGCTAGCTAGGCGGAAAAGGAATTCTCACATTAGCTAGGTCACCTCGCGCGCGTTTAGGTGTGCAGATGGTAATTAATTACGATATTCTCAGACGACAAATGTTAATCACGTAGGTCCACGACGCTGTGCGTACACATACGTCCGTGGGTGTTGCTCTCTTTCTGTCACATTAGTCTCATGTAACGAAACTATAATCAGGACGTCGTCGCAGTCCTCGAATCGTGCGAACGAATCGCCCTGGGGGACACGGTTCGCCAGGTGTTAGGTGAAATCGAGAGTGACTACTAGTTGTGTGCAACTCGACAAATACCAAGCAGTATTTGTGCGCAACTTGGGGGATGATTCCGTAATGAAAATCTGACTGACACCCGATCGACTCGATCGTCCCTGATCCAGCCCTTCGTTTAAGTATAATTTCAGTTCCCCCCGGCCCGGGATCTCCCATCAGCGACGACCATGCTGAACCGGGACAAGGGGGGAATTTTGGACAGTATGTCGGGGCACGCATGTGATCGACGACGCAATGCAAGCGAGCTACTTACATCTCATGAAACTTTTGCAGTGCCCATGCGTGGATTAGAGAAAGGGGGGAACTGGCTGGCTGGTGACGAGCTCCATTTGGACCGGATCGATGAAAGGTACATCATGTACGTAGCCTTGGGGGTGGAGAGAGGGGTCAACTGTAATCAGGGGAATCAGAGCATGCATCCCCATATGCATGATGTCAGGGTTAGGCAGGGTGATCCACGGCGGCCTATTATTGTTAATCTGCACTGGTTTGGATCATCTGTGGACTCTTGCAACTGCCGTTGTAGCTGGAATCAGAGCTCGTGGAAATGTTCGACTCAAGTGCTGTGCATTATCGCCTCTGAAAAATCTATGCTTCTTTTCTCTCTCTCTTTTTTTTAAACTACTCCCTTCATTTCAAATTATTTGAAGCTGACTAGTTCAATTTTAAACTAATCAGCATCAAATAATTTGAAATGGAGGGAGTATAAATCTAAGCATCGTCCTGCTGGCAATAGCTACATACACCTCGGCATCTGATCAACAAAAAAGAGCAAGCAGTTGGATTTGACCCCAAGACTCGCTCTCACTATCAAAGAAACTAACTCTTTGAACCGAATGAGTTTTAGATGCCTCTCAAGCGTGGTGCTTTCAATAGAATGTGACACGCTCGTCTATCGCACACCAGATCCAATGATCTCCGCATACGTAGTCTTAAAAAATTGTATGTGCAGTTGTAGAGTTGAGTATGGGGCGTGGACATGTGTAGATGTTTTCTTGTGAGGTGAGTGATTTATACTCCCAACTTCTTGAATTATTTGAGGCTGTGTAATTTAATTTTAAACTAATTAACGTTAAATAATTCGAAATAAAGGGACTACACGCAGCAGTATCCACTAGTAGAGGCTTAAAACAACTCTCGATCTGAACCGTCTCCTTCACAAGTCGACCTATGTAATCAAAATCGGGCCCAACAACCGGCCCAAAACTTCAGGGATATTAATGGGCTAGTTTCTTCGCTTCTTCTTTTCTATTTTCTATGGTATCGGCCCATCTTTGGCATCAGCCCAACACACCTCTTTCTCTTTCCTTCAAATTCATTACGCCCATCGAGGAAAGCAGATTGGTGAACACCTCATGATGGAAAAAGCACAAGAAAACCACTAGCGAACCACGAACCTCACGCGAAGGGCACGCGCCGCAGAGCGAGACTACCCGAGATGCCACGCCGCTGCTTGGAAGCCTGCCGCCTCGCCGTCCTGCTCCTCGTCGTGGCCGCCGCCACGACGGCGCCGACGGAAGCAGGCTCGTCGTCGAACTGCACCGTGCTGTTCCCGGACGCCGTCATCGTCCGCTCGGCGTTCATGCACGTCGGCAACTTCCCCTTGCCGTCACCCGGACGCCGCGCGTGCCGCCCCGTCCGGCGGCTCCGCTTCCCGTCGCGCAACCTCACCGGCGCCGTGGACTGGGCGGCGCTGGCCAAACTGTCCAGCCTCCTCACCGTCGACCTCTCCGGCAACGCCCTCCGGGGCGGCGTCGACGGAGCGTTCTGGCGCGCGCCGTCTCTCCGCGCGGTGGACTTCTCCGGTAACCGCCTCGGCGGCGCGCTTCGTTTCGACCACCACCCGAGCGCGCGCCTCGCGTCGCTGAACGTGTCCGGCAACCGCTTCACCTCCGTCGAGGGCGTGGCGGCGCTCGCCGGCCTGGTGGACCTCGACATGTCCAGGAACGTGATCAGAGAGGTGCCCGAGGGATTGCGGACGCTGAGGCCGGTCCAGCGGCTCGACCTGTCCGGGAACTCGATGAACGGGAGGTTCCCCGACGACTTGCCGCCGCTTGGTAGCCTCGTGTTCCTGAACATCTCGAACAACAACTTCTCAGGAATCGTGCACGCCGACGCCGTCAAGAAGTTCGGCCGCGACGCTTTCTACAAGGCCGGCGACGCGTCGTCGCTGCTGGTGGCGGAAGACATCGCCCCGGCGCCGCCATCGACGTCCAGCAGAGGCCGAAAGAAGAACAGGCGTGCAGTTCTCATAGCCGTAATCGTTGTCAGTGCGATAATAACCGCGCTGGCGCTGGCGCTCTATGCACGGTGCGCCGCGTGCGGCCTGAAGCGTCGTCAGAAGAGGAGAGGGAAGAAGAAGAAGAAGAAGAAGAAGGACGGGAACGCGGCGGTGTGGGAGGACGATGAGGTGGTCATGGGGGCGGTGAAGGTGGCGGCCGCCGCGCCGGTGGTGATGCTCGAGCGGCCGCTGATGGAGCTGACGCTGGCCGACCTGGCCGCGGCCACGTCGGGGTTCGGGCGCGAGTCGCAGCTCGCGGAGACCGGCGGCCGCAGCGGCGCCGCGTACCGCGCCGTCCTGCCCGGGGACCTGCACGTCGTCGTGCGCATCGTGGAGGGCCCCGTGGCTGGGGTGAGGGAGGACGGCGACGACGCTGCCACGGCCGTCGGGTTACGGGAGCTTGCGCGACTCAGACACCCGAACATTCTCCCGCTGCTTGGTTACTGCATTGCAGGTATGATTTTTTTTTTTGCGTTGTACAAATTACCACTTCACTTTTTTAACATCTACCGGGCAGTACTAAAGAAACACGATATGATTCTTGTCATTCTGGAAACTAAGAATAATAATTTAGCCGCGCTCACTTTCACATGTATGACTCGTACTTCCATTCATCTGGAAACTAGAAAAAAAGAACTAACACGCTATGATTAATAAACAGTTGAATATTGTCCTTAAAGTTATGAAATTTTGAAATTCAAATTGCATGACATTAATTACACAGGAAACCAGAAGCTCCTTCTTTTCGAGTATATGGAGAAGGGCGACCTCCATCGGTGGCTCCACGAGCTACCGGCAGGCAGCGTAGACACGGAGGACATGAGCACCGACATGCTGGATCCCGGAGTAGAGGACAGGAGATCATCTCGAGGCGACTGGGCTACCCGTTACCGCATCATACTGGGCATCGCGCGAGGGCTGGCGTTCCTGCACCAGGGATGGGCAGGGTCGACATCAGGCCGGCCCATCGTGCACGGCCACCTAGTCCCGACCAACGTCCTCCTCGGCGACGACATGGAGCCTCGGATCTCTGACTTCACCGCCGTGCGTCCCGCCGGCAACGACGACGACAAGACGCCGGAGAGCGACGTGTACGGGTTCGGCGTCCTGGTCTTCGAGCTGGTGACGGGGCGGGCGAGGTGGGACGACGCGTCCACGAGCTGGGCTCGCGGCGTGGTCCGGAGCCGCAGGGGGCTCGTCGGCATCGTGGACGCCAGGCTGAGGGCCGAGGCCGAGGGGACGACGGCGACGGAGATGGCGGAGTGCCTGCAGGTGGGGCTCCTCTGCACGGCGAGCGCGCCGGAGAAGAGGCCCACCATGCAGCAGGTGGTGGGGCTGCTCAAGGACGTGAGGCCGCCGCCGCCGCCGCCGCCGGTTGGTTAGCCCGTCGTCGCTGGGATCGTGACGCTGACGGTGGTGGTGGACTGAGGATGGGGTGTGCGAGCACTGGGAGCGTGAGCTAGTGGCTGGCTAGACTTTCTTCGCACGGCAACTCCCGAATCCGAGAAGATCCGCGCGCGGCAGGTGTTTGGTGATTTTGGGGCAGTAAAATACGGCGCCAGGCGTGCTGCTTTATCGGGTCGAGTTGTGTGTTTTTGTCTTGTGTTTCGCTCAAGCCTAGCCTCAAGGTGCGAGGTTGCTTTATCGGTTGGTACAACGACTCTGCTTTGTGGTCGCAGGACTGTTCAGGACCGTATCATTAACGCACGAGCTGCCTGGAGCAAGGATCTGCGCTGGTTGCGCTAGTAATATCCTGCGTTGCGTTGCATCGTGTACTCCTGCTGGAGACCGTGGCGGGCGGCGTCAACCACGCAGCCGTCGTCGTCTCGCCGGTCCACGTCACGCATCAGATCAGACGCGATCGACGTCTACGTGTGCCTCCGCTTCTTCCTGGACCGCCCTGCTCCGTCTCGTCGCGCCTTGTGCCCCTTGCGCCCCAGGAATCTGAGCGATGGCGACCGAGACGACGCCCCTTGGTTGCGGATAGGGTTTCTCGAGGGATGATTGGTCACGCATGCCGGCACAAATTCTTGTCTCTAACCTAGCTAGCTATTATCACTGGCGATAAAAAGAGAAATCAGAATAGCTAAGCGTCCGCTGCAAAAAGACCTTGATCAGCGCTCTTCGTTTTCTTGCTGCGAGACGCACTCGACAACCGCGTGTGACGATCGATATGACGCCGACTGCTGAAGAAGATCGCGCGCGCGGAAGCTGGACCTGTCTTCACGAAAATAACGCCAGGGTCAGTAGTGTGCGCGCTCGACCGATCGGTAACGTTAGTCTCCATTCAAGGTAAGCTGAAAGCGGCAGCAGCAAACGCAGCGTCATGTTCAAGTCGGTAGCAGCAGTAGAATTCAAGTGACGTGCGAGTGGGTGACTGATGGTGAAAGGCCTGCGACCTAGACGGATGGCACACGATCACAGTCCACCGGCGAAGTGTTTCTGGGCCGGTCCGAGAGGAAGGCCGGTTGCTTGCACGCGAGGCCTAGCGCGGCGGGTCCGTGACATTGGGCTGAGGCTCAACTAGTAAGCCCATAACGTATGGACCGAACGACCTGAAATGAGGGCCCGGCGCTGTGCAGGAGAAGCGCCGTCCGTATATCTGGCAACCGAAGCTGCTGGTATTGGGAGTGCGGGAATTTGGAGGATGGATTTAGCTCACTGTTCTTGAACTCAGTTCTTAAAAAAATGGTTCTACTTTTTAGGAACTGATTTTGACAATTATTGGAGATGCTCTAAAACAGCTTATTACAATATTAGGTGCAGCCATGTACAATAAAATGGAAAAATTGTCGCAACATATAATAATACTTATTGTAACATGTAAAAATACCAACCACAACATTTCTACTAATAGAACGGAATGAATAAAAATTAGAAAATTAATATGAAGAAAATAATACTTCCTCTCCCAAAATGGAAAAAAGCTCGCTTGCCGCACTAACGATACCGATCAACCGGAACATTCAGTATTTCAGTTGACCTTCTTGCAGTCGGTCCTGATCTGTCCTTCTCCTCCGGAGAGCACGCCGACCTCCGACAACTTCTTCATCGCGCTGGCGAAGTCACCGGCGAAGGCCGTCGCGTTGGTGCTGTACTTCCTCACGAGCGCCTTGAGCTTGCCGTCCCTGACGAGCTCGTTGTCCGAGTGCAGCAGGCCCTGCCTGCTCATCAGGTTGTCGTAGTACTTGTTGTCGAACGCCTCGGGCGTCTGCAAGTCGAGCGCCGTCATGGCGCTGCTGGAGGTAAGTCCCAGGGGGTCGCACTCCGGCCGAATCTGGCCCGCGTCGGCGAAGATGCACCGCGCCGAGCCGATGGTGTGGGCGCCGGAGAGCGCCACCAGCTCGTTCGAGGTGAAGCCCTTCTTGCCGAACGCCGCGACGAGCCCGCTCAGGCTGGACCCGGGCCCCGGGAGGTCGGACTCCGCCTGCGCCTTGTTCGCCGTGGTAGAGTCGCGCCGGCCGAGTAACAGCGTCCAGGTGGGTCCGCCGAGCTGATGCAATGCGACACGATCGAAATGCATGCACACGGCTTGCGATCGTTAACAACTAGCTAGAATACGCTTACGGTAGCTAGCTAGCTAGCGTACCATGCACGTGACAAAAACGCAAGCGTATCGCGCGCGAGTGTAGTGTACCTCGACGACGGCTTCCCGTGCGGCCAGGGCGAGGATGTCGGCGCAGGAGACGACGCCGGGGCAGTTGGCCTCGACGGCTGCCTTGATGCTGTCGATGACATCGAAGCCGCGCAGGGAGTTCTGGTTGGGGCTGGCGTCCCTCTCGCTGTTGGGCACGTCGACGTCGAGAAGAACAGAGGCGTCGCAGCCCTGCAGCACATTGATCGATAAAACCAATACTTGGTAGGGGTAAAGAAGGCCTAGAAGGGGTAGGTGTGTACTTGAACGAAGCAGTCGTGGAAGAAGAGCCGGAGGAGGGAGGCGCCCATCCGCTTCTCGGAGAGGGCACGGGAAACCTCGGTTTTAATGACTCCCTCCAGCGACGGGCAGGCTCCGGAGTAGAAGGTCGTCGACAGCTGCCCGTAGGCGGTGACGGAGAGAAGGAAGAGCGCGACGAGGAAGAAGCAATGGCTGGTCGTGGACGATGCCATGATTGGCGAGAGCTCCTGCTACTGATGCTACCTCGCGTCCTCGCGTGCGACCACAGACGATGCTCTCTCAGATGTGACTACAAAGTTCTGGGAAACTGCACATGCGCCTTAGCTTCCTTGAGTTGGATACTACTTTCACGATGGTGCCCCTATTTATATATAGCTCCATTCGCGATGCACGTATAGTTTCCTTCGGACGACAAATATGCCTCACCCATGTGGAAACACACACATCAACTCGTGCACCGTACCCGTTCTTGCGTCGTATGGTACAGCTACTGGCAGTTTGCTAAGCGTATTATTAGTATACTGCTGATCGATCTTTTGGGCCACTGGAAAGTCTACTGCATGCTTATCAACCGATTTTGATCGTGCAGTTGGAGTATATCTACCTTTCCCAGACGTGCTCTAAATATACCTGTACATGAACGCACCAGTATATATTTTACCAGGGTAGACACAGGTATCTAAAATCGTGTGTGTGTGTGTGTGTTTCCCTTGCGAAAACAGATAGCTAGATACTTTGCATGGGTTGCCGGGCATGTAACTTCAAATGCCACGGTACTGCAAAAGAAAACACCAAATTATTTTGTTCGGCATTAAAAAAAGTACTTCTTTTATTTTAAAATATTTGATGCTGATTAGTTTAAAATTAAACTAATCAGCTTCAATTTATTTTGAAACAGTGTGAGTACCGACGTCATCGCCTCTCACAGCTCACGTTGGGGTTTCGGCCAAGCTAGCGCATCGTGCGTTCATGTCGACACGGTACTTGTTGGTTGACAACACACGCGCGACCAGCAGGAAACAATGCAGGCAACGCGCATCTGCGTGTCCCGAACACCTGAACGTGTTGGCATGTTGAGCCCACGTACAGCGTTGACCGTAGTTGATATATACGTGCACAAGAACCGCGCGCAGTTTACAATACTAGGGTTCTATGATCTGTCCACTATACGACAGATTGAAGAATCGATCGTGCACAAGGCATAACTATTCATGGGTTGGGTTCACGACAATGTGCACTAAGACAGCCTGATGAAGAATCACTTGTCACCCACCAGTTGGCTAGATAATGCAGTACATATAATTGTTCCTCTTTGTCATTCTATCCTAAATTACTTGTCATTACATCTTTAGTCAAAGACAAACATTTCTTTCACCTTCGTTCGTTGTGCTCATAATAGTTTGCCGAAGCAGCAATCAGCTATTAGCTGTTGACCACCCTGCAGTTGGTATCCTAAATAATCTGTACGGAGGATTCCGTGAGCGGATGATATTCCCCATCCTAATCATTGCCGTCACTAAGTCGGCGGCGAAGAGGGCCGGGTTAATTGGTGCTGTTAACTGCTGCTGTACCGACGCGTCCTGCGAGCCGCCGTTGAAGAGCTCCTGGTCGGAGTGCTGCGGCCGGCCCGCGCCGTGCGACCAGGTTGCCGTAGCAGGCGTTGTCGAGCGGCGCCACGTTGGTGTCGCCGGGCAGTTGGCCCTGCGCGCGCACGATCGCTCAGGCTCCTGTTTCCGAACGCCGTGATGAGCGCGCAGAGGCTCGACGTCGGCGGTGGGAGGTCACTGTGCGCTTGGCCCCAAGCTTGCCGTCGTCGAGTTCGAGTAATACATTGGCATTTTTCTTGAACTGGTTTTTAAAGTTATCAGTTCAGTAAGTGGCGATGAGACGAGATATGCGCACGGAACTGGGCTCGGAGGCGCACGATGACTAGAGGTGGGAGTCGGGCCGGGCCGGCACGGCCCAAAATTTTCGTGCTTCGGGCCGATTCGGCCCGCGGCCCGAAAGCACGTCGGGCCTTTTCGGGCCGGGCCGGCCGGCCCGAATTACCAAACCGGTGGCCCGAGCACGGCACGCGGCCCGGCGGGCCTATTTCGGGCCGGGCCCGGCCCAAGCACAGCCCGATAACAGAAAAATTCGAAAAAATTCAAAAAAAATCTGTAAAACCGAAAAAAATCAAAAATCGATAAAAATCAGGAAAAATCCAAAAAAATTCCAAATAAATCTAAAAAAACCAAAAAAATACAGAGAAATTTCCAAAAAATTCGTACTATTTCAGACATTTCGGGCCAATTTCGGGCCGATGGGCCTTTTCGGGCCGATGGGCCAATTTCGGGCTGGGCCGGGCCGAGCACGGCCCGAAACTGAATTTCGGGCTGGGCCGCCCGAAACCTCCAAACCTGGGCACGGCGCGGCCCGAAATCCCGTGCCGGGCCGGCCCGGCCCGAATCTATTTCGGGCCATTTTCGTGCCTGGGCCGTGCCGGCCCGTCGGGCTTCGGCCCGCCCGAATTTGGCCCGGCCCATCTCCCACCTCTAACGATGACTGAACTCAACTGAAGTCGATCTGCACTTGCGTCACGGTCGACCTGGTACAGCAGTCCACGCCCAGTTTTTTTCGAAGGTTCCGCTACGCCAGAGCATATATATTAAGATCGAAAGAAGAATATCAGTTAATTTTTACACATGAGACCCAAAAGTTTCACCACTCACACATCACCTTTCTAACATAATTTGGCTCTACGTAAGTGCTTTAGTCAGCATTGCCCAATCAGTAGCAGCGGAGAGAGATGTTTTGCCCCTGCCATCGCCCAAAGTTTTGCTGTGTCTGCGATATTGTTGATGAGTTAAGCCACTTACTGTTCCTTTCCCTCAAAAATTCGAGCATTGTGCTCCTTCCAAACTGACCAAATTACCAAGATTACCAATGTTTGTAGTCCTTTGATTGTTGCTCCAGTAGCAGCAGGAGTCAGGTCGTAAAACAATGAGGCAACGTCCGCTGAACCTCTCCATGTAGCAGGTGCAGGCCCGGCTTGCCAATCCAATTTGCAACTATGACCCATAAGGTGCACACAACTTGACACTCACTAAACAGGTGAGCTGCAGTTTCAAGACTTCGGTTGCATATGCCACAAAAGTAATTGTTAGGCCAACCCCGAAGCTGCAGTCGGGATGCTGTCCACACTCTATCTTGAAGTAGCAGCCATAGGAAAAATTTACATCTTGCCGGTGCCCACACCCGCCATACCTTTTTTGGAAGCCATGAATATTCTCCACCCTCAAATTGCATGAGGTACGCGTACCGGGCAGAGTATTCTCAATCTGCAGTTTTTGTCCAGATTATCTGGTCATCCGCATCGTCTACGGAGTCGAAACATACCTCCTGAATCTGCTCCCAAAGTGAGAAATAATCATTTAGCAGGTTGAGGGTTAGCCCATGAAGTATATCTCTGATCCAAGCATTGTCGCATAAAGCCTCTATAATTGTTCTTCTCTTTCTCTTGGTATGCCTGAATAGATGTGGGAACATGGTTGTCGGCGATTTCCCCTGCAACCAGCTTGACTCCCAGAAGGAAGTTGTACGCCCGTTGTGTACAATTACTTTTGTTGACGCTCCAAATAACGCTTTATCTCCTTCATCCACTGGCAGGTTTGTTCCCAACCATGGTTTTGCTGGTCTATGCCACTGAAGCCAGAGCCAGCGTAGACGAAGAGTCCGACTGAGACGATTGAAATCAGTGGTTCCTAGTCCTCCTCTTTGTATTGGTCGACATACTCTCGCCCAACTCACCTTGCACTTTCCACCTTGAATATCTTGTGTTCCTGCCCATAAGAAACATCTCCGAATCTTATCCACCTCAGCTATGAATCGTTTTGGTGGCTTGAGTGAAGTCAATGCGTAGACAGGTAGCGACGTGAGCACCGATCGTACTAGCTCTCTTCGGCCACGATAGATAATAACTTTCCTTGCCAGGCAGCCACCTTCGCTTGGAACTTTTCTTCTATGTGTTGCAGATCTGCTATGCGCAACCTGCCTAGTGTTAGCGGTAGGCCAAGGTATTGAGTTGGGAATTGATCGTGCTGGCCAATAAAGGACTGCAGGGCATCCTCTATAACCTGTTCTGAGCACCGGATGTGCATGACAGAGCTCTTCGCTTGATTGATCCGTAGTCCTGTTGCACTTCCAAAACGCACCATAATCTCCATCACTAGTGTGACATCACTCAACACTGGGTTAATAAATAGTATTGCATCATCTGCGTACAGGGACGTTCTCAGAGTTGCAGCCCGATCATTAAGCTCCGTCAAGAAACCTTCTGTTGTTGCTAGATTAAACAACCTCTATACCACGTCAAAAGCTAAGATGAATAAATACGGTGACAGGGGGTCACCCTGACGCAGGCCTCGCCGGTGATATATACGTGCTCCCAAGACTGTATTAAGCTGAATGGAAGATGAAGAGGATGCTAGGAGGAGGGTGATCCAATTCCTCCAGCGTTGCGGAAAACCTCGGTGTTGTAGCATTTCTAGCAGATATTCCCATGACACTGAATCAAACGCCTTTGAAATGTCCAACTTCATCATTAGCAACGACTTCTTTTTCTTGTGATACGTTCTAGAAAGATTACGGACATAAATGAAGTTGTCTTGAATGCATCTTTTTCGAATCACTACAAGGATACGACGGACTTACGACGGCTGAGGCCGTCGTAATTAAGTCATAAACCATCGTAAGTTAGCTACTTACGACGGTATTTCGTTACTTACGACGGTATAAAGCCGAGGTAATTATTATGTCGTAAATAAGCTAACTTACGACGGCTACCGTCGTAAATAAATTAACTTACGACGGTGTCACGCATCCGTCGTAAGTAACGGCCCAGGCCACGTGGTGGCCCAAGGCACGTCACTTATGACGGTTCTGGTGACCGTCGTAAGTAGCAGAAGCTAACTTACGACGGTTTTACTGACCGTCGTAAGTAGCAGAAGCTAACTTACGACGTCTTCTGGGCAGTAGCCGTCGTAAGTTATGTTTATATTTTTTTAAACAGAAAAGCACTAACATGGCTCGATGGCCAGCTCACAGAACAAACAGTTATAAAACAGGAGTAAACAGTCATAAAACAATTCATACAACAGTTCATATACATCACACACAATAGAAACTACAAACGGGCTACACCCTACCCCCCTCGACTACCTCCGGAGCCAAATAAATCATCTCCACGCGTCTCTCTTGCAACCGGTAGCTGTGGCGATGGAGTAGAGGCCTCCGTCGCGGAACCGTATAAAACACATGAGTAGTTACGACGGTTTGGATTCAGATATCAACGTCTTTCTCTTTTTTCTCACTCTCTTCATCTCTCTATACTTTTCATCATCTCTCTCACTCTGTTCCTCTATCTCTGTACTATTTATCTCCTCTTTATGTTAGTCTCACTCACACCCTCTCTCGCACTCTCTCTCTCCCTCTATTGCAACACTCCATCTCTCCATCTCACTCTCTCTCTCTCTCTCGCACTCCCTCTCTCCCTTCTGTACCACTCTACATCTCACTCTCTCCTTATGTTAGATGAAAAATACAATATTAAAGAGTTTATTATCTGTACCGGAGGCACCTGGGCTGTGGGCTCCTGTGACGGGGTCACCTGTGGCGGCTGCCACGTAGGAATCGCGATTTGTTGGCCGTTCTGTCGAGCTAAGGCCTATAATTGGAAAATATTAGAACATATGTATTACTGAAATGTTATGAAAGTAAACTACAGTGAAATTACTTACCTCCATTGTTGCCTGCATCTTGGCCATGTAGTTAGCTTGGTAATCATGGATGGCCCTCGTACTGTCAAGCGCCTCCTGGGTCCGCGTCAGCCTCTCCTGCATGGCACGGAACTCCATGTCGCTCTGCGAGAGACGGCCACTCGACGACCCAACCGATGAAGTCTGCGTCGATGAAGTGCCTTTCGCAGGTTGCGCCGACCTCGAGTCGACAACTCCATCAAAAATGGCAAAACTACAAAAGAAAGAAAAATAATAAGTAAAAGAAGGAAGAGTGAAAAACCTAAATCAAAGAAACCAAATCACCGGCTATGGGTCTTCCCGCCATCGCTTGCATACACGGCTTGAGGGTCGATTGTCACGTTTCCCAATCATACCCTCCATCGTGTATTTTGACGACTTCCTGTCCGTACTTTTCCTAAAATCATAGAAATGGTGTTAGTATGTCAATAATAATATTAGTTATAATTAAGTTGAATAATTCTGAAAAGTTACCAATCGATCGGTCGCGACTTGACTGCACTGCCCCGGCTGCGACGGGTCACTTCTCCTGTGACCTCACTTCCAAACCTAGGTCGCGCTAGGCTCCTGTCCGGTCTCTCGCTCCTGTAGATGTGTGTTAGTAGGATAAATATGTTATGAACACATAAACGAACTTATAATACAATTACCATGCGTTTAGCCAAACGCAAATGACTATCGGCGCCATAGGTGTGCTTCCCGTCGGACCCTTTGCATACTCGAGCCCTCATGGACTTAGCTTTGAAGTCATCGCTAGCCCAATACCGACAGAGAGCTCGGTATGCGTCGGGTTGACCCTCTAACTAGGAAATATTAACCTTCACATATTTAGTATATCATTAACTGTTAACATCAGTAACTATTGAATTTTTTTAATAATTAGAACTTACCTCTGCGTATTGATCCTCGGTCAAGTACGTGTCGAAGTTCCTTGTAAAGGGATCACGTTCCTGCTACTGATGCCGTTTCTGGTAGTCGTTAACGTTCTGTATGTGGGCGTACGACAACGCCTGCGTCACGAGCATCCGAGTGTTTGTGTGGAACACGAGTGTCGCGTGCTCCATCATACTCTCGCTCGTTTCCTCTAACTCGTACCTCAGCTTTAAGAAAAACATTTAATCAATATGCATTAACAATTTAAATGAGTTGAAGAATGTAAACATTTAAACTTACCATAAAATCGTTCCACACGGCCCCTTGAATAGTGCCGTGTACCTCGTGCGAGACACGAGCGTAATCGTCCCACGACAAAGCAGAGACACCATCGATGACACCGGGATAGTGCAAACGCACTAAAGCCCCGATGGCACCGTTAACCTGCCTGTGGTGTCCCTCGCCCGTGAACGAACAGTCGTACCAAGATCTGCAAAATTTGTTATCTTAATAAATATCTATAGGCATCATGAAATATGTACCAAGTATATGATTTTTTACCTGTCTCCAACTGGACGAATAGTGACCTGATCACCAGGAACAGGAGGAAGAGCCGCGAAGTGGGTCCTCCTCGTCTGTCGCCTCTGCGCGGTCACCACGTGAGGTGACACAGAAGACTGGTCACCACTAGAGCCCGAAGGCTCCACGCTCGCCGGCTCCGAAGGTACGGTAGCCGGCTCCGATGGCTGGCTAGCCTTTGGCAGCGCCCTAACCTCTGAATCTGAATCTGACGACTGTGAGTTAGACTGCAAAATTAAAGGATTGATAAGAATAAATTAGTTATAAGTACAATTTAAAATAACGTGATTGAGAACTGAAATTTATCTCTATGTGTAGTAAGGCCAGAGCTCGGCCCGCAAAGTCTGGTAGGTGCGTCATCAGCTGAGAGCGTCTGCTCGCACCTGACGAGCTACCTGAGAAGAGGTCCCTTGACCGACTGAGGAACCCTCGCGCTCCCTTCTTCCCGCTCCCCTTTGATGACGACATCCTGTTACAAGGAATAATTGATAAATATGTTAAAATAATATATACAGAATTCATGTTAAGTTAGTGAGGAAAACGTTACATCATCAATTTCAAAATTTATCAACGTCATGATCATGTACCCTACTCCTTAAACCAGACCATCGATCTTCTTTCATGAGCGTCTGAACTAGATTTCGTTTCTGTTTACGCATACCAGAAGTCTCGATATCTTGAGCGTCTCCAACTAAGTCATTGAGTCCTACACCACGCTCGATGATAAACAAGTCTGATAACTCTTCTTCGTGGTAAACCTCATCAACCTCATCTGTATCATGGTAACCATCATCTCCTAGAGTGTATAACCTCTCACGGGGATTAACCTTATGTACAACCCACCAAGCTTTGAGTTTTTTGCATGGATAAGATAGATAATACACTTTCTCCACTTGGTGTGCAAGAACAAATGAATCGTATCCTCGTAGCCGTTCGTAGTGTTTGACTTCCACCATGCCAAATTGGTTTAGTCGAGTTCCATGATTGATATCAAACCAATCACAGTCAAAGAATACTGCTCGAAGATCCTTATTCCCGGCAAAAGCAAATTCAAGGATTTTATTAATGATTCCATAATAATTAGTTTCACGTCCTTGAGAGTCAACTGCCCTCGTCACAACTCCGGTCTTAGATGTTGTCGCGAGAGGACGAAGAGATTCAAATTGAGTTGTGCGGAATCGGTAGCCATTGACGTCATATCGACCATAGCTCCTAACTTTAATCAATCCATAGGATAGTTGTCGCAAGTCTTCATGGACGTCGGCATCTTTCAATCACTGTTATAAGAAAACTTTGTAAATACTCGTAAGTTATGAGAATAATTTGTAAATATTGCTAAGTTAACGAGAAAATGTTACATGATCTCAAAACCAGGATAGAAAATTAAGTCCTCCGTTTATTCCTTCCCGTCGCATCACTTCTACTTGTTTGCTCGTGGGTTGATGCCTATGTGTCTAATTTTGCTTGTGTAATTCACTGTACGAAAAAAACTTTTTAGAATAGATGTGTTACAAACTACGCCGATTAGTATAAATGTAAGACAAACACTTACTCAAAATATTTGTCCGTCTCATCTATATTCGCGTACATGTAAAGGAAAGCAACACTCCTTTCTTCTGCGGTAGAGTTGTAGGAAGTGGAACTAACAACAGTAGTGCCTCTTGTTGCAAAAATAGAGAGATCGCTACAAGAAGGTTGGTCATCCACATTGTACCACATTGCTGAAGTGTTGATATTGTTTTCCTCTGCAAAGTAAATAATTGAAAAGTATCCTACTTATTTAAGAGTAAATGCTTCGGCGATGCATCCTTCTATCTTTGTCCTCTTACGAACCATTGGTTTCAGATATCTTAGTGCTCTTTCAATATGATACATCCACCTATATTGCACGGGACCTCAACTTTAGCTTCAAATGGAAGATCGAAGAGCAGATGTTGCATTGGATTGAAGAACACTGGAGGAATTTTTTCCATCTTACATAATAGTACCGGTATCTCCTTCTCCAATTTACGCATCATCTCTATCGTAATTTCTTTTGCACAGAGCTGTCTATAGAAGTGACTAAGCTCGGCTAGCACCTTCCACACCGCATCATCAAAATAGC
Organism: Neostapfia colusana; assembly: GCA_030760725.1. Taxonomy (NCBI): domain Eukaryota; kingdom Viridiplantae; phylum Streptophyta; class Magnoliopsida; order Poales; family Poaceae; genus Neostapfia; species Neostapfia colusana. Next base: position 3,136,212 of record JASWHV010000014.1, on the reverse strand, counting down.
CTCGAAATATAACAGGTATAAGTCTTTCCATAACTATGTGATAATCATGTCTCTTCAACCTGTCAGCTTTTTCGTTTTAATATTCACGGCTCGTTTCAGACTAGCTGCGTGACCATCTGGGAATTTCAAAATTTTCAACCATTTGAGTACTTCTTTCTTTTCTTTAGGTTAAAGACAAAAAAGCACGTGGTTTAGCACCACTTTCAGAGAGCTCAAGAGTTGGACGGTTATAAAGCTCTGCCAAGTCCTTTCGAGCCTTTATATTGTCTTTCGTTTTACCCGTCATGTCCATGCATGTGCTTATAATACATTCGACTATATTACGCTCTTGATGCATTACATCAACGTTATGCATTAGTATCAATGACTCCACATATGGTAGCTCTCATAGTCCACATATATGAGTCCAATTGTGATCCTCTCCGTAACCGATAAAATATCCAGGACGTCCTTTATCTGGCACCAGTTTGTCCAGCATATCACATATTTTAGATCCGTTTATATGTTTCGGTGGTCCTTTAGTGACAACGGTGTCTTTTTAAAGACATTTCTCTGTTGGGTAAACATGTGATTCGGAGGCAACCAACGTCTGTGACAATCGAAGTAGCATATCTTTCCTCCATGAGTAAGTCGAAAATAGTCCGTGTCAGAAGCACATATTGGACACGTCAAACGACCATGAGTGCTCCATCCTGGACTGTATGCCGGGAAATCATGGACGGACCACAAATAAACAGCTCGAAGGTTGAATTTCTGCATTTTGTAACAGTCGTACGCTTCGACTCCTGTCCACAACATTTTAATTTTTCGATCAGCGGTTTCAACATCATGTTGAAACGTGGCCCATGATGATCCGATCCAGGTATAATGAGGCTAAGCAACATGAACTCGTACTTCATACAAAGAACTGGTGGTAGGTTGTACGGAATGACAAAGACGGGCCAACAGGAGTATTGTGTGGCGTTTGTACTGAACGGCGAGAATCCATCTGTCGCTAACCCGATGTGAATATTTCTCGCATCACGACTGAAGTCTGGATCAAACCGGTCAAGCGTCTTCCATTCCTCACTGTCGGTCGGGTGTATCATGACTGCATTGTTCGCACGTACACCTTACTTGTGCCATCTCATGTGTGTGGCCGTTCTTTTTAATAGAAACAACCGCTTCAACCAAGGTGTCACGGGTAAGTAACGAAGTTGCTTACGTGCGACTTCTGTCATCACATTATCACCATCGTTATTAACAACTTTGACAAACCTTGATTCACCACATTTTATTTCTTCTCTTTTGCATGCTCTTTCTAGAAAAGCATGCAATTATCTGAACACACATCAATCTTCTCATATTTCATACAAGACCGAAAAACAATTTCTTCGCGTGATACATATATTTAGTTACTTTATGAGGCTGTGGAAGGATGTTGCTAATCAATTTTATAAGGTCGTTGTAGCAGTTATTAGAAAAGAAGTACTTAGACTTAATTGCTATAAGTCTAGTCATGAAAGTGAGCAGGGTCACTTCAGTGTGTTCATGCAGCGGCTCTTCTCAAGCTTTGAGAAGCTTGAAGAACGCTTCAACCTCCGTTGTAGGAGAATCCTCCGTAAACTCTGGTTGTATAGCTTCAAACATCTCATCCATCATATCAACCCCTGTGTTATCATCATTTTCCTCTTCATCTTCTGGTACAGTTTCAGAAGTTATCTCGCCGTAGAAGGTCCACACCTCATAATGTGGCATGTAACCGTTTCGTCACAAGTGTATCAAGACCGTCATTTTGTCCAAAAACTTGGTATTCCGTCATTTCGTACATGGGCACCACACCTTATCGATCATTGACAATGAAAAAGCTCGATCTACAAAAGCATCTGTCTTGGCGAACCACTCATCTGAGTCACCACCAGAAATGTTCTTCCAACCGGTATACATCTAACTACGATCCTCACCCATGTTTGAATATGCAGTTTAATGTTAAGAAATTTATAATTACTTTATAATTTATTTATGTCATGACACTACATCTATTAGAAATGATAGGTCCTAAACCCACCAAATAGTGACCGAGCGGAGCGTGCTAATGACGAGACGCGTGGTCTGGATCCGAACGAAATTTCGGCAGCATAACCCCACTGTTCTCCACTGCACGCCTAAAAATGGTGCAGCAGAGAACAACAGGGTTATGTCGTCAAAATCTCGTCTAGATCTAAACCCGCGTCTCATCACAAGCCACGCCGCCTCAGTCACTCCCAGACTGTCCAAAAAGGGACAATTCCGAACCTACACGCCTCACATGCGTAACACATGTGAGACGGGCCAGTTCGAAACGGGTGACGCATGTTGTATAGATTTACGTCAGTCTTTAATTTTTGAGTCATTTAAAAGAGAGAGAGGAAAGAACGGGAGAGAAGGAAAGAACAAGAGAGAGACAAAGTAGTGGGTCAGCCGTCCTAACTTATACACCGCTGGGGTCTGCCATTATCTTACGACGCCTTTAGGGTTAGCCATCGTACGTTATGCCCCGTCGTAAGTGGGTCAAAGATGAAACCGCCCCGTCGGGGCCCGCCGTCCACGCGCGGGAGCTTGTCGTCCTCCGTGCCTATCTCAACTAATATATTATCACTAAATGGGCCGTGACAGACCCTAAATGGGTCGTGTCAGGCCGGACCGGGCCGAAACCCTTTTATTTACATATAGTAACTAATCACGCAATCAATCAAAGTATTAATTAAACAATAATCAATTACAATACTAATTAAACAATTAATCAACTAAGATCAAATTAAACATGTAATCAACTAATTCAACCATTTAAACAACTAATTATTCTATTAATCAAATAACCAACAATTCAACAAATAATCAACAAATAAATTAACAACTAATCAGCAACAAAATAACTAATTACTCAACAAAGAGAAAGCTACCATAATTCAAAAAGAAAACAACTAATTACTAGATAATTCAACTAATGATTCTTGCTCTCTGTCTTTTTCTCCATATACACACATACACACGTAAAAAAATCTAATTACCACCTAATTCAACAATACACATGCATGTCATGAACATAACAATCAATTTAATAGGAGGAACATCAATTTAACACGTGGACGTTGGAGGCAGACCTTGGCTCGGCGACAGCGTCGGAAGGCGGCGCCCACGGTGTCGGGTCACGACGCCCACGACGTCGGGAGGCAGCACGGCGAGCAGGAGCTCGGAGCGTGGCGAGCAGGGGCCAGGCGGCGCGGCGAGCAGGGGCTCCGGGCGGCGCGAGCAGGGGTCGGGCGCGGCGGGGCTTTGGGCAGGGTGGGGCGGCGTGGCAGGGCGGGGCTTGGGGCGGGGTCGGGCGCCGAAGCTGAGCGGAGCTCGGGGCGTGGCGTGGCGAGCGGCGGCGCCCGAGGCGCGGCCGGGGCTCCGCGCGAGCAGGGGCGACCGGGCGGGGCTTGGGGCGGGACGGCGGCGGCTGCAGCAGGGCGGGGCTCGGGGCGGGGCGCGGCGAGCGGCGGCGGCCTAGGCGTGGCCGGGGCTCGGCGCGAGCAGGTGGGGTCGGGCGGGGCTTGGAGCGGCGCTGGGGGCGGCGCTAGGGGCGCGCCGAGGTCAGCGGCGGCGGTGGTGGCGGCGGCGCTAGGGAGCGGGCGACGCTAGGGGCGGCGCCGAGGGCAGCGGCGGCGGCGCTGGGGGCGGTGCTAGGGGCGGCGCCGAGGGCAGCGGTGGTGGCGGCGCTGGGGCAGCGGCGGCGGCGGTGCGGGCTCAAGCTAAATGAGCCCGAGCCCGGGCCGAGGCGACGATTAAAACCATCCACTTACGACGGTCGTGTAACTTACAACGGCTTAGGTTATGACCTCGTAAGTTACACTTAGTTTACGACGGTATTGTAATTTACAACGGCATAGGGTTACGGCATTCGTAAGTTACAGTTAACTTACGATGGTCCAGTAACTTACGACAGCCATGGGCCCGTAGCCGTCGTAAGTTAGTTTACTTACGACGGCCCGCAGCGACCGTTGTAAGTTAATTTACTTACGACGGCTAGCCGTCGTAAATAACTAGGCCGTCGTAAGGTGCGACGTTTCCTGTAGTGAATAAAAGCACTTTAGGCAGGGGAAATTAGGTACTCCATGTGGAGACAGAGCCTGGTTGCTAACACCTTCGAAACCAACTTAGCAAATGAATGAATCAAGCTGATGGGCCTATATCTGAAACCATTCTTGCATCTTTCTTCTTAGGGACCAATGTGATGAGCGCTTGATTCAAGGAAGTGAGAGGCCCGGTGGTCATGTTGAAAAAGCATCGGAATGCAGTCACAATGTCTTCTTTTCTTATGTGCCAGCAAGCTTTATAAAAGGTCCCAATGAATCGGCCGGGTGCTTTCTTAGAAGGCATATCAAGGATGGCCCTGGGAATTTCCTCCTCTGTTAACTCTACATCAAGGTGGTGATCACGCAGTCTAGGGAGGTCCAAGTATTGCCAGTTCAAGGTAGCAGTCCGAGTTACCTTGTTGCCAATAGATGCCAATAGTTTATGAGAAATGCTGATATATGATATTCTCCTCTTCCTGAGACGTAGCACAATGCCCAGCTGCAGTGTATATTTGAGTCCACGCCCAGTTACTGGTAGCTAGCTACGTATTCCTACTTGCAGCTGCAGTGTGCGTCAGTTCCTACTCGCAGTTTATCTTGTTTTTGATTCCCCTGTCATATCACTGAGTGTTAACTAAAGTTCTCCTATGTTCTGGCGTCAAATAATTTCAAAACTGAGAGAGTACTACGTATGCCGACTTGCGTACGCCTGCAAACTAGCAATCTTTTTCGTTTGGTTTGCTACGTGTATGTATCCTAGCTAGCGTACGCTCGGCCGGCCGGATGGCTCTTTTGTTTCTTAGCGGATCATTAGAACGGCCGATGGGTTCGTCTCTTTCCGAGCTGGATGGCCTTTGTTTGCGCGGAGGTAGCTCTCTGTGCTCCGGTACCACCACGTAAGTCGCCTCCCGTCACGTAGTATTTGGCCGCTCCCGCCTCATCACCATCGGTCATACGACTGATTGCAATGTCACATCACCAGTTGAAAAGAAACACAAGTTTGTTGCTGATTTCACCAAGTCAACTACTCCCTCCGTTGCACAATAATTGACGTTGGTTAGTTCAGATTGAACTAACCAACGTCAATTATTGTGGAACGGAGTATCTCGGTCACATTTTGACTGAAAATCTTATCCAGACAGCCATATATAAATCCTAATCGTTTTTACATTCACGGATTTGTGGCAGGAAAAAAATCACTACAGCCGCAAAATTGTAAGTAACTTTTTAACACGGTGATAAGTCAATGGCCAGGTTGTGACTAAAAGGTGACAAGATTTTACAGACTTCTTGTTCTGATGCCCTCGTCTATAACGCAGCAATTACAAACTTCTGATGAGGTTCTTATTCTGCAAGCATGGTTGATTATACCTTTGTAGCCAACCGAATTTCATGTACACCAAACAACATTATCTATATGTAGGTGTTCTTGTACATGTATGTATCGCTGTTGATGAAAGCAACATTGAATCAGCCACTGTTGACCACCCTGCAGTTGGCCCTGATCTGGCCGACGCTTCCGGTGAGCGGGCTGATGCTCCCCATCTTTACCATGGCGGCGGCGAAGTCCGAGGCGAAGAGGACCGGGTCGGCGCTGTACTGCCGCACCAGCGCGTCCTGCGAGCCGCCGTTGAAGAGCTCCTGGTCCGAGTGCAGCAGCCCGCGCCGGACCAGCAGGTTGCGGTAGTAGGCGTTGTCGAAGACGAGCCGCGTCTGCACGTCGAGCGGCGCCAGGTCGGTGTCGCCGGAGCCCTGCGCCGCCGGGCAGGTGCGGCGGCGCAGCGCCGCGAACGCCGCGTCGATGTTGGTGTCGTTGTAGATGTGGCCGCGGAAGTTCTGGCACTGCGAGAAGCCGACGGTGTGCGCGCCGGAGAGCGCCGTCATGTCGCGCGCGCTCAGGCCCTTGTTGCCGAACGCTGTGATCAGCGCGGCGAGGCTGGACGTCGGCGCCGGGAGGTCGCTGTTTGCCAGGCTCAGGCTCGCCGTCGTTGAGTCGCGCCGACCGAGCGGCACGGTCCAGCTTGGCCCACCGAGCTGTAATAATATATACTTACACGGTACGTGATCACCCGGTGCCCGATCGACTCTCTTGTACAGTTAATTGGAGTAGCGTGCGTGCACGTGTATCATTTGTATGTACCAGGAATATACTGTCCCGTGCGGCGAGGGCGAGGATGTCGGCGCAGGAGACGACGCCGGGGCAGAGGGCCTCGACGTTGGCCTTGATCTGGTCGATGACCTCGAAGCCCCGAACGGAGTTGACGTTGGGGCCGGCGCCCTTCTAGCCGACGAAGCTCCCCACGTCGTCCAGAAGAATCGAGCCGTCGCAGCCCTATACGAGTGCAGAACGGCTCCATGCATGCATGTTAGCGCTACACAGCAGTAAAAGTTAAGTTCAAATCAAAATTGATTACCTGGACGAAGCAGTCGTGGAAGAAGAGCCTGACGAGGGAGGCGCCCATCCGTCGCTCGACGAGGAGTGCCCTGATCACGGTGGCCCGCACGATGAGACCCAGCGTCGGGCAGCTCGCGACGTAGAACGTCGGCGACAGCTGCCCGCACGCCGTCGAAGCGAGCAGGAAGAAGGCAAGGAAGCAATGCCAGGTCCTAATAATAAACGACGACGGCGCCATGGCCAAAACCTCACGGGTGAATCTATGTAGGTCGTTAGTCGAGAGTGATCTTTCCAACTAATCACCAGGAGGACTGAGGACCACACTTGCGAGCTCGACTGACGATGGCTTGCTTGCTTGCTTAACTAGGAGTACTCACACAGCAAGAGCTGCCGGTACTTATAGTGCTGCGCGCGGCTGCATATGCATGCAAAAGTATAAGCGGGGTACAGACTCTAATATATTATTTTAATATTTTTAAGTTTAATAAAGTGCTCATTATAAAAAAAATACATGGGAAAAGTGTGCCTGTCCATATACAGGTCCTAGAGTCAAAGTTAGGCCGTTTAGGATATTGTCGAAAATCCGGGACAGTTCTACGACCTCTCCCGTACATGCATGGGTGACAAAGCATGTATAGGCACAGACGCCAAGAAGCTCTGGTTGTTTGTGCACTGCGCTCGCAAACAAAGTGCGTGCCCAACCTGCAGATAGTAATAAACTAGTTGAAGCTCTAGCGGCTGATCGATTGTCTTTGCGGGTAGATATATCGTATTCAGACGGCCAGCTGTTCCATCTTAATGACGGGCGTCCCGTACGACGTGCGGCCATGCCTTGGTGTGGACCCCTGATTTGTTTTTCGAAAGCTAAATGTGAACTGATTTTCAAAGTTATCGTAATCATTCGCGATCATGCGTGTATCGATCATGTGTATGTCGTCCTACATTTTAATTCGATGGCGTTGAGAGGCACGATCAAGAGAGAGGGATCGATGTGCAAGCCGTGGAGGTCACACGATATATGACGATAATGATGTATGTCTGATGATGATCAGCTGACCGACAGTAGTGCGTATGTGGCTCAAGAAGAAGAGCTGCCAGGCCTTAAGAATAATCTTTTAAAAAGTGGTAGCGAGGCCCAAGATATATAGCAACGACGACGACAGGCCAAGCACCGTTCGTCGAGGCGCACATGGTTGGCTAATAGCTAACCGGGCAACACATGCCTGCAAGTTTCAACAGATCGCTGGACTCATTTGCCGGTGCGTTTTCCAGCTGCTGGCGACCTGTCCGCCCCGGCCCGTGTAACTGTAACCATGCATGCATCGGTGCAGTGCAGCGACGTCGTTTCCTGAACGCCCAACTAAACCATTGAATTGAAGCGGGCCGGGGTCAACAAGTAATGATGTCAGTGGCTGACGATGGAGCTTGTTGCTAGGGAGCTAGCGACAGGTTGCATGCATGCACGCAGACCCGCCCAGCGCGCAACAAGAAGAACCGCGTGCACGAGCTTAGTACATAACATTCCAGATCGAGCTCTGAACACGATCGAGGCGTTACATTACCGAAGTCGATGCGGTGGCCGAGCCGCCGTACGTTGCACACACTCGACCGAACGGTATGTCCAAAATTAACTGGTACTAGACTCGAGAACGATGCGGCTGCGGACGCGTAGTACGTACTCGACCCGACTTCATGAGGACCGGCGGGAGAGGGCAAGTGGGTTAGAGGACCGGCGGGAGAGGGCAAGTGGGTTAGAGATTCCTTCTCTCCCTTTTTCCCATGAAATGAAACACACGCTGACGATTTCCTTTCCTATCCTGTGGAAGGGGACGGACGATCGAAGCATTCTTACCCTATTAATTTTCATCCCGGATCGGAGCGACGTACGGAGCCCTTGGCCACTTTCCGGCCGGCGCGAGGCAGCGAGCGGAGTGAGGTAGCTCTGGCTCTCGTCCCCAGCTGGGCATGGGAGAGTAGACCATGTCCGGTACCACGTGTACAGAGACCGCAATCGGGCCACTGCTACCTCCAGTACGTACAAAATCAACGCGAGCCCACGTGCTTGCATGGCCAGACTTTAAAGTCCAGCCCAAACCCAAGGGCCCAGGATTCGTCCCTTTAAAAAGGAGGCTCCTCCCTCCCTACTCTACCTCTCGTCTGCCTCCTGCGGTCCCGCCGCCGCCGCCGCCGGCGTTTCTAGGGCTTCCCTTTCCCTGCTTGTTCGTCCACGAACCTGCGCAGAATCGATCGTTTTCCGCACCGTCCGTCTCTACATTACCATGCTCTTTCGTCGTTCCGAGACGAGACTGCCTCTCGCCGTCTCGCAGATTTTTCTCGGTTTGACGCTAGCTAGCTATGACGGGTTGTACTGATTCGCCCCCCTCTTTCTTTCTTGTTCCTCAGATGCGTGTTTCTAGCATTGTTTACGCGGTTTAAGCTTGCAATGTCTGCGGCTGTAAACCGAGCGCGCTGATACTTCCCTCGGGCACGTCGTTCCGTGTGCTCGGAGGGTCGCAGCGGTGCTCGGATATGAATCGACCATGGAGTTTGTCAGGCTTCTCGTGCCCCGCCCCCGTGGCCTTGGAGTTTGGAATACTCTCCGACATTGGATTTCCTACTGGTTGAACTCAAAGGGCTGCCTTTTCTTTTTTGGCAGATCTTGCTGAACTAATTTGTGAAAGAAGAACGGTACCTATTTGAAATCACTCAAATGGTTCGCACTTCAGTTCAGTGCCGCCTACCGTGGAGAAAAAACTCGTGCTCCTGTTCAGTTTACGGCCCTAGGACGGAGCCATCTACTTGCGTGTCATTCTGGAAGGCCGAAAACATAATACTAATCCAGCAAGAAAAAACGGAAGCGGAAAACTCAGGTCAAAAATGACGGATTTGGCAATACTTTACCTGCAGAGTGCAAACTACTAGTGCTGCACAGAATAGCCCACTGTTTTTTTCCTTTTTGTAGGCCAATCAAGTAGAATATTCGATGCGATGGGCATAAGCAGAGGCGGACACGCGAGGCAGGATTTGCATAATTCGGCTCGTGTCTCCATGCGCCTGGATGGAACCAAGTGGTGACCAGCTGCAGATTTAGACCCAATCGCGTGGCGCATTTGTTGGTTGACATGTCCCTTTCCAAGTGTCCTAGAACCATTCGCGAGACAGACACGTTGAGCTCGACGTGGGCGTCTTGCCGGAATTCTCTCATCTCTCGGGCTAACGTCTCTGTTCGGCGTGTCTGTTCTGTCACGGGTAGTGCTCGTGGCCAGCTGCTGCTCGCAAAGCCTCAAACGCGACACTTTGGACAGCTTCCAGCCAGCGGCTGAGCTTCTCGTTATCTGGACAGAAGCTGCTCTTTTCACTCTCTCTGTTAGGAAAATCTTGACGCTTCGGACCGGTCAAGTGAACTAAAATATACTAGCTAATGAGCTCTGTCGGAACGTCACGAATTTCAAATTTTCAACGCGGAGGGGGTATGTTTCAGTACGTTCAGTACTAAAACTGGTAATAAACAACAGCTGGAAGGGCAGGGGTACCCTTCGGTCCCAAGTTAGTGAATTAAGAGAAAGAATGAACAGTTGTTTTCCACGGAGATTAAAGTTGAAAAGTCTAGAGAGCAGCTCATCACGAGTTCACTTTCCTGCAGTTGAGCCTGATCTCCCCGCTGGTTCCCGTCAGCGGGGCGACGTTTCCGAGCCGGATCATGGACGCGGCGAAGTCCGCCGAGAACGCGTCCGCGTTGGCGCTGTACAGCCTTACCACGCCGTCGACGGGGCCGTTGTTGAAGAGCTCCTGGTCGGAGTGCAGCAGCCCTGCGCCGGCCACCAGGTTGCGGTAGTAGCCGTTGTCGAACTCGTCGGGTGTGAGCGCGTCCAGCGGCGCGAGCGCGGCGTCCCCGCCGGAGGACGGGCAGGACAGCTGCTGCCGCGACGCGAAGGCCGGGCTCACGTTGGCGTCGCAGTAGACGCGGGCGCGGAAGCTGGCGCACCGCGCCATCCCCACCGTGTGCGCGCCGGAGAGCGCGGCGAGGTCGCGCGGGCTGAGGCCCTTGGCGGCGAACGCCGCGGCGAGGGCGGCGAGGTCGGAGTCCGGGCCCGGGAGGTCCGTCGCGGCGCCCGTGCTGTTCGGGAAGGTTGCGTCGCGACGGCCGAGTGGCACCGCCCAGCTCGGCCCGCCGAGCTGCGTGCGTTTTCGTTAGCTGGGGAGAGGAGATGCTTTCGATGCAGGGAGAAGAGAGACGGACACAGAGTGGGGCGGCGGACCAGGTTGACGCTGTCGCGCGCGGCGAGGGCGAGGATGTCGGCGCAGGAGACGGTGGCGGGGCACGCCGCCTCGACCTGCGTCTTGATGGTGTCGACGAGGTCGAAGCCGAAGGTGGAGCCACCGGCGTTGGGCCCGGCGCTCTTCTCGCCGGGCGTCGTCGGCGTGTCGTCCAGCAGCAGCGACGCGTCGCACCCCTGCAACCGTTGAACCGGGGCAGGGGGGTCAGAACCAGAGCAAGCGACGATAAGCTCAGCTAGCGAACCGTGCAGTGCACGCACATTGACGAAGCAGTCGTGGTAGAAGATGCGGAGCACGGCGGCGCCGGTGCGGGTGTCGTTCATGACGGCCTGCGACATGACCTGGCGCACGACGCCTTGTACGGTGGGGCAGCTCGCGGAGTAGAACCCCGGCGAGAGCTGCGCGTCGGAGCCCCGCGCGAGGAGAAGAACGGCCGCCGCCAAGAGCAGCGCCCTCGCCCACGCCAATGGGGACGAGACGGCCATTATTTCCAGCTAGTTACTTCGGACTAGTCCTCACGCTGTAGCTAGTTCAGAGAAAGAAGACGACGACGATTCAAGATAGGGGGTCGTACCGGTAACGAAATTCTGCCATCGCTATAGCTGAGTGGGAGTACTGCTGCTTCCCAGTGTCACGTAGTAGCAGCCGAAACGTACGCACGTCGTCCGGCGTCAAACTTGCAGATGATTGTGGACGGCATCTCGCTCGACCATTCGTTCCCTCGGCTCCGTGGCGGTGGCGGGTTAGGTCCAGGGTCAGTGTCTCCGGCTCCTTGGCACGGCCGGTCCACTGTGCCAGACAGCGGGTAAATACCTTTCCGTCAGGAGGACGATCGAGGACGGACGTCCGGCCCCGGCAGCGAGCCTGCCGCGCCTGGGCCTGGTGGTGGTTGTGTTGAGTGGCACTGCGATTCCTGGCCTTGACCAAGCTTGACGTCGCCTCGATCAGTTCGATCTGACCATGATTATTAGCCAGTAGCAACTAGCTTTAGGCGGCCGTGCACAGCACAGAACAATCGTGCCTTTCTCGACGGGCACGATCACGTGGGTACGACCGACCGGCACCTACTACTACTGCGGTACTGCACCCAGACCAGTTCTGCTGTGAACCATGTCATCAGATCACTCGTGACTGATGTGCTCGTTAACACCTCCAGTTTTTTGATCGACCAACGAAACGTCCCACGTGAACACACAGTACGCGCATCTGTTATTGTTGTTGTTCGTATCATTCTTGAAAAATAATCACGTACATACGTACCCCGTACAATGCAATGGCACAACCTAAAAATCGTCGTAGTATGATTGTATGATACAAAAAAAGAATGCAACCAAGACATATCTAGCGGCAACCATGCAAACAACAGTGTGGCCGATGTGTGTGTCACGGCACGCTGGGCGCCACCACCGTCCTCCTCTAGCTTGACAGCGCCGTTCCACCTAACCAATCCGTCGTCGGCCATGCATGGCCACCATCATCACCTCGCCGCCGCTCCCTTCCGACGCACTCCACACTTTCCACGCGCACCTACGGGCCGCTTCGCTGGCCATGTCCAGCGATCCCAACCGTCCATCTCACCCATGCATGCATGATCTGGGCACGAATCGCGGGGGAGCTAGCCTTCGATCGTCGATCAGTTGGGCTTCCGGCAGTTGCCGCGGATCTCGCCGTTGGACCCCGTGAGCGGGCTGATGTTGCCCATCTTGACCATGCCCGTGACGAAGTCGCGCGCGAAGGCGCCGCCGTTGCGCGCGTACTGCGCCGTGATGGCGTCCACGGCGCCGCCGCCGAAGAGCTCCTGGTCGGAGTGGAGCAGGCCGAACTGGGCCACCAGGTCGCGGAAGTAGCCGTTGTCGAACCGGACGGAGCTCTGCGCGTCCAGCGGCGCCAGGTTGCCGTCGCCGCCCTGCGCGGGGCAGAACTGCCGCCGCCGCGCCGCGAACCCGGCGTTGATGTTGGTGTCGTTGTACACGCGGGACCGGAAGGTCGCGCACCGGGCGGACCCGATGGTGTGCGCGCCGGAGAGGGCCACCAGGTCGCGGGAGTCCAGGCCCTTGGACGCGAACGACGACACCAGCGCCGCCGCGCTCGACGACGGGGACGGGAGGTTGCTGTTCGCCGCGGCCTGGCTCGCCGTGCGCGCGTCGCGGCGGCCCAGCGGCACCGCCCACGTCGGACCGCTCAGCTGCATTGTCGTGCGTTGCACGGTTGTTCAAAACACACGTCAGTCAGCTGGTACTACTCGAAACATGCTTGACTATAAGACTACAACAAGGTTCACTTATTGCATCGACGGTACTGTATCCCTTTGGGATCTGCTATTGTCAATGTTCATGATAGTTCTCTATTGCATCAACTTGCAATGCTACTGTGAGGATGATGAGCACAGCAGCTACGGCTAGTGAGTGGTTGGCCGCATGTTCAGCGTGCATTTCACGACAAATTTAGCTAGCTCAGCTCGGGTCAGGACTCAGGAAGCATCCATCGTGCCAGCTGCGATCAGTGTGTAAAGCGGTTGGTGGAGTATGCATATGCATGGCCCACGCCTCACCTCACTCGGAGCAACAGCCGCACACGCCCGTGCTGTCGAGCTTGCTTGACGGGTGCCGGTGAATGGGATGGTTAAACGGGAGGCACGCAGCTAATACTACGTACTACTGTAGCTTTTTTTTTCTTACTGACTCATGCAGATGCAGGCAGTACGGGACGAAGAGGCTGTGCTGGTCGTATGGTAAAAGTACGTGCGGTGTCGGCCGGCCGCGCGGAGAGGAGGCAGCCGTGTGTTGAAGTTACTGACCAGGTTGACGCCGTCGCGCGCGGCGAGCGCGAGGATGTCGGCGCAGGAGACGGTGCCGGGGCAGGCGGCCTCCACCCGCGACTTGATGGCGTCGATGACCTCGAAGCCGCGCAGCGAGTTGGCGTTGGGCGCCGCGTTCTTCTCCCCCGTGATCGTCGACGAGTCGTCCAGCAGCACCGACGCGTCGCACCCCTGCACCAGTACCACCATGACGCCGATGTCAATGTCGATCCAGGCTGCGCATTGATGCTGCAAGGTGGCCGGCAGGCTATCGGCAACGCTGCAAGAGCAGATAGAAATTTGGTCCGCTTTGGACAAAACGACGCACGTTGACGAAGCAGTCGTGGAAGAAGAGGCGGAGGATGGACGCCCCCATCCGCGGCTCCCGCTGCACGGCGGACGTCATCCCCGACCGCACGATGGACTGCAGGCTCGGGCAGCTGCCATCGTAGAACGTCGGCGAGAGCTGCGCCACGGCGCCCAGGGCCAGCGCGCACGCCACGGCCGCCGTCGCGGCGACCACCCGCATCAGCGCCGAGACCGCCATGGCCTGAGGTAGCTAGCTCGCTGCAGCCCTCGCTCTCACTTCGTCGTCTCTACGACTCGAGAGTATCTACAAGCTAGCTCGCACTAGCACTGCTGCGGCTCGATCTAATGATGCTGTTAAGCCAGCACGGCGCCCCTGCGTTATATATAAGTGGTGGACGGCAGGTGACGCGGTGGTTACTGTGCGTGGGCCGACGAGGAACAGCGCGAACAAACATGCACCACCAGTTCTAGTCCGTGAATGCATACTAGCTGGGATCAAGTTGTTCTGTTATTAAACACTTCGATTACTGAACAAAGACTCGTGCAAGCGTGGTAGTGTTGCCGCACTTTGCGCGTTCGGACGCCCACCTCACCCCTGCTGAGATCAATGGATGGCACGCATTGTCTTCGTTCGCACGCCAGCTGACGACGTCGATTGAGCAGCGCCGCTACCGTAAGCCAATGATCGTACGATCGCACATCAAAATTCTAGGGGCCGGCCGTAGGGTCGAAGGGGCTTGCCGGCCGGCGGCCGGACGCAGGAATAGAGACGTGCGCCGTGACGGCCATGACCATCCTATCCACCAGCACGTCCAATCGCCATGCGAGCCCGGGCCATACAAGCACCGCTCTGCTGCCGGTCGTCACCGGAATTTCCGGCCGGTCACGACGTTGCGTGTCCCTTTGCTCTTGGTTCTAACAATCATCGTCGTGCTGCCTCCGATCTGCTTTGCTTCCACTGATCAATCAATCAGTCGATATCGTGTTCTAATCTAATCTACATGGTCCGTTTGTTTCCTTGAACCGGATTTTCCATAATCGATCGGAACTCCACGAAGTGCATGCTTAGGAAGGAGAAACACTGTCGGCAAGGGAGTTGTACTCTGGATTAGACGCTCTCTACGTTTTGAAATAAATAACACGGATTAGTTCAAAATTAAACTAAGAACGTCATTTTTTTAAAACAGAGTGAATAGTAGATTTTCTTTGTACCGGTGATGAGCGCCTAGCTAGACAACAATGCAGCCGCCCCCTCCCCTAAAGTGCGGGATTGAAACAAGGTACTCCCTCCGTTTTCTTATAATTGACGTTGATTACTTTAAAATTAAACTAATCAATGTTAAATAGAAGAGGAAGAGAGCATTAATGATTATCTGGAGTTAATCTCGCTTCTGACTCACGCTGTAATCCCCATCACCGAAACGAGATCAGAGACGACAATGATTCTGCTTTACTCTGTGCCTAAGCTAGCTAGTTAATCTCTTCTCTAACACACACAAAGGACAAAATTCACATGCCTGCCCGATCAGTATCCACCTGTCCTCGACCGACGGCTGTCGGGGAGATAAAACACAGCCAGTCGCAGGGAGAAGCAAACAAATAATAACACACACCCGTCGTCCGTAGCATAAAAAGCAGCAGTTCCTATATCTGCACGTCGAGATTCAGTGTGATATTGTCGGGCAGACAGGCGGTGTACGCAGAATAATCAACATGTAAATTAACAGTCACGTACGCAGCTTTTTTTGTTCGAACGGGCCGGGAGTCACGTACGCAGCTAGCTTTAATCATTCCAAATGAGCAGAGGTCTGCGACGACATCGAGAGCAGTAGTAGCATCTAAAAATCACAATCATTCAAGTTGTTGGCTGGATCGTTGCTTCGCGTCGGACCGGGCCGAGTTTTGCCTGGCTGGAAATCTGGCTGGAATCGATATTATGCGCTGCATCGTCCACGGATCAGTTAGAAAAATGTAAGTATTAACTAGATATAAAACCGCAAGGTTCTGGAACAACGCCGCTGAGCCGTTGGCTAGCTCTTGCGTTGGAACTTGGGACCCTCGCAAGTTGCCGTGCTAGCTCCTCCCCTTTTGCTTGATGAGATATGTTTTTTTTTTTCGAAAGCTCATTTTGCTTGAGAGATATGGCAAGCTCGATCGGAGCTCATCGCTACTAGTAGTGCCCCTTTCTGTAAGTTTCTTTTCTCCTCAAGAATGAGCTTTAATTAGTTGGAGAAATCTGGGTGGGAATTTCTCATCCTCATCTCATCAAATCTTGTTTTTTTTTTCCAGTGTTTGACCCCCGTTCAATATCTCAAAAGCCAGATAAATACTAGAGAATTTTGTGCAGCCCCATTGCGAAAGCACTGGCAGTGTTCGATCTGTTTGCAAGTGATACGAGTAGTTAGGTACAGGTGTCTGTGGCCTACTACTACTAGCAAACTTCTGCTGGCGAGGCTGACGCTGACCTGACCGGCGCCGGTCCGTCCATGAGGCCAGCGCTTATCGAGCAGCGTCCATCCCAGCGACAGTATATGGAGTGGCCGAACACCTCCCCGGCCCCCGCATCCACCGGCGAATGATTGGCTTAGGATTTGCGGCCGGTTGGGCTGGCGCTATCATCCATCATCATCATCATCCCCTCTCCCCCCGCCATGGCCATGTGAGCTGTTGTCGTGAACCCTGTGATTAGATTGGCAGCCTGCTATAGTGCTAGCTGCTTGCTTGTAAGTATTCGTCAACCTGCCGCATCTCCAGCTTCACCATGCACCTTTTTTGATCAATTAGTGCTGCCACTGCCACGCCATCCTTCCCCTTTCCACCCGGCCGTAATGTCCAGGCGAGCACGCGAAACGCGATAGCCATGATTGAGATCGATGCTTACATTTTCTAGTAGTACTTCTATTTGCTAATCTTTTTCGAGTTGGTCGGGCCATTTCATGGCTGGCTTCTTCAGTGGTTTGACGATGAAGATGGGCGAGGTAGCATAGCGGAATGGCGCCGTCGCATCTGCGCGGACGAAACATCTTCCCTCCCTACGGAGGAACGCTGCTCAGCAGCATCACTCACGTACATTCCAGCTCGCATATGGTCGTCAGCAGACTCAGCACAGCGGCCTGCAGCTAAGCAGACACGGAGTGCAGAGTGCACTATGGATCCGAGCTGAGGGCAGTTGCCAACCAGGCCAGGCCTTCTTGTCTGTGAACAACGAGACGAACGGAGCAGCCGCGACGAGTGTCCATCGAGGGTGGCCAAAAAGTCGACCACCACCGTGTCACTGCCACCGACAAGGTATAGGACAGCACAGCACAGCAAGCCGCCATCCCATCGTAGTCGTAGTCCAGGGTTCGCCGCTCTCGCCGCCGTAGTTGTCTCCGTGTCAAACCTAGCGCGTGGTAGCCGCACCGCCTATCGTCCTCGTAGCCCTCGAGTCGCCGTGCTGTGGCCGCGCCCCCCGCCATTGCTCGCCGCCATCTCTGCTTGAGCCACGTGACGTCCACGCACGGTCCATCTCGACGGCTACCGCCGCTCGCCGGGTCATCTAACTCCAAGTTCGATAGATGGACAACGGGCCCGCACAGCACGACGTAGACACGGCCGTTGTCGGGCTCGGGCCGAAATATTTGGACCCGGCACGGCCCGATTAGGAGGCAGGCCGGGCCGTGCCGTGCCAGCCCGCGGACTCGGCTACCTGTAACGGCCTCGCCGTTTCATGCTCTCGTCAGACATGTCTGCCCCACGTGCCGTGCCGACAAGAAAAGCCGTTCGGCAAGGGAGATTCCAAGCGCCAGGCAGCCCGGACTGACACGTTGACCATGTCCCCCCTTCCCCCATCTCTCACCCAGCAAATCCTTAGAATAATATATAAACCCTTGAAGGGCTAAAGTATAATACTAGTAGTTTTGAGGGTGCGTCGGCACCCGCCGCGGTATCTCCGAAAAAAAAACTCCTCCATTCTCAGTCTCAGCGTAGGTAGCGGGTGGCGGAAGAGAGGAATAAAAAACAAAGGGAAAAAAGAGGCGAGGAGGGTCATGGCGCTGCTGCTTTCCTGCCTCCCTAGCCTAGCCTAGCCTAGCCTAGCCGCCTGCCCTCAACCTCCACCTCACCGAGGAGAGAGAGACAGAGCGAGAAGCTCCCGTTTCCGTGTCGTCTCCGCAGCCCCACATGGCCGCGCTGCCGGGCGGGGTCCACTCCGCCGGCGCCGCCGACCCGATGCAGGTCGACCAGCCGCAGCCAGCAGCAGCCGGCGCCGCCCCCGCGGACGCCAAGGTGGGCGCTTCTCTCTCTCTCTCTCTCCCTCTCCCTCTCCCTCCGCCGCGGGCTAGGTGGTTCCGGAACCGTTTCCTCGGCCGCCGGATCTCTCCGCGCGCCCGCGTTCCGTTTCACCCCCACATGGTGTTTGGTGGCCTCCGCGAACGATCCGCCGGTAGATCTGTGCCGCGCGCGGCGACTCTAGGGTCGTCTGCTTCCCTCGCGCGGGCGATTTCTGCTTGGCACGGAGGGCATGCGGTGCCTGGCGTTTGGGCCTTTGGGGCTGGCCTTTGCGTGCGCGCTGTGCAAGAGTCTCGTTCCCTGCCCGTGCCGGGCTGGGTCGCTTGGCGTGCCTGCTTTAGGCGACTTTGCAAGTTGTTGCTGTAGTAGTTAATCGTGGCCCTGATATCCCAAACAGGGGAATTAAGCTAGTTAATCTCCCCGTAGCATAGACGTAGAGTGGTCAGCAAGGTTTAGTTGTTGCTGTACGTCGATACTAGTGATTGTTTGGTCGTGTTGGGATTCTAGTTTAGTTCTGTAATGCCATATAGGTAAGGTTTTCCTTAATCATTCAGCGATGCTAGTATGCTGTTAATTCTGCGGTGCCAGTATTTTAGTTCTGTGATGCCAAGGCTTGTGAAACATACATATTTGGGCTACCTGTTTGGTCCGAGTTTCAGATATTACGGTGGGGAGTTTCATTTCAATACTGTGCTAGAGGTTAGGTTAGCAAAAGCGTGCTGCACTGTGATTCCGTAATTGTACCGCTTTGATTGCTCTGTCTGTGTGTTGCCTTATCTTACGATTCTGTTACCCTGTCACAGAATGGTGGTTCTCTTAATGAAGGGAATGGTCCAATCACCGGTCACATAATCTCCACGACGATTGGAGGGAAGAATGGGGAACCTAAGAGGGTAATGTTTAGCTCACCCAAAAATTGCAAGAAATTATTGAACCCCGTGCATTTGTTGATCCCTTTCCTAACTTCGGGTTGTGTGTTTCTTAGACCATAAGCTACATGGCGGAGAGAGTCGTGGGGACTGGATCATTCGGAATCGTCTTTCAGGTACAGTGGTCACTTCTTGTAAACTTCCTCCTTGATTTTCCTTTTTTTTACAATTATCTTGATTGTACTTTTTGCGTATACATTAAGGCAAAATGTCTGGAAACTGGAGAAACTGTTGCGATTAAGAAGGTTTTACAGGACAAGCGATACAAGAATAGGGAATTGCAAATAATGCGATCCATGGATCATTGCAATGTCGTTTCCCTGAAGCATTGCTTCTTCTCTACCACACCGAGAGATGAACTTTTCCTTAACTTGGTGATGGAGTTTGTTCCTGAGTCCTTATATCGTGTGTTGAAGCATTATAGCAATATGAACCAGAGGATGCCGCTTATATATGTGAAGCTGTACACGTACCAGGTAAAATGTTGTTTCTAATCTTTTGGAACATTTACCGTTTGTTAACAAAGGTACAATAGC
Organism: Neostapfia colusana; assembly: GCA_030760725.1. NCBI lineage: Eukaryota > Viridiplantae > Streptophyta > Magnoliopsida > Poales > Poaceae > Neostapfia > Neostapfia colusana. The sequence goes on along the minus strand of JASWHV010000014.1, from coordinate 3,116,623 downwards.
CTCGTACTGTGATATTGATTTTACTTGAGCTTTCTTTTTTGAAGATATTTCGGGGGTTAGCATATATTCATACTGTACCTGGAGTTTGCCACAGGGATGTGAAACCTCAGAATCTTTTGGTATGTTGTTTTCATCCTTAGCATTTGGTTTAGCAAACTCGTAATATTCGCTGATGCTCACTTCACTGGTTTTGATAGGTTGATCCTTTGACTCACCAAGTCAAGATATGTGATTTTGGAAGTGCCAAAATGTTGGTAAGTAAATGCAGGATGAGTAGTTCTGTTTACTGTTGGCTTTTCGAGTTCTACAATGTATACACCTATAGTGTACTCACTTAAATCCTCTCTCCATTCAACATATAATCAGGTTAAAGGTGAAGCAAACATATCATATATATGCTCACGTTATTACCGTGCTCCAGAGCTCATATTTGGGGCAACTGAATACACAACATCAATTGATATATGGTCCGCTGGATGTGTTCTTGCTGAGCTACTTCTTGGCCAGGTTTGTTTCTGTTCTCAGCTATGTGCTTGTCCCACAGATGTCTTTCTGCAACAACCTTTGGAACAAACTCAGAACATAACATTTTTCTGTAACATGATTTTGTCAGCCTCTCTTCCCTGGTGAAAGTGCTGTGGATCAGCTTGTTGAGATAATAAAGGTATTTTATTATTCTGCAGTGCATTAGTCTAAAGAAATATTCTCATTAGTGCTTACTTTCATGAGCTGAATGAATTTGCTTTGCGTCAGGTTCTTGGTACTCCAACACGTGAGGAAATTCGATGTATGAATCCCAACTACACAGAATTTAGATTTCCTCAGATCAAAGCCCATCCATGGCACAAGGTATGTGACGATTTTGTTGATTAGATTATTCCGTTAATTGATGTTGTCATGCATAACTTTGATTAAACACTTCCACCATTGCAGATTTTCCAAAAGAGGATGCCTCCAGAAGCTATAGATCTTGCATCCCGACTTCTTCAATATTCCCCAAATTTGCGATGCACTGCTGTGAGTTTTCTTCTCCCTATTTACTGATTCTAGTCAAATAGAGACCATGTACCTACCAATGATGTCAACCACTAATGATGACATTAATGTGAATCATGTGACTGGACAGTTTGATGTTTTTTCTTTTTGTTAAGTGTGCACATACTTGCACCTGATATCCTCATAATAATGGCAAACATTCCACTTCATGCCATCCAGAAATATTAAAAGAATGTCATTTTTACCTTATTGGTGTCTACAAAGTTCACTAGATTATCTTTGTCAAGAGGCTGACATGCCTGCCTATATATGTTTCTTATACGATCATACCATTTTGGTTTGGATGTCTATTCTTTAATGTAATTCCGTCAGTGTGAACATTCTCTCCTTTGATTGTGTAGTGATTATTAGTAAACTCCAGATTATATGAAAAACAATTGTACATGGAGTATGACATTTTTTGGGCACAGCCACATAATACATGCCTAACTGCACTTGCTGCTACTATATGTTGATGTTAAGTTTGTTGCTGATTTTATTTATTTATTTATTTTGATGTTGGCAGCTGGAAGCGTGTGCGCATCCCTTCTTTGATGAGTTGCGGGAACCACATGCAAGGTTGCCAAATGGACGACCATTCCCTCCTCTGTTCAACTTTAAACAGGAAGTAAGTAGCTTCAAAATTGCTACACCTTTTTGGTTCCTCACATGAGCAATTTATTTAGGAAACTAGGTAAATTATTTGTACAACTATAATTGTGTTAATGAATCGGTTGCCTGTTAATTTGCAGCTAGCAAATGCTTCCCTAGATCTCATCAGCAGGTTGATACCAGATCATGCTAGGCGGCATCTTGGACTCAACTTCTTACCCACAACTGGATTGTAGGGGAAGGCAGTATGGTGCCGATGCATCTTTGTGCCAAAGGGCAACCTGCATGTTTTCTCACATTTAAGATGTAGAATCTGACCATTATTGGGAAATCAAATATGAGCTGGCGCCCATGTGTTCCATCAGGGAGGTGGTGTGTCCGCAAAGCCAGCCCTTGTTTATTGTAGTGGTCCAACTCTGTTATGAGGAAGGCTACGGTGATCAGGATTAGCCAAGAACTTTGCAAAATAGTGGGAGGGGATGGGTATTGTCTATTGTTAAGATGTTGAGGGAATTTAGTCCCAACTACTGTACCTTGTTCGATGTTGTAGCGCGCCTGTAAGTGTTCCAAATCCCCAGTCAAATGTAAGTGTAAATGTTCTTGATGGAAAGTTGTCCCTGTCGAGGTACTGTTTATCGTTTCCCTCCCCAGCCTAATTTTATTTTCCATTGTCAATCTCGCTGAGCTGCGATCAGACGAACTCATGTCAGGCGAGTTTGGCTTATTCTGAGCCGATTGTTGTTGCTATGAATTTATGAACGTTCTTGTTGTAGCAGGTGAACTGACCCCCAATGAATTCCCTTGTTGTAGCAGTTTTGAACTAACCAGCACCAATAGGCATGTGTAGCGTAGTGCAGAAGAGCCAACAGGTATAAAATGAGTGAATTAAAGCAGCAGTTGAGGTCCGATAGGTTGTGTCGGCTACGGCGTGGTCCATTTCGCGACCGAGTCCTGTTCGCTGGCGTTGTTGAGCCGGTCACGATTTACTCGCTTTGATCACGATGCACCTGCTCAGTTTTCTGTCGCAACGGCTTTGCTGCCGGCTGACTTGGACGACATCAAGTTGGTGAACGTATCGTCCATTGGTTTTCTCACTTCGAGGCCTTCCCGCCGGTCCGCACTGGTTGATCCATTGTCTGCCTGCATCATTTCGGTGCTACAGCGGCCGGTCAATAATCGCGGCACTGACAGGTTGAAATTTACGTGGACAGCGTCGCAAGTTTCTAAACCGGGGCAGGCGAGGCTACAGATTGTTTAGGACCTATTCTACGACTTCAGCTTGCCTTACCCTTTTTTGTTTCTTTCTGAAATTTCGAACCAGGCTTTGGACTTCTTGTTTTAAAATAAATAATGTTTAGAAGATCTAATTTAATTCAAATGAACTAGATTTTTTTATCCTAAACATCATTTATTTTAGAACGGAGGAAGTAGAAACTAGCAGATCTTGTTGTACATCAATAAAGGACAGCAAGATCCGACTTCAATTCTTCAATCAAACATGTCGGACATTCGAGCTTCCAACCACAACTAGTTCGCTGCAAACATCAACGCCATCGCCAGCGACTTAGCCATGAGGGTTAGTGCCAACTCACGTATCCATTCATCTACACACCAGCAAGTTGAGAAACCTGATAGTACCGACGTAACCTGCTCGACACACTCCCCAGTGACGTGTAGAGACATCATTGGAGCTTTGCACAAGGACCATACAGTTTCTTTCTTTTTTTTTGAGTCAAGGAACAGACAGATTGTGTCATTAGAAGAAACAAAGATTGAGGCCAAACAGACAGGCCGAGCACTCGAGCAGCAAGGGGGGAGGCGTAATTGGCAGACCGGAAGCGCCAATTCCCTGGCCACCCTCCCCTGTTCCCGAGGCCCGGGCCCACCGGCCCAGTTTTCTTTCTCCTCCGCGCTCGCCTCCCCACGAAAACAGACAAGATAAGAGAAGAAAACACAAAAAGCGAAGCCGCAAAAGGAAAAAGGAAAGCGGATCGAGGAACAAACGCCAAGCACTGGGCACGATTCCCCACCCACTCACTCGCTCGCCCCCCCCGCGCGATTAGTCGCCCCCTCATTAACCCCCCGACGAGAGCATTGATTAAGACTAATCTATTCGCTAATCTACGCACACCGGCGTCGCTGCCGCGCTCGACACACTCCCCCAGTAGTGGAGTATTATACCCATGGCCACCACCACCACCTCCACCACCACCTCCATCGCGCCCGCGCCGCCGCTCGCGCTACGCTTCGCCGTTGCTCCTGCCACGCCATGGCTACGGGGCCGCGAATCTCGCTCCTCCTCCTCGCCGTCGTCATCTTCGTCGTCGTGGTGCTAGCCGCTGGTGCCGGGGTCGTCGAGGCGGCGGACCCGCCGCTCTCGCCCAAGGGGCTCAACTACGAAGGTGCGTGCGTTGGAGGGGGTTTAGGGTTCGGTTCCGGGGGCGGACGGTTGGTTTTTTGGTGGTGATGGCGCGCTCTCCCTTCCGCAGTGGCGGCGCTGATGGCGGTGAAGAGCCGGGTGCGGGACGACAAGGGGCTCATGGCCAAGTGGGACATCAACTCCGTCGACCCCTGCACCTGGTCCATGGTCACCTGCTCCCCCGACGGATTCGTCGTCTCGCTGTGAGCCTCCCCTCGCCCTTTGTTTGTGCTCCCATCGGGTTGGATCGCTGCTGCTGTTGCTGCTTTGTTTTCCTGTGGACGAGTTAATGACTATGCTTTCTTCGGTTTGTTGGACCTGCAGGCAGATGGCGAACAGCGACCTGTCCGGGACGCTGTCACCCAGCATTGGAAACCTCAGCCACCTGCAGACAATGTAAGGGTTTGTGGACGAATGCACCTTAGCCATTTCGGTTGTTCATTCTCCGTTCTTGAATTAGTATCCGTGTCCCTAACACCCCCGCATTGAAACACTGTAAAATAGCTAGTCTTGCTAGCTGAATTTGTGCTGTCGAAAGTAGGAAAATAGGATAGCGATTGGCAAAGAGGAATGTCAAGCCTGTTCAACCTCCTTTAGGCAAGCTCAATAGCTACAGACGTGTCAGCTTCATGTAGATGCAGTGCTGTGAATTAACAATAGACGGGAGGTTAAAATGCAGCTCCTTGTTTATAATTTTGTAAAGGAAAATCTTAGATATGGTATGTGCACCACTTATAACTGTATAATCCTCTTTATGGAACCATATGGAAGCAAATCGAACAGTCTTTCTAAAATTGACATCGTTGGATAACTAGAGTTCCCATGAGTCTTCACCAGCGTTTATGACTTGTTGAGCCCATATCACCCATTTAAGTATACATCTTGCTGTTTTTTGTTATAACTTCCAACACTGAAAAGGATTAGGTGTCTGTATGACTATGACTGTATTATATTTTTAGACGCAAACCAGTTGTTTACACATTTGTACAGAAAAACAGCATAATACATAGGTTACTAGTTTTGTATAGGTTATGGTTGACTCCAAAAATATCCTAACATAAGTTGATTTTGTGGCTTAGGATTTTTTCTTAGTTACTGACTTTTAATGATTGATACGTTAAGGTAGCACTAAGTAGTGGATATGTTAAGGTAACACTAAGTAGTAGGCTAAACAGTCCTACATATTTTCTGTTTCATGAGAAATTTAATTACTGTTTCCTTTCTTCTAAGGACATTTAACTATAAATCATATTTTTTGGTGTAAAATAATTGTGTTACACTGGGCTAATTTTGGAAATAAACCTTCACCTAGCATGTTTGGCTTTTACGCAATGTCAATTATCACTGGATGAGACAGCAACAGAAGAAGCATTCGATTGAGATTGTGGCTACTGGTCTGGTAACCCAGTTGGAAAATTTTGCTGCACCATTCGCCCATCGTAGAGTGTTTGCCTAATTGATGATCTCATGACAGTATTTGCATATCCTAATTATGGGTTTATATCCTACATCCTGTGGGGTTTTACTAATCACCATCCATCCTTTTGATACTTTACCGGTGTCCAAACGTCCAATGGCTCAGCAACTTTGTTGAACACTTTCAGGTCACTACAGAATAACAGAATATCAGGTCAAATTCCTCCAGAGATCGGAAAGCTCACAAATTTGAACGCCCTTGATCTTTCTGGTAACCAGTTTCTTGGTGATATCCCAAGTTTACTGGGGCAGCTGACACGACTAAATTATCTGTGAGTTGACATCAATGCACTACTTTACACTTGACAACACATTTTATACTGACTGGTGCGTTGTTTATCTGTTAGGCGCCTTGATAGGAATAACTTGTCTGGTCAGATCCCCGTAGATGTTGCAAAGCTTCCAGGTCTCACATTCCTGTATGTCTTTTTTGACATTTGTTTCTCATCTTTCCATATTATTAATTTGTATCTGATTCCCTGGCTTTTATATTGACAAGAATATTATGTTTCAGCGACTTATCATTCAACAACTTGAGTGGCCCGGTTCCAAAAATATATGCACATGACTACAGGTAAGCGGGCGTGGGAATATTTGTGATAAGCTCTTTTATCATTGTCTTCTTTTGCTTAGCCACATCCTCATGAGCTGAAATAGACTATTATTTCATTCATGTCCCTCCGGCATCGTAGTTCATTATAATAGCTACTTTAAGACTGAGCATGCATTTATTCCTTTCTGTTCATTTTATTTTGTTGGTAATCAATGTTTTTTCTGCTTCCCAGTCTGGCAGGAAACAGGTTCCTTTGCAATTCGTCAGTTATACATGGTTGCTCAGATCTGACAGTAATGACTAATGGTAATTGCTTTGCTAGATGCCATTTTGTTATTCTTCTCCTTTTGGATATGAAACTTAACTATGAGCATTTGGCCGCAGGGACAACGACTAGACCGCTGCAGAAAGGGAAGAACCATCATCAGTTAGCACTGGCGATTTCTTTAAGCATCACCTGTGCCACAATACTTGTTCTGTTGTTTGTATACTGGCTAAGCTACTGCAGATGGCGCTTGCCTTTTGCTTCTGCGGGTAATCATCTAAGCATGTATGTGCTCTTGCTGATACAAACAATCGACATTCTAAATAGTTCTTTTGGTTTACATGTAGATCAAGACCTAGAATTTGAGTTGGGACACCTGAAGCATTTCTCATTTCACGAGCTACAAAATGCAACGGACAATTTTAATGCAAAGAATATTTTAGGTCAAGGTGGCTTTGGTATTGTTTATAAAGGCTGTCTCAGAAATGGAACTTTAGTAGCAGTGAAGAGGTTAAAAGATCCTGATGTTACCGGTGAAGTTCAATTCCAAACAGAAGTTGAGTTGATTGGCCTTGCTGTGCACAGGAATCTCTTGCGCTTGTATGGATTTTGCTTGACCTCAAAAGAAAGGTTGCTTGTATATCCATATATGCCAAATGGCAGTGTTGCTGACCGTTTGAGGGGTAACTTAAACTGTTCACAACCTTTTCCTTTTAGTTTTTGATCCCTGTATTTTGGTTCTGTGCCTCAGTTCTATTATCCTTTGTTTTTTGTTCTAATACGGAGTTAAAAATTTCAGAATACCATCATGGAAAACCATCTCTTGATTGGAGTAAACGCATGCGGATCGCTCTTGGGGCTGCCAGGGGATTACTTTATCTTCATGAACAATGCAATCCTAAGATCATTCACAGGGATGTTAAGGCTGCAAACATATTGCTTGATGAAAGTTTTGAAGCAATCGTTGGGGATTTTGGATTGGCAAAACTTCTTGACCGACAAGAATCACATGTTACTACTGCAGTTCGGGGCACTATCGGGCATATTGCTCCTGAGTATCTCTCAACTGGACAGTCTTCAGAAAAAACTGATGTTTATGGGTTTGGTATTCTCCTGTTGGAACTAGTCACTGGTCCAAAAACCTTGAGCAATGGACATGGACAGTCTCAGAAGGGGATGATTCTAGATTGGGTAAGTTCTTTTGTATTTATACACTATTCCTTTACTGTATTCAACTCCCTGAAAATCTAATACCCATATTCCTCTCCAGGTTAGAGAACTAAAGGAAGAAAAGAAACTTGATAAGCTTGTTGACAGGGATCTCAAAGATTCATTTGATATTGCTGAGCTGGAGTGTTCCGTTGATGTGATCCTCCAATGCACACAAACCAATCCTATCCTGCGGCCTAAGATGTCAGAGGTTCTACATGCTCTTGAAGCTAATGTCACGATTGCAGAGAGCAGCATCGAGTTGAATAGAGAACCTCTTCTTTATGCGGGCACCTACAGTTTCTCTGTGCGGCATGAGGATCCTCATGATTCATCATCCTTCATTATTGAGCCAATTGAGTTATCAGGTCCCCGATGATAGCTGTCGCAGGTCTTGCTGAGAAAGAAAAGAAGGGACGATAAAAAATGTACAAAACATGTATAGCCTGGATGTATCTCTACTTGTTAAGAATTTGCTGGGGTTGTTGCAGTTCACATTGAAGACCACTTTGAACATAAATTTCGGAGTTCATTATGGTCATCTCGGTGCAGCTCCATTCAGTTAAAAATCCATGTATGTACCACTAGCTTTGTTTTGCTATTGCCATCGTTAAGCTGGTTATCCACCACAGATGTATCGTTCAAACTATTAATGAGGTAGATGACCTTACGTCGACCAAAATTAGCTAATGCTCGCAATCTCCTACAGCAATTTTGGACGTGTTGGAAACATGGCATATAGCAGCTGATAAATTACTCTGCTCTGCTACCTCAGCCTTTCACGGTAGTAAGACATGGTGGTGGAATTTAATGTCAGGCAATCTCTGCTTGCATCAGGTAACTCGTAGAACCCTCGGAAGCCTGAGCAACAGAACAAATTGAGACTGTCTGATTGCATGTATGATGTTGCACGACTAGATAAACGAGATAGCATGTTACTAAAGCTAAAAGAAGAAACCCGTCCAAGATCTCAATTTTGTAGCATTTATTTTCTTTAGCACTGTGTATAATATGGTACAATCATCAGTAACTAGTATGATTCACCACGACAAAAAGAAAATGAAAAAAATAGGATAAGCATATAGCTCTAAATTATGAGGTTTAACATTTGCAGTCCTCATACAAGAGAAATTCACCATTGGACAGGCTCAAAAAAGGAATGCCGCCTGCAAGCCTCATTCTGTAGGCCACAGGAGATGAGAAGGAAGAAACTCAATTTGGTTTGGTGACCTCATGAATCGCATTTGCCAAGTAACCCACATTTCCGGTTGTTACACCAGCCATGCTGAAACACAGGAACAAAGTCAGATTTTTTTTCTTCTTCCAGGAGACATGAACAGATAGATCATTCCATCAATGTGCTGCAAAAAACCATTGAGAAGTGTCATACCTTATTCTCCCATTGCGGGTCATGTAGATGTGGTATTCATTTGTGAGGCGGTCAACTTGTTCAGGTGTCATCCCACTGTAGCAGAACATTCCGATCTGCACAAAGATATGTACCATCTTTTTAGATACAAATCAATCAAATGACTAAACAATGTCGTGAGCACAGTTACAACGCCAAAAGAAACAAATTCAAACAAAACAAGAGGGAGAAGAAAAACATGTTTGAAGATCAAAGTTACACAGTGCTCCTGCCCAGTTACAGATATAAACATTCCAGCACCACATAAGACGAGATCGGTCTGCACTGGTATACTTAAAATGTGAATGACTGATGGTTTGGGTATAACCTTTTCATTATGTTTTTCTTGTTGCAAAAAGGGCGCAGAACACATCACATATTTAAACTCGATGTCACTGATCCTGGGTCGTCATACATTACCAATTTAGTCCGAGGGAGAACCAGCTTAACAGGGCCTTGTGTTTGTATTAATCTAAAGCCAGCACCAGGCCATACTCCAATGACATTTAGAAACAAACCAAGCCATCTCAGCCTCATCCGTGATAGCTACTGGTCATTGGTGTAAATTGGTAGAATATGCATGGATTCAGAACATGGTAACGATCGTTCTCAACTCTATTTACCTGATTGGTAATGTGCTCCCATGACAAAGGTGAACCTAGCTTTTCAAGATTTTCCTTAAGTGCCTTCCGCATGCCAATGATTCGATCAGCCATACCCTGAGATAACCAATATCAAAACGCTTCTTAGTGAAGTTTTTCAGATACTTAATAACAGATCTAGCCATTTAAGAATTGTAAGTAGTAATGTAGGATCCAAAGTTTACCTTGACCTCTTTTAACCATAAGCTCTTCAATTCTGGATCGTTGAGGATAATGGAAACAACCAGTGCACCATGAACAGGTGGGTTGCTGTACATTGGTCTCGCGAGCTGTTGCAATTGGCTCTTGACAGCAACTGCTTGCTTCTCATCCTCACATAAAATACTGCAATGTCAATCACAAGTACAAATCGTCAGTAATCAGAATATTAATACTACCGGAATAAAAGTTGAACGAAGCACCTAATTCTGTTTCATGCCATCCACTTCTCTAGAAAAACTTGAGGTCTTCACTAAGTTCTTTTCTTTTAATATTTTCATTCTGAGTGATTTATATCTTGAGATATCTAACAATTATTGTTTCTCTTTAAAGTTGCCAATCACACTTCATTCTACAAAAGCACATTTGGAGATTGTTTGGGCAACACAAAGTATTGCTAAAACTAAGAACTTAAGATCATTAGCATTATATATTTAGAAATAACTAGCACCAGCAAGGTAATACCTCAGGCATCCTACTCTCTGTCCATAAAGTCCCATATTCTTTGCGTACGACTGAGCACACCCAATTTGGTGTCCATCTTCTAGGAAAATCCGTATTGCCTTAGCATCCCTCTCCGGATCACCACTGGCAAAACCTTGGTATGCCATGTCAAAGAATGGGAAATGTTTTTTCACCTATAGAGAGAAAATAGTTGAATATGACACTCGTCCAGCAGAAATCCGGTACACGAATCTCCACTCTCATATTTTTGTGGTCCCCTTACCTTGAACAGATGAGATATCTCTCTCCACTGTTCCTCTGTAGGATCCACTCCAGTAGGATTGTGAGCGCATGCATGGAGCATAAAGAATGAACCATCTGGAGCATTCTGCAGATGACAGAAAACATAAAAAATCAGACAAATTGCCAGCAGGTCAGAGTCATTGAGCAGGAAATAGTTAAGTCTCTCTGTTATTCTTCCAAACTCCAATGGATTAGGTATTGTGCCAAGATAATCATAAATGCACACACCAGAATCCAACTAGAGAGACAAGATCACAACAAAAGTAAAAAGAAATGCTAAATTGATACTAGGATGAGCCAGGAGATATAAAAACAAAATTCATATAAAGCCTAACACATGAAGCAATGCAAAAAGTCATTCATCAATTCGTAGAAGAATAATATCCTCGTGAACAAAGTAAATGAATCACCTTGATGTCACTCATCAATCCTGCAAAATCAAGCCCTCTTGACTCTGGATGGTAGTATGTGAATTTGTTCTGCGGCACTTGAGCATCCCTCCAAATATTGTGATGGCTGGAGAAGTTGCCACAATGAAGTCAGCTATTAAGGGTGTAAATTATACTGAAAGGTCATAGGCAATGTAGTGGAAAGTAATGGATGGCTACCATAGCAGCTCAAATAAGCTTAGATTATTCCCTCAGAAAAACAAAAACCCCGATTAACTATCACGTAGACAAATTGCAATGGCAACAAAAACCCCGATTAACTGTCACGTAGACAAATTGCCATGGCATACTTCATCTTCTTTTCTTTCCCCTATGAAGCAAACTAAACAACATTTGTTGTCACATCAAGATGTCGACTTACTTGGACCACGTTGGTGTTGGTATGTAGATCTGTGAATCTGGCAGGAAACGCTTCTGGAAATCAGCGAAGAGCCGGCAGGCGCCAGTCCCTGAAAGCGCCTGCACTGCCGCGATCCTCTTGCCTTTGATGAGCTCAGAATCCTCTCCGTAGGCCAGCTTCAGTGACTCTTCAATCATCTTTATACTGCCCCCCATTGGAAGGTACTCCCTGTTTTGCAAATTCAAGCAATACAAATCATTTCCACGAATATAAGACTGGACGCTCAGGCATCATATTGCACCAAAAAATGCTCAAGGCAGGTACAATGCTACACGTAGGCAGTCTCGTAGCTTATCTCACGGAATGCCATATAGTATTTTTGACGATGTGCGAGAGAAAGAGAGGGATGTGAGACAAAGAGGTAGTTGTTTCACGAGGCAACCGTCTCATGCGCTTTAGGAGCATTACACCATTGTACGAGTTGTAGTTGCCATGCAACTCACAAGTATTCCTTTCTCATTCCTGAATAAAGAAATTATGGAACTACTAGGAGACAACTAAAAAGACCACTCATTGTATAAGTTGTCTGAATATTACGTGTATGCGTGAGACAGGCTATGAGACAACACCATTGCACTTGCCGAGCAAGTCCAAATTGGTGTCCTGGTAATCTGAAACCAACAAATGCTAAATGCCTATACCGAATCAAGCAGACTGTTCGGGAACCAGCAGCGTCCTTCGAAACATGTGGTTTTCACATCGCTCAAGAATGGACAAGCAACGCAAGGAAACTAGGAGGAGGAGGAGATCTGATCTCACTCACATGTTGAGGTTGCCTGCGATCCGGCGCTCGGCCTCGCGCACGCATTGGAGCACGAAGGGCTTGCCGTTGTCATCGCGGTAAGCGCCCTGCGGGCCATTCGAGCCGCCATTTCAGACAGAAACCAAAACAAGCAAGCAAGATTCACAGGCAGCGATCGCGGGGAGCGGAGGACGTACGACTCCGACGTTGACTTTGTCGGGGGATTGGTCGGCGAGGAAGGCCTCGGTGACGCCGAGGATGGGGTCCTTGGGCGCCGGCTCGACGTGGCCGAGCAGCGACGCCATCTGCCTCGCCGGTTGCAGCCCCGGCAGCAGGGGCCGCCGGCTCAAGGAGGACACCGTGCGGGACAGCGCAGCCATGCCGGGACGGGGCACGGCGCGGAGGAGCAGAGGTAGCTTCCTGGGCGGGGCGGGGCGGCGGCACAGAGGGAGAGCTTTTGAGGAAACGTGCCCGGCGAGAGAGAAAAGCTGTGGACTTTGGGCTCTGCTCAGTCACCGCGCCGAGCGAGCTAATAAAAGACACCCAGCTGTTTCGGTTCACTGCGACGGTTCGCTGCCGGCGGCGGCCACTTGGCCCCGTCCGCACCCTTTTCAACCGTTTTACTGCCCTCCATTCGTCGGGCCAGGCGATACGTATGGGTCGCCACCCTTCAGTTGCAGCCCAGAGCATTCCTGACTCGGCAGAGTACAAAAGCTAGTGTTATTCTCTCCGTTGCTTTTTATTTAAATCAATACAACCAACTAAAATCCAGATCATCTTGGCCTTTGACGTTAGTCTATTTATTTTTTAACTAATCAACATTAAATAAAAAAATGGAAAGAGTAAATTTAAAGAATCTTGCTTGCTTGTTTTTTTTTGGTTTCCAAGGACCTGCAGCTGCAGCCTGCAGGGCGCGCATACCGCGATGACAACAGCCAGCCCCTCGTGCTCCAATGCGTGCGCGAGGCCGAGCGCCGGATCGGCGGCAACCTCACATGTGAGAGTGAGCCCAGATCTCCTCCTCCTCTTCCTCCTCATCCTCCTAGTTTCCTTATCCGTTTCTGTGGCGATATTGTGAAAACGACATGTTTGGAAGGAGACTCCTAGTCCCCGAACGGTGTGCTTGATTCCGGATGCGTACGGAGCCTTTAGCATTTGTTGGTTTCAGATTACCAGAACTTTTTTTTTTCGCGGCGGAATGCGATTCCCGGAACCGTCCTCTTTGTTCTTGCTGTCCAGTCGAATATTCGTGAAGTCATTTGTATTTTTCTGAATTTGCAAAACAGGGTCAGGGAGTACCTTCCAATGGGGGGGGGGGGGGGGGGTGGGGGCAGCATACAGATGGTCGGAGAGCCGCTGAAGCTGGCATACGGGGAGGATTCTGAGCTCATCAGAGACAAGAGGATCGCCGCAGTGCAGGCGCTTTCAGGGACTGGTGCCTGCCGGCTGTTTGCTGATTTCCAGAAGCGTTCCTTGCCAGATTCGCAGGATAAGACATTAGATAGAACTTACACCTTTTTAGGGAAATCATGGATTGGAATACAAAAAATATTGAAATACAATGTTGGATAACTTTGGGTCTAGCGCAACCTCACAATGCCACACATATGTTTACTGATTGGTTGAATAGGATAGGGGGCAAATTACAAAGACGGCTATTTGTTAGAGCACTGGCATTGTGCTGGGCTAGATGCTTAAGTAGAAATGACATGGTCTGTAATAGAGCTTCCATGAAATCTTTCATGCAAGTACTCTACTGAGCAACACAAGCATGAAGAGAAGACTGGCATTTGATTCAGACCACACGTTGCAAGTTGAAGGTGACAATCATACAGTTAGTTATTCATCGACAATGGATGGAGATTCAACAACAGGATTTATGTTTAATGTCCTCTTATCCAAACTGTGTTGGTTATTGTTTTATTTCTTACATTCCAAAGAAGAGCGTGATGCGCTATTTGTAATATTTGCCTGTAGCTTACACATTGAAGCAAAGGTCTGGTCCTTTTATCCATCATCTAAAAAAAACACCATCAACACTGCCCGATGCATTACCACTCGCATTGACAAACACGATATGCAAGAACATCAGCTGAATCTACCCAGACAATCAGCTGTCTGAAACCGATCCAGAGTTCCCTGTAGCCACAGAAAGAGGAGGGATGCTCTGCTCACTCCAGAACACCTGATCAGGATCCACCTCACCCTTCACCATTGCCAGCCTTCTGAAGTTTCCCCTGAAGTACTTCTCCCCCCACACCCTGGCCTCCTCATAGCGCGTGCTTCCCTCCACATTTCGTCCCAGATCCAGGTCCCTGAAGTTGATGTATGCAGCTCTGGGATTCTTGCTAACATAGGGTATCATGAACTCGTGCACACCCCTTATGTAACACCCCACATATAAAAGAGAAGGGGATTTTAAAATTTCCAAGCAAATTAGAACCCCAATTTACCAAAAGTTCAAGCTTAAGGGTGAAAATTAACCAAAGGACAAAGTAAAATAAAATGAAAATAAAACAGAAACCGATTTTGGGCCGGAAGCCCATCCTCCTCCAACCCCTTTTTCTTTCCCCACAGCCTCTTTCCCCTACCCCGCTCGCAGCCCAGCCCACCGGCCAATTAACTTTTCTTCTTCCCCCACTGACCAGCGGGACCCGCCTGCCAGACGGTTTCGCCCGTTGCCAGTCTTCTTCCCGCGGTCCCCCCTCCTCTCCCCTTTTTCCCCGTGGTCGCCGACCACCCTGCTCCGGGCGCCAGAACCCCAACCGAAAGGCTCCTGTCTCTCCCCCGAGATTCCCTCCTCCCTCCTCGCTACTCGCTGCCTATAAGAACCCCCGAAACCCTAGCATTTCAACCCGCTCCCCCCTCTCGGCAGCGGCAGACGGGAGCCGCGCCGCCAGCCGTCTACCCCTCTGGTGAGCGCGGTGCCTCCCTGAAAACCCCCTCGACCCTTCCCCCCCGTTTCGTGCGGTCTGCTCAGTTTCCCCCCCCCTCTGCAGTGACGCTGGCGACCCCCCTCCTCCGGCTTTCCCCCGCTGAGAAACGGCGCCGAGAACGCCGACTGCCTCATCTACGGTGAGCACCCCGTCTACCCCTAGTTCCTCGGCTTTCTTGCTGATTTCTCCATGATCTGACGCCTCACACGACTCCACCGGACCTCAGGAAGCGCAAAAGCCAAGGGGACCACTAAGAAATCGCCACCCTCGCCGATCCCGACGACGACCGAGACCCTTCCCCGCGTCTACCCCTCGCGAGCGTTTTTCCCGGTCTTCCCCGACTCTGCAAGGACCCTGGGTGAGCCCCCTGGACCCCCTCTACCATTCCCCGTGTGTTGCCAGGGCTAGGGCGCGCTATAGACCGAAAACGGCGGGCGCCGGCGAGCTCGGGAGCTCGGCTATGGCGCCTCGCCGCGTGGGGCGGCCGCCGGTGATCGGCTTCGGCCGGGACTCATCCGAGCCGCCCGATCCCGCGCCAACGGGCGTGATTAGATGCCGGATACCGATTCGAATATATTAAATCGTGGCCACCGATCACAGATCCAACGGTCCTCTTTAAATCGGTCTTTTCCCGCGGTTAGTTTTGCGCTCGGGCCCCTGGGGTTCTCGGAAAACAGCCGATCCACCCCGGATTTTGCGGGCTAACCCCTGGGAGAGTAGGGAATCCGATATCTCTGCGGAAAAATTGATTTTTGGCCCCAGAATTTCTCTGACCATGCGAATTAGCCCCCAAAATGAATGAAAAATAATGAGGAGTCCCTGGGAATGTTAGAAATAGCATTTTACACCCAGCTAAAATTTTGTACCTTGCAAAAAGACCCCTGGACTCACTGGGATAGCACATCAGCCACCTAAACCCCCCTGTTATATTAAAATTGGTCCTGGAAAAATCCTGAAAACCCCTTGGCTGTTTTGATTGGTGCTTAGACCCATGAAAGGTGCTGTTTTCACACTTTGATCCCTAAGCAGTTCTGAAAATTCTCAGAAACACCCCTATACCATGCTGGAATTGTACCAAACACTATGTAAATCATAACCTAACATTTTAAGCCTCCAAAGAATGTTGAACCATTGCATACAAGAACATGAGTTAACCATGAAAAGTACCCAAGATGCCCTGTTAGGGCTGGACATGAAAATAACCCCTGTAGGTGATAAGAAGTCAAGAAGAAGCCCTGAGCTACTTGCTGATTTTGTTTTATAGACCCCTGCAGCCCCCTTGCTAGCATGTTGACCCCTGTAGTTTCTTAACATAACAGCCAGCCCCTTTTACCCTACTGCCCTTTTAGCACAAAAACCCCTGGGTGGGCTGAAAATTTACCTTTTGGTAGGGTCATAGTGCTGAAAATTAATTAAACACCCTAGAACATATAATAAGGATATTATAACTTAAATACCCTGCTGAAATTTCCTTAGAGAACCCCCTTCACAGATCTGGGAACCTATTTTACCCCATGTACCTTTGCTGAAAATCCACAAAGATACCCTCCCACATGCTAAAAGATCCCACCTAGGGCCCAAATAAACCCCAAACATTTACAAGCCACCCTCCCCTGAATATATACATATGATGGTGTGGGAATTACGTTTTACCTTAGTACCTTGATGATTGACATGTCAGTATGCTATGTAGCTTCGCTTACTCACTCTCTGTTACATTCTGTTTCCCCTGCTATGTCATGGACAAAATTAGCCCCCGAGCCGACGCTGGACCTGCAAGCCCAAGACTTCGACGACCCCGAGCCGCAGCACTTCTCGAGAGGCAAGTGCCCTTGACCATATTTCTCCATTTTTAGGATTTTAGTTAGAATTGCATGCTTAGGTCTTAAATTGAAACCCATGTGTTGGTTGTTTACTAGTACTTCCAATATCTGCCTTGTAGCCGGGATGGGTAGTATAGGGTTTACTTTTATGTCATTATTTTCATGCTTAGCCCTGCTTAGCAGATGGGATGGGAGTAATTTACATTAATGTTATATTATCATTGTCATTGAGATGTTGTGTGGAGATATATATATATGGTATATATGTGGTGATGTATGTGGTGTATGAGGTGAGTAGTGTAGGGATCTAGCAGGCTGGTGGGTTACGGTGGGTGCTGAGTGCACGAGACTCGGGTTTGCGGTTAGTTAGCCTGCGTAGATCCTAAGGACCGGTTCGTGAGACCTGTCAACTGGCTTATACAGTGCCACCACAAGAACTGTTATGGGGCAGTGTGGCCAATTAAGTTGTTCCTATCTTTCCTTGTGTACACCAGAGAGATGTGTAAGTGGCGCAAGAGGGGGCTTCTGCGGCAGAGGTTTCAGAGTGCCGCAGCGGTGAATCCTTAGCGGGTGTGCACGGGTTGGGTAGTGCAATGTAAAGGCCTTGTCGTGTACTCCTGGCCCCACACCATAGGGAGTGTGAGAGGGCGGAAAGGAGTTTTCTTGAGTCGCCGACGGGTGATGAAAACACGACTTGTGGGTAAAGGGTACAAACTCTGCAGAGTCAAAACTGTCTAGACAGCCGTGCTCACGGTCAAGAGCGGGCTGGTAACTCTCTCATGATTAGCGTGGGTTGGTTGGTATGGTTTGGAGTTGGTGGTTTGGGTTGAGGATATGGTGATAGTGGAGATCACCTGGGGATGTGTTTGGGTTGGGCGGGAATGTCACTAAACAAATAGGACGCTTAATAAAGCTAAGGAATAGGTTGCGTAGTGCAATAGCCGTGTCAAGCCTCCCTTGTAATTTGCCTCATCATGCATAAACTTTCCCACACTTGCTGAGTACATCATTGTACTCAGGCGTTTGCCTCTTTTCTTTTTCGTGCTGCTCAGGACCCGAGGAGGCCGCTGAGGATGACGTGGATGACGGCTTCGACCCCGATGCGCAGACCTAGGCTGGCGTACCGCCGGACGGCGCCTGTGGAGCCCACTTAGATTTTCCGCTGTCATGATGTACTTTTCTTTTGAGCCCATGAGGCATTTATGTATTCGGTTGATGTAATCGCCGCACTTGGCTTAATATTAGTAATGATACTTTGCTCTTAATTCATCTCGTGTGTGAAATGACTTGATCCTGGCACACACGGGAGTACGCTTGGTGACTGTTGCAGGTACCGGGCGTGACAGAGTGGTATCAGAGCCAAGGCTGTCCCTAGGACGCGAGCCTAGATAGAAACGGATACGAAATAGATTTAATATTAATTTAAAAACTAATTGCAACTATAAACCTGCGTGAAGTTCGCGTGAGTTTCTATGTTTCACACAACTTACCCCTTTTTCTCCCAAGCTCATCTTGTTCAACCCATCTGTCTTCCTCACTCGTATCTCGTTCAAACCTAGTAGGGTCCGTTACCACGGGCAATCTGAAAGTATCTAGGATAGGAGATACCGAGCCATGGTGAAGAAGCGTTAGTTCCGTAGAGATAGGACTCGTACGGGTAATGGGTTGATTTATTGCATACTTGTTTGATGAGTGCTGCATGCGTATTTATGGTTCTTTATATATAAAAATTATGAGCCTGATAATAGATTTTTCTCTAGATTTTCCAGGTTCTAAGATTTTGTTGCTATCTGTAACAGATGGCAGGTAGGAGACGAGGTCGAGGACGAGGTCGAGGGCGTGAAATGCCCGAGGCCGATGAGCCCCCGGAGTTCCAGGTCCCAGGCTGGAACGGGCGAGCAGCTCGACGAGGAGCGGACTACATGACGGTGCAGGACATGCTGGCCTCTCAAAACCAGCTCCTGCAGGGCCTGGCAGCAATTATGGCCCACAACCACCAAGCCCCTCCGCCTCCACCACCACCGGCACCTGGACCACGGTCCAAGCTGAGAGACTTCCAGAGTACTCAGCCCCCGGTCTTCTCAAGTCCGGTGGAGCCGATGGACGCGGATGATTGGCTGAAGACGATCGACAGCAAGCTACGGTTGATCCAGTGCGTGGGAGGAGAGCGTGTCTTGTTAGCTGCTCACCAGCTAGTGGGACCCGCGGCAGACTGGTGGACAGCTTACACCGCTGCTCACGCCGACCCTGAGGCTATCACTTGGGAGGAGTTCCAGCGCAGTTTCCGTCACCACTTCGTGCCAGCTGGTGAGATCAAGATGAAGCGGCAGGAGTTCCTTGGGCTGAGACAGGGTGGCTCGACAGTGCGTGAGTACCTCACACGCTTCACGCAGCTGTCCCGCTACGCACCGGAGGACGTCAGGACTGATGACATGAAGCAGGACTGCTTCATACGAGGTCTTGATGAGGAGCTGAAGTGTGCCCTATCGTCTAGCTACTACGACGACTTTCAGAAGATGGTGGACAAGGCCTTTGTGATGGAGCGACAGATGCCAGAGCTCGAGGCGCACAGAAAGCGCAGGATGGGATGGCAGGGACAGTCTTCGGGTAGCAGCAGCCGCCCTCGCTTTGCCCCACTCCCAGCTACGCAGACAGGCCGGTACGTGGGACCGAGTCCGCCTCAGAGGTACCCTTCTCCAGCTTACAGGCAGCCGTTTTCACAGCCACAGCGCCCGCAGAGCCAGCAGCTACAGCAGCGACCAGCTTTCCCACCCCGCACAGCAGCGCCTACTCAGCAGGGACAGTTCACCAGGGCTCTGGGCCCGTGCTACGTGTGTGGCGAGATGGGCCACCTTGCCAGCAGATGCCAGAAGAAGAAGCCACCACAGCAGCAGCAGCAGCCACAGAGTCTCCCGCGTGGTCGAGTGCACCACGTAGCTGTGGAGGAGGCTCAGTTGGCTCCGGACGTGGTACTTGGTACGTTTACCGTCGACTCGCACCCCGCTACTATTTTATTTGATTCTGGTGCTACTCACTCTTTTATTGCCAAAGATTTTATAAAGAAATATGATATGAGGGCAATAGCTATGTCCCGTATGCTAGTGGTCACTTCTCCTGGAGGCGAGATCAAAACAAGTCAGGTGTGCCCAAAGGTGAGCATCAAGATAGTGGGAAGGGAGTTCAAGGCAAATCTTATTGTGTTGGAGTCACAAGGCCTGGACGTGATCTTGGGGATGGATTGGTTGGCCAAGTACGGAGGTGTGATCCTTTGTGCCACCAGGACTGTCAGGTTGTCACACCCAGACGGTGTTGTGGTGGAGTACACCTCTCTACCCCCGCCAGCCGAGAAGGTCCACCTTAACCAGCTCGACACTACCGAGGGGATTCGCGTGGTTGGCGAGTTCCCGGACGTCTTTCCAGAGGAGCTACCAGGTATGCCTCCAGATCGCGATATTGAGTTTGCTATAGAACTAGTGCCTGGCACGGCCCCTATATATAAACGGCCGTATAGGATGGATGCCAAGCAATTAGCGGAACTCAAGGACCACCTCCGAGAGCTTCTAGATAAGGGCTATATCCGTCCTAGCTCCTCTCCTTGGGGAGCCCCGGTCATATTTGTGCCAAAGAAGGATGGGACCCAGAGATTGTGCGTAGACTACCGAGCCCTCAACGCCGTCACAGTCAAAAACAAGTATCCTCTGCCTCGCATCGAGGATCTGTTTGATCAACTTAGAGGGGCATGTGTGTTCTCAAAGATCGACCTTCGATCGGGCTACCACCAATTGAAGATCCGAGCTTCGGACATTCCGAAGACGGCCTTTGTCACCCGATATGGTCTCTACGAGTGCACGGTCATGTCCTTTGGGTTGACCAATGCTCCTGCTTACTTCATGTACCTTATGAACAAGGTGTTTATGGAGTACTTGGATAAATTCGTTGTGGTCTTCATTGATGATATCCTTGTATTCTCCAAGAATGAAGAGGAGCACGCAAAACACTTGAGCTTGGTGTTGCAAAAACTTCGGGAACACCAGCTATACGCCAAGCTCAGCAAGTGTGACTTCTGGTTGAGGGAGGTGTCCTTCTTGGGACACGTGATTTCCAAAGGTGGCATATCCGTGGATCCTAGAGAAGTGGCGGATGTGATGAAGTGGAAGGTGCCAGAGAACGTGAGCGAGATCAGAAGCTTCTTGGGATTGGCAGGCTACTACCGACGATTCATTGAAGGATTCTCGAAGATTTCGAAACCACTCACCAAGTTGCTAGAAAAGGGAAAGACATTCAAGTGGACGCCGGAGTGCGAGGCAAGCTTTCAAGAGCTAAAGCAAAGGTTGACGACGGCACCCGTGCTAGTGATGCCTGACATGCAAAAGGAGTTCACCGTGTACTGTGATGCCTCCGGGCATGGACTAGGATGCGTGCTTATGCAAGAGGGACGCGTCGTGGCCTATGCCTCTAGGCAGCTTCGTAAGCACGAGCGGAACTACCCGACGCATGACTTGGAGTTGGCCGCCGTGGTTCACGCTCTAAAGCTGTGGAGACACTACCTCATGGGAAAGAGGACGGAAATCTACACAGATCATAAAAGCCTCAAGTACATCTTCACACAGCCGGACCTCAACCTCAGACAGCGCAGATGGCTAGAGCTCATCAACGACTTCGACGTGGGCATCAATTATCACCCTGGAAAGGCGAACGTCGTTGCCGATGCTCTGAGTCGAAAAGCACATTGCCACGCTTTGACGCTACAGCCCCAGTTGTGCGAGGAGTTTGCAAAACTCAACCTTAACCTGGTGACAAGCGCAGAGGCAGTGGTAATGGAGGTGGATTCAACCTTGGAGCGTGACATTCGAGAAGGCCAAAAGAACGATGAGAGGATCCAAGAGATCAAGCAGTTGATGGATGAGGGCAGGGCTCCAGACTACAGGATAGATGAGCAAGGGACGTTATGGCTTGGCAAGAGGATCTGCGTGCCTGACATTCAGGCCATTCGGCAGACGATCTTGAGAGAAGCACATGACTCAGAGTACTCCATTCACCCTGGGAGTACCAAAATGTATCAAGATCTCAAAGACCGCTACTGGTGGCACGGCATGAGGCGTGACGTAGCAGAGTACGTAGCCCTGTGTGACACGTGCCAGCTCGTCAAGGCAGAGCACCAAAGGCCTGCCGGATTGCTTCAGCCACTCAAGATACCAGAGTGGAAATGGGAGGAAATCAGCATGGATTTCATTGTAGGTTTGCCCAGGACCCAGTCAGGTTACGACTCCATATGGGTGATTGTGGACCGCCTGACCAAGGTGGCTCATTTCATCCCCGTAAAGGAGAAGTACGAGGGAACAAAATTGGCTGAGTTGTACATGTCCCGGATTGTGTGCTACCACGGGGTTCCGAAGAAGATTGTTTCAGATCGTGGCACACAATTCACTTCTAGGTTCTGGCAACAGTTGCAGAAGTCCTTGGGCACACAACTGAACTTTAGCTCAGCATATCACCCCCAGACAGATGGACAGACGGAACGAACCAACCAAATTCTGGAGGATATGTTGAGAGCATGTGCCCTGAAAAACAATCAAAGTTGGGACAAGTACCTACCCTATGCAGAGTTCTCCTACAACAATAGCTACCAGGCAAGTTTGAAGATGTCACCCTTCGAAGCCTTGTATGGTAGAAAGTGTAGGACCCCTCTATTCTGGGATGAGGTAGGTGAAGGACAAGTCTTTGGTCCGGATGTGCTCAGGATTGCCGAAGAAAAAGTGCGTGAGATACGCAGGAACCTGAAAACTGCGCAATCTAGACAGAAAAGTTATGCGGACACACGCCGACGAGAGTTGACCTTCGAGGTGGGGGACTACGTGTACCTCAAGGTGTCTCCCATTCGAGGTCTCCGTCGTTTCAAAGTGAAGGGCAAACTAGCACCCCGGTACATAGGACCCTTCAGGGTGATGAGTAGAAGAGGAGAGGTTGCTTACCAACTTGAGTTGCCTCCTCGCTTGTCGGGTGTACACGACGTGTTCCACGTCTCACAGTTGAAAAAGTGCCTGAGAGCACCCGAGGAGCAACTACCCCTGGATGATATCAACGTGCAAGAGGATCTCTCCTACGATGAATGCCCCATCAAAATTCTCGAGAGGTCAGAAAGAATTACCAGGTACAAGAGGATCCCGATGTGCAAGGTACAATGGAAGCACCACTCCGAGAGAGAAGCTACGTGGGAGCGAGAAGAAGATATCAAAGCAAGCCATCCGCATCTCTTCAAGTAAGTCACTTCAAAATCTCGGGTCGAGATTTCTTTTGAGGGGGGGAGTGTTGTAACACCCCACATATAAAAGAGAAGGGGATTTTAAAATTTCCAAGCAAATTAGAACCCCAATTTACCAAAAGTTCAAGCTTAAGGGTGAAAATTAACCAAAGGACAAAGTAAAATAAAATGAAAATAAAACAGAAACCGATTTTGGGCCGGAAGCCCATCCTCCTCCAACCCCTTTTTCTTTCCCCACAGCCTCTTTCCCCTACCCCGCTCGCAGCCCAGCCCACCGGCCAATTAACTTTTCTTCTTCCCCCACTGACCAGCGGGACCCGCCTGTCAGACGGTTTCGCCCGTTGCCAGTCTTCTTCCCGCGGTCCCCCCTCCTCTCCCCTTTTTCCCCGTGGTCGCCGACCACCCTGCTCCGGGCGCCAGAACCCCAACCGAAAGGCTCCTGTCTCTCCCCCGAGATTCCCTCCTCCCTCCTCGCTACTCGCTGCCTATAAGAACCCCCGAAACCCTAGCATTTCAACCCGCTCCCCCCTCTCGGCAGCGGCAGACGGGAGCCGCGCCGCCAGCCGTCTACCCCTCTGGTGAGCGCGGTGCCTCCCTGAAAACCCCCTCGACCCTTCCCCCCCGTTTCGTGCGGTCTGCTCAGTTTCCCCCCCCCCTCTGCAGTGACGCTGGCGACCCCCCTCCTCCGGCTTTCCCCCGCTGAGAAACGGCGCCGAGAACGCCGACTGCCTCATCTACGGTGAGCACCCCGTCTACCCCTAGTTCCTCGGCTTTCTTGCTGATTTCTCCATGATCTGACGCCTCACACGACTCCACCGGACCTCAGGAAGCGCAAAAGCCAAGGGGACCACTAAGAAATCGCCACCCTCGCCGATCCCGACGACGACCGAGACCCTTCCCCGCGTCTACCCCTCGCGAGCGTTTTTCCCGGTCTTCCCCGACTCTGCAAGGACCCTGGGTGAGCCCCCTGGACCCCCTCTACCATTCCCCGTGTGTTGCCAGGGCTAGGGCGCGCTATAGACCGAAAACGGCGGGCGCCGGCGAGCTCGGGAGCTCGGCTATGGCGCCTCGCCGCGTGGGGCGGCCGCCGGTGATCGGCTTCGGCCGGGACTCATCCGAGCCGCCCGATCCCGCGCCAACGGGCGTGATTAGATGCCGGATACCGATTCGAATATATTAAATCGTGGCCACCGATCACAGATCCAACGGTCCTCTTTAAATCGGTCTTTTCCCGCGGTTAGTTTTGCGCTCGGGCCCCTGGGGTTCTCGGAAAACAGCCGATCCACCCCGGATTTTGCGGGCTAACCCCTGGGAGAGTAGGGAATCCGATATCTCTGCGGAAAAATTGATTTTTGGCCCCAGAATTTCTCTGACCATGCGAATTAGCCCCCAAAATGAATGAAAAATAATGAGGAGTCCCTGGGAATGTTAGAAATAGCATTTTACACCCAGCTAAAATTTTGTACCTTGCAAAAAGACCCCTGGACTCACTGGGATAGCACATCAGCCACCTAAACCCCCCTGTTATATTAAAATTGGTCCTGGAAAAATCCTGAAAACCCCTTGGCTGTTTTGATTGGTGCTTAGACCCATGAAAGGTGCTGTTTTCACACTTTGATCCCTAAGCAGTTCTGAAAATTCTCAGAAACACCCCTATACCATGCTGGAATTGTACCAAACACTATGTAAATCATAACCTAACATTTTAAGCCTCCAAAGAATGTTGAACCATTGCATACAAGAACATGAGTTAACCATGAAAAGTACCCAAGATGCCCTGTTAGGGCTGGACATGAAAATAACCCCTGTAGGTGATAAGAAGTCAAGAAGAAGCCCTGAGCTACTTGCTGATTTTGTTTTATAGACCCCTGCAGCCCCCTTGCTAGCATGTTGACCCCTGTAGTTTCTGAACATAACAGCCAGCCCCTTTTACCCTACTGCCCTTTTAGCACAAAAACCCCTGGGTGGGCTGAAAATTTACCTTTTGGTAGGGTCATAGTGCTGAAAATTAATTAAACACCCTAGAACATATAATAAGGATATTATAACTTAAATACCCTGCTGAAATTTCCTTAGAGAACCCCCTTCACAGATCTGGGAACCTATTTTACCCCATGTACCTTTGCTGAAAATCCACAAAGATACCCTCCCACATGCTAAAAGATCCCACCTAGGGCCCAAATAAACCCCAAACATTTACAAGCCACCCTCCCCTGAATATATACATATGATGGTGTGGGAATTACGTTTTACCTTAGTACCTTGATGATTGACATGTCAGTATGCTATGTAGCTTCGCTTACTCACTCTCTGTTACATTCTGTTTCCCCTGCTATGTCATGGACAAAATTAGCCCCCGAGCCGACGCTGGACCTGCAAGCCCAAGACTTCGACGACCCCGAGCCGCAGCACTTCTCGAGAGGCAAGTGCCCTTGACCATATTTCTCCATTTTTAGGATTTTAGTTAGAATTGCATGCTTAGGTCTTAAATTGAAACCCATGTGTTGGTTGTTTACTAGTACTTCCAATATCTGCCTTGTAGCCGGGATGGGTAGTATAGGGTTTACTTTTATGTCATTATTTTCATGCTTAGCCCTGCTTAGCAGATGGGATGGGAGTAATTTACATTAATGTTATATTATCATTGTCATTGAGATGTTGTGTGGAGATATATATATATGGTATATATGTGGTGATGTATGTGGTGTATGAGGTGAGTAGTGTAGGGATCTAGCAGGCTGGTGGGTTACGGTGGGTGCTGAGTGCACGAGACTCGGGTTTGCGGTTAGTTAGCCTGCGTAGATCCTAAGGACCGGTTCGTGAGACCTGTCAACTAGCTTATACAGTGCCACCACAAGAACTGTTATGGGGCAGTGTGGCCAATTAAGTTGTTCCTATCTTTCCTTGTGTACACCAGAGAGATGTGTAAGTGGCGCAAGAGGGGGCTTCTGCGGCAGAGGTTTCAGAGTGCCGCAGCGGTGAATCCTTAGCGGGTGTGCACGGGTTGGGTAGTGCAATGTAAAGGCCTTGTCGTGTACTCCTGGCCCCACACCATAGGGAGTGTGAGAGGGCGGAAAGGAGTTTTCTTGAGTCGCCGACGGGTGATGAAAACACGACTTGTGGGTAAAGGGTACAAACTCTGCAGAGTCAAAACTGTCTAGACAGCCGTGCTCACGGTCAAGAGCGGGCTGGTAACTCTCTCATGATTAGCGTGGGTTGGTTGGTATGGTTTGGAGTTGGTGGTTTGGGTTGAGGATATGGTGATAGTGGAGATCACCTGGGGATGTGTTTGGGTTGGGCGGGAATGTCACTAAACAAATAGGACGCTTAATAAAGCTAAGGAATAGGT
This sequence comes from Neostapfia colusana, assembly GCA_030760725.1. NCBI lineage: Eukaryota > Viridiplantae > Streptophyta > Magnoliopsida > Poales > Poaceae > Neostapfia > Neostapfia colusana. The sequence goes on along the minus strand of JASWHV010000014.1, from coordinate 3,090,078 downwards.
TGCGTAGTGCAATAGCCGTGTCAAGCCTCCCTTGTAATTTGCCTCATCATGCATAAACTTTCCCACACTTGCTGAGTACATCATTGTACTCAGGCGTTTGCCTCTTTTCTTTTTCGTGCTGCTCAGGACCCGAGGAGGCCGCTGAGGATGACGTGGATGACGGCTTCGACCCCGATGCGCAGACCTAGGCTGGCGTACCGCCGGACGGCGCCTGTGGAGCCCACTTAGATTTTCCGCTGTCATGATGTACTTTTCTTTTGAGCCCATGAGGCATTTATGTATTCGGTTGATGTAATCGCCGCACTTGGCTTAATATTAGTAATGATACTTTGCTCTTAATTCATCTCGTGTGTGAAATGACTTGATCCTGGCACACACGGGAGTACGCTTGGTGACTGTTGCAGGTACCGGGCGTGACACCTTACCCAGTCCAAATGTTTATCCTCATACGACACATTCTTGTCACCTCCCCACTTGACACAATATTGCAAATTGTAGAGGTACCCACGCCGGTGCGCATAAGGCGTATCGGATTCCAGTATCTCGTTCATCATACCGCCCTGCGGGTCGATGTCGATCGAGCCACCTTTGTCTTCGACAATCTTGGTGAGCAGCCCGGCCAACCCTGAGGTTGGAATTGGAGATGCCAGGTAGTCCAGCTTGACCTTGTAGTAGTCCTTGGGCTGCAGTGTTCTGTCCAGGAGAACCTCGGCCGGCTGGCCGTTGGTGTAGCCATAGAAGTAGAGCATGGACTGAATCCAGCTCATGTCCCTGCAATCGCTTGACTTGATGCCTAGCTCAGGCAGGTGATCGTTCATCTCAGTGATCATGCCGCTGCAATTGCCAAGAAACAATGATTTGAAGATAACCAGTGGGCGTCTCGCGCCGGTGTCGTCGAGCTTGGACTCCATGGCCGCCTTGACGAACAGGTCCTCCGGGAGTGCGTGCGCCACGCGCTGCCATTTGATCAGGAGGCGGATGGTTGCTTGAATCTGTTGGTCGTCTCCTCGCCGGAGGAGACGGCGGACGGTGAAGGTTGAGACGATGGGCGGCACGGGAACAAGGTTCACCGTCCAAGAAACGACGATGCCGAAGCTGCCACCGCCGCCGCCCCTAATCGCCCAGAAGAGGTCCTCGCCCATGGCGTCCCTGTCGAGGAGCCTCCCGTCCGCATCCACGACCTCGGCGTCCACGACGTTGTCCGCCGCGAGCCCGTGCTTCCGCATCATCGGCCCGAACCCGCCGCCGCTGAGGTGGCCCCCGACGCAGACCGTTGGGCAGACCCCGGCGGGGAACCCGAGCCTCCCGCCGCTGCCGCGCGCGACGGCGTAGTAGAGCTCCCCGAGCGTGGCCCCCGGCCCGACCCGCGCCACGCGGCGTGCGGCATCGACGCTGACGTCGCGGAGCGCGGCGACGTCGACGACGGCGAAGGGGCGAGCACCGCGCCGGAGCGAGCGGTAGGAGAGGCCCTCGTAGTCGTGGCCGCCGCTGCGGGCGCGGACCGTGAGGCCGATGCGCCGGCAGCAAGCAACGCAGGCCCGCGCCTCGGCGACGGTCGCCGGCGTGAGGAGCAGCGCCGGTCGCGGCGTCGACGGCGAGGTGAATCGAAGGTTCTGGACGGTGGCGTTGAGCAAGGAAGGGTAGGAGGCGCCGTCCGGAGAGTGGACGAGCCGGGACAGGTCCGCGGTGGCCGGCGAGAGGCGCGCGACGCAGCGGAGGAAGCTCTCGCGGAGGTCGCCGCCTTCTTGCTCCTGGGAGCAACAAGGCGAGGCGGCGAGGAAGAGGAGGAGGAGGAGGAGGAGGGAGAAGACCGTGCGTCGCATCGTCGTGTTGCCTGCACCTCGCCGCCCCCCACCTCTAGCTACTCGGCTGTGGCTGTGGTTAAGCAAGGTGGATTAGTTAGCATTCAACGACATTAGTGATGTCACTAGAGCCCAATGCAACATTAGAAGTCATAGCAACGCTGTTCTAATTTCCATGTTCCTACTGGTCAAGTGTAAACTAATGTGGTAATGGTACCACTACTCCACTCACACTCACTTGTTCAGACTACAGGCTTCCCGCTCACTAGACAGAAAGTTATTATCATGGGCTAAGGTACCGCTAAAACATGTACTCTCTCCGTTTTGAATTATTTGAGCGTAGTTAGTTTAAAATTAAACTAAGCAGCGTCAAATAATTTAAAACGGAGAGAGTAGTAACATTAACAACTAAAAACCGATATATATTTGAGAAAGAATTTTTGTATCTGTTTTCTCTACAGAAATTTGCTCCTACTTTAACCTTGATTGAGTTATCTATTGCTAAATTATTTCGTTTTTGTACGGGGCTTGAGTCTATTAAAAATTCTATTGACAGAGGCACGAGGAATTACCCGTAAACATATCCTTTCTCTAAGAGATTTTTTTCTTCTAAGACTACGTTCATTCTAATCCAGACGAATGACGGAAGCGAGGGGCCACAAGCTCACAGCTTGCGCAGCTCCGCTCGCAGCTTGCAATCGCCATCGCTTTTAGGTGAGTGACATTTTCATGGTAGTTCAGTGACTGTCCATCATGACTAGAGACAAACCGGCATATACCAACTTTATGTTGATCCAGGGAGATAAGTTGTTCAGCGAGTTCCTATCCACAGGCTTACTGCAATCATGAATCCAGTAGAACGGCGTGACATCATGAAATCCTGATTCCAGGTTTTAAATTTTGTAAAGACTAAATGTAGATAATACGTTTGTCCACCAAAATAATATGAAAATTCAAAATTCAAGCATGTAACTCTTGAGACCACAAACCACGAGAGTTAACAGGCAACCATACTAATCATGTGTCTATGCAACGGTACAGATCATTCCATGGGCAACAAGATAAGAATTCAGGTCATGCTTTGTAGGTAAGGTAACTGACTAAACATCTTGCCAGAAAATACAAACCGAACAAAAACTTGCAAGGTGATCTTGCTTTGGAATAACAGCTGACCCCACAGTTGAGGTTTTAAGATGTGTTAGCCTGCGACTTGTTCAGGATGACTCCCTCGTACTTGACCTGGAACCACTTCATGGCATCCTCCTTTGTTACCCTGTGCTGGATACCGACACGGGACTTGCACCTCCTGCGACGTGCGACACGGTAGCCAGCACGCTCAAGTACGACGTAGAAGTCCATTCCATAGATACCTGTAGATGGGTCATACCTGCACAATACATAAAGCATTTAGCTTCGTGATTCTGCGGAAAATATCAACTGAAGCAGAACATGGAAAAAACTGAGAAATCAACTTTACATGGACCTTTAGTCAACTGAGAAATCATAAGGTAGTTTGATTCATCATCAGCAATGTAGGGAAGCATCTACTAGTACATTCTCTACCATTTTAGGGCCCAGGACCACAAGGAGCAGTACTAAGGCAACTCAAACATAAATTGTGACCAGTAGCATAAACTTTTTTTTTTCAATATAATTTCAGCTACAACAATAGAAAATGAAAATCAAATGACTAATATGGCCTCAGGCATAAAGTGCACTGAATAATCAATTTTTGAAACTGGTATTGCACTAACATGGTCTAGCCTACCCCAACGTGCTTAGGACAAAGGCTTTGTTGTTGTTGTGATATTGCACTAACATGATTCTTTTCGTTAAATAGTTAGAGGCAATTGATCATGTGGTTGTAGTTTCAAAGTAAGAAGCGCCTAGCATGTTTCTTAGTTAGTCAGAACTTCATGTTAGCTACTGCCTTTTTGAGGCAATAGGCACCCTCACCTACAAACATCCTAATCTCAACGCAGTAAAGGTTGAACAAATGGCCTACAATTTCTTATCAGTCAGTGCATTACAAGTAAACTGGGAATTTGCAACTGGTTCCCTAGCGCAAACATCAAGGGAAGTAGGAAACGAGCTCAAGCTTCAATAGCGTAGATCACACTGAGAACAGTATCACGGCCTCCTAGTCGACGATATGAAATTGAGCATATAAACCTTCTAGGCTAAACAACCGATCTCGTTGACAATCGAATAGATTTCAGAAAGCAACTCTGTTGCCATTATGCCGTGATGGAAATCTTAGCAAGTTTCTCGCAAAGAAAGACGGGAACTTACTTGATGCCGAGGTCGATATGCTCCTGGATGCCGAACCCGAAGCATCCGGTGTCGCTGAAGTTCCTCCTGAGCAGCTCGTACTCCTTGACCTTGAGGCCGCTCTCGAGCAGCTGCATCGCCTTCTCGCCCCTCACCGTCACGTAGCACGCAATCTTCTCGTTACGCCGGATGCCGAACGAGCGCACCGTGTACCTCGCTGCCACGCCGCCACCGTCGCCAGCTCAGAGGGGAAGAAATGGTGTCCGAGAACGAGGGGGTGGGGAAGGGGAGCAGGCCTTGACTCACCCTTGGAGAACACCGGGGACTGGCCGCTGAGCTGCTCCAGCACCTTGGCGGCGCGGGTGAGGCGGTCACCGCTCTCCCCGACGGAGATGTTGAGGACGAGCTTCTGCACCTTGATCTCCCGCATCGGGTTCGACTGCTTCTTCTCGGACGCCTGCGCGAAGCAAGTGGGCAGACACGAGAGTTAGGTTTACAGGACGACGATGAGCAGGAGGAGAAGGATTGAAGGGGAAGCGGGAAAAGGGCGTCACCATGGCAGGAGACGGCCGGATCCTCTTCTTCTTCTTCGGCGGCGGCGGCGGCGGCAGCGGGTGAAGGAGATGGCGTCGAAAGACGAGGGTGGCGGCGCGACGTTAAAAGGGAGCAACCCTAGCCGGGTTGCTGTGTGAGGTTTTGCATGGGCCGTTGTGGGCTTTAGAGGACCATGCAGTGGACTTTTTGTTTAGTTCAGTCCATCCAGGCTGCACGATTGTATTGGGCCGCTGTAGAGTGCAGGCGTATGGGCCAGCGCTTTCATTTTGCGGTTTGGCTAGAGCTTGGGGTATGGGAATTACAAAATCCAGTCCAGATTCCTTCTTGTGTGGGTAGTCTGTGGGTTAGTGTGCCCCGGGGTGACAGTTCATACAGGGTACAAATAAATGTGTATTTGTTGAATTGAACTAATAAGCGTTAAATATTTTAAAATGGAAAGAGTATTTGTACTATGTTTGGCCAGAAAAACAGTGATGCGAGTGGTGAGAGTTTTTTTCTAAATAACCACAAGAAACAAATTAGATTAGGAAGTGATGCAAAGTCACCGGAACAACATTTTTTTTACGTATAGTTTATACCGCTATATTTAACGGAGAAATTTTTGCTTGTTGTAACAGCCATTTTTTGTACATCCGGACAGAGATCGGTGCTAACAATCTCAGCTGACGCGTCCCAGCTGAACAAGACGATCTCGGAAGCCGGAGCCTTAGATGAGGTCTCCCGCCGTTCTTTTTTCAGATTTAAGCTGGAGATATGTAACAGAAGCATGCTTCCATTGTTCTTCAACCCAAAACGCGACGCAGCTCCGTTTCCATATATAGAGGGGCCGGCCGGCCAGAGCCTGAGGACCGGCTTGGATCCATCGATCACCGGCCGGTCGGACCTGATGGGAGGCGACGCCGGCCATGCCAACTGCTCCGTCGTCGTGGTTGATGCGGGCGCCAACCTCATGGGCGGTGTCATGGCCGTCACCGGCATCATGGCCACCGTCCTCGTGCTCTCCGGCCTCTTCCATTCCGTGCTTCGACGCATGGGCCAGCCGAGCGTCATCTCCCACATCCTGGTACGACGTACGTACCTACGGACGTTGCTCATAACCAGCCAAATTCATTCAATCTGTTTCCCTTGATTCGAGACCGATCGATCAATGGGGGGCCATGCATGCAGGCCGGCATCGTCGTCGGGCCGACGTTTCTTGGGCGTGCCGTGGACCTCCAGCAGATAGGCATGAAGGATCCCGGCAGGGAACTGGGCGGCGCCATCAAGTACCTCCGCGTGCTCTTCATGTTCTTCATCGGCATCGAGCTCGACCTCCGGTACCTGCGCCACAAATTGCGCCGGTCGCTGGCCATCGCCTGCGGCGGCTTCTCGCTCTGCCTCGTCTTCGCCATGCTCGGCGGGACCTTCTTCTACAGCCTGATGCACCCGGACGAGTTCCCCTTCGAGCCCCACAAGCTCCGCGACTCCACCGCGCTGTTCGCGCTCGTGCTCACCAGCACCGCCTCGCCGGTCCTTATCCGCATCGTCACCGAGCTCAAGCTCACCGGCTCCGAGATCGGGCAGCTCGCCATCGGCGCCGCCTTCGCCAACGACATGGCCAGCCTCGCCGCGCTCAGCTTCGTCATGGTCCGGTCCACGGTGTTCGGGGACGCGTTCCCCTCCCCGACGGTCAGGGCGGCGGGGCTGGCCGCGATGGCGCTGTCGCTATGGGTGACCATCGGCGTCGCGACGTGGGCGGCGCGGCTGCTCAACCGGCTGGAGCGCGGGCGCCGGTACATCAGCACGTACGAGCTGTGCGGCCTGCTGCTGCTCGTGTCCTGCCTCGCCGAGTTTGAGCGCATCGTGGGGTACAGCAACACCATCGGCGGCTTCCTCATGGGCCTCGCCATGCCGCGGGAGGGGCCCACGGCGCGCACCATCGTGGACCGCCTCGCCTACCCGATGCACCAGATCCTCATGCCGCTCTGCTTCGCGGACATCGGGGCGCGCCTCGACTTCGCCCGCGTCGAGCTCTTCAACGGGTGGCGCCTCGCGGAGGCCGTCGCCCTCGCCACGCTGCTGAGCGCGGCGGGGAGCGTGGCGGGCACCGTGCTGGCGGGCCGGGCGCTGGGCCTCGCGGCGGGGGACGCCGTCGTCCTGGGCTTCCTGCTCAACGTCAAGGGCTACGCCGACGTGCTCGCCATCAACTTCGGCGACAGGATCGGGGTGTGGGGCGAGACGGAGCAGGCGGTGCTCCTCCTCTCGTCCATCGTCAACACATTCATGGCCGGGTTCGCGTCGGCCGCCATCGTCCGCCAGCAGCGCCGCGCCTTCAGCTACCAATCGCGCTGCCTGCAGGACCTCAGGGCGGCGGACCACGAGCTCAGCGTGCTCGTCTGCGTCCACGGTGCCGCCGGTGTCCACTCGATGCTCGCGCTCGCCGACCTCTCCAAGGTCGGCAGCGTGCACCTCCTCCACCTCGTCGAGCTGGTGACCTCAAGCAAGTACACCATCACGCATCACCTGTTCCACGTCCGCGACGAAGGGTACGAGGACGAGGACGAGGACGACTGGGGCAGCGCGCGCGAGATCGAGCAGGTGGCCGCCGCCGTGGCCGCCTTCACGTCGGCGTCGGTCCCCGCCGTGCGGCAGACGACGGCCATCTCGAGCCTGGCGTCCATGGACGAAGACGTGCGCAACGGAGCGGAAGACGCGCGCGCGTCGCTGGTGCTCGTGCCCCACCACAAGGAGCTGCGGTACGACGGCCGCATGGTGTGCCGGCGCGAGGGGCGGCGCCTGCTCAACCAGCGGATCCTGCAGAGGGCGCCGCCGTGCACGGTGGGGGTCCTCGTGGAGCGGCGGCGCCTGCTCGGCGAGGCGGCAGAGCAGGTGGTGGCGCTGTTCCGCGGCGGGCCTGACGACAGGGAGGCGGTGGCGTACGCGGCGCGGCTGGCGACGCACCCGCTGGTGGCGAGCGTGACGGTGTGCAGGTTCCTCCTGAGGGGGCGGCGGGTGGTGGTGGACGACGAGGAGGCCATGGCGGACGAGGAGTTCGTGGCGAACATGCACGCGAGGCTGGTGGTGACGGGGCAGGTGGTGTACACGGAGAGGCACGTGAGCGGCGGCGCGGAGATGATGGACGCGTTGAGCGCCATGGCGGGGACGTACTCGCTCATCATCTTGGGCAGAAGCAGCGGCGGCGCGGGTGCCGAAGCCATGACGCGCGACATGGGAGACTGGGGCGGGGAGTTGCCGGAGCTCGGCCCCGTCGGAGAGGTGCTGGCCTCTGACGATTTCCGGGACGGTGGCTCCGTGCTGGTGCTGCAGCAGCACAGCATGCACAAGACCAAGACGACGAAGCAGGAGCAGCCTCCTCAACAGTCGACATCACAATGCCCATGCTGATCGCGCTGATGCAGAGGTTGACGTCCTCCCCAAGCCCATAGGAATATGCTGCCCGGCCATATAGTGTAAATTAATATACAGTGTAAAGTAATGTTCTGTTAGTCTGTGACGCGGGAAAAGTTCATAAACTGGGTTGCTAGTTGCTTAGACGCCAAACATGACCAATTTTTTTCTTAGGCATGCTCAGGAAGTTTTAGTTCTAGCCACAGTTTCAATGAAAACCTCAAGTTACGTGATGGCTATATTACACGGCATACTTTCGCAAATTTAGGTTGCTGAAGCAGCCGATAATCTGAAGATGAATGCTGAAGCAGCTAGGACAAGGGGAGGATGGTGTTTGTCGCCTTGCTGAAAGTGGGGCTCCAGGAAGGCTGGAATGACCAGTTCCTGGTTTCCCAGTATCTTCTAGGAGTTTGCCTCGGTTCGAAACCATGCTAAATTTATAGAACATCAGTACCCAAGGGCTCCTGCCCTTCCCTTTGAAACAATTGATCTCACGGACACTGCTAAGCTATGCAATGGCTTTCTTTAGGTTCTATAACAAAAGGCATAACTTCTGGGTCATCACATGCATGAGGAATAGTTATGTTTCAAGAATTGTTCATGCCAACTAGCATCATATTTCCCCTTTCAGCTGTCTTTGAGAAGGAAGGTACTTTCTGTATTAAATTAACTGCTTCCAGCTTAAAGCATTTACCCGTTCACTCAAAAAGCTCAAGAAAGCATACTAAGGATTTAAGGTAAATATCCACATCTCGCTTCCTGACATGGCAGCATATGAAAATTGGTAACCTATGATGAAACATCAGACATCTAATGCTATACATCATTATCGTTAATCAGCCAGTTTCCCATCTCTTAGCAATATTGTAGACCTGAGCCGTAAACTGCAAGAGGGCAGGGAGATTACCATGGACAATTCGTAGTTATTACAACATAAATGGCACATTTGCTGGAGGCAATGAATTCAGTACATCTGTTCAAATGTCATATTGTCCTAGACACATTCTAGAAACATACCAAATTCCATAGATAGAGAGAAAAAACGAGGAAATAAAGACTAACACAAGAGATGAACTTTGCCTTCAGGAGATGATTTTGGGCATATACCCATCATCTCATTGAAAATTTGGCTTCTCACACCAGATGTATAACCATAGTTTTTTAAATACTTCACATAATAATTAATAAGTAATCAGGATTTCTACAAACATGTCTAACCTGTTGCCTACGTCTAAAGTATGACGATGTTCATGAACTTCCTCTTTGCAAAAGCCAACCACCATTTGTTTGGAAAGCCATTAGCTCTATATGCACAGTTGAGTAGTCTTCCACTTGTTTCCTCCCTTATCTGTTTCAAATAATTTCTCAGCAGTTCTGCATTCAGACAGAGAAATAGACCCCATCAATTTACAAGTACAATCGGTACACCAGGGGTGTTTACTACGCTAATCAGTATACATTGTAACAAAACATAAGTACAATCGATACACCAGGGGTGTTTACTACGCTAATCAGTATACATTGTAGCAAAACATAGTACTCGAGCGACATGCTGGGTGATAACTTCAATTAAAGCATATCGAATGTGCAATCGATATTTATGGTGTTGCATACCTGCCTCCTCCTGAGACTGGGGAAGAGTGAAAAGTCCAGGAAAAGGAAACCCTGGTTCTCCCGGCACTGGAACTTTCTCCAAGCCCAGATTAATGATCGCCTTTGTACCAACAGCCAGTGTTCGGCAGCCTTCTAGTCTTTTCAAGGCAATATTGATGTAAAATGTCAAATAAATCAGTAACTTGTCTGCCGGGCTTTTGACGTGAAAATTTTTGAAGAAAACATTGGCTCGAAAGAAAGTTATTGCTTCATCAACAATGTCCGCTTTATCTGTAATAGCATCAACACAAATAAGAAGTTCAGCATGTTCTTGCATTTTTGAAATTACACTATCAAGTGTCTTAAGTGTCATCAGGATACCTGGATCGGAGGCTGGGGCAGGGCCCTTTATATGAGTTTTTAGTGGAAGCAAAGGACATCCGCAAGCTTTAGTGATCCCGTCATCATCAACAAAACTAGAGTGGTAAACCTGCCCACAAGAATCAAATTTGTGCAGCGATTATTAATCTTTCTTAAAACTGTAGCAGAACAGATATAATCAATCACCTTGGGGAAATCATCAGAAAGGTGATGATGTTGCAGCCATCATCTAAGGGACTAAGGCAGTTAATGGTGAAACTCCCAGTGAGGAATTTTGATCATGAATTGCATCATGAATTTCTACTCCTATTCCAATATATTGTATCCATTCCTTGTTTATTTGTAGTTTTGTACTAGACAAAATAGAGACTACAGATAGTGTACAGTCAAGCAGGAAAGACATAAGTATAAGGAATCACACCATTCGGTTTGGGTTCAGATTTGAATTATTGCATACAGCAACTGTATAACTTGTGAACCAAAAATGAAGTCATTAATTGGGGAATCCAACACTGAGTCAAGTTGTCAGCATACGTCTTTAGAAACTCATGGGCCTCAACATAATTCTGCAATTTGTTTGGCAGTCCTTAGTGGTGAGCCACACTAGCGTTCAAGCCACAGCTCTATCTCAGAATCACCATCCAAGAATCATTTCAACCTCCCATCCCCTCAAAACCTTGAAACGATATTGTGGATAACGCGTGTACCAAAGGTTGATTGGGCTTTAAACCAGAGATGAACCAATCTAGCATTCTAGTTTCTTAGGGCCACCATGACAGCATAATCAAACACACACTCAACCTCCATTTCGCAATACTGGTACGATACTAAAGAAGGCAGTGCACCTGTAGACTATCTACGCCCTAACGATAGCCTGGCAATTAGGGGCTGACTTAGCGTTCCGAATGGGCGCTCAATTGAACGCCCAATCAGACTTCCATTTCGCGAAATTTGGACTTGATACCTCACAGAGCAGGCAAGAGGTCATTGGATTTGATAGCCCACGAAGAATTCAATAGATCTATCTCACAGAACAAATTGCATCCAAGATAAGTTAGATCTCCTTACCATCTCAAGAAGACGACGCTAAATCCGGTTGGATTGCCAATCCAATCGTCGGATCGGCGGCGGGGGGGGGGGGGGTGCGCGGCTGCCTGCCTGATGTTGCCCGGCGGAGCCAGCAGGGCTTGGCGGTCGCGGTTCTTCTTCTCCGGTGGGTCGCAGCAGCTACGGCCTACGGCAGCTGGATCCGGTCGCGGTGCGGTCGGTGGCTACGGACGGAGACGAGTCAGCTCTCAGCCCCTCAAGCTCGTGCGGATTCCAGCCAGTTTATTCTGGGCTGACGTGGGAAGCCAATTTCGGTTAAAAAATGTCTATTTTTCGCTTCATCGAGGAAAAAACTGAGCGTAAAGCTCAGTTGTTTAATTTTTTTAACTAAGCTATCCGGATTTGAGTCCTGTACTTGGCGTATATATATTACAGTTAAGATTAATTATTTGTTATTAGTTGATGTATCTGTGGAGAACGAGTTTTTGTCTTGAGTTCCTAAATCTCAACATCACCTATAGCGCGTATACATTTAGCTTTAGTAGGTTGGTCCGCGTTTTGAAGATGTCGCGCAAGAAGTAATGCTAGCAAGAGTACTTGACTAATGCCAAACAGACGGCGAAAAAAATCTAAAAAAAATAACAGGTCCCACCGAGATTTGAACTCGGGTTACTGGATTCAGAGTCCAATGTCCTAACCGCTAGACCATGGGACCATTTCGGTATTTCGAAAAGAACATTTATTTAATATAAACAGTCCAGTCCAACCCTTGCGCCACGCTCCAGTCCGGCAGTCCTCGCCGACGCTGCACCTTGGTTTATGGAAAGCCGGCCGGAGCCGACGCTGCCTAATTATCGAGCGCCGCCGCCGCTGGAGAGCGAAAGGGCGGCAGCCTAACGAACGTCGTCTCGACGGTCGGCGTGCGGGCGCCGGCGAGACCAGGACTGCTGACAAGGTCCTGTTCCTCGAAAGGAACTGCCCGCGAGTGCCTAGCGGCCCTCGTTTACCCAACCATCCGGCGTAGTTCATTTGCTAGTTGATACGCGAAATATTGCAGTGTCTAGCAGATCAAACGTTCTGCGTGTAGCAGTAGAAGACATCATAGTGGTGAAGCCTGAAGAAGACGTTGTTTCTGACCGTTTGTTGTTTTCTAATGCAGGTGTTCCGATGGTTCTGGCATGAATGTTCTCATGTTCCTCTATTTGTTTGTCTGAATAAATTCATCTTGTTTCACAATGACAAGTTGCACAGTGGCAGAACTGCAGAAAACCATGCGAAACTGCTACTACCATCTGGAAGAATATCAAAAATAAAGAGGACTCCCAAAACTTTCATCTCTAGGCTCCCATGACTCGCTCTGACTTTACAAAAAGGTCTATCTAGGTACATTACAGACACTACTGAATCCAGCAAATGAAAAGAAGAAAATAATAGCCATTAAAAAGTACATGGACATATGATCTGTTCTATACTAGTTTCAGATTCTACATCTACATAAACAGATGTCATTTGCAGTTCTATGCAACTCCATTTATATTCATACATATGCATGGTAAGGATAGTGCAAACTTCAGGGGACATAGTTCACTGCTTGTTCATTTCACGTTACATATTGGAAGCACTTCCTTGTTTTTTTTTCCATAAAGGGCTGTCCCTCTGGCATCCACAAAGGCTATGGCTGCAAAGGATGCAGCATCAGTACTATAGCACATATTATCAATTCCTGCAGCTTTTGACACTGTATACAATAACGAATTGCAAGTTTCACAGGATTAGGATGCACTGCTAGTTAGGAAAATTTTATTGGTCAGAGCTTGGACTATGAAACGCAGCATTCTAACCTCAAATATCTTAAAGTGACCAGGTTAAAACTTAAGGACTCAGAATATTACCATGTCGTGATTAACGGAAGCAGATGGCATTCTTCGTGCAACATACTTCAGACTTGAGCAGGTGTTGATTCTAGTGCCTCTTTACCCGTGATGCCTTCCTTGAGCTCTTTGAAGTACACTTCGTAGTCCTTCTCAGGAGGGGGGTTCGAAGGATCAATTTCATATGGTTCGCTAAATGGAATGGTGCTCTTGACCTAAACACAGGAACTACATCCATTAGCTTTTCTCCCATAGATGACATGACAATAAGTTATGGCCTAATAGCCAACCTCGAAAGTCTTCCTCACTGCATTCGGGCTTGACAGAGCTGCTACACATATGCGTGCAACTTCTTCCCTTGATACCTTCCCCTGTAACGTATGTATAGCAAGAATTGTGGTAAATCAATCAGGGGGGGACTAGAAGAACTCATCGAAATCCCATGATGAAAATGCTTCCTGTACATACTGTGATGTTGTCCCCCTGGTCGAATATGAGATCGGCTCCAGCTGGTTCCTCAGTTAATGCACATGGTCGCACAATAGTGTACGGAATACCGCTTTCCCGAACTAAATCCTCCCCCTGAACGGTTCACATCACATGTTATATGCCTTTCGAGGTAACCAACATGATAGAGATCCTAAAAAACATGTGTGGCACAGTTGATCGATGCACATCTCAAGTAGATACATACATATGCATTGTTTACTACTTTATTTGAAGCTCCAAAAACTATGGGACTGTGAAGTTCAGGAAAATAAAAAGGCACCAAACTTTTATAATTGTGAGTTTAAGACCACGATCATACCTTCAACTTATACGTTAAAATGGAGCCAAGCTCTTTGTTCAGACGGACAGCAGGTGGTTGTTTGCTTAAATCTAGACCTGGTCTTTCAGGTCTTGTAACTCCCGCAGAACTCACATGAACGAACCTGCACATAGAAGATAAACAAGTGTCGATTATCCTGAAGAATTCCCAAAACAAATCCAAAATCAAAGTGGCTATATTTATTCTGTTGCAATGATGTCTGGTGTAAGTGGTGCCATCGCATAGAACTGTAGATAGACCTACCTTGGAGTGATTGGCTCATTTATGTATGCTCTTATACTTGAAAAAGGAAGTTCGAATGGACCTTCAGTAAATGTTGGGTTGAGTTTTCCATCATACTCAAACTTGCTAAACATAAGCTACAAAATTATCACATCAATTTAGATATTTGTTTAGTAATTCCTGAAAAGTTTACAAAAGAAAAATATATATACCTGTAGTGAAGTAATGCTGCTTGCATCAAAGGGCGGAGCATCAGTCATAGTACGAGCACGGAATACTGGTCTCAAAGAAGAGAAAGGTATCTTAACCTGATCCAGAAATGGAGATATAGCTCTAAATACTGGAAGAAACAATAAAGACAATGACAAAAATGATGTAGCATACACTTTGCCATTCCCCCTTAGTGGTGTCAAAGCTTGCCGTATAGCCAACAGTATCCCATTCAGAGCTAGTCCGTATGATGAGTTTATACCGTTGCCCATCACCTTTAACTCGTAATTCAATACCATCATATGCTGACAGGTCCTCTGGCACAGTAAAATTCTGCAATAGAATAATTCTTATACTGGCAGAAAGAAGTTTTCACTCTTTATTTATCAGAATAAATGGAAGTAGTTACCTTTGTCCTTATACTAGTAAACCCACCGTTATTTGAAGTAGAAACGGTACCTAAGCAAAGGCAATGCACAATCAAGTGACATTCCCAAAAAATCTGACATCTCAAATACAAGGTTTGAAGGAATACAAGTAAAAATACCTTTGAACAATCCAGTTGGTCCTCCAGTTTCGCTTCCTGTTGGTAGGATTTGAAAGGCACTTTCACTAACGCCACCCATTACAACGTCATCAAGTGCACCCCAAACCATTTTTCCAGATAGATTACCTGCATAAAGATGAGTATGTTGCTAAAGAAACTAAACAAACTTTGTATGTAAGTTATAACAATTGCAAAAACAAAAAAAATGTGATTTTTTCAGCTTTATAGCAAAATGACTGACTGGCATAATGCAGTTCAATGATAGTGAACCAATCAATTACACACATATATGTTTACCTTTGAGCCCAAATAGGAGTTTCCCTTCACTCAGTCCAACACTGTTCGCTATGGCATTAATCAGGTTTTGCATTCCGATATACTCTACCAGTTCAGGCGAAGGTCCCTTGATCTGATTGAAGAAACATATGATGCAGTGAATTTAGGGGTCTCATAAACAAAAGTTACGAGAACAAATGCTTCCATTTTTTTTTAAAAAAATCTTGGGTTTCATATCTAGCTTACCCCAACGTGCTTGGAACAAAAGCTTTGTTGTTGTATGAACAAAAGTTACAAGAACCAGGAGCTAGTTAGGCTAGTCCCAATGCGGGTTTCATTTTCATCAAATGAGGTGCCACATAAGCAATTCTGATGACATGACAAAAGAGTTATGAAGAGAGGAAAGAGTTTCATCTAGATGAAACTATGTATACACGATTGCCTAGATTTGGAACACTATGGCACTAGCATTGGAGCAGAGGAATTTTCATTTCATCCTATCGACAGCCAATGAAACAAAAGAGAACTATGTGATATGAAACACCAAAATGAAACTACTCATTGTAGAGGTTGTATCATTTGTGGTTTCAAAACATTTCTGATGAGGTGGCGCTCTTGGAAACAACAAAACAAAACCACTCAACTGGACTAGCTTTATTGTACAATAGAAAAGGTGTCAATATGCTACCTCTGGCTCAAAAAACTTGATTCCCTGCAATGAATATGATAATGAAGTATCAGACATTCAGACCGTTGTATCCAGAATAGTGAAATGTATAAATTTTTCACATCTCAAAGTACTGGCCATATGACATACTTGTTTGTACTTCTGCCTGTCTGGTGTGTCACCTTCCTTTGGCCCCACTATGACAGAAACTGCGTTGACAACTTTCTTGATCCCTTTGAAGAGCTTAGGATCGAGTGTATTCTCCTTTGTAACATCTCCAATGATCTAAAAACAGCAGTAAGACTGTAACACTATGGGTTTCCTCCCCTGGGTTGCCAAATAAAGCCTAAATATGGTTGGCATGATTATTTCCAGTAAGTATTTATCGTGATATTAATAACAGCATGAACCATAACCATAGGCAAGGAGACCAGAAGATACATTAGATGTTAGTGCACCATTGGACATTCATTTACGACCTTCAAATAGAAGATACATTAGACTATACAATTCTGTAGTTTCATTTTATGTCAAAAACATGTTTAAAGCATGTAGTTGTGGTGTGTACGCCAGCCAATGTAACTTCTGAATGCTGATTAGTATCAAGTAACATAATTTGGTTGCTAATCCTGAGTCCTGTAATAATTCAAGATTTTACTTGGCTGCATAAAGGAGGTGTAGAAGCGCAGTTGATTGTAATTAATTACACAGTAATAAGTAATTAACCAAAATGCAATAAAAATGTAAGTCGCCTACCAAGTCTACATCTGGCCCCAACATGCTCCTTGCCTTTTCTTCATTTCTAACCTGAAATAAAGAAATATGGATAAATATGTCATAAGTACTAGAACAACTTTTCATGTAACAAATGGAAAAGGTCAAAACCGAAATGAATATGGTTCACAGCAGAATACCAATACTCGAACAGGTAGGCCCTTTTTGTGCAGGATATCGACCACCCGTCTTCCAACACCACCCGTGGCTCCAGTGACAAGCACCATATCAGATGTTTCCATTTTTTTTGGAGCTTCACTAGACACAGGGCTTGCCATACTGTTGATGATTGATTCTACTATCTATAAATCAAGACAAATGCATCAACAAGACTCACATTTCAAACAGAAGACAATCACAAAATGCAACATCAGTGACAAGAACCTTGAGAGGGTTTGGAGGCCCGTTGAAGAAGAACAAAGTCTTGACAAATCTGCCGACGTCCCAAGATTGTTGTCCAGCAAAAGCTATTATCTCTCTTCGCGACAGACGGCTTGTTGGGCTGTATGTGACCCGTGGAAACTGCTTTGGACTGAGAAAAGGCACCTTTTGATTTGTTCTTGCAGAGCAGCTAGCTGTGAGCCCTCCCTAATGACCAAAAAAGAAATAAAATCACCAAACACATTATCAGGATTCCACACACTGTTTTGTATTGCATCAGGGGTCTCCCCTAAACGACCCCTATCGTATATTCCTAAAAAGAAATTTCACTTGATATCAACAGGAATTGCTGACTTCAATTCTCGAATGTAACAATGCTGAGCTGGTCAAGCTGATTTCCAGCAAATCAGAAAAGGAAAAAATAGTTCAAAAATTCAGGTCCCACCGAGATTTGAACTCGGGTTACTGGATTCAGAGTCCAATGTCCTAACCGCTAGACCATGGGACCATATTTGCATCAGTTCCCCTATTAATGCTATATAAACGTCCGGCTAGACCATTTGTTAACCACTTGTTGATTTTTTTTAATCTTTGCTTGAGAGACCAACCCTAAGATTTTCCATTGACACCTGATTCTACGGTTTCCTCATCTTTCTCGAATGGAGCATCATCGGGTTGTACATCGCATCAGAGATTCTAGCGAGGTCTGCGCAGGTCTCGCGCCGAGAGAGAGAGAGAGAGAGAGAGAGATGAATCCAAATCCCTTGTTCTCCCCGGCCGGCCGACAAAGACAATGAGCAAGAAAGAAGCGAAATTTGTGGGGGACGGGAGGGCACGAGCGCGCTCACCCGCGGGTTGGCGAGCACCACCGGAGGCGAAGAAGCGACGACGCCGCCGTAGGAGCCGCGGCTCATCTTTTTTTCGCCTTTCCCGGACGAGACGGCTTCGGCGGGGGCGGGGACTTCACTCCCGACGCGCGGCGATGCTGCGTAGTTTTTACCACTCCGCGCGACGACGAGGGGAGAGGAGGGTGCCGCTGGAGAGCGGCGGAAAGCAGAGGGAGGCGCAGCGCAGCGGCCACACAAATTCTTGTGGCCCGGCGCGCGCGCGACACGACACGAGTCCCCAGCCGCCTCGTGCAGCGAGGGACGACCGTCCAGCTACACCTCGAGATTCGTGCTTTTCTACCGTCGATGTAATGAACACGGATGATTGTTAGTATGTTAGTAACATACATATCATTTACACTACATATTGTTGCCTTTAATGAAATCATATCGACCTTGATGTGGAACTAATCTAAAAGCCTCTAGACAGAGCAGTGCCATTAGATACTCATCTACAAATGCAATAAATATCATGTACAAAACAATTGTAGTCCTTCGGCGGCCTCTATATATACATAGATACATACAGGATGAGACGCATCTCAAAAAACATAACAAAACAGGAGGCTAACAACTAAAAACAGTCCCTTCACATGGCACCTGTGAGCAAGAACAACATGGGAGCAATGTACTCCGTGACGCTTCTGCTCATGGTCCTTGTAGCCATGGACATGTGTAAGAACTTGTGTGTCTCTCTTTTTGTTTTTTTTTCTTCTTATTGCAGTGTAGAAAATAGCGTGTTACTGGTCGCGTGTGATCTGGTGGTGCTAACTAACTCGGGTTTACTACACGCGTAGCCCAAGTGGTAGA
Source organism: Neostapfia colusana (assembly GCA_030760725.1). NCBI lineage: Eukaryota > Viridiplantae > Streptophyta > Magnoliopsida > Poales > Poaceae > Neostapfia > Neostapfia colusana. The sequence goes on along the minus strand of JASWHV010000014.1, from coordinate 3,071,568 downwards.
GGCGGACACTGTTCGCTGTCGACGAACTGCCGTCCCTCGCCGTGTCAGAAGGATTACAGGCTCAAGGGGTGCGACACATGGAAGGAATCCTACTGCGTCACCAAATGCGACCATCTGACGTACTGTTGCTGCCCAAAATAATAATAATAATAAAACATGCTTTTGCATGTGTGACCAGTGTGCATCAGTCTCGTTTGACGCGGCTCAAAATTAATAAGCCCGTTTGTTTGGCCTTAAACAAAAGGACACTAGCACGTGTTATCTACTCGCATCTCCACACAAGTTGCCTTACGATCGAGAGAAACGATACGACGGCAAAGGCATTATCGAGCTGTCCACTCTAGTGATCCCGTAGCTGGTGCATGAATTGATGACAGTCTTTTCATGGTTACATTCGTATACTGACCATGATCACTTCCAGGCAGGCACCCCAGCATCGATCTGCCTACGGAGACGGTTCCCATTGCATTGCGTATGTGTTCCTCTGCCTCTCCGTCAACCGCCGAAGCAGCAGCGAGCTCTTCAGTTTCATTCACGGAGCAGCTGCAGGGCCATCAGCTGATTCAGCTGTGGCGCCGAGCGCCCGCTTCCCAGCGAAGGCCACAACCAGGGGCCCCGCGCAGTTGCCGGCCACCAATGGCCGCTCCCGGTGGACAAATTTCTTCCGGTCCATTTGAACCATGGCCGTCGCACTCATTGCGGTGTCTGTCTCCCAGCTCTCTCCTCTTAAGCTTGCTTCCCGGGGCGATTTCAACACGCCGAACGGTAGCTCTGGGCGGCCCCACAAGTCAGTTACCTGAACCCATGGGAACCACAGGATATGAATGACAACATAAAATTTTGATTTCGCTAGTCAAAAGCTAGTCCAGCTGACAGCCCAACAAGAACGACCAACCGGAACACCTTGGCCCCCGTGGCATCCACATATGCATGATCCAAGTGTGCACAAATCTGACAAAGGTTCAAGAGTTCCAGACCTGCCTGTTTGAAACTACGACGCGTCGAGAGAGTCGTGTGGTGTGAAAATAATCCAGGGCACAAAAGTTGCAGCGGAGACCACGGTTTCCTCTGGAAATGAGGCAACCGGAAAGACCGTAACTTAAGTAATCCCTACGTTCGAATTATTTAACGCTAGTTATCTTAAAATTAAACTAACCAGCCTTAAAGAATTCGAAATGGAGGGAGTACTTAACAAAACGTGAGCATCATACAAAGGGTAAGTGAAACTCAAACAAACAATGGCATCGTGTTTTCATGTTAGAATGATTGGTTGATTATCTAATAATCCCAGGACCCGGGATTTTGGTAAGATTGGCGGGACCTGCCATAGCTTCTCTAGTTATCAGCTACTACTAGGTAATTTGCCTGTTATTAAGATATCTCTGCAGATGGTTACGCTACCAAGCTAAACACAAGTATGCATTAGAGTCCAGAACGCTCCAACGAACAGAACATGAACGCACGCGACTCAGCGCAGCGTAGAGCCACGCTGGAAAGAAAAAAAGGCTTTCTGCAAAATCCCGGTGCATTACTTGTTTCCTCTCCAACGGAGAATCATCAGGAAATTTTTTCCCAGGGTCCGACAGAATCAAGGACTCAAGGACATGATAGGGGATCTAGCCAGATCAGGACGATCCTCCGAAAACAAGTCTGCAATCACCGCATCATGATTTGCTACGCGTGTCCGGTTGTTGCGACACGCGATCAGACAAGTGTCTCAAATGGATGTAGGCAAATCTCTACCATAAGAGCACGCAATATTCCACACGGTTTCTCACGAACAACTCACAGCTGGAGAATGGGATAGCACAGCACTCATACCTGGATAGTAGGTGTTCGTCACGGATGTAATCAAACACTTTCCTCTCGTTTTGCTTACCAGGAGCAGTTCTTGCTGGAAGCGTCTCACTTCTGTGGGACCTGGCAGGCGCTGTCTCCACTAGTACATTTATGTTGCTTCCCCAGATCGACATCATTACAAATCTATTTCAGGCTTACAGGGGAAGGGTCATTCCAGGTTAGGGTGAAGGCAGCAAATGGACTTCCTTCAGCTCCTATGTGAAAAAAAGGTTCTTCAGTCAAAAATTATCCTCGTGATTCAAGGGCCAGCATTGGGGGGATGTTCTTCAGATTGGCACCAACACTATCTACTATGTTTAGACCACGTAGCCATTCATCAACAGCAACACAAGAATGTGTTCAAGTTGTGTTTGTGGCGATTCATTCTCTGTTCTATTACAGTTCATCAGTGAAATGATAGCGTTTCCCTCAAGATGTTGCCTTAGAGTAGACGACCAATTACGGGAACAGTTTACAGCAAGTTTACATATTTGGTGTTTCTAAATTGAAACCAAAAAATAAATAATTTCCATGCTTGCCAAGGAAACATCAAGCTGGAATTCTACTTGTAAATCTATATATCTGCACAGTTATTCACAATCACATACACACAATCACATTTGAAAACGCTGGTTCCTTTGGATTAAATTTGTATACCTTCATTTGAGCATGGGATGAAAGAAATTTAGGGACAAAACTCGCCGGATGTAACAATTATGTGGGCTCCATGGAAACCTTTTCCACCTAGGGCACAGGAACTGAAATTGACATGGTGTTGGACAACTCCCCACTGCCGAAGCTTGCAGCCCTCCTCAATGTTGTGTTCCCTACCAATGAATGATCAACCACTGTCAATGTACTCCCTAGTGCCAGTGCTGATGGCATTTTGCTTCTCTGGCACATCTTGACAATCAAGCTCGCTTTCTTCTTGGCACGCTTTGTTCCAGTCAGCGTGATGTTTTGTATCACCGTGTTCAACCCCGGTATCCTTGCAACTCTCTGTGCCAGTGTTGAGCCACCTCGACGACATATCTCGTACAATGCTGACACTGCATTCTCCTTTCCCTTAGGAGTTCCCCGCCTCATTAATCCAACAAGGCTAGTTATCACAGTTTCAGAGCTCCCAACAAGATGTACGATGGAAGCCTGCTTCATCAGCAGAGCCAAAGCGCCAGCAGCTTCCTCTGACACGGTGTCGTTCCTCAGTGACTCGATTAGAGCTACAACTGCAGATGACTCAAGCATCCGACCTGAGCTTTCTGGATGCGTTGAGAGGTTGAAAAGTGCCATCACTGCATCTTTCTTCCCCCTTGGTGTCCCTTTGGTCAGCATAGAGGCAAGCTCCTCCACAGCTCCTGGCTCATTCATTATCATCTTCTTATAATCATGGACCACGGATAAACTAAATAGTGTTGCAGCAGCGTTCTCTTTGGCCTCCGTAGTCCACCCATTCTTCAATACTCTGACGACGAGCTGCAGACAACCTTCTTGCTCCATGATCTGTGTTTTGTTTGGCTCATAGATCGACAGGTTGAGCAGCGCCGTCACCGCATTCTCCTGTGCCATCCAATCTGAAGACAACAGCAACCTGCAGAGCAATGGGATCGCACCCAACTCGGCGATGAATGCTCGGTTTGGCTTCCCAGCCTTCGCCAGCAACCGGATTTCTCTAGCTGCCACTGGCTTTGCGCTATCTGATCCCTCCGCCAGCACCGTGACCAAAATCCTTGCTGTGGCCTTGTTCGCTTCAATTGCTGCCTTGCTGCTGCATGATGCGGCGACACACTCAATCATCCCCTCGTTGCTCTCTGGCGAATCATATTGGAATCCATGCACCCCGCACCACTGCGAAATCAAGCTGCGGAGAGCATGATTGGGCACCAGCCGGTTGTCAGCTAAGGCCTGCCCAGAGTTGGGGCAGGTGGAATGCCCCTCCTCGATCCACTGGATGATCGATGGCCGGTCGTACGTCTGCCCAGTGGACACCACGACGGGGTCGCGCATTAAATCCAAAGAAATTGGGCACGAAAATTCCTTGGGCACCGAGAAGGAGCTGTCGTCGCTACAGCTCCATGAGAGCATCCGCTGCCTGTTGCCTGCCGACGGCCAAACACGCGTCGCCTTTTTGTTGCCAGGGTCGAACAGGGAGAATAGGGAGTACCGCAGCAAGGCGACTACGCCGCCGACGAGGAGGAGATCAGTGTCCTCTTCTTGGCTCAAGATTTGCTCCTCGAAGTAGTCGATTTCCGCGCGGCAAGAAGCGGCGTCCGAGATGCCGATGTTGGCGAGGAGGGATTGGAGCTTGGAAGGGTCGGGCGGCTGGCCGAGCTCGAACTGGTGGAGCGCGGCGAGGAGGCCGTCCAGGAGAGCGGTCTCCGCGGGGTCGCGGTATCGGCCCGGCTCGCGGCGGCTGCACCAGGCGCGCAGGAGAACAAGGTGCCCCGCAGCGTCCCGCGAGAGGCGGAGCGATGCGGCGGGGAGCACGTCGAGGACGACGGCGAGCTCGGCGTCGAGGTCGCGGAAGGAGGCAGCTAGGTTAGCCGCCCGGAGCAGCGCCCACACGCGGCCGGCGGAGGAGATGTAGGAGACGAGCAGGTCGGCGCGGAAGAGCACGACGTAGAGCTCGCGGAGGCAGAGGTTGGCGGCGTAGGAGAGGGCGCCCCCGCCCTCGTCTTCGAGGACGAGGAGGACGGAGTCGAGGAGCGCGGAGAGCAGCGCGAGCCTCCGCATGAGCGCGTCGAGGTTCCGGCGCTGCGACGGCGGGCGTGGCGCCCCCAGCAGGGAGGCCGCGAGCGACGCCAGCGCGCGTACCAGCGGCTCGCCGGCAAGCCCAGCGGGCGCGAAGAACGCGCCGGCCAGTGGTGGCCTTCGCCGCCGCGGGGGCGGTCCGCGGAGCAGGAACTCGACCGGCGACGAGGCCGACGCCGGTGCCGCCATGGTGAGGAACCAGTGACCGCACGACTCTTCCTCCCCTCGCCGGGAAAAAAAAATCCCTCCTTTTCCTTTGACCGACGAGGCGAGTCGATGGGGGCGATTAGGTGGAGCGTTAGGTTAGGTGGTGGAGACGGCGACGGCCGATGACGCGGAAACGGTCGCGCAGGCGCAACGGCCGGACGCCCTGGGCCTGAGGCTTGGCGTGGGAAGAAGCGGCCGCGAGAGGGGCGGACAGGGCGAGGAGGTGGAGGCGGCGGAGTGCAGACTGCAGAGCAAGGGGAAGGGGAAGGGGAAGGCGGAGGACCACGCCTTGGTGGTCTTCTAGAGGGAAGACGTGTGTTGTGGGGCCCGCCTGGCTGCCGGTGCCGCTGACATGTCAACCTTCTTCGCTTCGGTTTTCATCGGGATCCACGGTTTTACTTTTATTATCGTATTATTTTCGTTTATTATTTATTTTTTTATCAGCGCCTCGGTGTGCGAGTGTGGCTAGGACCTGTGGTCTGTGGACTGGAGCGTCCGATGGCCTGAGCGGCTGACAACATGGGCCCACGGTGAAGGGGCCGTGTAACGTATTACTAATATTTTTTGTACAATCAATCTGTCTGTAATCGAAGCGGTAGTTATTTTAAAATGAGGTTAGACAATTTTTTTACTATTTTGAGGATCAGAAACTCTCACAATATGTTGTTTTTTTAAGAAAAAAATATTGCTAGTGCTTTATTTTCATTTGAGCAAGAGCAGATCCGTCAAGAAAGAATTCCTTTGAAAAGTGTGGGATAGGCTAGGACGACGGCCCAGTAGGCATTCAAAACGATTGGAATTACAGGGATGCGCGCCTCGGTTTGGGACTCGCAATAGAGTCGTGACTTGCGGGCCATGGCGTGTCAGCCGTCAGGCGTCGCCGTTCTCCGTAGTAGAGTGTAAGTGGTAGCACACCACTAGACTAGACCAGAGGCAGCCTGCAACGCTTCTCTACCGGGCATTGACTTTTACATTTGATAGATTGTATTGTTTATTTTATGTAACAGTTCTAATCGAGTTTATTTAGCGTTATTAAATGTTGAACGTATGATGAATGGTTACTGCACTGCAGAGGATTTGAGTCCATGATGAATGAGCTTATTGTACCATGTGCAGCAATAGAATGGAAGTCGGAAGATCCGGATCCGTGCGTGAGGCCATGTTCAAAGATGGATTGGCAAAAAATGCCGAGGATTTGTTCGACTAGTCCTGGAATGTTCGACTAGTCCCTTCGATTACTTGTTCACGGAGGAGGGACGGGCGCCTAACGTCGACGGCGTCGATTTCTTGAACGAGTTCAACGTGGCTGCCGACTCCTTGTCGTTAAAAGTAAAAGCTAGCCCACGGTGAAGGGGTGGGCGAGACGAGGGAGTTGATGTCATGTGCCCGCGGCTGTCAACTGCTCGCCTGTGTCGTTCCATCATCCGGATGTGTGCGGGACGCGCGTGAGAAAGGCCGGTTCCAGAAACAAGCAGCAGCATCAGGATGGGGTGAGGCCTTATCTTTCACGGTCCCATGCCTTGCAGCTCTCCCACGCCACACCCGAGAGGACCACGGTCCCAGCTCCAGGAGTGGCGTACAGCTGCTACGTGATAAGTACTGGTCTGAGTCCCGATTCGTGATGCACCATTACTCATTAGCCTACAAAACGGCCTGCGGTATCGGTCGTAATGAGACCACCTCACACGATACAGCCGTTGGAGGAATGTATAGAACACAGACTAGACACGATCTCTCTCTCTCTCTCTCTCTCTCTCTCTCTCTTTGCGGCCAGCCACAAGGTCCACAGGTTTCGCAGAACTGGACCAGACAAAACTGAGACTTCGCTCTCAGGGATACCTGTGATTCGAGATGGGCGCACCTTGTCGAGTGCCGCCGCCGTCTCCGGGCGGTGCCTAATACGGACTGCAATTCTTGAGCTCAAGCAACCCAAAGAGATGGGTGGGTGGATGGATACACCATATCAAAACTACTACTACTACTATTACTAGGCTACATGTTGCTTTCTGCGAAGATTACACTTGCCTTCCTGAAACCGGAGGCCAATTCACATATGCGGTTACCCCAGCTAGTTAGGTCCACTGATTTCGAGCTTTTGGGGTTGATACTGGAATGTGGCCGCAAACCATATCATGGGCAGGATGACGGTAGGCGAGGCAAAAGCTTCAGAACCTGTAGCCGCTATCAGGACCGTATTTGCTCCGCATGTACGGATCGTACTTCGGATCACTGTAATCCGCAGGCTTCAACTCGGTGGGCTTCGCCTCTGGATGACCTGCCCCATAGGCCGCCTCCCCGCTCTTCTCCCGGTGACGGTGGCGCAGCCGATCCTTCGGGACCTTTGCGCTTACTGGAGCGGACTCCGAAGTGCCGTAGAACTCTGCGTACTCCTGCCTCTTGGAGGACCTGTGCTTGCTCGACAGAGTCGAGTCCCTGAATTTGGATGACTTGACGCTTTTCTGGGCCTTTGGTGCCGTCTCGTTCACAGCATTTGGGGCGTGGAGCGTGTCGGGCCTCATCGGGGCGCTGCTAAGCTTCTGGGCTGTCAGAGTCTCCGCTCTGTCCTCGGGCATGACGAGCCTGTCTTTTCCTGGAGTGAGGTCTGTTTTTCTCTTCCCACGACGAAGGATTTGTGGGACGGCGAGAAGAAGATTCCCCACTCCTTCAAAAGCAAGTTTTAAGAGATCAGCAACAAGTGTCCCAAAGGATGGCCATCCAGCTCCAGGTTCTTCTTTCAGGCTCTCCACAACCAAAGGTGGCTTTCCGATAGTGCTGCTTTCCCGTTGCTCATCTTCAGGAGCCTCTACCTGGATTAGCATCAATAGACACAACACAACTCTACATAATCTGGATCAGATCATCACATAATGGACATGAATCGGGGATGCTATGAACCAGAGTACTTTTAAGCAGAGGTTTAATGAGATCAACTGAAGTGGAAATCTTTCTAAATGGACAATTTGAAGGCCAACCAAGAGGCAGATAAGTACCTTTTCAGAACTTGAAGATCCAAACCCATGCTGCAAAACAGAAAAGAGATATCCAGCCACAACAGCGCCAATGACCAATATGATATCTGTGAAAACAATCAAAACATATCAAGGATCAAGTATATCACTACATTTTGTGATCAGTATCCTAGACTCCCTGTGCATCAACAAGTGAACCGTTATCCATCAACTGGCAGGCCCGCCAGACATATTCACATGAAACTGATCACAGACCCAACAATTCTGATTATCTAACTTAAAGAAGTTTTACAGAATGTCAAGTAGCCAGTCAGCCACATTTATCGTATCCACCAATAAAAAATAATAAAATTAATCCAAGAAAAACAGAGCTCTTAGGGACCAAGACTCAGGGGTCAGGATTTTTCCAGGAAATTTTTCTGGCATATAATCTTACTATAAAATAACAGCATATCATATGCACCTAAGCTCACATTTGTACTCTATAGAAAATATGATGATGAATAAATGATTTGACATGTTATCCAAGAGTGAGAAAGTGGTCTGTGTTACTCTAGAGTCCCAGAAAGTGATAATCTCATCTGTGGTATCCTAAAAGGGTGAGAAAGTGATCATTTCATCTATGCTATTCTAAATGGGAAGGAATGTGACCTCAGGTTTAGCCATCAAGTAATACATGAAAGATACCTTTACAATTCAACATATTTTTTTTAAAAAAAAAGGGGCATACCCAGTGCTGAAAGCTCCCACACTTTGTGGGGTCTGGAGAAGGGGATTTCTAGGCAGCCTTCCCCTTGCTTATTTTGCAAGGAGGCTGATTCGAACCTAGGACCTCCACGACACAAGTGGAGACACAATTCAACATATTTTAACAATAAGTAAAAAAAAAAGAGAACAGAATCAATCTGACAACAGTGCCACTCTTCCCCCTCATACCACAAATGGGCCCTACAGAACTATAATTTTCTTTCAAGATCACGACGAGGAAATTATCTTCTCATATCCCACTTCAAGGCTACACTCACAAAAACAACACCAACATCATAAAGGAATAGTGAGCTTTTTACGACAGATTGTGGCTTGGGGGGTTATTCGGTGACACAAAGAGATTTTTCACCTTTTTACAGTATTAGACATGTTACATTCAGAGGCATAACTCAGATGCCATCTCAGAATCATTTAGCATTTCATCAACATTCTTTTTTGGCTCCTGTCTCTTATTTTTAATCATATACGGGGCCTGAGTGTCTGACCAGCCTATTGGTGTCATGAAAGGATAAACAAGTGGCCTTCAAAATTTTAGGCCCCAAACATATTGAAGTATACCGCTCTATTCAACTCCTATATTTAGTATCATGGATACATGTAATAACTTAAAGCAAAACTACAGAACAGTCTAAATAGTAAACAAAGCACTCAACACAATTTTACATTGTATTTCTATCATCCAGCCAACCATCTCAGCACAGACTTTTCTTTAATTCTGGATAAATACATTTACTTATCAGGAACATCTACATGTAGTGAGGTGACATTTAGAAATAAGTGACAAAGAGAATAACCTGAAGACAGGAGTGTAGAATCCGGGTATGTGCAATCTTCTTGCGGAAGGGCAATCTTCCTAAGGGCAGCGTTTCCACGGTCAATAACCAGAAGTGCACACATTTTCTTCACATATACCACGTCAAAATCAGTGGAGAACTTTGCATCTTCACTGGGGCCATCCCTATAGCCTGGGATATTTGACTTTCCACCCGCAATGGTGGTCACTCCTGCACAAAAAGAATCATTCACCAACTATTAATTCAAATAGTGGCATAGTGCATGAAACATATATCTATTCAATTAGTTGCCAACTATTCACCTGAGTCCCCAATTTTTCGAATTGCCAAGTTTGCTGTATCAGCAACATAGACATTTCCCATATCATCCACCGCAACGCCCGTGGGGCGCTTGAATCGAGCATCACTTGGCTTACCATCAATATGACCGGAATGCCCCTGGAATGAACCAGCAACAAGCCTTCCCCTGCTATCTGCAGAACCATATTATCAGTCTGTGTTGTTGGATTTATGATTGTTTACAACATTTGGATGCAACTTCTTTGAAACATATAAGCAATATTTGCTTATTATTCTCTGCCCATGTCATTATCTACAGTCCAAACATGCATAAACCCTTAGTTAACAAAATTATGACATGATAAGGTGCATTGAGTAACTCGAACATGATATTACAAATGAAAAACCCAATGGTCAACATTTGTATTCAAAAAATCTTTATGAAAATTAGTATTCGCTAGTTTCTTATTTAATATTCACAAATTCAATCATATTAATTGTGGGTTGTGCCATTGTGGTCACAGTGCACCAGCAACATACTACATAAGCCCCATATAAAGTGCAACGTAGCATCCAAAAAGGTAAAAGAGAAACCGACCAAGAACCAAAGTAAGGTTAAAGGAAGAAAACATACACTCAGACAGTGGTGGAGTTATTCGCACAATGTTGCTATGTGCTGCATCTACTGCAAGGAGCTCTCCACCCTCAACAGGAGACACTCTGATTGTGTGAGGCGTGACACCAAGCTTGTCACCCTCAACAAGTGTCTCCACAAAGTAGCCACTCTCAAATTGTAACGCCACACCCACATGTGCATCTGGAAAAAAAAAGTCAAACACCATGAGTAAAAGATACAGCAAGAACACACCGTGAGTAGAATATGGAGCAAGAACACACAGAACACTAGTTGCTATAATGCGTATTTACACTAATACAGGCCAAATGAATAAAAGCCAAATCAGGTAGGCTCTGCTGGATCTGTACTTTGGCAAAGACCATTTTAGAAACGGGATGGCTAAACTTCAGCATGAACTAAAACCGGCCATCAATTGTTTGGAGTTTGCAGTTAGTCACAAATTAAGTGCCAGCTGAAGAGCAGAAGCCAAGCTAAAGTAACCCAGATCTGTTAGTGTCATTCATGTTGGTAATAACCAAAACCGAAGAAAAATGTCTCAAGGTGGCAAAGTGCCATTATTATAAGACGCAAAAATGATGTAGCACAGGGGTGAAAAGCAAGTGAGTCAGTCGAGGTCAAAATTCAGCTAGTTTCAGCATGTGTTAGCAAGTGGTGTTTGAACTTGACTGAAGATCCCTCACTTTCCCCAACAGCTTAAGTTTTAGCGTGAACTTGCTGCGGCATTAAACTGGATAATCAGGCCCTTCATCCCAAAATGGGTCATCAGGAGAATGGAGGAGATCAGAAGGAGTTTCCTGTGGAAAGTAGCAGATGGTGATGGTAACACGGACAGTACAAACCTAGTTAAGATAATCAGGTCCTAAACGCGTGGAACGGTAATCACAGCATTCAAGAGATGGAACCGCGACTTTGTTCGTCATCCATCTCAGAACCTACGTAATCTCTGGGGAAACAGATCCAACACGGTGCAGCGGCTCGACTAGGAGGCGCCGCCACACAGAGAGTAGAGAGAGTAGATTCCCCGAGGCACTCACCGCTGCCGAACGGGGAGTGCGCGGCCTGGTGTTTGGGCGGCGAGGCGGCCCGCGGCCACTTGACCAGCGACGACAGCTGCTTCACGATGCTACCTGCAATCCACCCCGCGCCAGCCGAGCTCAGAGCCACGTGAAAGAGGGTTAAGGGAAATAAAGCGCGCCGAGAACGAAGCTCGGATGCTAATCGCGTGAGGAAGCGGGCCTGTGGGCGGGGCGGCGAACGCGACCGCCCCGGGCTGGGAGGCGGCGAGCGCGACGACGAGAAGGGCGGCGACGAGGGGAGGGGATCTCAGCCCCATGGCCATGGGGGAGCGGAAGCGACGAGCGAGCGCGTGTGCTCGCCTCCGGCCCGTCTCTGTCCTCTCGCTGATCTCACTTTGGTGGGAGAGGAGAAAGGCGCTTTCGTTCGTCTCGCTTTGGTGGTCTGCGAGCCCGTGCGGCGCGGCGCGGCGCGGGGACCCCCAGCTCCGGTGTGTCGTCACTCGTCAGCAGTGGGATCGGGTGGTGCTAGTCGGCAGCAGCGATGGTCTGTCTGATGGATCGACCATGTGCGGCTCGCGAGTTACCGTGTGATTTTTACTCGAATTTTTCACCATTCCATCGACTCCGCACATGTACATCGTGACACGAGCAAGCACCACGAGACAACGCGCCATGATACGATGGGCTTCACATTTGCAGGTTGCTCTTCGTCTTGTCGATGAAAGAGGCCCATTTAGCCACGTGATACAAAAGCCCAAACGGGAACAAAGGCCAGCCCGATAAATGATACTACAAAGCCCAAAAGGAAATGAACGAGGAGGTCAAGGACGGCCCAGTCCATGTAGCCCAAGCTCTGGTCCGTACCCTACTCTCAGGACACAGCCCCGTCTGCCCAAAACAGGCCTTGCCCGCCACCGCTACCGCCCCGGACAAAACCCACGCCGTTCCTGAATCCCAACCCCCTCACGGCGCCGCCGCCGCCGCCGCCACCGCCACGGCGGCTGCCGGCGTCCCCCTACGTCGGCGACCATCGCGCGCCGCGCCTCCGCGCTCCCCACCCCGGCTCGGCTCCTCCTGCTCGGGCGCATGGCCTCCTCCGCCTCCGCCGTCGCGCTCCTCGTCCAGCCATTCCCGTCTTCCTCCGAGGAATCCGACGAAGCTAAGCCCCTGCCGCCGCCCCCGACCCCGCGCGCACCGGTGGAAGCCTTTTCGCCTCCGCGTCGTCATCATCAGCATCAGCAGAAGCGGCCGTGGAAGAGCCTGGAGCGCGACTGCAACATGCTGATGAAGGCGCTGGCGCGCGCGGGGGACGTGGACCAGGTGGTCGACCTCTTCGCCGAGCTCAGGCGCTCCGCCTCCAGCGCCGGCGCGGCGCCCAGCGTGCTCTGCTACAACACGCTCCTCAACGCGCTCGCCGAGGCCGGCCGCGTCGGGGAGGTCGATGACGCGCTGCGCGAGATGGAGGCGGCGAGCGTGCCGCTCAACGTGTCCACGCTCAACATCCTCATCAAGCTGCACGCGTGGCGGCTCGAGCAGTTCGACAGGGCGTACCACGTGGTCCTCTGGTTTCAGGGGAGAGGGGTGGAGGCCGACGTGGGCACCTACTCTACCTTCATCACCGGTCTGTGCCGGGCTGGGAGGCTTGACGAAGCGTTGGGCCTGCTCGACTTGATGCTGGAGGCAGGGTGCCTCCCCATGGTGCACACTTACACGCCCATTGTTCAGGGGTACTGCTGTGACGGACGCATCGAGGAGGCCAAGAATCTGATAGCCATGATGGAGTCTGCCGGTTGTCCTGCCAATGTTGTCACTTACAATGTTCTGATCAGGGCGTTGTGTGAGGATGCCAGATTCGATGAAGCCAAGGAGGTTATAGCGGAGAGTGGAGCCAAGGGGTGGGCGCCTAGTACAGTCACCTACAATACGTATATGAATGGTCTCTGCAAGAAAGGCATGGCAAAGGAAGCACTCCAACAGTTGGATGTCATGCTAGGTGAAGGGTTGGATCCCACGGCTTTTACTTTGAGTATTATCCTGAATTGCCTCTGCCATAACTCGATGGTTTCAGAGGCTGTTTCCTTATTAGAAAGGGGCACAGAGTTGAACTGTTGTGCTGGTGTTGTTGCATACAACACCGTCATGAGCAGGCTATGTGACTTGGGCAGATGGCGGGGCGTTCTGAAACTCGTGACAGACATGGTCAAGAAAGGTATCACTCCAAACACACGAACGTTCAACATTTTGATTCATAGTCTTTGCAATGGGAGAAAGTCTTCTATAGCTAAGAGTTTGGTCTGCAATCAAGAGTTTGCTGCAAATGTTGTCACATACAATACACTCGTTCATTGGTTTTACTACCGTGGAAAGCATAGCGAGGTGAAGGACCTGATTATGCACATGGATGCAGCAAACATTGCTCCAGATGAGGTCACATTTACCATTTGGATTGATGGATTATGTAGAGAGGGAAATTTTAAAGGGGCTACTCTTTGTTTTCAAATGTTTCTTAAGAGTGGGTTCTCGAGGGATCTTCTTACTGTACTGATAAACAGGCTTGTTCACAGTGATAGAATTTGGGAGATCCTTCTCATATTCAGAGAGATGAAAAGAAAAGGAAAAGGCTTTCCACCAGATTACAGTATGTTCGATTACACAATAAGATCATGCTGTAAGGTTGGTTTTTGTCACTCCAGAAAAATTTTTAGACAGGACCTTATTCTGGATGCCATGTTAGGACTTGAGGAGGAAGTTAACTCTGCCCATAAGGATCAAGGAAAGAAATAAGTACTCGCAGGCAAGCTGACAATAGGTAAATGATCTTTTTCTTTCCAATTTGTTGTCAAATACACCTGATAAATAAATTTCAGCATTATGTATCATAGGCTGATATACAGTTCTATTTCTGAGAGACACTTTGATGAAATTTAAAAAATTACAAGGGCAAATCATAGTGCATGACTTCTAAGAGTGGAATACTGAGTGGTCACAGTTCTGGTCCTCAGTGTGTTTTACAGTTTCTGCTAATAATCTTTGTGCTCTAAGACACTAATGAATCTCAGTTACATTTCTGATGTCGTGACTCGGGAGTATCAACTGGATTAAAACTTGATTCAATGCTATCTAATGTTGGACCCACAATTTTATATTTTTAGGCAACCTCAAAAGAAAATCTTTCATCTTTAATATTCCCCTGAAACTACTGAAATCGTTTTTGTCTGTTGCGCGTTCCTTATAAAATTTCCTGATTTGTGTGAACTCCATGCTATATGTACTAATCATGTGATGGAATCTGGTTACAATTCACATGAAAAGGACATTTTAAGGTTTGTTCAAATTACTTGTGGCATCCAGGAAAAATCTGTCGCCTTGTGACCATGAGGTCATGGGTTCAAATCCTGGAAACGGACTCTTGCAGAAATGTAAGGGAAGGCTGCGTACAAAAGACCTAAGTGGGTCGGACCCTTCCCCGGACCCTGCGCAAGCGGGAGCTACATGCACCGGGCTGCCCTTTCTTTATCCAGGAAAAATCTAGTTGGTTACTGGTTAGATTGTTGGTTATTTGTTACGGAGAATTCAGGACGTTGTTTGACTCCTGATAGCTATTTTATCGTCCAATTTAAGAGATAGTGTTACTATTCTGACATTCAACCGTTAGATATCCTTTAAGCTTTTAACTTTTTGTCTTTTTGAAGCTTTCCACCAGCAGGCTGTAGCAGAGATGGGATCTATGTGGTATCTTGCCATCAACACTCCAGTGCACCAGCCTTACGTGAGTGTGATCTGGATGGACATGATCCACAAAATAGGATCAAGCTGGAAATCAGTGATTTCAAAACTAGCATGACGTTGATTGTCTGCTATGCTTTGGTGCCTATCTGAAGGTATTTCTTTCATGATATTCTGGTACTTATTGAATTTCTCGTGGTTACAAAAAGAATATTTGCATGCAGTGGCTCATGATTAATTGCGATGTGGTGTTCCAGTTGCCGTGTGCATTATTTGTATCTGCAAAAGGCATAATGCACAGTACAAGGTGTTGGATCTTCCCTAATTTTATTGTAATTTTTTAAGAAGCTGAAGAAGAATGACAGGCTGACAGGTAAACCTTTTCCCTGTATTTTCGATTTTTAGCTCGAGCAGGTTGAATTTGCTTATTCTCTGGCTGCCACTGTTCTAAATATACTTAACGAGTTATCACCCTACTAATTGATATTTATATTGTAAACGGTTTACAATTTATAACAAATATAAAAAATGATCATCGAAGGCACTTCCCACTCTCCAGATCAGGGTGCTTTTAGATGCTCCTGTATGGAAGATTTTCTTTTATGGCCAACTTTTGTCATGCAAGCTGACATATAATCATTTCTCAACCTTTTCCAGTCTAAGATTTGTGCTTTATCTTGTTCTGTGCTGCTGTTTTCTAGCATACAAGATTATCGACTCGAGGCCTTGACTAGATAAAGAATCATGGGTTATTAGAAAGCAATGATAGTATGATACAATGAGGCCTTCTTATTGTGAGGCATGCTTTGCTACAGTACATGTAGAGTTGCTAATAGATGGATTACCCAGTCCAAAATACAAAAGGCCAGATTACTTCTGAAATATTTTGACGAGCACAATGCACTAAATGCCCCATTTTTTACATTTCAAAGATCATGAAATACAGGGACATGTCTATGAATATGGAAAGAAATAGAACCAAGCCTCAGTCATGTAGTCAACAAACCTAAAGCATCCATATCATGAATGGTGGCCTGTTCTGAGGACCAGTCATGGACTTCCACCTCCACAGCAGTCTCTGGTTAACAGCAGAGATGCATTGGTTTTGTGGGGAGTGCATGGTGTTACTTATCAGGGTCATCTCCTGATTGGTCCAATGAGTCCAAATGAGTCCAATGTAGTTGCTAGAGATTTCCCCATGACTTTTGTTATGCTACTTCATGAGTTCTCATGATCTATCAGACTTTGGAGACTCCTGAATTAACTTCAATATCCAGTTGTCCAAGTAAAATGTTGGACCAGCCCAGGGTTTCCAATATCCAAATTGATCCCCCGTATAGGTTCCCAGCCAAGCCAGTCCTGATAGGCCTATGGATAAGCCAGATCCAATTTTTCGCTGCAAAGTACACAAAGAGATAGCTTTCATTCTGAACCATCTGATTTATGGGAATACCCTCTATTTCTAGTAAATAATAGTGATTCTTTGTCATTTTGTCTAAAATTGAATCAGCATTACAAAAGGACTTAATGGTTAAAATTAACCTGAATTTTGTTGAGGAGCAAACTGGTCAGAAATTGTCCAAACTAGCAACATGTTTTTTCTTTATTAGCTTCATGCTTCTCATGAGGCGTTTGCATGAAATTTCATCTTACGAATGACCTGGTATTTCCTTTGTGTACGCAAAGTCAGATCCAAGATGGGGGACCATGAGGTCATAGGTTCGAGTACTGAAAATAGCCTTTCGCAGAAATGTAGAAAAAGACTACGTACAAAAGATCCAAAGTGGGTCGGGCGGGAGCTACGTGCACCGGGTTGCCCTTTTTTATGTGGAGTCAGATCCAATCGGTGCTACTTCATAACATTTGGTTGATTTTAAACAGCTTCATGTACAAAACGGATGTCCTAGGCTCCTAGCCAGGTGAGCCAATTCACATTGTCCATTTATGGGTTAGTCGCACTAGTTACACCTATTTGGAGAAGCAATCACAGCATCCAAGTTTGGTTCCTAGTTTAGCCTTGGGCTGTCATATTTACTGTCAAATCAAGTGTTTGCTACGGCATTGTTTCCTTGTTCAGTTGTTTCTACCACTCTCAAAACGTGCCCCACTTTACAATACCTGTTTGTTTGGGTTTGTTCACTGCTCCTCTTTTAACATAAGCATCTCATGTTTTATGTACTTATATGGTACGCTCATCTTGATTGCAGGACCATATGTGTTGATTTGTTGATGTATCACGAGAAACAGTGACCTTCATGTTCTCATGAAGCATGGTGTTGTTGTTGACATCTTTTTTGGGGGGGGGGGTATTATTCGTTTTGGCGTAATTTTTTTATTTCAGCAGTATAACAATCTCTTAAAATTTTCTACCAAGATGTAAAGTCAATGTATTGTAAATATAGGGAAATTTAAATGTTGTCATAAACATTTTGCCATTTTGTTAGGAGACTACTGTGCTTTTTACACATCACAGTATGTATTTTCCAAGTAAGTTGTAAATATAAGGAGATTTAGAGGTTTTCCATACACATTTTTGTTAGGAAACCAGTGTACTTTTTACGCATCATACTATACATTTATCCAAGTAAATTTGAGTGAGGTTCTAATGCTTCCCTCGAACGGTTATGTCCATATATATTACATGGCGGCACAAAAATGACGTTTCTGATGAATTTATTGCTCGGTTAGGTCAGCAGTGTCAAAGGTCTGTTTGGTGCCAAAACCCAGGTATGCTAAGTTTCTCCAAATCCAGAATATGCCATTTAAGGAACTGTCAACATAATATCAAGGAAGTAAATCGATAGCATTTGTTGGTGAAAGCAATCTTAACATGGTGCATCTCTCGACTCTGAATAATTTATTCAAAGGCTAGTTTGAATATTTTGATCATCAGTCACAGGTGATGAGACCTGAGCATTCTTTGCTTCAAAATCATGGACCGCCTTGGGATCTTGCCCGTACTGGTATACCACTGAAAACCTGAATCCTTGAACGCCTGCTACGCATGCCGGTCAGAACCTGAGATTCTGAGTGAATCAAGAGGCAATCACACGGTCGTGCACATGGATTTCAGCAGTGGTGCTGGCAAATCGCTGCAGTACTCATCATCAAGCTATTCCCCATTGGAAGGCCGTTGCTCGAGCAGCTTCCGCGTCCCGTGCCCTACATGATCTTCCATGACGAGCAGGTTGTTAGCTTCTCTCCTGATACGACGACGACGACGACACCGGCTACACCGTGACAACTCATCTGCATTCTACCGTAGAAACTTTCCTCCCAGACCACGGACGGGATCAGCTGGGGCAGTACGACGTCGTCGTAGTTCTCTCTCTTCTCTTGTGTTTCGCAGCACTGCAGGCCAGTAGTTCAAAAATGAGTAACCGTAACTAGTGATGCCACAGATGGCTGCTAAACCCACAGAATTATCTCTGTCTCCTCGTGTTCTTTGAGACTGATGAGTCGTTGGACTCGTGGAATTCATCCGAAGCAGCAGGGACATATGCACGCCGCTCTCGTTACGTACCGGAACCAGCAGAGAATCTGGTTTCGAATATTTGTGATGCCACATGAGGTGTTACGCGATATACGACGTGTGCGTTGTTGCTACGTGACATCATATCGAAGAGCAGGACGTGGCCGTGAGCGCGTCCGAGTCGTCGTACCAGTGCATACATACTACCGAGACGGAGGCGGCAACCGGCGAGGCAGCCCTCGATCGGCCGGGGAGCATGCATGCATGGCGTCTCGATCAGGTCACGCAGCCAGGCACACTCGACCATTAACGGTGCCGCTCTCTCTTATGCATTGATTGAACGAGTGCTAAAAAATCTCATGCTTATCTATCAATCAATCAAGCAGCACCAAACAACCGAGATGAAATGTGGGGGAGAGAGAGAGCGCGCGCGCGCGCGCGAGAGAGAGAGAGAATGGGAGTAGCAGAGGGCGCCACTTGCTTGCTTGTGAGGGAAAGCAGGAGGAAGCGACGATAACCGACGTGCGTGCGAGGAAACCCGGCCGGGTAACCGACGACATGGAAACCTGGACGTACGGGCCGCCGGGCGCCGCCGCGCGCGCTCGTCAATTCATCGTGTCATTTTGGTGCTGTAGTGTGCGCTACCTTAGCTTGCCCCCGTCCACTGATCCCGTCTCGATCACGAGCCCGGCCGGCCACCAAGGCGCCACGAGCGCGCGCTAGTAGTGCTGCGGCTCCATGGATGTGTCAAGTGAAAAACTAAGCCACGCTGTACATGCCGAAGTCCAATTAAGCTGCTATATATGCACTCGAAACAATATTGTGGTGTTCGTGGACCGTGGTATATATTGCTCAACTCTTGAAAAGTGAGAGAATGTTAAAATTAGATTTCAAACAAAAGAGTTCTTTTTCTAAAAAAATAAGAAAAGAAAGCCGTAGACGTATTGGGAAAATGGGTTTCTACTTAACGTCATAGGAAGTAAGGAGAAGGATGGGTAAAAGGGCAGGTCGTCGGGGGCATCCTCCGATCCGATCTGGCCACCAACCCGACTTGCCATCTTTCTCAACGTGACCTTCGACCCGACCTAGATAACATCATCGCCTCAAGTCGGGATCTCACCTCAACCTAGTCAGATTGGGTCAAGAAAGAAAGGTATAAATCACTTCCGTCGTATTGTTGCCTTCACTACAGGAAAAAGGTCAATATACGACAGCCGGATTAAATATGACGGTGAGCCGTCTATATGACGGTCCGAACAGGACATCATATATAAGGTTATATACGACGATACAGCCGTCGTTTATTAACTGGCTGTCGTAAATAGAGCTTATATACGACAGCCAACCCTAGGCTGTCGTATATATAACTTATTTACGACAGTCCGTGCGGCTGGCTGTCGTATCTAACATAGACTGTCGTAAATAAACTTATTTACAACGGCCACACCACGGGCCATCGTACATAAGTCTTATATACCCGCGGGCCCGGGTCGGCGCGGGCATTCACACCCGCGCCGACCCGAGCCCCCGCCGCCGCCCCCACCCCAGCCTTCCCCAGCCCCCGCCGGCACACAGGCGCCGCCCGCAACCACCGCCCCACCCTCCACTCAGTCGCCGCCGCCCCGGCCGCCGCCGCCGTACCGGACGCCGCATCCCAGGCCGCCACCACCCCGCCCCGGCCTTCCCTGCCCCGGCCGCGACAGCCTCGCCGCAGCGCACCCGGCCGTCGCCGCCCCACGCGTTGCCTAGCCCCACCGCGCTGCCACGTCGCCGCACCGCCCCGCCCTGCGCTCGTCGCGCTGCGTGCCTCCGCACCGTGCCAGTCCGCCTCCACGCCGTGCGCCACCTGCCTCGCCGTGTGCCGCTCGCCGCGCCGCTTCCACCGTGAGGTAAGTCGCCCGCCTCCCTCCCCACCTAGAAAGCTCGATCTTTTTAATTACCAATTGTTTAGTGGCTAATTGTTTAGATTATGCTTGTTTGGTTTTGATTGTTTAGTGGCTAATTGTTTAGATTTAGATGAATTGATATGCTTAGGTTTAATTATTGCCAAGGTTTCTTTGAATTGTTAGCTAGGTGTAATTTTTTCAATTGCTTAGAATTGATAAGATTGTTAACTATGATAATTATGCTTGTTTAGATGAGTTGTTAATTACTTAGATGATTAATGCATATGAGTTAATAATTTAATTAATTATTGTTTCGATTGTTTGAGTGTTTAAAAGTACTATATGTACATAAATGGGCTTAGCGCCCGACACGACCCATTTAGTGGTAACGTATACGTCTACACAAGCACGGGGTGAACAACCTAGGCCGCCTCGCCCTGCCGCTGCGCCTCCCCGCCGTCGTGCCTCCCCGCCGCCACGCCCCGCCCTGCCGCCGCGCCTCCGCGCCGTCGTGCCTCCCCACCGCCACGCCCCGCCCTGCCGCCGCGCCGCCACCGCTGCCCCGTCGTGCCGCCTCTTGGGGCATAACTTAGGAGGGATGACCCACTTCTCTGTCTCTCTCTCGTTCTTTCATTCTCTATCTCGTTCTTTCCTTCTCTCTATTGTTCTTTCCTCTCTCTCTCTTTGAAATGACTCCTCTCGTTCTTTCATTCTCTATCTCGTTCTTTCCTTCTATCTATTGTTCTTTCCTCTCTCTCCCTCTCTTTGAAATGACTCAAAAATGAAAGGTTGACGTAAACCTTTACAATATGCGTCACCCGTATCTATATAGGGTCGTCGTATACAAGCCTAAATAATATACGACGGCTAGGCCCAGACCGTCGTATATAAGCCTAAATAATATACGACGGCTCGGTCCAGACCGTCGTATATAAGACCTTATATACGACAGTCAGGGCCTAGGACCGTCGTATATAAAGGCCCAGCCCGCTGGCCCTCCTCTATGAAACTGGTCGTCGTATATTAGAGGCTGTCGTATATAAGGTCTTATATATGACGGTCCCGTCGTATATAATGTTATATACGACTAGGTATATACGGCGGCCACAAACCTCGTATATAACTTTCAGCCGTCGTATATAGATTATATACGACGGCTTCAGCCTTATATACGACGGTTTTGACCGTCGTATGCTTACGGGAATCCTGTAGTGCTTCCTAAGTAAGGGACAAAGGGCAGGACACAGCACCGTTGCGTCCTCAGGAAAGCCTCGCGGGTCAGGTTCATAGGGCCCTCCATAAAAATAACGGGTAGAGCACAAATAAGATAAGCACTGGGACGCTTCACAACTACGCTGATGTCATTAAAGAACAACACACATATCATTGTTGCAAGACAACCACACGTATTCTAAGTTATGGATGTCACGGAGTAACCAAGCTCGTCACTAAATTAAGGATGTCAGGGATTCACACGTGCTCTGAGTTGTATATACCACAAGATGACCGCACGTGCACTAAACTGCATTAAAGAGATTGTTAGGTGAAATGTGTGTATAGTAACACCATTGAATTCTGAGGTGGAATGCGTCACTCCGTAAATGTTTCATTATATTGTGGTGGTTACGAGGGTCTTTCTTCTGTTATGTTATTG
This sequence comes from Neostapfia colusana, assembly GCA_030760725.1. Taxonomy (NCBI): domain Eukaryota; kingdom Viridiplantae; phylum Streptophyta; class Magnoliopsida; order Poales; family Poaceae; genus Neostapfia; species Neostapfia colusana. Next base: position 3,049,573 of record JASWHV010000014.1, on the reverse strand, counting down.
TCATGAGGTTAACGACACGGTAGGCACATCTGTCACGGTATAGTAGCTCTATGATTGTGCCAGTTGTTTCACACGTCGTGGTATGAATGAGCGAGTACCTAGTCTCTGTTACTAACAGTATTCTTATAAGAAGAGCGTTACGCTTTAGATGATTCGATCGAATACGAGAGTAACGGTTTCCTCTTGAACGGTGTGCGGAGAATGTTAACTACAGGGTTAGCGGGACACTTCACAACTACGTTGATGTCATTAAAGAACAATACACATGTCGATCTTGCAAGACAACCACACATATTCTAAGTTACAGATGTCACAGAGTAACCGCGCTCATCATTAAATTAAGGATGTCAAGGATCCACACGTGCTCTGAGTTGTATATACCACGAGACGACCGCACGTGCACTAAACTACATTAAAGAGATTGTTAGGTGAAACGTGTGTATAGTAACACCATTTAATTCTGAGGTGGAATGCGGCACTCCGTAAATGTTTCATTATATTGTGGTTACGAGCTAGGGTCTTTGTTCTGTTATGTTATTGTCACGAGGTTAACGACACGGTAGGCACCCTATCACGGTATATATAGTAGCTTTACGTTTGTGCCAGTTGTTTTGCACGCCGTGGTATGAATGAGTGAGCATGTAGTCTCCGTTACTAACAGTATTCTGATAAGTAGGGCGCGTTACGCTTTTAGATGATTCGACCGAATACGAGAGTAACGATTTCCGCTTGAACGATACGCGGATAATGTTAACTACACGGTTTGGTGGACTAAACCCAACCATTGGATCCCGACTGCCCTCCATCTGTCAGCCCGGGTCTATCTCCAACTCCATCTCTGGCCGGCCGCCGATCATTGCCACTCTGACGACGGATCACGGTCAACAGCTTTCCTGGTAATCATTGTGTGCTAAACATTGCAGGCGTCTGCTATACCCAGCCAGATGACTGCGCGCTTTCCATTCTTAGCAGCACTTTAACGCAGTCAACACCGCTGCCAAAATGTTCTACCGCCGCATATCCACCCTGCCGGAATACCGACACCGCCCTCGTCCATGCCACCGCGGATAGATGGGGCCGGCCAGCCCCCCGAGGGTAAAACCGTAAAATCTCTGGCCTGGACCGTCGCTGCCGTTTCCACTGGTGGACTATTTAACGGCGCGGCGGGGCCAGCGAGCCAGGCACAACACAAGCACCCCATCAGCAGCAGCAGCAGCAGGATCACCGGCCACAGCCAGCTCTCGAGCTCCCAAGAGCGGAGGAAAGATGGACGGAGGCGGAGGAGGAGAGGGAGGAGGGAGCCGGGCTGGCGGCGGTGGCTCGGCGCGGGTGCCGACGTGGAGGGAGCGGGAGAACAACCGGCTCCGGGAGCGGCGGCGGCGGGCGATGGCGGCGAAGATCTTCTCCGGGCTGCGCGCCTACGGCAACTACCGGCTGCCCAAGCACTGCGACAACAATGAGGTGCTCAAGGCGCTCTGCGACGAGGCCGGCTGGACCGTCGAGCCCGACGGCACCACCTACCGCAAGGTACGTACGCGTTGCGCGCGCAGCCCATCCCCATCCCTTCGTCTTCTTTCTTCTTCTGACATGCTAGCTCCGGTTGCTTCGCAAGTTCCGAACACGGTGGCTCCGTGCTCCGAGCTCATGGTTCCGTTTGGTCTGTTTCGACCGAGCACGGCGGCTCGTTTTTTTCTTTTCTTTTTGAGAGAGAGAGAGAGAGAGAGAGAGGGAGAGAGAGATTTCTCGTCGAGTTTCGCATGAATTTCTCGTCGCTTTGCTTGCCCGAGTTTTCTTTTTTCTTTTCTTTGTACAGTAAATTGCTTGACAGAGTAGCTGCATTCAGTTGTGAGTCACCCGTCCTTCTCCATTTCCTTTTGTTTCGTCTCAGCAAAAATCCAATTTTTGTTTCTTTTCACAAAACAAAACGAAACAAAACCCACGTCTCCCTTGTGCCGTTTCGATGCCTTTCGGCTTTTGGAGGCCCCTCGCTTCGCTTCGATGCGTGGGCCGGGGCAAGGCACGGCATGCGCTACGACGCAAGCAAGCAAGAGCGTTTCGGTGGAGGTGTGAAGCTACGACGGTTCTCTTCTCTGTCCCGTTGCTGGACACCACACCCACAGTGCAGCGCTCGTGTCTCCTTCCTATCGATCGAAAGCGTGTTCCTATCCTACTGCTGTTCTTGATCCCTATGTCCACCTATCCATTTACGTCATGGTCATGGTGTTCCGTTTCTGCTTCCGCGTCTGGTCGCGTTGCGAATGAATGGATCATTTCTGCTCTGTCTGTTTACAATGTGGTGCATCAGGTTAGTTTAATCCTTGAATTTTTGATTATTTAGGGGGGGTAAGAGGTTTATCTTCATTTTTTCCTCAGACAAACAAGAAAGAGAGATTTATCTTGATGCTTGTACATGAAGGCTCCATCGGTTGATAACTGAAAACTGCAGTGCCCCTTCTTTTGTCCTCTTAGGAACTGAACCGAAACTGAAATGTACCTTGCACACTTCGGCAACGATAGGATTATTAGCTCACGAAATGGCACGTCTCGTCCCTTTTATCCGGCAAACAGCTGAGCATTTGTTTCACGCTCTCTGTCTACTAGTGCTAGCTTACACACAACAGGTTGTCAGTCTCCTGCTTCCTTCGATCAACTTTTTTGGTTGTTATGATCATCCTCTGGTCCCGCTGTGACTGCACAGTAGTTGTTCTTGTTCACGTGGAAGAAAAGGGAGGTAGTGGCATGGTCATAGGCAGGTAGATTAGATACGGGCATGACCGAATATTATTATATCAAAGAAAGCCAAGGCTGACGCAGATAGATTGTTTCTTTTTTAATCTTTATTTATTGCTTATTGGAGTATGCCAGGTGCCACCGTTTGGTATCATGACCGTTAATGCACTTAGATTCTGAGTTGATTCTTCAACGCCTTTCCGCTAGCGCGTTTTGATTTTTTTTTATGATTTGTTCATCTGTGTCGAATGGACGATTCCTGAACCTGTTCATCCGTGTTGTTTTTCCAGGGATGCAAGCCACCGGCAGCTGGTGATCACGCTGGCATTTTCCGGTCGGCGACAGCGAGCCCCTGCCCGTCGTACCCGCTGAGTCCCCGCGCGTCCTACAACCCGAGCTCGGCCTCGTCCTCCTCCCACATCACGCTCGGCGGCGGGACCAGCAGCAACAACTTCTTCTTCGCTGGCGCCGGCGGCGGCGGCGGAGTCGACGGCGGCGGCAGCAGCAGCAATAACTTCTTCTTCGCTGGTGGCGGAAGCAGCGGTGGCGGCGGGATCGACGGCCGCGGCAGCTTCATCCCCTGGCTCAAGGCCATGTCGACGGCCGGCGGCGGCGGGCCTTCCTACCCCAGCTACGGCGCGGTCTTCCACAGCGCGCCGGTGACGCCGCCGGCCAGCTCCCCGCCGCTCTCGCCGCACCGCAAGATGGCGCGCTGGGCGGACAGCAGGGCCGCAGCCGGCTCCTCCGCAACCGCCCTGCCGCCGTGGGTCACCGGCGCTTCCAGCAGCCGCTACCCCTCCCAGTCCTACACCACGCCGTCGAGCCCCGTCCGCCGCCGGGCCCCGGCCACCTGGCTGTCGGGGTTCCAGACGCCCTCGGACAGGGGCAAGTCACCGGCCTTCAGCCTCGTGCCACCACCGGGCCCGTTCGGTGCCTACGGGGACGCCGGCACGCCGAGCTCCTCGAGGCTGCGCGCCACGGGACAGAGCAGCTGCCCGCGCTCTCCGGCCGTCGCGTCTGGCGGCGCGGTGGCCCGCGCCGTGACGGCGGCCGAGCACGCCGAGTGCTCGCTGTCGCTGGGAGGCGGGCAGGAGATGGTGCGGGCGTGGGAGGGGGAGGTGATCAAGGAGTGCGCCGAAGAGGAGCTGGAGCTTACTCTCGGGAGCTCGAGGACCCGCGCTGATCGCGCCTGACTGAACTGAGCTGCAACCAGGCCATGGCGGCTTCTGCCTTCTGCTGCTGCTGGACTTGTGGGAGGTTGCTGTTGGAGGAATAGCTGAGCTTAACTTCATCATGGCAGGATGCCATTAACTATAGCTTCTCTCATCTTTTTAGCTTTCCGTCTTAAAAAAAAACTTTCTTAGTTTTCCGTCTTTTATATATATCAGAAATGAAACAAAAATAGACATGGCAAGGGGAAAAGTGATGTGCTCATTGCAATCATGGGTTATCAGACAGTTGGATTAAATGTAATGGACAAGCCAGTAAACTATAGCATCAGATGAGTGCCTTTAACTGCTGTGTTTCTCTGGCTAATCATTGGACATATCCCTCTGCTGACAGAGGTTTTGAAGCGGCAGGGCTTTTTCTGCAGGAACAGTTTGTGGAACTGAACTACCAGCCGGCAGCCGCTTCCTTTGGTGACCAATTTGTTGTGGCCGTTTCATGTCGATGGTTCAAGTTCAAGAGGACTGTGGCCGAGATGGCATACCATCAGACGCCAACTGGACTTTGGTGCGTTGCTGCATTTTCATGGAGTTCTTCCCTGTTTGACGAGGAATATACGAGGACCGCATCTCGCAGTGCGACTGCGACAGCGACGGAGATTCCTTCCACCTGCGGCGTGCCATGGGCGTGGCGGCAGACATGCTGCACATGCGCCACGCCTAGCTACTCATCATGCTAGTTGTTAACTTGTTATATATATATATATATATATATAATCACGTGCTCAAATTTCATTTGCTGCGAGTCAGTGTCAGACGGAAACTAACCATGAGGTTGCTATATCTTGTGGATTGGTATGTTCCAGGCGTCATCTTTTAGGTTATCTGGAGCATACAAGGCTCGTGCTTCGTTCCGGTGCTGCGAGACAAGGACAAAATAATTGGCCACAGCATAAAACCACACACCACAACAGGATAGCACACCCAGTGCACCAGCTTTTCAGTGTCCTTGCATAGGCCCATCTCCGAAACTGGGAGCAACTACTGAATCAGTTTCTGGTTCAGAAACTGTGGCCTCGGACTCTGGTTATCTCAGAAACTGGGACCAACTACTGAACCAGACGAGCACACGCACATGAAATACACGAAAAATGATAATAAAGTTGATATTATCTAGTGGTTTAGTATAGTTCAGGTGTCAGCTTTTAGGTTACCCTGAAGCACACAAGGTCTATGCTTCGTTCGGATGCTGTCCAACAAGGAAAAAACAATTGCCCAGAGCATAAAACAGAAATCTCGACAGGATAGCAAACCCAGTACATCAGCTTTTCAGTGTCCTTGCATAGGCCCATCCCAAAATACTAGTACTACACTGCCTGTGAAATGCGAATCCTTCTCAGGGTGGGAGACCCCTCGGTTCCCCTGGAGGAGGTGCACGAATTCAAATTACATGTAAGGATGGAGGACATTCACATGTACACTGAAAAAAAAAAGCTGCGGACAACCAAGAAAACAGTCTGCTATCACCAGAGCAAGAGCGATGATGATCTATCCACAGAGCAAGAATCAGGCACGTGGATGGTGTAAAGAGGTGCATGGAAAATAATTATCTTTCATATTTTGAGACAATTGTCAAACTAATGTACAAATATTTACAGAGTGGTTTGTGGTACCCACTTTATAAAGAGCCTTTGGTGTATCTAAGAATGATGTACTGTACAATTGCTTGATTGCTACCACCAATAGAGCACGAATCTGAAATCAAGAATGTATTTACAACGAGACGTGACAGTTACCAGAGATCTAACGTAGTGTGGGTCACTTTCCAATCTTGTCAAACAGTTCAGATAGAGCTTTGTACAGAGGGGAGGCTGCAGGTGGTCTAGCCATGGATCCCAGAAGGATATCAGATCCCTTGACGGGACCGCCATAAAACCGGGCATTCTCACTGTCCCGGGTAGATACAATGCTTCCGTTGAATGCACAGCCCACAAAAGCACCTGATAAGACAAAACACATACGATTAGTTGCAACAGAAAAAGCTCAGAAACGGCTCTAGTTTGTTAAACTGAGCCCACAAGTAGCAGCTGTGAGTTAAGATTAGAACACTGCACCAGTTACAGTTGATTGAAGTATCATTAGTCACTCTATCAGCACATTTCTATCATTGCATCTGCAGCACCACAACTATATAATCCATTTTTTACTGTCTTCAAAAAATGGGGTTTACACAGTTTTCTTTTTCAAAAGTTCAAAGATTCAATTCATCAAACACAATTTATTATTGCTGCGTGATATGTCATGTTCACAGATACTAGGGTAAGCTTGCACATATCTTGCAACAGTCATTCACAACAAAGAGAGGGCCTGACTCAGTGGTAGAGTCTCTCCACTTGTGTCCAGAAGCCCGGAGGGGTGCTGGGTTCGAATCAGCCTCCTTGCAAATTAAGCAAGGGGAAGGCTGACTAGAAATCTCTTCCTCAGACCCCACATTGTGTGGGAGCTTTCAACACGGGTACGCCCTTTTAGTCAGTCGCAACAAGGGTGTGAAATAATCTTATTTCAGTTATTTAGTTGATTTGTTCACGAAAAGTATTATGGTACCTCAACATGTCTGGCTTGTTGTGCGACAGAAAGTTGCCTTTTACTACAAGGTTCCCAAACATTAAGCACAGCTAACACATACTACCTTTGCAAGACATGCTCCACATTATCCATAACTCACGCGAATCTCCAGCGACAAGTTTTATGACAGATTATAAAATAGCACTAAGCATTGTCGCTTTAAAGAGACAACATATAGAAGACCATACTTCTGGCAAGGTAACACAGGTGGTTATTTTCACTTTTTATGCATCATAATAATTCTTGAGGTGGTAATTTGAACCATACCTTTGCTACAACTGTATGTGTAACATGCAGCATAACCACCATCTCCAGCACGAAAATCAGCTTCAGCTACTCGTCCAAGATGGCCAGCAGAAGCACTAACACCAGCACCAACAGATACATGTGTTTTCCCACTAAAAGTTCTAATGGCATCTGTGTTCCTCAAAACAATAATGAAGTCAGCTACCTCGCCTCCAGCCTGTTGGGAAAGTCAAGCAGAATTTTGAATTGTAAGATAGAGACAGTGTTAATTTGATAAAAATGTAAAGAAAACTAAAATAGCTGATGTCACCTGAGCTCCGTATCCAATACCACAGGTAGAGATTGCTGAAGGAGGTGACCAGGAACCATCAGCCTTTCGAGCAATAACCAGTCCTGTACCGATTTTATATGTAACCATCATCCCCACCTTTGCTACCGTAACTATAGCCAGGCCTTTTGCTTGTTTAAGAATGGCATCAGGGATAGCCTTCTCTTGCTTCAGTCTTCCAACCTGCACAAAAGAAAAAACAAATTTGATGATGGTACTCTGATTGGCTCAGATAAAAAACAATCAGCCTTCCTGAGCATGCACACACAATCAATTTACTATGATTTATGAATCCAGCATTTCACAAACTTAAGATGACTGGCTCATATCAAATATATCAATGGAACAATGAGCATCAAATAGATAAACTGAATGCCTCAGTAATATTTAGTGGAACTTTAACGGTCTAATATTAGTAAAACACAACTTTTTTTAACCAAAAAAGTAGAAAGCAGTGACAAATTACATAGTAAAGAACTACATATGAAAGAAATCTCAATTTATCAAATTGGAGCAAACTACTAAAACCTGATTATTTTGCGTATGCTAAAACTCATATAGTTGCATTTCATCAGGTAGCTTAATCACATATTCTGGTCACTATGGTGGAAGGAGAAAATAAACCACCACAATGTTCCATGTCCCTTTTTATCCACAATCAATGAACTGAAACAATAAAAAAAAGGGCAGCCCGGTGCATATAGCTCCTGCTTGCGCAGGGTCCGGGGAAGGGTTCGACCCATTTGGGTCTTTTGCACGCAGCCTTTCCCTGCATTTCTGCAAGAGGCTGTTTCCAGGACTTGAACCCATGACCTCATGGTCACAAGGCAACAGCTTTACCGCTGCGCCAGGGCTCCCCTTCAATGAACTGAAACAATCATTCTCGAAATTAGTAATTACGAACTCTCAACACAGTGAAGTTACAAGGGGCCTACAATCCTACAAGTTTTTTTTGATCTGATCAGTTTATTAACAACAGATGCACCTTACACTTAGCGAATAAGAAAATCATAACATTGGCATAACATGATAGAAGGTATGAATGTTTTGTGTCAAGGCATCGGTCAAGATGCCTTTTAAGACAAAACCAAAAGAATGTATGTTTCTTAGGCGGCTACAAATGATAACACAAGCAAGGTATTGCAGCACAACATATCAACAGTTCAGCAATATCCAAGAGTTCTGTATACAAGTAAAAGGAATGCATACCTTATAGTAACTACGTAAAGAATTTGCAGCCTTGTATATCTCATATTCCATTGTGTGTGCCCATGGGAAGTTCAGCCATGACCTCAAGGTACTCAGGTCCGTCACATCCTGGGTTGGAAGTTGGGAGGCTCGACTGACCTCATTCATCAAATAAGGTTGGATGCTCTCAAGACGTACCCCGCAAACATCACAAACCCTTTGAGGTTCTGAAGTCCTAAACTTCGGAGGCATCAAGCTTCTACCCTTTGAACAACCACCGCAAAATACTCCACCACAGAAACGGCAATGATGGCGAGAACACATTATTGGATGAAAACGCACACCACAAAGCATGCAAGAAGTAGCAGCGCTGTCGGGTAACCACTTTGTAGGATCTGTTTTAAGTAGCTCAGTTGCAATACCAGCATTGGCGTCTGCAAGTGTTTGCGCCATATCCTTCCAGGCTTCTTGGAGAAAGAAGTTGGACACCACCGACATCCCACAACTCCCAAAGTCACACGACACGACAGATATCATCTTGTCTTTTGCCGCAACAGCCATCTCCCGAAAAACATCCCACATCGTCATCTCTTTATTGTCTTCATCTAGCTCCCAGCTGAACTCTTCTTCAGGAAAGTACCCACCATTACGACCAAACCCCCTGTGCCACTCCTCACGATCCTTCTCCGTCATCGGCGGGACAGAAACAGGCACCCAGATGCCGGTATGCTCATGAAGTAGGTCATCATTAAAGGAGTGCTTTCCTGGTTCCTTCTCAACAAGATTTTTGGCCGCGTCTTTGGTGATGCATCCATTAACAGTGGCAGTGGCAGTGTAGCAAGTATCGGGGCTGCTGGACATGGACACGCCTTTCTCAGCAGGACCCTCGTGTACCCCTAGGTCAAATATGTGGAGTCTCTATACCAGGAAAAAACATTGAGTTATAAAAGGATATTAATCTGGAAAATTCGAACAGTTGATCATAGGCTTCCACCCAGAAATAGAAATAACAAGCCACTCCATCTCAGAAAGGCCGCACTACAAGATAAAAACAAGCCATAGTAAAGCAACTGTGTATTTTTTTTTCGGAAGCACAGGCCACGCACGCCCTTTAATAAAGCTCGAAACCTTTCGCTTCGCTCAACCCTAATCACCAATTCAAGCATCCTAAGTTCGCGCCAAGCACGGCACACCAATGCACCGGAGATTTCCATGCCGTATCACTGAACCAATCTACAAACTCCTCAGCGAGGCTGACTCAACTACAAGAAGCGTACACGCAACTAAGCTTCACGGATACGAAACCGGAAGGGGGGAGGAAGGAGGGGGGGGCGAGCCTCACCGCCAAGCCTTCCACGCTGTCACCATCGTCGTCCCACCTCGGCGGCGAGTCCTGCGCGCCGGCCTCGCGAGAGATGCCGCCGCCGCCGGGCCGGGGCGGGTGGTCGACCGGTTGGTGAGGCCGCTCGGCTCCCGCCATGTCCGAATCGCGTGGAATGGCCCGCGATCGGGCGGCGCGATCCCGGAAATCCTCTCTCGTATGAGCTCGCCGCGGGTTGAGGCGACGCGGAGGTGGGGAGCCGAGAGGAGACTCGTCGGAAGGAAAAGGAAGCAATCGAACTTGAGCTGGGTTTCCGGGGGATTGGATCGATTAGGAAATAATCATGGATCCGTTTGCGTTAATGACAAGTTGGCCCAGTAAAGGACTGATCGCGACTGGGCCAGGCCCGGTGCTGTTGGGTCAGAGGATTATTTGGGCCGAGTTCTTGTTGCTCTTAGGCAGTAATTAGGCTGGGCTTGGGTTTTTCTGGAAATGGGTGGGCTGCCAAATAGACGCCTAAATATTCTTTGCCAATTCTTCACTCTTATTTTTCGCTCCAAAAATAAATAAATAAATCCTCCCTCGTATTTTCAGAGTGGCTATTCTCTCTTCTAGTCACCCACAAGTTGCTTCGGTCAAATTCCAGAACGTTTGACCCTGTGGACGGATACAAATGACCACAATTGTTATACAAGTGACAAAAAATGACCAAATTTTGTGGTTAGTTTTACGGTAAGAGGCAGGTGGTTTGTCTCAAGAAAAGTAAAAAAAATTACAAAGCTTAACAGGCTGACTCAAGTTACCGACAGTTTTATACTGTCAATGTCATCATGTACGTCAACTTATCCGTCACAGAGCCAACTGTTGCTGCTATAGGTGACTGAATATGGCTCACTCTTTCCACCCAACCACATGACTTCATGAAGGGAGACGGCAGAGAAGCGCCGCCACCGCTGGTTTAGGGAGCCTGAACAAATTTCAGTTGGCATAACGATATCTACTCTCTTGTGTACTTCTTCCGTTCTGAATTAATTGATATTTAAGACAGCTAATTTAGTTTAATTTAAACTGGAATTTTTATCCTAAATATTAATTAATTTAGAACGAAGGGAGTAACAAGATAGATAATAAGAAAGAGTTATTTGGTCAGGTAGGCTCCCCTAACCGGCGGCGACACCTCCATCGTACGTAACGTGGCGTAACCCAGGCTTGCATGCGCACATGCACGCGCAGATTTTCATACACGCAACGGACTCCACCGTGCTGCGTGGTCTGATGATCCGAGCCGAGATCTCCTGATGGATGGGGTACTGATTCGCTTACGCGGGCGTGGGATAATGGCCGCAAGCGCCGGCGTGTCGCCGCCGGCCGTTACACGCGTGCGGTTCCGTCACGCCAGTACGTCGACGACGGCGACCGACCAGTGAAACATTTTATATATAGTGTGAGACATTTTGGTACACGTGAACATATTTAAAACTAGATGTTTGCTTTGGCACGATCAGTCTATATATCCCCGGCGTGCTTCAATTCCGCGTGTCCAGAAGGCGCCTCCAGCAACAGAAAAGCAGCAGGCCAGCATAAACAGGACAACGAACACATGTCTCTGCGAGAACTCTAAGAACCGACATCGGACTCATGGTTCTTGCAAAACCGCCTTTTAAGTCGTTGTAGATTTCTTGAGTCCCGGGCTTGAAAAACCAAACGAATGCATGTGTATCTTGGTCGTCAGGTTTGGATGCATTTTGGCCGGGCATGAACAATTTTTGGACAAATTTGGAATTTACAGTCACACTTTGTTCAAACTTTGAGAAAGAAAAACTTAGCCATATTTGCTAAAACGTCTTTCCATTTCGAAAAGAATTTCCCCACCACCACCGATCGATAGGTGTCCTATGCGAGCTGATCGCCGATCGATCGATGATGCTTCCTTGCACCCTTGAGAGCGCCAAAAGAGCCTGCCTGACGGCTGGCCATGACGACCAGTTATTGTTCGGAAGTTGGGCATTCGAACTCTTGGGGTCGTTTATATCATCGTCCTCCATATGGCTCAGCTAATGGTCAGCTTAAGCGACATGATCCCATATATAATTGTGGGCATTGAGCTGCACGCGTAGTGCTGACGGGTGGTGGGTCAGGTGGCGGCTGAGAGATACAGCGCTGTCTTAATTATTGATACGATACGTTTCACGATCGACCGCGTCGTTCTCTGTACTGGACTGTGCATGCATATATACGCGCTTCATTTCAGACTTGATTTCAGACGTATTAGCTAGCTAGCTAGCTTGAGAGAGCTAGTGTCGTTGTTCTCTTCAATATAAACAGATCGATACCGTCGGGTCGCCTGTTGCAGATCGAGCATCGAAATGGCCCAGCTTTTCTACTACGTGATCCACGCACCAAAAGCAAATTAAAGGGCGCTAAAGAAATAAGCTTATGGTGGATCTTTCAGTTCGTCCCTGCTGCTGCATTTTCCCGCCGTTTCGCTTTAGCTCGTGACGGTTCATCTGTTCGCTTCGTCTCTCTTTTCTTTTTTTTTACTAGGAAAAGCGTATTAGCACGCGTGAAGGACCAGCAGCATCTGGCCGGCCGGAGAAGTCAAGCTAGCTAGAGCAGGATCAACATAAGCTGCACACGCGCGGTGGATCGATGCCCGTATTCTTTACTGCAGTGTGATGTTTTCAGTCGCTGTCAGCTGCACCCAAGTCTTCTAACACGTCGATGACAAAGGTCGCTGTCGCATCAACGATGGGATATCATCGTCATTAATTCATCAACGCTGCCACTAATTTGGGAATGGAAGAAGAGCCCATGTAAACGCGAGAAAATCCCCTGATACCCAATGACGATGATGAACATTCCTCTATCTATCTATGCAACGCGGCGTTGCTGTGTGCCTGTGTGTGTTATTAGGAGTCGAATGATGTTGTCAGCGTGCACGCGCGAGCGGAGAAGTCATACGCGTGCATGTCGATCTAGGGTTCCGTTTTGTCTGGAAATCGAAGACGACCAAGTGCATCGATCATGGAACAGTAGTGAAACGGAACTGCGGATCACAAGCTTCTGATCAGTAGGCTAGCTAGTCGAGCATGCGTAACGCCATGTAGCCACACTTAACCCGGGGGTTACGTTAACGACATTACCGGGTACGACACGCCTGGCCGATGCATGAGAGGCTAGCTAGTTTGTCAACACTCTAGGCTCTTTTACCGTGTTCAACGTCATGCATACACACATAGCTCGCCCATGCACATGGACGAGCGAGTGGAGAAATGGTCACTTATTCTGCATACTCGTGGGAAGACTCCAGTAATAGCCAATGAACAAGATCAGTGCACCGATGAGGACCCGAACCAACCGCCGCCGCGCTTTGTTATCAGGGCGTGATTCGCGGCCGGTTCCCTCCTCCGGCAAGAGTGGGCCGCCGGCGGCGACCAGCTGACCGGCTGTGATCTGCCAATCGAGCTGAGTCCGTGCTGGAGCTAGCAGCCACCACCACTACTAGCCGGAAAAGGAGTACGCTTATATGTTCCGACTGGCTGCTGGTCAACTGAAACGTTACACTGATCAAAGTGTGTGAACGCCTCCAAATACGACGACATGCGTACGTGACGATCGTCTCTAGCTCCCTCCCTCACTTTGTTCAGTGATCCTTCTGGCCAAACCGATGACCGGCTTTCGTTCCAGTAGTAATTAGGATCAGTGCTCCACTGAGGTCGATAGAAGAAGCTAATAATGACGGCTTCCAGAACGCTACTAGCGACCAAAGGACCACTCCTCCGATCCGTCATAGAATGTAAGCATCTTTAGGTTTGGTCAAAGTCAAATTTTACTAACTTTAACTAGCTATCAATAGTGCACAACTTTAACTACCAATAATGAATAATATTAACAATCACAATATGCAATTGTTTGTACTCGAAATAATCTATCTTTATAGATATTTCCGGTCAAAGCTAAGAAATATTAAGTTTGATTAAACCTAAAGATACTTATATTTTTAGACATAAGGAATACAGTACTAATAAAGCCACACAACACGCACATTGACGTCGGTGTTACGGCCGGTCATTCCCCCGGATCAAAATTCTGGTCTAAATCCAATTAATATACGTGCAACGATGGATGTGCGGTTCGCTTTAGGTCCAAGCTACCACGACCAAGCCATTCGTTTCTCAGGGTCTACGCACGCAAGCATGACATACTCGCGACGTGTGGGGGTTGGGTTTTCCAGGCGCCCTGCATTGCATTTGCATGGGCATGGATGTCACGCGGAGGGAGGGGCGTGGTGCACGATTCAATTAGTAGCGCGCACTGTACGTACGTGTATACACGGTATACTGTGCTCTCTACGACCCTCTTGTCCTTGATCCGGAGCACTGATGAAGTGATGAATGCTCTACTCCCTACAGGGTCGAGAGGCAGAACAGAACCCCGGGTCGATGCATTATTTCCCAACCAGATCGATGCGTTAACTTACGGCCCAGCCAGCCACCACCAGAGCTTTCGGCTAATCAATTCCAGCCGCGTACGGCCGGGCGCGCGGCAGCAACACGAGCTATCTGTTTCAGTTTCAGGTCACCCCACAAGAGCTTGCTGGTTCCAGACGGCCGGCAGGGGTTGCCGGATTGGAGTATGGTGGGCAGGCGGCTCATATGGCGGACTACCTTTTGCTTGTTTCTTGTAGTGTGTGAAAAATAAGTCTAGCGAAAATCGAAAAATAAAATTAACCTCGCAAACAAGCCGGCTAAAACTTTTCTACAAATTTCAACCTCTGTGACGATGTGGAGCGAGGAACTGTGCAGCGAACCTGGTCTCCAGCCAGTGTGGTGGTGTTCATCGAATCAACCTGGTTTCCAGCCAATGTGGTGGTACGTGTTCATCGAACCTATCTGGTTTGCACTTTGCAGCCATTGTGGTACGGCGTTCATCGAATCTGGTTTCCAGCGAGGAACTGTTCATCGAATCTGGTTAGTTCCAGGGGTTAAAACAAGGGCCTCACCGTACCCGTCAGTCGACGGACGAGTATTGATTCTTCGGTCTGGGGTGGCGGCACCAGCTGCCCGGCCGTAGTGCTACTACTACGGCTGTGGGACCCCAGATCGAACTGATTCCAGAACATCTTTAGCAGTCGCTAGTGACAACTGGCCCGATCCTTATATGAACCAATTAAAGGCAGCTAAGCTGGTCTGTTGGCGCGGCATAGAGCAGCATCAGTGTTAGTGTTCCTACCTACTCATCTCACATTTAGTAGGAGCACGAGCTTACTACTACCAATGGTCGTACTACTTCTAATGACCCAGGCCGGCCAGCATCCTTCTTCTTCTTCCTCCTCCTTGGCTCCTGCTCTCCGCCTTCTTCCGACCCGTCTCAACTGTCCGATCGGGAATTGAATGGCCGAAACTAAAACGGTCGTGGATGGTTACGGGCCGTGATTACTTGGATCCAGATCACGGGCACTACAAGAGTTTAAGAACGATGCTACTGGTCAATAATCTCTCATAAGTGTCTGCAGATAACCAATTCATGGCGGTGGTTAGTACTACGTGAATAGAAATAATCCCGTATCAGAGCTGTCATAATACGAAAGATGGTAGCCACTAATAATGTGCCATGTTAGTAAAAACCAAATACGACCATCGAGGTTGCTAGTAATGTGCATGTTAAGATGTACGGAAATAAATAACAGAAACAACGTTGTTTGGAGATGATCATCGCGAGTATTTCTCGTGATAATTATAATTTATATCAAGGTACGCATGGACTTTTGCGCGTTGAAACCATGATCTCGGCGGAACTGATGTATTTATACCTCAGCTACATTTCGAATTCGATTGCTGTTGAGTTACAACGCAGCATCTGTTTTTAGAAGTGTACTACGTGATGCATGCAGGTAATTTTGGAGCTGTCACTTTTGTATTTATATGATAAGGTTTACCAATGACAGGCGTCGTGTGTTCTTGTTGGATCGAGTTCTAAACTCCTCCATCGATCTGTTTGTTATTTTTGGCCCTTGGATCACGCTTCCCTGGAAAAAAATTTCCGCACCAACCAGAAGAGATCGAGTAAGAGTAATCAACACAGATACTGTATTAACTAAATGCACCAACCAGAAGGCCTGGTCAAATCAAACGGAATGGAAAATGACAGAAAGATAGCCACGGCCGGGGAGGGGTGTGGTGGCCAGAGAGCTGGGCTGAGCGCCGATAAATAGGCGCCCGGGTCATCGGGCAAACACATCGCGCCGTTGTTCCTCTCTCTCTCTCTCTCTCTACTTCACTCGTGCTCTGCCACCGGAGGCGACAGAGTGAAGAGGAGAGGAAAGAAAGAGGGAGAGATATGGCAGGAGGAGGCGAGAACGGAGCTCACGACCAGAGGGCCATGGAGGAGGGGAGGAAGGAGGAGTACGCTGACCAGGGCTGCGCCATGGCCTCCATCCCGTTCGCACAGAAGGTGAGGACATGTTCATGTGGTTTCTCTTCCCCTCGCCGCTCATCCACGCCTCACCGCATTCTTCATTTCAACGACGGATCTTCTCATCTAGCTAGTGTTACTTCGGTTCGTGTTGCCTGCATTTGATCCTGTACCATTCCTAGTATGCCAACAAGAATTCCCAAATCGAGGGTCGTGTGCAAAACCTAGGCACGTGAGTTTATGGCACGCCAAGCCGTTAGCTATACCACTAGCACCCACCAAAAAAGTCCGGGATCGAGTCCTGACAAAATCGAAGCTCCAAAAATACGCCATGAACAGTCACATCAGATCCGTTCTTTTTGTTCGGATATTGACGCATTTTTTCTTCTTATTACTCCTACATGAACGAAGAATAAAAAAAGACAAAACTAAAACAATTCCGCGCGCAGATCCTCGCCGAGATCTTCGGGACCTACTTCCTCATGTTCGCCGGGTGCGGCGCGGTGACCATCAACGCGAGCAAGAACGGCCAGATCACGTTCCCGGGCGTGGCCATCGTGTGGGGCCTGGTGGTGATGGTGATGGTGTACGCCGTCGGCCACATCTCCGGCGCGCACTTCAACCCGGCCGTGACCCTCGCCTTCGCCACCTGCGGCCGCTTCCCCTGGCGCCAGGTGCCCGCCTACGCGCTAGCGCAGATGCTCGGCGCCACCCTCGCCTCCGGCACGCTGCGGCTCATGTTCGGCGGCCGACACGAGCACTTCCCGGGGACGCTGCCCTCCGGCTCCGACGTGCAGTCGCTGGTCATCGAGATCATCATCACCTTCTACCTCATGTTCGTCATCTCCGGCGTCGCCACCGACAACAGAGCCGTAAGGATCACGTTAAGCTTCGTATGAAATGAAGATCATGGATGATAATTACCCGACGAACTAACCACTGTTTCATCCGGCCGGGCATGCAGATCGGGGAGTTGGCAGGGCTGGCCGTGGGCGCAACCATCCTGCTTAACGTGCTCATCGCCGGGTAAGTACTGTAACACGTAACTCTCAAACCTTCTCGTGATAATCTCTCTCGGATTCGCAGCAGTCATCAGTACGAAACATTGACGCTCTTGGCCTCTGTACGTAGACCACTTACCGGAGTACTCCTAGCAGCGTATAGAGAAGAGAAGCCATATTTTTTTCTCCAAGTCAAAAAGAAACGGACTGTATTTAGTGTGGCTGTCCTTGTCAGTGGGAGAGTATATTTATGGAGCCATAAATTCAGTCATGTGACGTGAAGCACGGCATGGTCGTTTTAAGAGTCTTGAGTGCGCGCTGCCGTGGTTGGTGAAGACTGACCGGTGTACAGCCATTAATGTGAACACTGACCCCACGGTGGCGCATCGATCTGACTCGTGTGGAAAACTAGCTAGCCTAGGGTTCAAAAGTGGAAATCTTTGTCCTCTCCTCACCAACATCTCGGGATTAATATTCTGATCTACTAGCGTTTATTTCTATTTTCTTCTACTAAAACAGCACTTAGAGCACGAGATATTAGCTTCGCACACCATCTTTTATGTTTTCTTCTTGATTTAAAACCTTATCTTGTCGATTCTGCCAGGCCTGTCTCCGGGGCGTCGATGAACCCGGCGAGGAGCATCGGGCCGGCACTCGTCAGCGGCCAGTACAGGGCGATCTGGGTGTACATCGTCGGGCCCGTCGTCGGCGCCGTCGCCGGGGCGTGGGCCTACAACCTGATCCGGTTCACCAACAAGCCACTCCGCGAGATCACCAAGAGCGGCTCCTTCCTCAAGAGCATGAACAGGATGAACTCCTCCGCCTAATTAATCGCCCGATCAAAGTAACTGCACCCGAGAACTAGTGCGTACTCCTGTGTGTGTGTGTGCGTGTGTCTTCGAGCTGGGACAGCGAAACCTGATCACGTACGTGCTTGGAGGTAATCCACAGTAGTTTGGCCTAGCTGCCACCTAGTATTGTGGAAATATCTATAGAATGTTTATCCGACGTGTGAGTGGATGGATGGGGGAAAAAGGTGTGGTTTCGACCCATGTGGTAGGGTTTGTTGTCAAGGTGTTGCTGCTGGAGGCATGCATGGGACCGGAGCTTCGGTTCCAGGCCTATTAGTTTGTAGCTGGACGTGTTTGTTAAAGCTCTGTGATGTGATGGCAACTTGGTTCCAATTCGGCTCCTGCTCCGCATTGTTTCAACTCGGTTGCATCTTGCAGCTACTCTTGCATTCAGTCTGTGCGATTCCGGAACTTATCCGACTGAAAAGTACTTACAAAGTGCAGATTGCTCAAGCACTAGCTTTCGTCAGTTTTGAAGCTAGGAAAAGATACATGGCTATATACATGAGCTCATGTCGTAGATCCATATAAATTTGAACAAGAAACTGCATCCTGTTTGTGAGACGAGAAGACAGATTTCATCTAGTAGCGCACATCAGGAATAGTGTGGACACATATACGGTTCCACTTTCTGGTGCGAAGTTACTCCTCTCAGATGACTGTATTCAGTTTAGCCCCACCACGTTCGGTTCCCCTCTCATTTTACCGTCTGCAGAACTACTTGATCACTACTGTCACTAGATTGATATATAAGGCTAAAGTGATGTGCCAACAGCCAGGTGTTCTTTTTCCGAGCATACAATCGAGGAATGGTGGCACAGAAACACTGCCATGAAATGGTAAAACTCTGCTCCAGAGAGGAGGAGCTCGAAGATGCATGGGAGGTAACCACTGTCCTTGATGTTGTGCTGCAAGACTGAAGGATCACTTGATGGCCCAAGGGACCAATCCGTTTGGTCGTTACTGACGGAGTCACGGGATTGAGAGAATCTGAGCTGTAAGTCTTCGCATAGATCATCATCAGGCACAACCTCAATAGGGACCTGACCACAAATCATCTCGACCACTGAAGACATTCTAGGCCGCTGAGTTGTTTCTACATTCAGAAGCCTCAGTGCCTGTTCCTGAGGGTAGTCAGAACCGAGACGCCGGCTCACAATTTCTAGCAGCCTCCCTTGCCGATTCAGTCTTTCAGCCTAAGACTGCTCGCTATTCTAAACAGGCCCCCACTGCAGAAATAGCGGTTAGGAGCGACGTGCACGTCCACAGTGGTATGTTTACTGCGCCTGGTATAACCGCGGTCTGCACAGTATTTCTCCATATCGAGAGACTCCTATATCGCCGCTATGGACATTGTCGACACTTGGGGCGCGCGAGTTCAACCGTTGGGGAGCGACGCCAGGCGGAGGCGCACGGTGACTGCAACTCCTCGTCTATCCAGCCAGGGAAAAAGAGGGCGGATCTCAAGCCTCGTCGGCGTCCTGACCACGGCGGGAGGCAAGGGTACATCTGCGGATGATGTTCGTCGAAAGGCGGCGCGACGACGCTATCTGGAGAGGAAGCGAGGTGGGGGAAGGAAGCGGCGACTGAAGAGCTCGTCTGGGACGTGTTCGTCTACCAGCAGCAACAACTCAGTTGTTTGCCCCCTTGCAAGGTACGGCTCCTCCACCGGCACAACTATTTTTTCATATATCTGTTGGAATAATTTGGGCTGGGCCCATTGATTACCCAAATTATGTTGGAATAATTTGGGCTGGGCCCATTGATTACCCAAATTAATCCTATTAATTTTAAGGCCCATATTAATGCTATGTGACTAAATTATTTAGTCCCACATGGGTAGTTAAAGAGGATTCTGACCAACTTAAATAGGTGGACTATTCCTCTCTATTTGAGAAGTTGGAAAGAAGATAAGGGAGTGCCACACGCGCGCCGAGCCGTGCCGTGCGCGACGCGCACGCGTCACGCGTATTTTCGCGTGAGAAAATCACGTGACTTGTGACTTGTGCGTGTGTGGAGAAATTGTTGCATCATTCTTATTGCGCCGAGTTAAATATTTTACCGTTTCTGAGAATTGAATCAACTCAATTATGACGGTGAATTAAATACAGACATTATTAGTAACCGACGTATTAAAATAGACGTTACTAATAACTGACGTATTAAAACAGAGAATTAATCTCGCGCAATAAATCTGATTCAGTATGGCTCAGCCTGTATAAGACGCTCCTCATTCACCCTGGAATACACACTTGACTACTATCGCTGCGCACTCTGCATTCCCATCGCAAGTCTCCGCGCGCACAGAACTTGCGAGAGCAGGCCTCCGAAAATTCGTCTAGCTGCGATATTTGCACGGGTAGGCGGACGATCAAGTTTTTGGGAAGCGCAACTCTGCGCGACTGCTCGCTTGTACGAACGACTACTACCTGGTGAAGGACGTTCGTGGGACTTCACTGCTTCCAGTCTTCCTGCCTCAACTAACGATCGACTACTTCAAGCAGCTCAACATGTCAACTGTTGGGAACGGCACCGCCGGTGCCTCCGGCACTGGTCCTGCCTCAGGGTACAACCTGATGCTTTCACATTCATTTGTTGTGTTCTTTCTGTTCCTATACAGATTAAGCGTGAACACAAACAATCCTTATGAAGCCATAATATTGCTTATTTTCAATTATATCATGATTATCTTTATTACTTTTGGAATTAAAATATACCGTAAAATGCCTAAATATCTAACAATATCTACGGTTTTGTTTGAGGAATCTGAGGATGCCCGTTCATAAAATGTGTTTGGTACTTCAAATGATCTTGTTTTCTGCCGATTGATACTCTAAATATGTGGTTCATTTAGATTTCAGTTAACCCTAGATTGATTTGAGTACGAGCTTCAGTATAAACAATTAGTCTAACGTGATTTTTACATGATGAGTTGTAGAAACTCGCTTGGAGAAATTGGTGATTTGGGTGCATTATTGTCTGTTTTGGCTTTGATATGGTCTTTTTACTCATTTTAGGTTGATGTGCTCACAACTTCTAACTGTGAGTAAAACATTCCTCGGAATAGGTACTTGGCATGATGATTTTTTTTTGTAGTCTTTTAAGCAAAGACGACGAATGTTCTTGTGATTGCTTTTGGTAACATTTTACCTTGCTTCATCTATTGGAATGATAAAATAGTTGAGTAGTCACATAGAACGTAACACTTTACTTTAGCTTTTAGAAACTAGAATGGACAATCTAGGTAGTTAGGATTTCTCCAGTCTCCATTTTGTGAAAATAGCCGTCCATATTGGTTTAACTCTTTCATATAGAATGAACGAGTGATTGATTTATGTTTTCCTCTTTTCATAACATCCACTGAAACCACAGAGTTTCTTCTGTTGGAATGATACTTGACGATTAGTTTTTTGTTTTGTATAGTAGAATGAGAGAGTTCTTGTAGCTCGGACTCTTCCACTTGTGAAAGTGTCAATATTAACATCTGTGTTTTCCTCTTTTAGATTTGCTGTCAATATTAACATTTATGGACTTTTGTCTTTTGTAACAAAGTAAATTTGTTGGATATTTTCTGAAGGAGACAATCTATAGTTTCATTGAGATTTGAAATCCATTATTTTCGGGACAAATATTGTGGTAGTATTTCATTATTTTTGTAGTCCATGTAATATGCTGCAAACATTATGTATTGTTGTGTGTACTTATAATATATCTATGTTATGTTCTCAGTTATATTATTTGTGATGATCTGAGTTACCTAGAATATGTGGATGTGATTTGTGGTTTAGTAGTTCTGTTCTTGAGCAAATAAAGAGAAGGTTTTATCATGCCCTGTTGTTTGTAGTTTTGATACTTTGAGTATTTGATGACTTGCAGAATGGATGGTCATCAGGACTTCTACTCCTTGTATCATCCCTCTTACAAATCTTTTTTCTCGTTGCATTTGGATCACGCCTTTCATGAGAACTTGATCCCCTCATGGGCTAGGTATGCATGCATAACCGTGTCTCCGCCGACGTCAAAGATGAGGAAGTCATCGTCGACCGCCTCCTCCTGCTCTTGCGTTGCACGCCTCCTAACTGACGCACTGCCAAACACTGTCAACCAGTTCATTGTGTAGGAGTAGAGTGTTTAAAAGTTAGAACTCGGTGATGAGAAGTGAGTGACCAACCCTCTTTTTATAGTGCTCCATTCCTTCTCGTGGAAGCCAAGTTTCATCCTGTTGTCTATCTTCCATTACAAGCCACCAGTCATCTTCCATTGCAAGCCACTCATCATCATTTCAATGGTAGCCACTCAATGTTCCTTCTATTACAAGCCACTACAAGTTCCTTCTTCTACAACCATCGTGATAATACATAAATAGATATAAGGTACAATACAAAAGTACTCTAAATACTTTTATCATGGCTATCAGCATAATTTTTTAACATGATCAAGTGTTATTAACATAAATTATGTACATTTCGAATGTATTTTGCGATTCACACAAAAATATGTAAATGAAACGATATAAATAGGTGGTAGTTGATATAAAGATTCGATTTAGAGGTCAACGAGTGCAGAGAATGAAAGCGTAAAGCTAAGAATCTTTTAGAGTTCACTGTAATGGGTTGGTAATATTCTTTTAGAGATGCAGTATAGAGGTGCACGAGTGCGAGCAGCCTAAGGTTGAACAGATTTATTGAACATCCAATCAACCAAACTATCAACAAAGCCATGAAAGTTTAACAGTGCTTGATGAAAGTGACTAGGTGAGAATCCTAAATAACTTTGATCAGATTATATTATCTTGATTATGAAAAATTTGTACTTAAAAATGAAAAATTAATAGAGAAAATATTAAAATATCATACCCAATCAAGAAGATGCAGATGCTCTTCATTTGACATGATATTCGTAGTGCTCATTCTACTTACAATCTATTGTGCCACCACTTCATAACTGTAGACATCCGCTTCACGTGTAAAGAAAGCATCTTCTTTTTTTAGAAAAAAATCAATAAATATTCGTTTCATTATTAAATTGATGAATAAAAATTTATTTAATGTTAAACTAACGTTATCTATCAGTGACAGTGAGTATCTGACAGTGCAGACTGTGACATTACAAGTGGAGATTTTCCAGCCCGTTGTCAGACGGGCCGTTGGTCTATTACAGGTGGGCATGGACTGTGGCAGTGGGAACCGTGGGCCGTGGCAGCTTTGTCTGGTTTGCACCTCCTCGGCAGCCCGATCTGAGACTGACACGCAGCCCCACGATCGTGATAAAATCAAGCCACGCCCGCCTCTTCCTCCCTTCCCCGTCACCCCGAATTGGGATCTGACGCACCAGCCCCGACCCGACCGAAGCAGGCTAGGGTTCCGCCGCCTCCGACACCGCCGGCCGCCTCCGCTGCCGCCATGTACAACGGCATCGGGCTGCAGACAGCCCGGGGGTCGGGCACTAACGGGTACGTCCAGACCAACAAGTTCCTGGTCAGGTACCGGACCACCAGCGGGCCGCCCAAGCCGCCGCTCCCCGGGTATGGCGACGACGCCGGCGCCGGGCTAGGCGGGATGCGGAAGCCCAACAAGGAGATCCTCGAGCACGACCGCAAGCGCCAGGTGGAGCTCAAGCTGCTCGTGCTCAGGGACGCACTCGAGGAGCAGGGGTACACGGAGGGCGAGATCGAGGAGCGCGTCGAGGAGGCGCGCAGGGCCGCCGAGGCCGAGGCAGCTGCGGCGGCCGCGGCGGAGGAGGCGGGGCCACCGGCTCTACAGGGCAGAGGAGGGTATGGTAACTTATTACTGCCGTCTTGAGGCTCTATGACGATTGTTTGGGAATAATTTCGTGTAGGGTTCATAGTTATATATTTTAATCTAGTGTTGACGTGTTATGCTATTTTGCAAACGGATGTTAGAAGTTCATTTCTGTATGAGAGTTGTAGCCTCTGTTTATTTGTAGTTTACGTTACCATCAGCAATTCACTCTTTCTTCAGTTCCTAGCCGATCATTGTTAGTCTATTTACCATTTTTATCCTGCATCAGTTTCTTGTTGAGCAGATGTGCATGCTTCAGTTTGTTATCAGCACAGATGCTTATCTGTTTCTGTCTATGGTAATTTTTTATAATGACAAGTTAAATTCTTCTCAGGTTTACAGACACACAGAGCCACCATGTCGCAGCACGGAAGGAGAAGCAGCTTGAGATTCTGAGGGATGCCCTTGGCTTGGATGCTGAGGATGCAAAAAAGAAGGGAGATGTAGAAAGTGATGTGGAGTCTGGGGAGCTTGTTCCAGGGAAGTACTCTGAAGAGTTGGATACTGCTGGACAGAAAGATAACAAGGGTTCAAAGGATGGTAGAAAGGATGCAAAGAATGATAAGCAACAAAAAGGCAATGATAAAAGGAGCCACAGCAAAAGGTCTAAGAAGAGTAAGGATGACTCAGATTCAGACTATGAGAATGACAAAAAGAAGAAAAAGGGTTCTCTACATGATTCAGAAGATGATTCTGAGAGTGATTACGATGCTAAGAAGGTTAAGAAACACAGCAAGAAATCTCGTTATGATTCAGATGATGATTCTGAGTATGATTATTATAAGAAGGAAAAGAAGGACAGCAAGAAATCTCGCCATGATTCAGATGGTGATTTTGAAACTGATCAGAAGAGGAAAAACCATGGAAAGGGCCAGCGCCATGATTCAGAATCTGATTCAGATAGTGATCACAGCAAGATGAAAATAAAAGATGTGAACAATTATCGAGATCAGAGAAAGAATATATCAGTGAAGAGCTCTCGTTTTGACTTTGAGGATGAGAACCCCAGGAAGAGCAAGTACCAGGATGTGAAGAGCTCAAGAGAGAGTTCAGATTACAGCAGTAGCAGTATGAGTAGTAGTGATTCAGATGATAGTGCTGATAGCTACGAGTCCGAGGAAAAGAGAAAAGAGCTATGTAAAAAAAGGCTTAGGGAGGAAGAGAAAAAGGAACCGCAGAAGCAAAAACAGAGGGAGCAAGAGAGAAAGGAGCTGCAGAAGCAAAAACAGAGGGAGAAAGAGAGAAAGGAGCTGCAGAAGCAAAAACAGAGGGAGGAAGAGAGGGTGGAAATAGAGAAGCAAAAGCAGAGGGAGGAAGAGAGGGTGGAAATAGAGAAGCAAAAGCAGAGGGAGAGGGATGAAGGCAGACATAGGGAAAGAGAGCAAGACAGAAGAAAAGATGGAGATGGTGGGAGGGAGAGGCAAGAAGACAGACATAGGGAAAGAGAGCAGGACAGACACAGGGAGAGAGGAAGGTAGAAGGAAAGGTGGAGATGGTGTGGAGAGAGATCACATAAGAAAGATCGGAGAAGATAGGTATGACCCAAATTCAAGTTCAGCTAGAGAAGATGGATACAGGGACCGCCAATACAAAGATGGGAGGAAGGATGAAGAGCGACACAGGAGTGGAGATATTGATAGGCAGAGCTCCAAAAGGTCTAGATATGATGATTCTTATCACCATTCAAGGAGGTATGAAGAGCTGTATTCTAGAGATGATTATAGAGACAGGAGGCGTCACTGAATAGAAGTTGTATGAAAACTGTAAGTACTAGAATACTAGATTTTCTTTGTGGCTATATCATGAACATCACTCTTGACTAACTCGTGGCTGGTTTACCTTCTGAAGATCATGACTTGACAGTAGTAACCTATAGATTTCTGGATATGGATTATTTTATCCTGCATATTGCTCTTTTTCTTTCCTTTTTTCTCCGTTTCGTTCCCGTTTTGATTTTGTTTGTCTTTTTTGTATTGGGCCTCGTGGGTTGCATTTCTATTCTACACCAACTTGTTTGAACTACAAGGCTTGGTTGTTGTTGTTGTGTTTAGATGGTTCTTTTCTGTATTTACAGCCTTTTTTGTGTTTACTTTGCTGCAATTCTTTTGCAAATATCTGTTTCACCAAATGCATTCTTTGCAGACGTGCTGGGTGCTCTGAGGTAGTCCGATGAAAAGGTTACATCGTCTTGGACGAGGTGGCTGTCCGCGTCAACTTTCTGCAGCTTATCAGAAGATATTTACTGTATCTGTAAAACTCAAGCTGGCTAACTAAGGAACTTGCATTGCACTCTCAGACTTTGCTTATGTTTGCTTCGACATCCTTTCCAATACGCCATGTGTGAATATATTTGAGTTGAGAACTTGAGCAAATATGTGTAACATTTTATCATTTTGTGGAGCAAAATGTACGCCCGGTGGGATATCCCGTCCAGGGATTCTCTTTTATGAGTATTTCCCTTTGGTTGTGTAACAGTAAAAAGGATTTGGTTTGCTTCGGCTGTTACATTTTTGACCCCTGGAATTCCATCGGCAGGAGCAGTGCTATTTGATATTCTTACTGTTAGATTCTAGGTTCTGTAATGTTCCCTTCTTTCGCGGATTTCGATTGTCAAGGCGATGCAAGAAACACTTCTTGAGCTTTTGCCACTGTTTTCGTTGGATCCATGCCCGAACTTTTTTTTTCGGAGAATCTGGATCAGACAAAAAGATGTGACCTATGTATACAAGTGATGCTTTTGTACAGGAAATAGACCGGTGGTAGCCGTCTACTGGATGCCATATTGCCACAGATGGCGTTCCGCATGCGTCCCGGTGTGCGAATGGTGCTGGACCCTAGCACAAATTCCACTGATTAATCTCGAATTATTAAATTATTTTTCTTTTATTTTTAATGGCCACCCTAAATTGCTATTAATATTTCACATTAAACATGCAATCATCACATAGAAAGAAAGATTAAAATAAAATAATTGATATAGAGTACGGTAGAGTACAATGAGATAGCAAAGCAGATAATATTGTAAAGAGTACAGGGAGTATTGTAAATGACTAGAAATATTCTACTCCCTCTGTTCCTATTTAATTGACTTTGGGAGAACTAAAATTAGTTCTCACAACATCAACTAAAGGAGTAATAGAATAAAGAATTACAGTATGACGGCCTTATTGGCTGATAACACTATTGTTGCCTGTATGCGGGACAAAAGAAGGCCTGCAGCTAAAATTCCATGATACTGTGGTTTATTGTGAAGACCAGCGTGGTGTATGCTTAAACTCTTCTACAGAGCAGAACCAGCACGGCGACGTCTTGTTGCATTTGACGTAGCAATCTGACCGAGTTCCTCGCTCTGGCTTGGTGGCACTCGTTCTTTCACAGGGGTGTAATGCCTCAGCCAAACACCAGTGTATACCTGAGGAAATGGCACACCATCATTACACAAGAAGAAATGTCTACAATGGTGATAAAATGAATCGTTTGCTCCACATATATTATAAATTTAGAAATAAAGTCAAAGTAACACAATGGTGAGCCACAAACAGAGTTACTTGACAGTGCAGTACAATCCTTTGCTACTTACTGACCTGTTGGGGCCTCATAATCTTAGTGTCAGGATCATCAAGTGACTCCTTCCAGTGGGCTAACCAACCAGCCATTCGAGGAATTGCAAACAGAACGGGGAAGAATTCTACTGGGAATCCCATTGCCCTGAGAAGAAATGCGACAACAGCTAACTACTTCAACAAGGACTGAAAAAAAAGGAAAGCAAGAATATAGCCTTCAACTGATGTACCTATATATTAGCCCCGAGTAGAAATCCACATTTGGATACAGCTTCCTCTTGATAAAATACTCATCTGACAGTGCTGCCTTCTCCAGAGCAATAGCGACCTGACCCAACACCATAAAACAATGTAAGGGCACACTCTATTGGACAAAGAACTCCGGCAATTGCATGCTAGGAGACAATATTTAGAAACCCACTTTTAACAGAACACAGAATTGTTAGAAGTCCCCTTTCCTTGAATGCAGGCTTGTGAATGCCCGCCTGGACGCCTAGGCGCCGGTGGGGCGCCTGGACGCCCAGGCGCCTGCCTAGGCGCCCGAGGAGGGTAGCGACGACGGGTGTGGCGGCGGCGGCGGCAGCAGAGGAGGCGGGCGGCCAGCTAGGCGGTGGAGGAGGCGGGAGGCCGGCTAGGAGGCGGAGGAGGCAGGGCGGGCGGGCGGGCGGAGGAGGCAGGGCAGGCGGGCGGGTGGGCCTCATGGCCCAACTATTGTGGACCGTCGGATGAGATCCGACGGTCCTCATTTTCGCTGGGGTATATAAATAAACCCTACCCTAGTTTCCTCCTCACCCTCTCTCCCTTTTTTCTCCACTCCCGGCAGCGGCGGCACTGTGACTGTGAGGCGGCGGGGTGGACAGCGGCGGTGGCGGCACCTACGGCGGCGCCCGGCGAGGTGGCAGCAGGCGGAGGGGGCGCCAGGCGAGGTGGCTGCGGGCGGAGGGGGCGCAGGCGAGGTGGCTGCGGGCGGAGGGGTCGCCGGTGGCGGGCGGAGGCGGCGGCGCTGCCCGACCAGGTGAGGCGAGCCGCCCTGACGTCCGCGCGCCACCGACTGGCGCTAGGCGACGCCTCAAAAACGCTGCTCGAGTGAAATCCTTAACCATTTTATGAGATTACAAAAGTAGTTAACTAGCAAAATGGTGAAAACCTAAAGAGTTCTATAAGCCAATTTTCTACCTTGGTAAAGATAGAAAGGTTCAGTTATTTTGTATGCAAAATTACATGTGAAAAATACATGTCATTTAGCACCCTCTGTCTAGGTTAGACCAACTTTGTTTCCTAATTATTCTACATTGAAAGAAAGCTCAAACAGAAATATTACTGATTAAATTTGAGGTCAAATGGAGTTTTCAAAAATTATTTCCTGTCTATGGTTAAACAGATGCACAAAGCTAACCTCAATAAGTGGATCACGTCCCACGATTGAGAATACCTCCTCTGCCAATTTCCGGATCACTTTAGCACGAGGGTCATAATTCTTATACACACGATGACCGAAACCTGACATCTTTCTCTTCCTAGAAAATGAATCGACAAACTTTGTAAGAACAAATTGAATATTTTATCTGAAAGGGCTTCTACACTAGAATACAAAATCAGGTAGGAGGCATATGTAACCTATTCTTTACGCCTTCAATGAAATCTGGAATATTTTTCACGCTTCCAATCTCATTTAACATTTTAAGTACGGCCTGGCATAAGAAAATAACATTTAGAACCTTTGACATCTTAAGCTAGAAACCATGATCCCTAAAGTACAGGTGTTGTGAAATTTCATCCCATTAATAGGATGTTGGTGATTTTATTTTGACAAAAGATGTAGAGAAAATTTTATACTTGATTATACATAAAAAGATAGGTAAATAAGGTTAAATGAGCTCTCAAAGGACAACATTATCTTGTTGATACTAGAAAATTGACTTGCAAACTGAAATAAGATGGATCATGTTTTATGCTTAATTTCTGATGATGGTCACTTTGAATCGTGTTATGATTTGATGAACTGAGAGGGGACGGAGTATGGCTTACCTCATTTGCTCCACCATGCAGTGGACCATATAGAGCTCCAACACCACCAGAAAGAGCAGTGAATACATCAACACCACTGCAAATACAATGTAACTTATAAGGAAACAGTTTCATACTCCCTGTTAGCAGTTCAACGAAGTGTTTTACCTTGAAGCAAGGTGCCTAACAGCAGCTGTGGAGCAGTTCATTTCATGCTCAGCATGAAGAATAAATAGGACATCTAGAGCCCGAGCAAGTCGAGGGTTTGGCTTATAAGATTTATCGCCCCTACCACATTTCAAATGTGTATCAATATCAGTCAAAACTCCCAACTGTTTAGCAAGTTCAAATGAATGGAAAATAAAATGACGAAGTTAAATAAATTCATCAGTAGTATATATGTGTTCAGGCCGTTGCGTCTTACAATGAGTCCAACAGATACAAGAAGTTCTCTGAGTAAGAAAGACTAGTTGAAGGGAGGACGGTAGGCCTTCCTGCTAATCTCAAATAGGCTGCAGCTGCTATAGTAGGAGCCTGAACACATACAGAGAGTCAAATCAGATGTGCAAAAAAATCATGAACCACTATCACAATTTGCATGATCTACGGTTATCTGGTACAGAAAAACAAATTGATGAGTTGGATGAATACCCAGAGTTCTATCAGTAACTAAATGAACTAAACATTCTGACATACCTTTCCAAGTACTCGTACAATTTGTTTATCCCTAATCTGCTTCGACTTATACAGATCTTGACCCTACATGAGTAGAATATGTAATCATCGAACCGTAAAATGTTAGATATAAGAGATAAGAGACTAATACATAAGATCGATTTTATGCCGAACCTTCAAAGAAATTCAAACATCAAAAATAACTGACTTCCAAACTTTAAGGTGATTGCACTCAGAAAGTACTTACTCTAAGAGCCGGGTTTGCATCTGGATGGAAGACAGAAAGCGTGCTCATTGCACTGGCAAGGACACCCATGGGGTGAGCGTCATGAGGCATTGATTGTACGATATCCTGCCAAACCGAATATAAGTTTAAAACCCAAACCAAACCGAATATTGTATTGAGTATTCACACCAAATCTAACAAAACATACCAAGAGTCCTTGTGGCACAGCAGAGTGCTGTGAAATAGCAAACTCCCAGCCTGCCAGTTGGCTTTGAGTAGGCAAATTCCCATACACTGAATGCATCATGTTCAGTCAACCAGAGAATTGCAGGATAGCATGGTTACGCAAAAAATAAACGAAAATCACTTACTTAAGAGATATGCCACCTCAACAAACGAACTTCTTTCAGCCAACTCTTCAATTGGATAACCCCTGTAGCGAAGAATTCCTTCATCCCCATCAATGTAACAGATGGATGAGCGAACAGGGGCTGTATTGAGGTATCCAGGATCATAAATCTTAAGACCCTTGTCATCCTTTCCAGTGGTAATCTGCAGCATATTTTAAAAATATCAGCAACAAGTCTTTGGAAGGTCCTTATATTTTCAAAGGAAGCATCATAGCAAGTAAAACGCTTAAGCATGTACTTCCTATGGTTCAAAACTGATGACGTTCGAACTGGAGAGGTGATACAAATTAGCACTGCCACTCTAGTCAGAACGTCATCATTTTCCAACGGGAGGGTGCAGCATGTTTTTTGAAACCTTGTTGCTCCGTAGTCACATCAATTAATGAACAAGGAGACTGAAGAATATTTGCAGAATTGAGCAATAATCCATGTGCTGGCTTCCAGTACCCTCACCAAACGACTAGGACGGTTTTTCTACAGGTAGCAGCCCGAATTATAAGTTTCTACTCATGGCGAGCAATTTAAAGCAGACAATGATTAGTTATCTATCCAAAATCTAATTTCATGAACTTCAGCCTTCAGTCAATTAAATTTTGATGCTCCTATCACGGATTGTTATTTCTGAAAAAATAAGGGAAAGTTAGGAACACCTAAGCCATCCCCAGCACACACTTGCAAGAAAAATTGAACCAGGACAAGAGTTAGGCCCCAAGGTTGACCGTGACCCTTCGGCACGCGCAGTCCCGCCCAGCTACGCCGGGCACAATCAAAACTCAATCCAGCAATTCAACCCTGTTTCGCGACAATCCAGCGCAATCTACAGCGGAAACGGCGGCCCCGAACTCCAATAGCTCCCCCGGATCACAGCAGGGCGCCACACCGCCTGAGCCGTCAATTTCGAGCTTACGCAGGTCGGTACCTTCTTGAAGTCGGTGGCGCGCACAGTGCCGTCCTCGGAGACCTTGACCTCGTGCCGCTTCCCGGTCCTCGCGTCCACCACCGAGAGCGCGCCGGCGCGCGGGCCGGGAGCCGCGGCGGCCTCCTCCTTCCCGGCAGGGCCGAGGTGGGCGGAGAGCACGGCGATGCGGCCGCGCGCGGGGTCGGCGCGATCCATCGGCGCGGGATCGAGTCGGGCCGGCGGGAGAAGCGAAGGGAGAGGGAGGCACAGGAGGAAGAGGAGCGGAGCAGGAGGGGGCGAAGCGGTTGCTTGGACGCTTTGGCCTCGCGCGCTTCGTGTTTCCTCGTTTATTACTATTGACTGACGTATGGAACGCGGGCTCCTGGAATCGTGGCACGCTGGAACTCGTGCGTGCGAGCTTATCACGATCGAGCTAGGCGAGGCTTCCACGTCACCCGTGTCTTCGAAGAGGTGGTCGTTTGTTTTCTCTCTTGGGAAGATTTATATTTTTTCCTCTTTGTGCGACGGTTTGCCTCAAAATGGATTCTTTTT
Source organism: Neostapfia colusana (assembly GCA_030760725.1). Classification (NCBI taxonomy): domain Eukaryota; kingdom Viridiplantae; phylum Streptophyta; class Magnoliopsida; order Poales; family Poaceae; genus Neostapfia; species Neostapfia colusana. The sequence goes on along the minus strand of JASWHV010000014.1, from coordinate 3,017,571 downwards.
TTGGCAGGGTGTTGTTTTGATTAAAATATTTTTGGGATCCGATGAATCAGAAAAATATTATTTAGTACCTTAAGATCTATTTATACGGTGTCATACAAGTTGCTTAGTACTCCCTCCGGTTCAAATTATTTGACTTTGGTTAGTTCAAAATTAAACTAATCAGTGTTAAATAATTCAAAATGAAGGGAGTATTTCCTTTGTGTCAAATGTAAGGAATCATAGGATTTTTTTAGATGGATTGTGGATGCAACTCGAAAACACAGGAATGCCTATTATTATTTAGCCCTTAAATCATGCATGCACCACATTACAGGTGCCAAATGTGCGAAATTAAATTTCATATCCTATTAAATTTCAGAACTACTCACGGTTTGCAAAGGAATTGAAATCTTAGAGATGCTTATAGCTTGGAATCTATTGAGTACTAAATTATTATATTGATAAATCTAAAATGAACACTCCCTCTGTTTCTTTTTATTTGACGTTGGTTAGTTTATTTTTGAATTAACCAACGTAAAATAAAGGAACAGAGGGCGTATTTATGTGCCCATTATAGAATGGGCCATGCCATCTATCATGTTAATAATTTGGCATTAAAAGGAGTTACCACATTATTAGAAGAAAATTACCAATATGTCATTATAAAAAATTAACTCAAATACGCTTATTTACTTTTTCCTAATTACTTACCATTTCTATTACAGAAAATAGCCCAAAATATCCACATATAAACTTATGGATCACCTATTGCTGCCATTAACAACAATAGGCACATTCACAAATTAGCGATAGAGAAATAGATATGATAATGTAAGAATATATTAAAAAGCATCCATCATAATATAAACCATTAGATATAGTTATGCATATATAATACTTGTAGAGTCTCATACTTCGTTTCCTTTGCTACACACATTTGCATACAAACAGCACACACATTTATCTATAGATCTAGACCATGCACCTTTTTCCTTAGAAAGTAGAACTGGGTTCAGACCATTTGCACACTTAGATGCATGCATACAACCGATAGTTGTTAACTATTACATGAACCACAGGATCGACGTCGTCTTCTTCTTGGGGACAAGCTACATGCATGCTACTATATATGACATCTTGCCTTGTCCGTTTATTGTAACAAGTTCATTCACGTATGTAGAGGATGCTGTCATGTGCCTCCATGTACTTACGTATACTTATATATACATGATAACTGCGAGTAGGAAGAAGTTTAATTATCTCTCGATCGATGATCAGGCCGCTGCGTGTCGGCGGCTGCTGGTATAGGGCCCGGTGAACCTGCGGCCGCCGGAGCCGGTCTGGCGCTGGCAGTTGAAGTACATGGCGGCGACGGGCGCGCCGAGGTTGTAGCGGCGGGCGAAGGCGCGGGTGCTGAAGTTGTGGCGCCTCGACGGCGCGAACACCGTCTCCCGGCCGAGCTGCCGGAACAGCACCAGCACCATGCGGTGGATGCCCGTCGCCGGAGCAGGCGGCTCGTAGCACATCACTTCCTGGCCTGCAAAGCCAAAGCGCCACACGGTTGCTCTGGTGGGTCAAATACAAATATATATATATATATATATATATATATATATATATATAATCGCGCGCGATGCAGATATACACAGTGAGATAAACGTACAGGTAACGATCGATGAGCCAAAGATACCTATATGGTAATCTAACGAGCAAGTAATTACACTTCAGTTAATTACTCACCGTAAGTGTCATCAGTTGAGGCCGGGATGTCGGTCACCATCCTGCATGGACATGAAACGATAGGATGTTAGTTTATGACGCGCGTCCATAAATCAACAACAAAACGATCAAGGAATGTGTGCTTGCGATATACACGAGCGACTTATATGTATATCCACTTGCATACGTGTGTGCCGCATGCAACTCCGATCCAAATACGCCATGGAGGAGCTACGTGCAACTTGCACGTAATAACGTGGGCGCCAAGCCAACGAAACGGTGTGCATGCTACGTACGACGCACAAAACTACGTACCAGCTGGTGAGGTACCTAGCTAGCTAGCTAGGATTAGAAGTTAGTGTGCATGCTCACCAGTGTAAGTACTCCCTCAGGGTCGGGTTGCTTGGGTTCGGGGCATCTGGGTCGATCATCACCTGTTGCATGCATTCACCATCGTCAAAATAATAAGTTCAATTGATGGACACATGCATGTATTCCCTCTAATGAAAAGTACCACACGCTAAGGCGTGTTCTCTCTCGACGGCCCCCCAAAAAAGCTAATTGATGAACACGCATGATCGACGATCGATCGACTGGTTAAGACTTACCAGAGTGTATACAACTCGGTAATCATCTCCTCCAATCTCGACCCTCGGGCGCTCCGTGACCAAGGGGGCTCGGAACTCCATGCCGCTGACAATAGGCATGCCATCGAACATCACCGTCAGATCGACGGAGCTGTTGAAGGGGTCCAAGACATCTCCGATGACACGAGATGTAACCAAGGACGAAACGTTGGCCATTATTTCTATAGGTTTTAGTTGGAGCTAGGTCGATCGGCGTGTGTACGTAGTGCTGGAACTCGGACTACCTATGTGCTATATCTAGTACTGATGCGTCTGCTTTGAAGAAGGTACCTACAAGCCACAAGCTTGCTGTGACATTTATAGAGTTATTGAGAGTGTGCAGTGTCATGCATGCCGGCCAGGAAAAATCAGTTGCATGGAATAATTTGACGACCCTAGAGTCGTTAAAGTCTGGAGAATGCTGGATATTCTCTGTTAGACTTGAGGGGGCCGGGCCCGGTGAAATATTCTGTCGGCAAAACTGGGATGTCACAATGGAATTACACTCACCTAGCTAGTCACCTTTGATACCAAGATATATAACGAGGGGACCAGAAAGTTCTAGCTAGAGCTCTGTGTGAAGATTCAAAGTCAACTGGGATTGATTCCTGGCTGGACTGGATGAATATTTGAATCGCATACAGTACGTGGCTCTCCTTGCATATGCATATTCTTGCGTTTTTTCCTCCTTCCAACCTATGATATATTGTTCTTCTATTTTTTCTAGAATTACATAAAGATCATAGAAAAAATGTATTGATGTATTGAGTATAAAAAGAGTTGTAAGTTATAGCCGTTTGATCTACATTTGACAACTCAGGACATAGATTAAAAAGGAAATGTTAATTTCAGCGGCCTGTGTTGGGTGTTTTTCTCACAGAACTCTCACTGATTTGTGATGCAAATCGTGTTGGAAGTCTAGAGATGTGGTGTAGATCCAAACACAAGTGGAGAACCGAATGAAAAGTGGCTTGGATGAGTTGTGGCGGCGCTCAACAAACACCAGCGCTTTCCCCTCTTTTTATTAGCCGGAAGCCACAGGTTTTCAACAACCTCATCCCGGGTTTTACACCATACAAATTTGAAAACATGCAACACATGCATGTGCCATGCACGTATGGCCCAAACCCCCTGGTTGTTTGAAACATAACGAAAACACCCTCACACACACACTAGGACTCGGTGCAACACATGTGACTCAGGACACACCCCTGGTTCTTGTCATGTGTGCTTTATTTCCCTTGAAACACAAGGAAACTAACATTGATTAAACCTCCAGAAGTACTCAACAATCTCCCCCTACTTCTGAGGTTTGATCTCCTGAACTCCAATCTTCTCACGAAGTTCTTGAAATTGTGTATGTCCCAGTGGCTTTGTGAGGATATCAGCAAGCTCATATTTTGTGCCAACATGCTCCAAGATAACTTCTCCTCTATCAACACATTCTCTGACAAAGTGAAACTTGATATCAATGTGTTTACTTCTATCATGCAAAACTGGATTCTTTGCCAAAGCAATTGCTGTTGTGTTATCCATCTTAATCACTGGTGGAGGTACTTGAAAACTTGTTACTTCTTCTAACACATGCCTGAGCCAAACAGCCTGACTTGCTGCTGCTACTCCAGCCACATACTCAGCTTCACATGTGGACTTTGCCACAACCTTTTGCTTATGAGACAACCAGCTGATAGGATTTTCACCCAGGAAGAATATAACTCCTGTTGTGCTTCTCCTGTCATCCACATCTTCCCCAAAATCACTATCACTATAGCCTCTTAACTCAAGACTCCCTTCACCTCGGTTGTAAGACAAGCCATACCTCATTGTAGATGCCACATACCGAAGTAAATGTTTCAAAGCCACCATGTGTTCTTCTTGAGGTTCTGACATGAACCTACTTAAGTACCCCACACCAAAACTGAGATCAGGACGAGTATGTAAAATATACTTGAGTCCACCAATTATACTACGATAAGTAGTTGGATCAGTGAGTGGAGCTGTACTTCTCTTGGTAAGCTTCAACCAGGATTCCATGGGAGTGGCACACCCATTACAATTTATCATCCCACTTCTTTCAAGCAATTTTGCAGCATAGGCTCCTTGACACAAGTCAATACCATGTCTTCCTTGCTTTACTTCAATACCAAGATAGTAAGACAAGCTTCCTAAGTCACTCATGCAAAACATCTCCTTCATTTTCTCCTTGAACCGACTGATTTCCTCCATGTTTTCTCCCACAATCAGTAAGTCATCAACATACACACCCACAATGAGCCTTGCCTCACCTCCAAACTTAGTATACAAGCCATGTTCTGATTTGCACCGTATGAAACCGAGTTGCTCGAGACTTTCATCAAGTCTGCAGTTCCATGCTCGAGGAGCTTGTCTCAAGCCATACAATGCCTTGTGAAGTCTTAAAACCCACTTCTCCTTGCCTTCAGCTATGAAACCCGGAGGTTGAGTGACATAGATCTCCTCTTCTAGACTCCCATTCAAGAAGGTTGACTTTACGTCCATGTGATGAACATGCCACCCAAAATAAGTTGCAACAGCTAACACAATCCTCACAGACTCCATCCTGGCAACTGGTGCAAAAACTTCTTCAAAATCAACTCCTTGCTTCTGCACATACCCCTTTGCAACTAGCCTTGCTTTGTGACATATGACATTCCCATGTTCATCTTTCTTCAACTTGAAAACCCATTTCAAGCCAATGGCACGATAACCCTCCGGAAGTTGTACCAATGACCATGTTTTGTTCTCTTCAATGGATGTGAGCTCCTCAATCATGGCAATGCGCCACTCCTTGACCCTCAAGGCCTCATCTGCTGTGCATGGATCTTCACCTATGACAACAAGAAGTTCATCTACTCCTCCCTCTTCTGGTTCATAATTTGGCACCTCCTCAAGAATATTTTTCATAGAACGATAACGAAGTGGTGCTTCTTTTAGCTCACTATCCATTTCTGGTGACATGGAAGGAGGTGACACAAACTCCACATCCTTAGATGCTTGTTGCTTTAGTTGTGTCATAGAAGACACTCCCTCAGCTGGGGTTTTGTCACCTTGACCTGTGTCACAAGAGGAAGAACTCACTCCACCAGGGTTCTCATCACGAAAGATGTATTCTACCCGAAAGATGTCTTCATCATTCACCATTTCACTTGACTCAGCTGCATCCCACTTCCATGGGCGGTTTTCTTCAAACACAGCATCATGTGACACATGAACACTCTCCGTGTTTGGATTGTAAAACCTCCATGCCTTGCTTCCTTGCTCATATCCAATGAAAACCATTGGTGTACTTCGATCTTCCAGTTTGCTTAGGCGTTTGCTTCCCTGTTTCACCTGTGCCACACAACCGAAAGTGCGCAAATGATGTACACTAGGTTTCTTGTCATGCCATACCTCATATGGAGTCATTTTCTCAACACTCCGAGTAGGAGAACGGTTCAAAACATACACTGCAGTGGTTACTGCCTCCACCTAGAACCAACCGGGCATATTCATTGCCTTCAACATGCTTCTTGCCATTCCCATAACAGTTTGGTTTCTTCTCTCAACCACACCATTCTGCTCAGGAGAATATGGAGCTGTCAAGTGACGTTGAACACCCTCCTTGGTGCAATACTCAACAAAAGCCCGAGCTATGAACTCTCCACCACGATCTGTGCGAAAAGTTCCAATCTTCCTCCCTGCCTCAGCTTCAACACTTGATTGAAAACCCATGAAAGTACTCATAGCTTGATCCTTTGTGCTAATCAAAAACACCCACATGTATCTACTGAGATCATCCACAAGAAGAAAGAAAAACCTGCTGCCTCTTGGAGTTGATGGCTTCACTGGTCCACAGAGGTCTCCATGCACAAGTTCAAGTTTCTTCTCAGCTCGGTATTTTGCCATGCATGGGAATAGTTGACGTCTTTGTTTCCCAGTCAAACAGCTATCACACTTCTCCTCAGTTTGAGTGATGGTTGGCAATCCATACACAAGTTGCTCTTCGGCAAGTCTTCTGAGACTCCGAAAGTTTAAGTGCCCCATCCTTGCATGCCACATCCATGTTGCATTGCACCCTTGTGCCATGAGACACCTTGGTTGCACTACCTTAATATCAATAGTGTACAACCGGTTCACTCCCCGTTTCACCATTGCCACAGGGGTTCCATCTTTATCCCAAATCTTGACATAACCATTCACCATCAAGATTCGGTGTCCCTCCTCCTCAAGCTGTCCAAGGCTGATAATGTTTGCCTTGAACTGAGGAATAAGGTAGACCCCAGCCAACTCCTTTCGTCCACCTCTCTTACCTTGGAACACCACAGTTCCTTGGCCATAATTCTCTGTCAATGAGCCGTCTCCCAAACGTACAGTACCATGCACCGTGTTATCAAGTTTTGTGATCACATCCCGTTTCCCAGTCATGTGATTTGTTGCACCGGAGTCCAGGATCCACCGGGTACTGCCTCCTCCCTCCAAGTCTCCAACTTGAACGTGTAACATATCATTGTTGAGGCATACCTCTTCCTGGGACATGTCTTGATCAGCCTTGGTGTTGGCACACGCCACCAAGAGGCTGGATTCAAACTCATTGTCAACTTGAGCTGTGTTCACCTCTTCATCCTTCTTTTTCTTCCTGCACTCTCTAGCCCAATGACCTTTCTTACTACAGTAGCGACACTCATCTTTGGCCACTCCACGGCCTGAGTTTCCACCACCACGGTTACCTCGACCACGGCCACGTCCTCGACCATGATCTTTCTTTGGTGCAAATGATTCTTTGTGTCGTTCCTGTCCAGTTCCCCCAGACATCTTGAGACGTGTCGACAACCTTGCAAGAAACTCTTCTTCACTCAGATGCAACTTCTCATGTGTGTTGCCCTCCCAAGTGCTTGCACCAAGCCTTTCTTCTGCAACCTTGAGTCTACCAATCAACTCATCAACGGGCATATCACTTAAGTCAAGCAATGTCTCGATGGAGGCCGCAATCTGCTCAAACTTTTGTGGTACCGCCTAAAGGAACTTCCGGACAATCTCCTCCTCCGAACGTTCACTCCCAAGTGCCGCAAGTTGAGATGTGATCCGTCTCATACGCACATCAAACTCATCAACCGTTTCACCATCGTGGAATTTGAGTGCATCAAACTCCCGACCCAATGTGCTTGCCCTGGCCTTGCGCACACGTTCGGCTCCAACGTTGCGCAACTTGATCGCATCCCATGCAATCTTGGCTGACTCCTTCCCGGCAATGATCCCTATCATTTCTGGTGGCACAACCTTGGTGAGAGCCTCCAAAGCCATCCGATCTTCAATGTAATCATCGGTGCCAAGACTCACAGCAGTCCACAAGCCTCTCGCTTGCAACATCACCCGCATAAGTGCCGACCAATCATGATAGTTTATCTTTGTGAGCATCGGATACGTACCACCACTGCTGACTTCCTTCATGATGTGATGAATCACCAATGCCCCTGATCCTCCTCCTGCCCTGCTGGTGCCTCCGGCGGTGTGACGTCCCTCCATGAACGTCGGGCTGGCGATGAAGATCTCCTCCGCGACATCAACGCCCACTCAATGGCCGTGTCACGGTTCCAGGCAACGTAATCGGCTCTGATGCCAATTGTTGGGTGTTTTTCTCACAGAACTCTCACTGATTTGTGATGCAAATCGTGTTGGAAGTCTAGAGATGTGGTGTAGATCCAAACACAAGTGGAGAACCGAATGAAAAGTGGCTTGGATGAGTTGTGGCGGCGCTCAACAAACACCAGCGCTTTTCCCTCTTTTTATTAGCCGGAAGCCACAGGTTTTCAACAATCTCAGCCCGGGTTTTACACCATACAAATTTGAAAACATGCAACACATGCATGTGCCATGCACGTATGGCCCACACCCCCTGGTTGTTTGAAACATAACAAAAACACCCTCACACACACACTAGGACTCGGTGCAACACATGTGACTCAGGACACACCCCTGGTTCTTGTCATGTGTGCTTTATTTCCCTTGAAACACAAGGAAACTAACACTGATTAAACCTCCAAAAGTACTCAACAACCTGAAAATTAGCAACCCCTTTATTTTATGTTCTCCGTCCAACGGAACAGAACATGGGGTCCGATGTTTCGTCCTTCTTTAAGGTGAAACTCAAAACACATCGGAGTACCATGTGATGGTGCAACAAGGTATGGAAGTGCATCGGTCGTGCTCATGATGTGGCACGAACTCATCTTTTTAGAATAGAATTAAACTTCTACCAAGAAGTGAGTTTTATTGGCAGAACAAGATCCTAATCTTTTCATTTCAAAAACGAGTCCATAAAAATGAAAACGAGATGAACCCGTACATATAATTCAGACAAAAATATTTTATGCTTTGTATATATGTAGTATTAACTAGATAATATATATTGTATATTACTAAGAAGAAATGAAAACATATGCTATATCTACTACTAGTAGTAGATACTACTTTCACACAAAACTTACTAGATAATTGATGATCATGTAATTACTAATTAAATGCATGTCAATCTTTATGTTGTGCGTGGCACGGGCATGCATGGTGTTAATTATAGAAGTGATTTTTGACTTGAAAGTCTCACTGACAACACTCTAATAATTATGCCTCTAAGAGAGGCTAAGGGAAACTGTGGGTCCACAATGTGATCCTAATTTTTTGTTGGAGTGATTCTTTGTCGTAGTGTTTGATGACATTTGCGGCTAAATAGATAGCAAGTATAAGAGAAGGTCTGTGTTTAGTTGGTTGAGAAGAAGCTGTTTTAAGATTGGAGAGAAGCAGATTTTTTCGGATTCACGGTTTCTTCACAAAAAAAAAAGAATCGATTCATCTGATTTCACCGTGAATCAGACCTGCAAATTAAATCACCCGTTTGGTACGTAGAGCTTATTGATTTTTGCCGAGAATCAGGAGCTGGCAGCAGGGTTGCTAAAGGGGCCCTTAGAATCATCTTGGCTTGGAGGTGGTGGCACTACTACAAAGACGGTCGGTTTACAGTGACATTTGCCAGAATCGGTAGCGGTGGGCATTTTAAAATTTCACCATATGTATATAACATAGTCTGTCACTTTCCGTTATATAAACCAGGGTAGCTTGATTTTGCGGCCGTGCAGTGTCCGGTCTCAAAGAACAGTTGACAGTCCTGCCTCTGTTTCCAAAAAAAAAAGAAAAAAGAAACAGAAAAGAGAATAGTTGACGACGTAGTATATATTCGCCGTGGCCGGAGAGTCCTAGATAGCCAGAAATGGAGACACTTGCCGCTTTGGGGTTTTTTCCGCGTTTGGCTGCCTTTCTTTGCGACGACACCGCGTGGTCGTCCCAGCGAAATCCGCGCGAGAGCCGCATCCCAACCCGCCCGCCAAGTGGCAGGGTCTTCGCATGCCTTGCGTGGTCTCTGTTTTATATCTTCTTCTGCTGCCGCTGCAGAAGCTGCATCTGCGTCTACTCGAGACGACCACCGACCGGCCCGTGTGTACCGTAGAATGGGTCGGTCGATGCAGCCGTACGTGTTTCTCTCTCCAGGACAGAACTCACGTACTGCGCCGTGCCACGGATCATCCGACCCACACACGTTCGGTTCGTGCTTGCGCCACGTACGCCTTGCTCGTCGTCATGTTGTAAGGTCGACAAGCCTGCATGCAACTGGAACCATATCGATCGGTTCATGCATGAACGGCTCGATCGGGTCGTCGTCGTCTAGCCTACGCGTGCACGCTCGGTCTCTGCCCCCGTGCTCCAAACACATCTACCCCGTCGTCCTCGCGTTTGCTGGACCGTTCCGACCATCCCCCCACCACGGCAGATTCCGAAAATGCGGAAAGAGTTGGGATAGAAAACGACGCCAAACAAAGCAGCAGATTCCAACGTACGTACTCGAGCTAGCTGCACGTGCTAGTCGGGCGCGCGCGCGCGCGGTGTCGAACGGTCACTGGCTTGTCCCTCGATCGCTATACCGGCACATGCCGTTTTTACAATAGCGGCCGTGGCTGTGGCTGTGGGCGGTTGGCCGGCCAGCGATCGATGCCCCGATCCGATCCACATCGATCGATGATGTAGATGGACCTGCAGAGCCTAATCTTCATGTACTCGCTGCGTTCTTAATTATTTGACGTTAGGACATATCGTTTAGTTTAGAACTGAACTAAAAATCTTATCCTAAACGTCAAAAAAAAAAGAATAGATAGAGTACTACTTACTACTCCCTCCGTTTCATATTAATTGATACTGGTTTGTTCAAATTTGAACTAACCAGCGTCAATTGATATGAAGCGGAGGGAGTATACCGACCAAGCGTTACAAAACGGTTTACCATATCTCATGACCGACCAAAAGACTGGCCTGACTGCTGGTTTACCATATATCTTTTCTTTTTGTATGTGTATGTGTGTGTGACACTTGTAGGACCATCTTTATTGATCGAATACATAGAGGCAGATAAGGTAGGGTTAACAAAGTCAGCGAGGCAACGTCGTTTCCATCCACCGCGCACCAGCTTTACATCCTGGTTACTCCAGTTGTCCCGATCGATTCTTATCGGATACTGGCACTCTCTGGCCTGGTTAATTACGAAAACGACGTGTGCTATGTACGAACCTGATCGATCATACCCTCTTGTTATGTATGCCACCGCCGGTAATAAATCGTCCTAGCTTATATGCCACAGCTGATGTTGGCGCCTCTGGTGTGGTTTTTTTTGAAGATTCTGTCTGCTTAAAGAAACGAGTTTGTTTGGAGATCGAGGAGAGATCTTAGCTTTTGCAGCCTCAGCTCCTAGACAAATGAAAACTTGCAAAGGCTTTCAGCTGGTGGACAGCAATAATAAGAGCTGCCAGAAGTATACCGGCCGCACATGCATGCCGTTTACAATTGCGGCTGTGGCTGTGGCTCTGGGCGGTTAGCCGGCCATATGTGACACACATTTTGTTCCCTATTCGACAGAGAGAGGGTCCATTATTGTTTACTGAGTAGTACACGTGTTGTATGCTAGCTTGGTTACTCATGTAACTGTGTCATGCATGCATGAACGATCCTTCCCTGTCCTTGGCCGACAGATAACGAGACGTCCATTTTACCTTACTGACGATCGATCATAAACATGCATGCCACGCGCAGAAGTAAAGGTGCGGAATAAGTCTGCGGCGCGCACGGGTCTGGGTTACCCCGTCGGTACGTAGTTTTCTTTGAATCTTATCCTGGACCGGAGCTAATTATTTGACAGGAGCTTCAAAACTCCATGCTATTGGAAGGAGCGGCATGCATGGCGCCTCGATCTCTCGTCATGTAATAATGTTTTCATTACGTTGTTCGTGATAACCACTATATATCTTTTGTGGCTTGCACCTTTTACACATCCGAGGTGGAACTGACCACTATAAGAAACGGGCAAACAGCCGTCGGTTTGCAATAAGACCGTCGGGGCGATCGCACTTAATAATTGAAAAGTGTCAGTTTTATGGACCTCACGATTATAAATTTATGAGCGCGGTTACCCGACGGTCTTAATTAAAGACGTCGGCTGGAACAGCCACACCGACGGTCTTAAATCTGAAGTCGCCGACCACACAGCAGAATCCGACGGCTCTAATATGGCCGTCGGTTGTCGAGGTGCGACCGACGGTTTTAAAGTGGGCACGGTCTAGCGGTCGAGGCCGGTACGAGGTTGGACCGTTATGGCCGTCGGTACTGATATACAACCGACGTTTTTAACTTAGAGGCGTCGGGTCCAACAACCGATGGCCCTAAGTGGACCCGGCTAACCCTAACTCCCGCCGTGCGCCGCTTCTCTCACTCCCGCTCGCCCGTGCGCCCGCGCTCATCACCCCCGCCTACCGCTCGTGCGCCGCCCGCCCTCCACCCGTGCGTCGTCGCCCTCCGGCGCCGCCCGCCCTCTAGCGCCGCCCGCCTTCCGGCCCTCCGGTTCTCCGTAGCCGCCGCCCTCCGGACCCCCGACGCCCACCCTCCGCCCGTGCGCCCGTCCTCCGGCACTCCGGACCCCGGCGCACGCTCCCTCCGGCGCCCGCCCCTCGCTCGGCGCCACCAGTGTTGGTGATATGCCCAAGAGGCAATCATAACAATTCGGATACAGGCCTGATGGATATTTGATCCATAAGAAATTAGGGTACTAATGGGCCTGTGACCTAAAAGCCCATTAGTGCGCCTATAAATATGAGGGGTAGGGTTAGGGGCAGATCACTCTACCATAGAACAGCCCTAGCCGCTGCCCCTTACAGGCCACACGCCGAAACCTCTGTCTCGCGCGCGGTGCTAGCACACCGACGCACGACGTTCCTCCCTGTACGTGTGGAATCCGTGGAGGTGCTGCTGTTACTGCTGCGCTGATCGGCTATAGTGACGTGACGATGTTCCTGTGACGAGGAGTTAGGAGACGAACGTGATCGTCTACTTCTCCTACACCGACGCACATCTACGATCCGCTGCGCTACGCATCTTGTGGTAACGATCCATGACCTTCTTACTCGCATGTTTCCTGGGTAATACGATCGAAATGCTAGAGTAGCGCATCGCCTATTTCCCTAAAGTGATATCAGAGCCGACTTGCGTAGTTTTTGACCTGGATCTTAGATGTGATCTACTGCAGACAAGTTCATATGATGAATTTTTATTGTTCGGCTTTTGGGGTTTGGAATTGGTTTGAGTAGATTGCCATCATATGACTAAAGGATTATTTCGTGCTCCTTCTCTGCTGTGTGCGCAACCTGTCCCTACCGGCTAGAATCACCATCGGGACTAATAGTGTACATAGCTAACAGACTGAGCCAACAGATCACGATCATGTGTCACGATCTTCTCGTGGATAATCAGTCACAATGAAAATTGAGGCATTCTGGATGGCTCAAATTCGGTTTGATTTGATCAATTCGATGAAATTTTTATAGTGATTTCATAGATGCGATCTATGTAATTCCGTTTGGTGTCTGCTATAGTGACATCATTAAGTTGTTTCGCGATAGACATCGTTCTACGCTTAACTTGTTTTTGTAGGAAATGATGTGAATGGTATGGCCTAAATGTGATGTGATGATCTGTGTGTAAAATTCGTGAAGCCTGTATGTTGCAAATTTAACACAACCGGGGTGAGGTTGTCACATAATTGTATAACGACCTGCGTGTCGCCCTATTGATGTGGACATCACTCCTGTAGATATACACAACACTCACATGGTAGACATGCAAGGTCCAATTACTAGAGCTTGAGCACGACAATTGAATTTAGAGGTGAGCTCGTTCCTGAACAATTTTTTATATGTGAATTTTAAGAGTATGTTGCTACCTAATGGATTATTATAATTAGGAACCATGGAGAGGAAATGGAGATACACGGAGAGGGGTTTGGAGGCGTGGAGGACCAGAAAATACGCCAACAAGAAGTTAGAGACCGAGCCCAACTCAAACTCGAGTCCAACTTGGGCCCAGGAGCAGTCCACCTTAAAATGGATGCACAAGAGGCATACGGACTCCGTTTTTGACGTTCTACATATGCACGGAAAACTGAGAGGATAAACTTTCCAATGGAACTGGCCCCACGTCAAAATTCCCTCGGAGTCAACGGGAAACTTTGAAACAATATAAAGTTTAGAGTCTGTCACGGTGTTGCATCACCTAGTTGGGCCATTGGGCCTCGTATCGAGTCCAAGTCCATTATGTACGTGTCTTGGGGTTAGGTCACAACCCCAGCACATCCCTGGTCGTCCTCCACCTCCTTTATACCCCCTAGCCGCCGTCACAAACAGCTGGGTTTCGCTTAGTTACAATCTGTCGTGTCGCCGATCATCGGTTGTGAGACCCCAAATTCGTGATCAATTCAGTTTTGATTGCAACTTCTCTGTTCTTGCTTGTGTTCTTGATTGCGCTTGCAGGGATAAGCCTTCATGGCGAGGTCATTCGTGTGGCACGGGTGATAACCAACGGAGCAGTGGTGTGGTGATTGCGGGGTTTCGTTCGTTCGGAGCCTTGGATCATCAACGTCGAGATTTCCACACAATCAAGTTTACCCTACCTCTCGGAAGATCGGGACTCATCCTCCACCTGTGATGCCTGATCTCTCATGTAATTTATTTGAGCTATTAGATGTATTAGCTTCTTTTATATTCATTGAGAAACCTCAAGCATGATGGCGATAGTGATCACCATAAGAAGGGAGACATGACAGTGTAGATCATGATGGAACCATGGTGATGAAGACCACTATGATCCTAAAGGCCATCCTATTCACAGTTATGATATGATCGTATGGCTGTGATGTTTTACTATTCTTTTCATGCTTTTCATATAGTGGATGTTTTGTCATGATAGAATAGCTTCCCTCGGAAAAGTTGAGTATTTGATACCATTTATCTATAGCTACACCTATGTTGTTTTGATCGTTGTATGGTAGGTTTGCCAAAGCAAAATACCATCATCTATCATAATAAATAGGGTGAATGTTGGACATTCACATGCATAGTATTGGTTTACTCAACAAAGCTATCAAAACGGTTTTGGGCTTTATGGCATAGTGTTGGGAGCCGGGGCATTGGATGTCATTCAACAAACAAGAAACATATAGAGATATGATTAACAATGGTTGTTTACCTATGTCACTAATTTTCTAGCAGTGAAGCCAAAGCTCACTAGAAATTAGTGAATATGGATTTTGGACAACTATATGTCGTTAGAGGGAGGACGATGCTCATATAGTGGTGGTGTTTATTATTAAACTGTTAATAAAATATTGCTACATAACATAGTGCTAAAATCTTGCATATTTATTTTCTATTGTAGATCATGTCTGCTAGTAACAATTCCGGTTTCAATTTGCGATCCGTGCTTGAGAAAGAAAAGCTCAATGGAGTTAACTTTATTGATTGGTACCGCAACATGAGAATTGTTCCCAGGCAAGAGAAAATTGAGTATGTTCTTGAGCAACCATACCCCAATGACCTCCCCGATGATGCAAATACCGCAACTTGCAGGACTTATGAGAAGCACTGCGATGATGCGCTTAATGCAAGCTGCCTCATGCTTGCCACAATGTCCCCTGATCTACAGAAACAGTATGAGCATACAAATGCTTATTCTATGATTCAGGGACTACGTAGAATGTTTGAGAACCAAACAAGGGTTGAGAGGTACAACATCTCAAAGTCCTTGTTCTCATGCAAGCTGGCAGAAGGTAGCCCGATTAGTCCCCATGTAATCAAGATGATTGGTTACATTGAGACTTTGGACAAACTTGGTTCTGAACTCAATGATGACCTGGCTATTGACGTTATTCTCCAGTCACTCCCACCGAACTATGAGCCATTTATATTAAATTATCAAATTAATGGCATGGAGAAAACGTTGGTTGAATTGCATGGGATGCTTAAAACAGCCAAGGAAAGCATTAAGAAAAATGTCACTCATGTGATGATAGTTCAAAAGGAGAATCAAAAGAGGAAGCGTGTAACGCATCCTAAAGGCAAGGGAAAGGTTCCCAATGAGCCTTCAAGCTCAAAGCCAAAGGGTAAATCAGGCCCTTCTCCTAATGATGAATGCTTTCACTGTCATGCTAAGGTGCATTGGTCTAGGAACTGCAAGAAGTATTTGGAGGATAAGAAGAAGAAAGGGAATGAGACTTCCACTTCAGGTATAAATGTTATAGAAATTAATATTGCTACATCTTCTAGTGAATCATGGATATTTGATACCGGATCAATGATTCATACTTGCAAATCGTTGCAGGGTCTAAGTGAGACTAGAAGATTTACAAAAGGCGAGTTGGATGTTCGGGTCGGCAATGGAGCAAAGGTTGCTGTCATAGCTCTCGGAACTTATCACTTGTCATTACCTCAGGATTAGTTTTGAAATTAAATAATTGTTATTGCATTCCTTCTTTGAGCAAGAACATTATATCTTCTTCATGTTTGGAAGAAGTAAATGGTTATGAGATTATAATAAAGAACAAATGTTGTTCTAATTATTATAATAATATTTTCTATGCTCAATATACATTAGTGAATGGATTATATGTTTTTGATCTTGATGATAAAACATTCTATAACATTAATACAAAAAGGGCTTGACAAAATGAGCTAAATCCCACTTTTATTTGACATTGTCGCTTAGGTAGAGAAACGCATTGAGAAACTCCATAAAGATGGTTTGTTAAGTTCATTTGATTTTGAATCACTTGACATATGCGAGTCTTGTTTGCTTGGTAAGATGACCAAAACACCCTTCACTGGTCAAAGTGGGAGGGCAAGTGACTTGTTGGGACTTATACATACTGATGTATGTGGACCAATGAGTTCGGTAGCTAGAGGTGATTTTCAGTATTTCATTACTTTTACCGATGACTTTAGTAGATATGGATATGTCTATCTAATGAGGCATAAGTCTGAATCTTTTGAAAAGTTCAAAAAATTTCAGAATGAAGTACAAAATCAGTTGGGCAAGACAATTAAACTTCTATGATCTGATCGTGGGGGTGAATATTTGAGCCATGAATTTTATGATCATTTAAAACAATGTGGAATTGTTTCACAGTTGACTCCACCTAGAACTCCTCAATGGAATGGGGTGTCCGAGCAGAGGAAATGAACCTTGTTAGACATGGTTAGGTCGATGATGAGCGAGATTGGTCTTCCACTATCCTTTTGGGGTTATGCTCTTGAAATTTCTGCGTTTACACTAAACAGAGTCGCAACTAAGTCTATTGAGAAGACATCATATGAGATGTGGACCGGGAAACGTCCCAGATTGTCTTTACTCAAAGTTTGAGGATGTGATGCTTATGTCAAACGTTTAACGTCAGATTAACTTACTTCCAAATCAGACAAATGCTTCTTTGTGGGATATCCTAGGAAAATCAAAGGATATTATTTTTATAATAAAACGGAGGGTAAAGTGTTTACTGCTCGCAATGGTGTCGTCTTGGAGAAAGAGTTTCTATCAAAATGAGTTAATGGGAGTAAGGTGCATCTTGAAGAAATTCAAGAAATATCTAAAAATATTTCGGCACCCTCTAATCATATACAGGATGTACAAGATGTTGTACAACCAATTGATGAAACATCAGTTCCACGAAGGTCTACAAGGGTATGTCGTGCAACTGAAAAGTTGACACTCCTAACCACGGAACAATAGGAAATGGTATTGTTGGACAATAATGAGCCTTCACCTACACTGAAGCAATAATGAGACCCGACTCTGAGAAATGGCTTGGAGCCATGAAATTCGAAATAGAATCCATGCATGAGAATCAAGTTTGGAACTTGGTTGATCCAATCGATGGTGTGAGACCGATCGATTGCAAATGGATTTTCAAGAAAAAGACTGATATGGATGGAAAAGTTCACATCTATAAAGCACGATTGGTGGCGAAAGGTTTCAAACAAATTCAAGGTGTGTATTATGATGAAACATTTTCGTCCGTCGCTATGCTAAAGTCTGTTTCGGATTCTCCTAGCAATTGCTGCATATTTTGATTATGAAATATGACATATGGATGTCAAAACAACCTTTTTTAATGGGAGTGTGACCAAGAATGTGTACATGACACAACCTGAGGGGTTTTGCCGATCCTAAAAATGATAGAAAAATATGCAAACTTCAAAAGTCCATCTATGGATTGAAGCAAACATATCGGAGTTGGAATCTACGTTTTGATGAAGTGGTCAAATGGTTTGGTTTCATCAAGAAGTAGAAGAATCTTGTATTTACAAGAAGGTTAGTGGGAGCGCACTTATATTTTTGGTCCTATATGTAGATGACATATTGTTGATCGGAAATGACATTCCAGTACTAGATGCTGTTAAATCCTTATTAAGAAAAAGTTTCTCAATGAAGGATTTAGGAGAGGCAGCGTACATTTCGGGCATAAAATATCTATAGAGATAGATCTAAAAGGCTAATTAGATTAAGCCAAGACACATATATTGATAAGATATTGAATCAGTTCAATATGCAAGATTCTAAGAAAGGTTTCTTGTCAATGTCAGATGGCATCACTCTAAGCAAAAGTCAGTGTCCTTCGACGCGTGATGAGCAAAAGAGGATGAGAGCGATTCCTTATGCTTCGGCTATTGGATCTATCATGTATGTCATGTTGTGTACACGCCCAGATGTATCCTATGCTCTAAGTGTTACGAGCAGGTATCAATCAGATTATGGTGAGGCTCATTGGACAGTTATCAAAAACATTCTTAAGTACTTGAGAAGAACTAAGAATGTGTTCTTTGTGTTTGGAGGTGAAGAAGAGCTCGTTGTATGAGGTTACACCGATGCTAGCTTCCAAACAGACAAGTATGACTCTAGATCGCAATCCGGTTTGTGTTCTGCCTCAATGGAGGGGCAGTGAGCTGGAAAAGTTCCAAGCAAGACACAGTAGTAGATTCAACGACGGAGGCGGAGTATATTGCAGCTTCTGAAGCTGCAAAGGAAGTTGTTTGGATCAGAAAATTTGTTTCTGAGTTGGGTGTTGTTCCTAGTGCATCCGGACCTGTGGATCTCTATTGTGACAATAATGGAGCCATTGTAGAGGCAAAGGAGCCTAGATCACACAAAAGATCCAAACATATACTACGACGCTATCACCTCATTCGAGAGATTATCGACCGAGGTGATGTGAATATATGCAAGGTGCATACGGATTTGAATGTGGCAGATCCGTTGACAAAGCCTCTTCCACAATCAAAGCATGAGGCGCACACGAGATCTATGGATATTAGATACTTACATCAGTGATCCTAGTGTGTACGTGGGGACTTGTGTTATAGCTATGTTTATGTACTATTTGAGTAACTATTATTCACATTGATCATCAAGTATGTGACTTGTTCGTGAGACTCTTTTTTAGTTATAATATTACTCAAAATGATCCCTAGTCTACATAGTTATATGAGATAATGATAATACGCAGACTAGCACACGTATTAATTGATGATCACGTTTCACGGATCATAGATATGGAGATATCAAATTAATAATGTGAACACATGTTAGTGAATATGGTGTTGGATAGACCTATTCCGAGACATTGTTGGGATTATTATTTACATATGTGCCATCAGTTGGTCTTGAGTGATACACGTGCTAGATTCTTAGACCTGAGATCACCATTGTTTCTCACTATGTGTAGTTGTGCACTTTGAAACTATCAAACGCTACTCCGTAACTGGGTGGCCATAAAAATAGTCTTCAGGTACATGATGAAGTATGGAATGAGATGTGCGCGAATCAAGATGGGATTTGCCCCTCCTAAATAACAGGAGAGATATCTCTGGCCCCTCAAGATAGTTGGATTGGAAAGTGCATGGCCATGCCAAAGTGATTAAGGAGTTAATCATTGTGACTAAAAGTTAGTCATAGATTGAATCAACTATTTGATCGAGTGAATGGTCGAGCTATCACAAGAATGGCACGTATCTCACCTTGAGCTTGACTGGTATCGTGTGGCAAAGGAAATAGCATGTGAGTGTATCTAGGTTCAACCGATATGATCTTTATGTACATTCGAGAGTCAGTATGTTCTGCTAGGTACCTCTACTGACTTGTGTTTGAAAACGGTTTTCATTCATAACCGACTGTACATGAACCTAATGGGTCACACACTTAAGGGGATGGAATATTGAAAAACTTGGCTATATGATTGTCTCTAGTGCAAGTGGGAGATTGTTGGTGATATGCCCAAAAGGCAATCATAACAATTCGGATAAAGGCCTGATGGATATTTGATCCATAAGAAATTAGTGTACTAATGGGCCTGTGACCTAAAAGCCCATTAGCGCACCTATAATATGAGGGGTAGGGTTAGGGGCAGATTACTCCACCACAGAATAGCCCTAGCCACCGCCCCTTACAGGCCACACGCCGAAACCTTTGTACGTGTGGACTACGTGGAGGCGCTAATGTTACTGCTGCGCTGATCGGCTACGGTGACGTGACGACGTTCCTGTTACGAGGAGTCAGGAGGAGACGAATGTGATCGTCTACTTCTCCTACACCGACGCGCATCTACGATTCGCTACGCTGCACGTCTAGTGGTAACGATCCATGACCTTCTTACTCGCATGTTTCCTGGATGATACGGTCGAATTGCTAGAGTAACGCATCACCTATTTCCCTACAGCCAGCCCCTGCGCACCCCGGCCGCCTCAACAAAAAAGATTGGGCAAGGTAAAAGCTAGCTATTTCTAATGTATGTTTTAGCTATTAGTTGTATTTCTAGCTACTAATTAGTTCAATTTCTAATGTATGTTTTAGCTATTAGTTGCATTTCTAGCTACTAATTAGTTGAATTTCTAATGTATGTGTGTAGCTATTAGTTACATTTGTAGCTATTAGTTGAGTTAAAATGTATGCTTGAAATGTTAGTTTGAATAATGTATGTTAAACGATAAAGTAAGTGTTGGGTGATACCATAATTGATTTATTCTTTTCTTCCTAGATTCTTATTATAAAATTGTTGTTATTGTTTGTGTATTATGTTCACTAGGTAATGTAGAGTGAGTCTCTGTGTTGTCATCCATGAAAAAACGATACATCTCATATATAGTTATATCGTTTGTGTGTATTATCTATTAGATTTTTTACATTCTCTGCTTTGAAGGTATAAGCTAGAAAAGGAGTGACGATCGTAAAGCGATGTATGATGGTTGGAGTGCAACTGGTGCGCACACTATGGAATGGGCTCGTATCGCGGATGTTTTTATTAACCAAGCCTTTGCTAGTGGTGCTCATCTTGCGAAGTGTCTGTGTAGCAAGTGTCGGAATCGTCGACATCTATATAAGCAACAGATATAACAACAGGTGCAACAACATATGCAGTATCTATATATGACACACCTAACATGTAATTTTAAGCTATTTGTTTGATTTTAAAATGTTTCACTTAAGATCTCATGAATAATTTACTTGATGCAGTTCTTGGGTCACGGTAGCACCGGTTCTCTGTTCGGCACACCACAACCACCTCAGTTTGACATGATGTCGCAGGTATACTTGTCTGTTTTATTCAAGTTAGAATACTCTTTACTATATGTGTTAAATTAATTTAACTGAATATATTTACTTGATGCAGTTCTTCGCTAAGGTGGTATGACTCGTCCAATGCAACCAGGACCACATATTGCCTCCTCGTCACAGGTATCACCGCATGTCTTATTACATTGAGTTATAATACAAAATTCTAACCATATGTGTAACAGAGTTCTAAGAGTGGTCAACCATTTGTTTCACAACCTCAGTGATTTATGTCGTTGTTGGGTCCTGGATTGCAGCCGTATCCAGGTGTTCTACCACCGATGCTCTTTGCTCCGGGACAGACTCAACCATCAACAACTCCTGCCACAGCGATATGACTTCTAAATCGTTATTTCTCATAAAAACATAGGTATCAATAACACTTAGCGACTTTGAGTCAAATTAGCATATTTATGAGTTTTGTAACAAATAAGTCAATTAGCACATTTTAGAGAGATTAAGACACTCAAATTATAAGTATAAATGCAAAGTATAACTTGTATTTGTTTCTTGCAGGGTTCCGATCATACGCAAGGTTGCGATGACTTTCTAAATTTGAACGAGGCGAGTGCGAGTGGCGGAGGTTCGAACATGGATATGTGAATGTCATTTTCATTCTCACTTTGTAAACTTCAATGTACATGTTATGCAGTTTTTGAACATGTGACCTTCATTTATTGTGAATGTGTGGAATATTTCTATGGTGCTATTGTGAATGTGTGGAATATTTCTATGTGCTGTTAATTGTGCATTCTGTGTGTTGTTAACTGTGTGGGGTGTGTTGTTTAGAAGCTCCCCAATCGAGAAGGCAGAAACAGGGCGGCTATATATATATATATATTACACTATAAGCGTCGGTGTTTGAAGTGCTCGATGGTCTTATGTGATGTAAGACTGTCGGTCTCCACGCTAGCTGACCATCTTACTTGACATAAAGGCGTCGGGTACAGAGCGGGGCCGACGGTCTTACTCGATATAAAGGCGTCGGGCTAGATGGCCCAACCGATGGTTTTACATGCCATAAAGGTGTCGGGCTCTTGGACGACGACTATAAGTCATATGAGCGTCGGGCCCGACGCCCATATGAGTTAAAAACTTCCAATCTAAGGCGTCTATAAATTATGGGCGTTGGTTTTAGGAGGCTACCAACGGCTATATGGCCGACGGCCTAGACTGCACTGTATTGGTGCAGTCGATGTAAAAGGTTCATCAAGATCACACAATTTTAAATCCTGCGGTTATTATGTTGTATTACTTAAGTCCTTTTATATCTGTTAATATAAATCGATAAATAAGTGTTCTGTCAATTCTGAAATAAATAACGTTTAGAACAAAAAATCTAGTTTAATTTGAACTAAATTAACTGTTCTAAATGTCATTTATTTCAGAACAGAGGGAGTATTCGCTAAGCCAACTCTAAAATTCAAGATCATATAAATTTAAAAACTGCTTGGTCGATTGGAAGGCGCATGCTCAGCTCTGTGTCTTTGGAGACGTACGTGCGTTGAGTAGACCGGAACGTCAAAGTTGGAGTCAGAGCCAAGTCTCGCGCAACTAGGGTTGGCAACGGGTAAAAAACCCGCGGATATCACTCTGGGTTACCCGTACCCGCTGGATAAAATTCGTACCCGAACCCGTACCCGTTACCCGCAGCGGGTATAAAACATTATCCGTATCCGTTACCCGCGGATATTTTTTATCCGCGGGTATATCCATTACCCGAAAACCTTTAATAAAAAATATATTGCATATAGATTATGGAACAGTTTAACACCGAGCAGCCGAGCAAGGGAGTTGGAAAGAAAAGAAAACCAAACCCTAGAAGCTAGAACTATTATATAATGGTGTATTGGCCCACATGTCAGAACGGGTTCGGGTATACGGATATGGGTATGGATTTTTTTACCCGATAAGAAATATCCGTTGGATTCAACCTGTTACCCGAACCCGTACCCGTGGATCTGAACTTATACCCGAATCCGTATCCATCGGGTCAGATATCCGCGGATAAACGGGTAATGGGCACCCGTTGCCATCCCTACGCGCAACGCAATGGACCAAGCAGGCTACGCTGTTCATGCCCGCAGAAGATTTACGCCCACGGGCCACGTCTCGTCGCGGCCTCGGGAACGAAGCCCGACGGCCCATACAAGCCACACTGAACAGAACGAGGAGTCGAGGACCGCATCCTCGGTCGCAGCTGTCAGTCAGCCTGGCTCGCATCGCTGCCAAAGCAGACGGAGGTCGCGGCGGCAACACAACTCCCCAACCAGCAAGCGATTTCAAAACCCCCGGCCCCCGCGCCCCCCGTAAAAATTTCGCTCTCCCAGCTTACTGCCACCGCCGCGGGACCCGAGCTTCTAGAGCCGTCGAAGCCGAGGAACTCCTCGCCGATCCCTTGCCGCCGCGCTTCGTCCTCCGCGACCTCTGTGGCCGGCGCGCTCCGCACCCGGCGCTCACCTTCCCGCGGCGGGGTCCGCGCGTGAGGTAAACCGCCACGCCCTGCTCCATCCCTCCCTGCGCCCATTTTTGGTGTGGGTTTTCTAGCCGCGTTCAGCCGTGGAACCGGAGTAGGTTTATTCTGGGGAATTCTCAGGACCGATTTTCGAGCGTCCTCGCGGATTCCTCTGCGGGGCCGTGTCGAGTCGCCTCGTAACCATCGCGATCGGTGGATGACTTTTGTTAGGGGTTTTGTTCCCGTCATCTGTGTGCATTCCCCCCCTTTCTGGAATTGATACTGCAAACGAACGGCTAGGCTACGCGATTCGGTGTGTTTTGCGTAGCGTTTCTTCGTTCAATAGCTCCTGAGGCAACGCCGCGGACGATTAGGGCAATTAATCTCACCGGCTGTACAGTTTCAGCGCGTAACTTGCTATGCTGTTGAAACATCAATAACTTTTAGCTGTTACTTTTAGTTGTTAATGCTAGTTTCTGAAGGATAATGCACAAATTTTGCACACTTCTGTACTTCTGCTTCTGCATAGATTAGCGCTTTCTGATGCTAGCTGTCAGCAGCAGACGTTTGCATACCTTGACAGCAAAGTGCCCTGTTTCGTGTGCAATACTGAGTAGCCTTTCAGTATGGTCCATCCTGAAATTATTGAATCAAATCCCGCTAGTTGGAAGTCCAAGTTGTAGTATGGCGTTTGAGGTCATTCGCTTACTCGGCTTAGGTTTTTTATGTTGATGTTGGAACTAGAGCAAAAAATTATATAAAGTTCCCTGCAATGGTTAATTGAAAGGCTAAATGTCTTGGGAGGCAGGAATTGTTCCAAATGTTTGTTCATCACTGTATTTTCATCTTAATCTTTGTTTTCCTTAGAACTTGTATCTGCTACAGCGAGTAAAGAGAATTGATGCAAGACAGGCCAGAATTCTAGGTGTTAGACTATTCTTAATTTTTTTGTTGGCTTGGTGCAGTTTATTCAAGTGTGCTAAATAAGACATAGCAGCTACCTCCTAAGCATGACATGCCTTCTGCTTGTCTTCTGTATTTTCTTAAATCTTTCTTTCTGCCTGTAGGCTGCTACATTCTTCCAGATCTGCCCTTAATCTACTAAGACGAAAATGAAGTGCAATGCTTGCTGGCGAGAGTTGGAAGGGCAAGCTGTATCAACCACCTGTGGTCATCTTTTATGTATGGCTGCACTCTACTCTATGTGGTCTCTAGTTGTTGCAGAATAAATACTTGATTGTAGTTGGTAATTACTGTTTGAGCAGGTACAGAGGATGCTCAGAAAATACTCGGTAATGATGGTGCATGTCCAATTTGTGATCAAGTGCTTTCAAAAAGGTCAGTTTCATTCATTATTAGATTATGTCGCTTATTTGTTTTATTGTTCGTGCAAACTGCATTTTCCATATCATGGGTGAATATCTGATACCTAACCGCGCAGATGTATCTTCAAGACATATTTCTCATACCCACTTATGATTTTTTTTCTTGAAGGAACATCTTATGAATGTTTTGCATGCTACTGAGAATTCTTTAATTGTTTTTTTGTATGGTCATGCTAAAAATAACATGAAACCTTTATTTTTCTTCACAGCCATATGAGACCTGTAGATATAAATCCAAGTGATGATTGGACAAATGTAAGTTACCCTATGTTTCAGTACGACCGCTAGAAGTCAATTTTCTGTCAATCCACCTTTTCTGATCAATGCTCTCATTGTAACAGATGGCAATGGCGGGAATTTCCCCACAGATACGTATCCTTCATTTTTTATGTGCCATTCATTGGATCCATTGTAGTGTTTAATTTTATCTTCTGCTGCATTAGTTGAACAACACAACTATCCTTTTCTAGTGCAATGCCTAATTGCACTACTTATTATATTAGTGTCTTACAACCATGCAAACAACACAAGGGTGCCTAGGGGACTTGCTAAAGTAAAATGACGTAATCCTTTAATGTGGTTAGAGTCAAAATTATTTTTTATATTTGTAGTTTGTTGGTCATCTAGCTTTTCCTTACATACGATAAAATCAGTTATGAAGAGTGCATACAGGAGTGTCATGTTCTACATTGGACAGAAGGAATTGGAGATGCAGTACAAGATGAACAGAATTGTTGGTCAATGTAGGCAAAAGTGCGAGCTTATGCAGGCAAAGTTCACTGAGAAACTGGAAGAAGTACATACTGCGTACCAGAAGATGGCCAAAAGATGCCAGTTGATGGAACAAGAGATTGAAAACTTGACGAGGGATAAGCAGGAACTGCAGGAGAAGTTTGCAGAGAAGTCCAGGTCAGTATTTGATTCCTTTCAGGTGCAGTGCTGCGTCCAACATGCATGAAGAGGTGTGTGTTCTTTGCTTTTCAGGCAGAAGAGGAAGCTGGATGAGATGTATGATAAGCTGAGAAGCGAGTATGACTCGGCAAAGCGTTTGGCCATTCAACCTACGAACAATAACTATCTGGGAAGACCTCAGCCAGAATTGTTCTCAGGCATGCCCAATATAATGGATGGTGGCGATCCTCTGAGACAAGGTAACTTATAAAGTCCTAAGATTACAATTCATTGTTTCTACAGTCTGTCTCTCATACTGATTGTAGGATTTGTTATCTGTTTTCGCAATAGCTACTTTAGTTATGCATTCAGTACTAGGTAGCTTTGCTCAGTACAGTACTTTAGCTATCTACGGGTTATTTGAAAGCTGTGTTAGCCCTCCACAAAAACAGCTCATTCACTTATTGCAGGATCGGTCGATCCTCCTGAAACTCCAGGGAGGAGAGAAGAGGGATGGGGCCCACCGCCAAGGCAACGCTGCTCTACCTCGGGCCCATTTGATATGTCTACTGGATCTCCTGCTCATCCTGCAGCACCTCAGGTAGATATGAGACCCAGACAGCCGGCACGGCCAGTCTTTGGAGCTCCCATGAACAATCCATCTATGGCTCTGCGGAATCTCATAATCTCTCCCGTCAAGCGTCCCCAGCTCTCGCGTAACCGTCAACAGATGTTCACGTAACAATCTCCCCTTTTCTCTCTCGATTCACTTATGTGTGCGTGGAAATGTATTTATTCACAGGAAATGTCAGTGACCGTGTGGTTCAATCATATCTGCGCTGACAGATTGAACTGGTGTCTCAGGTTGTAGAGCTAGAGTCGATTCGAAGGAGCTGAGGGGATGCTCCGCATTGGGGTCTGTCGAAAGCTTGCTATGGCTCGGGCGACCTGTAAATTTTGTAAGATCAACCTGCCATCCGCCCTTTTTTGTCACTGGTTACCGTTCTTATACTGCCCTGAGTATAGAAAATGTCCTAGCAGACCCCTTAGGTCATGATTATTCACTTTCTCTTAGGAAATTAAGACATTTTTTTCATTTAGCATGTACAGCCACGATAACCATGCTCATCGTTTCACACTCTGTGTCCTCGGATCTGAACAAATAGTGGAAGAAATTCCGCACTGCATCCAGGGCTTAAGCACTCATGGTGTTAGCGAGTCATGTTTTGGTTTGGTTACCAGTTGTCGTATTTGGGAGCGACCTCAAGTACTAAAGCTCTTGTTGGAATAACGAGCCTGCTCTTCAAAGTAGGGTCCTCTTTTGCTTATGTCTATTGGTCATCGGTGTAGCCAGTAGCAAGGCCTTGTTGCCATTCAAACCCTACAGGACCACATCACGGTGACAGACAGGTGTGGCAGTGGAAGGATAAGCGCATGTGGGGAGGTACGGTGACCGACTCAGCCGTTGCTGCAGCAGTGCAGGATCTGTAACGGCAGTGGCACCGATGAGGGCTTGTCTGGGTAATAAGAAATAGAGTCGATTAGAGTGGATTGGAGTAAAAAATAAACTATTTTTCACGCCATTTCCGCTCGATCCACCTCAAATGAAGAATATTAGTTGTATAGGACAGCACTGAAAGTGAAAGGACAGAATGGTAAGCGGAGGAGGAAGGTGGTCATCATATGACGGTCGGGGGGTGGGGGTCGTGGTGCCTCTGCCTCTGGACCAAGCCGTTATGCTCAAGTATATATAGTAGGCCTCGAGAGAGAAGCATTTGAAAAATACGCGGCCGGAGGTATGGAGGATGGACATGCTGCTTCCCATGTAAACACGCTTGTTTTTCGTTGCTTTAGGTCCTGCGGCTCCAAGTACTACTCGTCCTGCAGTGCCGCAGTGCCGCGCATGGGAGCACGACACACCACGGTGACAGAGTTCCTTCCAAAGTGGACCTACCTCAGCGGATCGAGTCCGAAACATGGCGTCATCTCCACGAATACCCGAACCTGAAATAATTTAGAACCCTACATTTGTCACGTACAAGCCAAGTGCCGGTGCGATCACGGTGTCCTACATCATCATACCTGCACCCATCAACATAACATATTCCAGGGTTTTAATGCCTGCAAAAAGCTGGGGAAATTGAGTGCGACCTGGTGCTCGTGTCATGTGCAGAACAGAGATGCTGCTTGCCCTTCAGGCGCCTTAACCTTTTGCTTTCCTACTCTTCTGAAACACACATGGATATGGCAGTACTACCCTGTACTGGGAGCATAGATTAGAAGGGAACATACAGCTGGTTGCTTTCAGCTAACACTTGCTGAAGGACTGAAAACAGCTGGTATGTTCAGACTCCAGAGGAGCACTTATTAGGCATCATGATGGAACGGCACTTTGAAAGCATGGAGATTCATTTCTTGGCAGAACAAAGCATGCAACACACAAAGTGAACATTTGAACTGCTCAAATATGTCTCTACAACAAATTGGACGATTGATCTACGGATCACCAAATATATGTCATCTGTGAATGAATCTATAGTAGAAATATGCTCACAAGTATCATGGAAAATATTCTAAAAAATCATTGTAACGAATGGCTCCTAAGATTTATGGCGGTCGCTATATTTTCTACATCAGCGTTGGCATCAGTTTGCCGGCACCTTCCTGTTGGGCTCGAAAACATACTTGATTAAAGAATCTTTGATCGATAGCAGCTCAGGGAACTCATTCTTCAGCTTCGTAGCATCCATCTCGTTGTTGCTCCGGGGCGCAACAATGACCTTAGCCTGCTCTTCGAGCGTGAAATTTGTCCACTTGAAGCTGGGGTCGATGTACTTCTTGTACATCTCCAAGATCTCATTGTGGCTTACAACGCCAGGGTTGGTGAAGTTCCAGATGCCCCGCAAGTTCCTTTTTGCCATCTCGACTGAGATCGGTAGAAGCTCATCCAATACTGTCATGCTGTTGGGGATGTTTACCACCTTGTTGTAGCGGCTAATCTTTGTGATGAAGTTTCGGGGGTTGGTGAGGTCGGAAGTTATTGGCATCCGTACTCGCAGGGTGCAGACGTTCTCATATTCTTTCAACAGCTCCTCAACCTGCATTATCCAGAGAGAAAAAAAAACATAGGTTTCGTTCAACATTTGAAAGTTTAGGTTACCAACTTGACAGCTAAGACAAAATCAAACAAAGTAAGAACAGAAGCAGTAAAATGGTTCATTGCAAGGACCAACTTACCATTGCCTTGGTCTTCGAGTAGAACGAACCAGTAAAATTTGGTGTATCCTCCTCTTTGAAGCCAACGCCTGAGCCTTCAGGATGTAGTGCATCATACTCGAATATGCACCCAGTGGCATAGTTCAGCATTGATAAGCCATGCTCCCTACAGACATCAGCTAGAGTCAAGGTGCCCACAACGTTGGCACGAATGGTGTCTGGCTTGTGTGATTCACACCAGTCAACATTGGGCCTGCCAGTAACACCAGCGGCGTTGAAGACATGTGTTGGCTTGACAGTTTGGATATCCAGGATGAGTGAAGGACGATTTTCAAGACGACCTTTTCCATATTCATAAGGAATTCCTTGCTTCTCACATATTTTTCCAAGAAGTCCACCAATCCATCCTGTCCTACCATATATTAAGAACTTGAAGGCATGCACTCCTGGAGCACTTTCTGATGTTGGAGCATCCACGATGTTTGTCTGATTGTTATTAAACTGGCTGATAATTCCTTTAATCTCCTCAGAGCCCTCATAGCCAGGCATCATCAATGTCCTTGGATGAGGCAACAGAGCCCCAGAAACATCACCCCAATAGTCAGAATTAGCTACGTACCATTCCATTGTCTTCCTCAGGCCTTCCTCCCATGGGGTGCGCTCGGCCCATCCAAGGCTCTTGAGCTTCTCATCATCCAGAAAGTACCTCTGATCATTGAAAGGTCTATTCTCAACAAACTGAATTACTTTGTCAGCTTCCAGACTAAAAAGCTTGCAAACATCTTTTGCCACATCAATGACTGTTCTCTCCCTCTTTGTTCCGATATTATAAACATGTCCAACTTCTCCACGGTGAAGAATGACCTCAAATGCCTCCGCAACATCCTCACAATAAAGGTAGCTGCGAACGTTAGATCCATCACCATGGATAGGGAGGGGCTTTCCTCTCATAGCCAAGAGAATGAACTTTGGGATAAGTTTCTCAGGAAACTGATTAGGGCCATATACATTATTTCCCCGAGTAGTGATAACCGGCAGACCATAGGATCTCCCATATGCCATAACAAGCATCTCTGCTCCAGCTTTGGTGGCTGAATAGGGGTTTGTGGGAAGCAGCTGTGACGCTTCATGGTTTCCAACGACTGCATCCTCGTCAGTTTCCCCATAGACCTCATCAGTGCTGACATGGATGAACCTCCTGATCTGCCCAGTGACCTTGCAGGCCTCAAGAAGGACATGGGTACCATAAATGTTGTTCTTCGTAAACTCAAAGGAGTTCCCAAAAGAATTGTCTACGTGTGTCTGTGCTGCAAAATGCATTATAGTATCAATGTTCTCTGTGACAAGAAGGAAGTTGACCAGATCAGCACTCGCAATGTCGCCCTTGACAAACTTGAAGTTTGGCAACGAGCTCACAGGGAGCAGGTTCTTCAGATTAGAGCAGTAGTCAAGCTTGTCAAGGACGACAATCTTGTAATCAGGGTACTTCTGGACAATGCGGATTGTGACATGGGAGGCAATAAATCCAGCAGCTCCCGTGATGAGGATGTTCTTAGGTTTATATGGTGTCGCCATGACCTCTTAAATGTTACTTCCGAGATCCTGCTGCAAAAGCAAAGTAAGCAGGATTAGGGAAAAATATTAAGCACTTCTGAATCCTGATGTGAATTGCACAAACAAGGTACACATTATATGATTCTCATTTGAGGATGAAAATTCTAATTGTTTATATTGTCTTTTCTGATTTTGATCATAAAAAACTGGATATAATGAGTCCACCTCGGATCACAGAGTAAATGGGAAACAAAAACTACATATATCCCCATGTAAAAACAGGATTCGACTATCTAAATACAAGTTATTGAAATTAGAATGGAGATGAAAGAACACAATCACTGTAAACAATAACACGGCATGGAATCAACATAAGACAACATGCAAAATCACGTATGTGCCACCTATGCTACAGACTCAAAGCGCAAGCATAGATGAAACTGCACTAAGCAATGTCACCTCCTGGGTGCAGACGAAATTCAAAGCACACCCCGCATATTATTAAGCGCCCCCTTGCAATTATTACCCACTCGAGGAGTTCTCAACGGAAAAACACACGAGCACTTTCTTGTACGCACACTGTGACAAAGTTTCGCCAAGGAGATCAATGATAGGATACAATATAGACAGAACAAACGTGCTCCTAGATCTGACTCGTAGACGGTAAGAGGATCTGAACATTACTGTCTAGAGCATGGCACTTTTTTCCTTTTGTATGAATATCAAAGAGCCAGCAGGCCAATTTTCCCCCAGAGCAAGTTGAATTAAACTACTAATTTCGCCGTAACCGTCAGACAACTAGCTGGACTTTTGGTGTCGCACCGGATCTAGACAAGAGGAGGGCAAGAACCGAAGACAAACGATACAAGAAGAAGAAAAAAAAAGACGGATCTTGTGATCCAGAAGAGGCGACGTCGCGCGTCGCATCTGCCGTCCCCCGTCCCAACAATCTGCCCGCGGAACGGACAAAAGGAGAGGAAAGTATGGGGAGCCTGATCGATCCAGGAAGCAAGCACCTTGCGGCTAGCTAGCGCGCAATGCAGGAGGGGGAGGCCTGGAGGCGAGGTCCCGCAGCCTCCCGACGCCGAGGAGGAGCACGTCACCGCCCGCAGCCTCCCGACGCCGAGGAGAAGCACGTCACCGCGCGCCTCACCGCAGGAGACGGAGCGGACCGGCGTCGTTGGAGAGAGAGAGAGAGGGGAGAGAGAGAGAGAGATCCGTACCGTGCGTACGTCGCGGGAGCGAGGTGGAGGGCAAGCGGATGGCGTCTGTTGAAGAGAGAGAGAGAGAGGTAGAGAGACAGAGAGAGAAACGAGATGAGATGACAATAAATGGAGGAGGCGGTGGTGCTGTCGAGAGGGTGGCGGCGTGAACTACGGCACGGCGGTGCCACTGCCAGCCCAGATCCCCCGCGTTGCTTGTGAAGGTGAGATGGGCGAGTACAAGCTGTCCGCTTCTAATACTGTCTACTAAATCCATAGACGATTGTTTGTGCAGCACCGCACGCATTGACGACCTACGCTCAGACAGATCGGAGCACTTGACCGGCCGGCAAACAGACACGCGTCTTCCATCAACAAGTGCACCGACGAGGCAACCCCCCAACCACGAACATTACGGGAGATCAGAGCGTCACGCTCTTCGAAAGCTGCATTGAAGGAATCGACCCGCGAGACGAACGATCGACTTTTCACCATAGCTTGGTTATCCCAGATCAAGGTTAGTGCACCATCCCGTCGCAACGAAACCGCTTGGAGATCGAACTGGAGAGGCTTCACTTGTGGAGTTTCTCGTAGCTAGCCTTCGCCTCCGTCGTCTTCAACAGCTTTGCAAACCCAATCTAACTTCTCCTTATCACCTGGAGCTTTTCAGTTCCAGCTGATGTTTACCTGGTGTCGTAGTTCTCTCTGGTGCTGTGGTGCATCATCTGGTGTTGCAGTTCCCGTTGATGATGTACGAGTACGACCTGGTGAGGCGAGGCGAAGAGACGGCCCCCCCGAGACGCCGCACGCCCGAAGGAGAAGGGTGAGGAGGAGAGGCCACAAAGCAAGAGATCCGTGCAACGCGAGCACCACGACGACGTTGCCGGCGAGAGAAGCCGCGACTGTCATCCCAGTGTGCTGATACCTGACGGGTTTTCACCCGTTACGAATTCAATCCGCACTCTATCCGACTTATCGCGGGTGTACGTTTTACTTTTTACTGGCATGTATCTGAATTAATTTATATTTATAATTTTAAAGTCAAATTTAATTATTTTTTATAATTTTAATTGTTTCAACTTACTTATCGCAACCTATATCTACAATCTTTGTAAGTAAACTAATATTTTTTCGTTACATTACCATTTAAAATAGATTATTTTTCAATTTATTTATTAAACGTTGTAGTATATTTATAAAAAATTCAAACTCGACGGACATTCGAAACCAGGTGCGGATGCGAATTCTCACATGCGAATATGAATGTCAAATTTCATGGCAACCTCTTTTGTTTCAAGCAATTTTTTC
Source organism: Neostapfia colusana (assembly GCA_030760725.1). Taxonomy (NCBI): domain Eukaryota; kingdom Viridiplantae; phylum Streptophyta; class Magnoliopsida; order Poales; family Poaceae; genus Neostapfia; species Neostapfia colusana. Next base: position 2,984,219 of record JASWHV010000014.1, on the reverse strand, counting down.
TCGCGCCGGCACCCATTGCTATCGCTAAGGCGAGCAGACCAAAATCGCCAAACCCTTGCGCCGGCGGCGCGGAAGGAAGCGGCAGCGAAGAACAAAGCCAGGCCCAGTGATGGAGGCCCACTTTTATTTCCAAAATCTGATTACGCAACAGAAAACCCAAATACTCACATAGAAATGGAGGCCCACTTTTATTTCCACGCGGCCCATGCAGCGCTGGTCCATGCCCGGTTTCTCGTCCCAAGCAAGAAAGTCAACCACTCTTCTGCCTCGCTCCCTCACACAAAGCGAGGCGAGTCAAACTAGCTCGTCGTTGGATGCGATCTCCGATCCTCCGCCCAAATCTCTCCCGGACCCTTCTAATCCAATCCCCATTCACCGGTATTCGCAGGCGCGGATGCACGCCATCCTCGCCGGGATCCCGCCGGCCTGCCGGCCCGCGGCGACAATCGCCGCCACCTTCGCGCTCCTCCTCCTCGCCACCTGCGCGCTCCTCCTCCCGCGCGCCCCTGCCCCCGCCGCTCTGCGGCTGGCCGCCGACGCCGCCGTCCTGCTCGACGCGCGCGTGGAGCGGCGGGGCGGGACCGAGGCGCTGTGGCAGCTGCCGCCCGCTCGGACGCCGCGCGCCGTGCTGTTCGCGGCGCCAGGGTGCACCATCCGCGCCACCGACTTCTTCGACGCCTCGCCGGGCTGCCCGCGCTGCGCGGGGCTCCCCGAGGAGCGCCGCTTCACGCGCGCCGCGCTCGCCCGCGGGTACGCCGTCCTCGTCGTGTCCAGCCGCGCGGAGTGCTGGTCGCTCGACGGCGCCGGGGAGGGCAGCGAGCTCGCCGCCGTCGCGTCCATCATCAGGTGGTGGACCGAGGAGAAGCACCCGCGGCTCGCGGGCCTCCCGCTCGTCGGCGTCGGCGCGTCCTCCGGCGGGTTCTTCGTCTCCGCCCTCGCGGCCAGGGTCAGGTTCAGCAGCATCGCCGTCATGATCGCCGAGGGCGTGTACGGGACAATGGGCGACATCCCGGCCGGGTACCCTCCGGCGCTGTTCGTGCACATGCCCAAGGACGCCGAGAGGGCGCGGGGCGTGGCGGCCAGCATTGGCATGCTCGAGGCGAAGCGCGTCGACGTGCGTGAGGTCAAATGCGACCACTTCGCCGTGAGCGCCGAGTTCCTGGCGGAGAGGGTGCCGGGTCTGACCCGCGCGGTTGCCGACGCGCTGGTGGACGTGCTTCGCCGGAAGGGATTCGTGGACGAGAATGGGCTTCTGAGGAACGACGGGAGGAGCACGCCGTGGAAGAAGGCGGCGGAGGAGGCGAAGGTCTTGCCGGAAGGATTCCGGCTGGAGAGGCATGTTACCGAGGAGCTCAATCTTGCGTATGCGTTCCATGAGTTCACCAGCCTCAAGAACGCTGAGATTTTTGAGTGGTTTGAGTCCCATATGGATCATTAGATTTTAGAGCTTCCACCTGTTTTTTCTCGAAAACATCTACCACCAAGATGAACGGCTCGTCGGACGTCGGAGACTTCTGCTTGCAGCTTATACTTTACAGTATGTATCTGTTATTAATGATGCAAGTCATATACTAGCAAAAATTGTATCGTTGTTGTTGTATACTCCCTCCGTTTTGAATTAGTTGACGTTTAGGATAAAAAAGTTAATTTAATTTGAACTAAATTAGCTGTCCTAAACATCTAATTCAGAACGGAGGGAGTATTCAGGTTCAGAAGTCCGAACATAGAGATGTTTTCAGACTGTAACAACTGGAGAATAATACAAATTATGGATGATTTGCATTTGTCAATACAAGAGTTGCAACTACTTCCCACGTTTCAGGGTTGTGAGCAAACACTGTAGGTTAAAGATACCAATTTATACTACACCCTCCGTTCTGAATTAATTGACGTTTAGGACAGCTAATTTAGTTCAAATTGAACTAAGTTTTTTGTCCTAAACGTCAATTAATTCGAAACGGAGGGAGTAGAAAAATACTAACGAGTTAATAAGTTGTAAGGAAAAAACTAATAATCTTATAGTGTCTTGGAAAGATATTTTCATATTTTGCTGGATGGTTTGCCCAACTTTGGTACGTGGCCGCACTCAGCCCGAACGTAAACTTCAAGTCCAGAACAGCCCAACATGACCACGGCCGAGTCGAACCGAACCCGACCCAACCCAGCCCAACCGTCAATGAACTCGACCCCGACTCCAACTCGAAGAAACCGGCCATAAAACTCGGGGCCCCTACCTCTGGAGTCCACGTCCATCGCAACGAGTTGTTTCCCGCATCCCATCCAATCTGTTCCCGATCGAACGATCGATCCGGCTGTGCGAACCCTCTGATCCCGGCGACGGCCATGGACGACGACGCGGCGGCGCCAGGCAGCCCGCTGGAGGTCGTGTCGTCGCCGCGCGGGCAGAAGCGCTGCCGCCGCGATTTTTCGCTGGGTAGTGACGACGGCGGCGCAGGTGCGGCGGAGGAGGGCGTGAACGCTTCCGCAGACGCGATGATTTTCGGCGACGAGGCTCCCACGGAGGGCACGCACCACGCCGTGGACCCGGAGCAGCCGTCGGAGGACGTTATTGCCGACTTCTCCGTGCACAACATCTGGGCGACGGGGGCCTCAACCGCCGGTCATCAGGAGGAGGAGGAGGAGGAGGAGGAGGAGGAGATCGACACGACGCTGCGGTTTCCGGAGTTCCCGTTGTCTAGTGACGCTTATTATTATCGTTTCCTCACCGCTCCCCCTCGCGGTGACTTTTGGACGAGCCCGGCCACGGGCGGTCCCGCTGGCTCGACGTCGCCGCCGCGTTGTTCCTGTCACGGGCGGCGCTTCGTCTCCGCGCCGCGCATCGACGAGCCGCCGGCGTCCCAGGGCCACGTGATGGACTTTCTCGACGACGCTGCGGATGAGCCTGCTGGGTTCGCCGCTCCAGCGGCACCCATGATGAGCTCCGGCGTGTTCTACTACGGCACTTCTCCGGGACCAATGCCCTTCGTTATCACTAGAACCATCGTCCCGCCCGCGTATGCGGCCGGTTCCTTCGACGTGCCGGACCTGAACCAGCCTGCCGCCTCCACATGGGACGACGTGCCGGACCCGGACCAGCCTGCCGCCTCGACAGGGGACGACGTGCCGGACCCGGACCAGCCTGCCGCCTCGACAGGGGACGACGTGCCGGACCCGGACCAGCCCGCCGCCTCGACAGGGGACGACGTGCCGGACCCGAACCAGCCCGCCGCCTCGACGGGGGACGACGTGCCGGACCTGAACCAGCCTGCCGCCTCGACGGGGGACGACGTGCCGGATCCAAACCAGCCTGCTGTCGCCGTGGCCAACGAGGGGCTGTTCGTCATCGCGCCCGACAAGGACCAGCCGCCGCCGTCCAAGCGCCCCTTCATCGACTTTCTTGGCGTCGGTCGGACCTGACCGACTGACTGCTGCTCCGTCCCGGGTTGCACGAGACTGTAATCGAGCGCCATCGCCTTTGTTTTCTTCTTGTTTTGCGTCGTCCGCGGTTTAGCCAGCGTTGTACTGCTACACTTGGAGTACTGGTTTGACAAGGGAAGAATTGTCCACGACGCTTGGCCACTTCAGCTGCTTCACTTCTCCCACCATTGCAGCAGAAAACGTGTTCTTATTCTTTTACCTAATTACAAATGACGCACTTAAGTCTCAAGCTAGCCCTTCTGATTTATCTTTTTTCTTAACAAACCAACTAATCCATGTTACTGTTGACACGCTACAACGAACAGTTTTAGCATAAAAGCAGAGCAGATTCATCTGAACACCTGCATACACCGCCACGTCAAGATGCACAAACACATCAGTTTTTCGGAAGCGTCGAAACGGGATACTACTAAACAAGAACAGCCAGACCCAAAAGGTCAACAGGACATGGATGCCTTCGCAAGAAGGTATGCAAATGAAAACAAAGATGATACAAGCTCAGAAGATGTTTTCTTCTTCACGGCACATCGTAGGGGGCAGCGTCTCAAGTCTAAGCGTCTCTTGCGCGAGCTTTAACACTCAGCCACTGCTCTTTTCCGGCCTGATGCAGTTAGCTGCGAGGAGAGAGCTACAAGTTAGAGCAAGGTAACAGCACGTTTGAAACAGGGGTGGGGTGACGAGGTACTCACGGATGAGGAGAGGTCAGAGGTCTTCAGAACTCGCAGCCTCTTCACCGAGGAAACGAACATCCTGCATGAATTGAAGCAAAAATTAGGCGACATATGCTCGATTTGAACTGCGGAATTGCACTCTTCCGTGCAATAATATTTCAGAACAGCTTATCAGATTCTAACATACTATATATTAAACTTTATCTATCTATCTATATACGAAAGGATTTAATCCAGCCCCGAGATGCTAAAAGCAAGGATAGCTTACCCCCATGGAACATCACCAACCAGCACCCTATCACCTTCATAATCCTCATAAACCAGAGTGTACTCGCCAGTTCCATCTAGTAAACCTGATATCGCCACCTCTTCCTGAGGATGCCCCCTCGTCCTGGCATCTAGAGAATCTTGTTGTGCTACATATAGCATTACCATTTGATCAAATTGGATCAGATAATGGTCAAGCAACTGGACAACCCAAATTACTGAATATAATATAACCCCATACATAATGCTATAATCAATAGTAATACGAAAGACAAATAGAGTTGTCCATGTACCTGCAAGAAGGCCTCGGAATAGCTTGTCGACTGCCAGAGAAAGCTTATCGTAACTGTCAAGAGCGTTGAGATCAATTTTTCTACCAATAGGGATGCCATCCATGTTGATCTTCACAAATGGGGCTCTTTTGATCTCTTCAGGTTTGGCAGGCTTCTTCCCGTTCTGCTGTTCAAGGGATGCTTTGTTGCTAGAAGTAGCCAAGTTTCTTCTGAATGTTCGAACCGGAGGCCATCCGATAACTGGGGTAGAAGCAGATCTGATGTTGGAGAATGAAACAATGAGACAACAGAACCAAAAAAAAGTGGGTCACTGGATAAAGAACTATATGCTACTGCTATTGAACGTGCATAGAGCTACAGATAATACATTCATATACTTCTCACTGTAACAACTCTTTAGTTCTACAAAGTGATTCCTGCTCTTCCAGTTTTGACCAACAACTTATGACATCTGATATTAAAAGATAGGCCATAAGTATTAAATATATTGAGATTCAGGACTCACAGTATTTGGCAACATAAAGTTCCCATAATATAGTGCTAACAGGATTATAACCATAAAATTAAACACCCTTTACATTGAAAAAAATGAAGCTTAAATTAAGCTATTTTTCTTTTTCCTAAAAAATAGGGACAAACACAGTATTATATGGGGAAAAACAATATGGCATTTCTTTTCCATGCAGATCCTACTTGACTTTCTGAAGACTATAGTGGTAATTTCTAAAAGATTTGCAGACTAGACGGCTCCTAATGTCACAAGTCTAGCAAACCGTTTCCTAGTTTTATTCAGCAATTATACCATTTCTAGCATAAACAAAGTACTCCTATTTGCTCCAGGGAGCAGAGCAGAATATGAACAGTGCATGTTGAAATCCAAGGACTAGCCACTAGGGAGTAGGGACCAGGGACAAAAATAAGAACACTGCACAGAGCCAAAGCCAACTCCATCCCTCATAAATTAGGGGAGGCCCATCGCCATGCATGGCAGCAAGCAGATGTAAACAAGCAAGCTGGCCCTTGAATCCGGGACGTTGTTTCGGCATAAATGAGAAGCAGTGCAGGAGATGGAGTCATATCCCTCTTAAAACTCATAAAGAAATCAGGGCCACCTCAACACTTGCCAACTTTTGGTAAAAAGCTGAAAGGACCTGTGGAATTTGACATGTGAGGGCTAGTGAATCCCACCTTGTCTGGGAGCCATTGTTGGTCGATGCAAGGCCATTCCGTGCAGCTGCTGGGGACCCCTTTGCCTTGCCTGCACAGGAACGAGGAGAAACAAACAAGAGGGGGAGTTATGATGAGAACTTTTCACTTTTATTACTGACTCGTGGAAGATGTTTTGCAAAGAAAATGTTGCTGCAAGAGGAGCCATGAACAGAGGAACGGACAAACACACATCAGGAACCAATGGTAGGACTTCACTTAAACGACAAGATCATATTACTTTTTGAAGGAAAACACGATCATATTATGAAACATTAAAAAGCAACATGTAATCAGCACACTGATCTAATTGTTTTGTCTCAGATTTTGGAAGAAGTGAGTAACTAAAATGCTTGGGATAAAGGCTTGGTTGTTGTTGTTGTTGTTGTTGTTGTCGTTGAGTAACTAAAATAAAAGACATATTTGTTGTCTTGTTGAGATATATTTCTATGCAACAGTTTTCTACCACATATTTAAGGATCAAGTGGGGAGAAAGATCTGAAGCACAGTTCAGTGAAGCTGCATGTCTTGATCATATCCTCTGTAAGTATAGTGTCTGAAGGAAAAACGGCCACTCCACTTGTATCTTAAACAGCAACCTTTTCACAACAAAAAATTCCAAGAATCATGCTTTTGAACCTATCTCTCCTAAACAAAATTGACTGATGGAATAGCCAAATCTCAGGCAACTGATATGGAGCAAAAGCATTTTCTTTTTCACATATTTCAACACTTCTACTTATATGTAGGTATGATTTTTCACGAGACTGCTATGTTCTACTGTCTCATAATGCAATGCGAGCAGATCAAGAACATCATTTGACTTGAGCACTACTACTGAGCAGTGGTGATCCAGAGACAACAGCATCCGTATATACGATCGTACCGAACGGTGAAGCGGAGTAGCCGAGCGAGAGCATGGAGTTGTCGGCGTCGGCGGAGCGCCTCCCCTTGTCTTTGGACGCCGTCCTCCGGCTGGCTTGCCCTCCTCCTCCGGGGAGCCCGAGGCTGAGCTCAAGCGTCTTCTCCTCGTCGTCGTGATCGCTTGGCTCACGCATCCAGGTGTGAAGGGTTGAGCTGACACCTTTGTTCTTCTTCGTATCTGCCTCGCCCATCTTTCCTCTTCCTACCAACAAAAACATGGATAAACATGTTAGAATTAGTAGCGAGATCAGAGAGCGAGAGAGAAGAGAGTTAGAGAGGATACCTATGGTGCTTCAGAACCACCAGACGACGCACACAAGTGTCCTTGAAATCTTGGCGGCTTCTTTTATCCTGGACAAAGAATGAGAGGGCAGCCAGGGTTAAAAACAAACCAACGACTAATCAACACGACAACCTCGAAGAGTTTTTCTTTAAAAAAACGGCAGGTGTGAAATCAGTAATGACCTGTTCCTCTTTGGTTCGTCTTCCTCGTGTTCTATGTGTCAAAAACCAACAGCCCACCAAGAAGATATATAGCAGCAAAGCAATGAAAGAAGATGAGGTGCAGCAGCAGCAGCAGCAGGTAGGAGAGGAGGAGGAGGAGGAGGAGGAGGAGGAGGAGGAGGAGCAAACGAGCAATTGCTGTGCGCGCGTCAAGTTATTCGCCTGGGTATCCAGGGCCAAGGCGCAAGGACTCGTGAAGCAAAACGAGCAGTGAGCTACAGCTAAGCTGGGCAAGGAGAAGGAGAGGAGCAGGGGTCGGGGAGATTCCACGGGGCTAGAAACGGGAAATGGAGCATGGCACACGCCAATGTGATCACAGGCCGGGCATCTATAGCTGCTAGTAGAGTACTACTGCCCATCTACCATCATGCTGCTGCTGGTCATATAGCCTGATAGAGACCACTCTTTCTCCCTTCTGTACTGCATCTTTGTGTTTGAAAAGGTGGCAGATGTTAGAGCCAGTTTAGGCGCTGTTTAGTTAACCTCAATTAGCAAGGTCGGTTATATACGGGTTGGTAGAGAGAGAGAAGCAGAAGGGGGTGGCCACTGATGGCGATAATGGAGTAGAACGACAGGTAGCGACAGGAGAAGACAAGGGGTGGGTGAAGGGATAATTAGGCGTGCAGTCGGAGAAGATTTGGGTGATCCAAGCTTTTGGCCGGCCTCCGCGCGTGCCACCACTCCCCCTTGCTCCTCCTCCTCCCACCCATGCCACACAGAGTCACAGACGCATCCTTCCTACAGTATCAGCTTTTCTGTTCTCTCAGCCTGCATCCCTCCCTCCCTCCGTCACTCTCATATGTTTGTCTGTCTACGCGCGTTGGTGTGCGAGCGCGTCGCTGTTGCCCGCCCTGGGAGTCTGCTGCTGCTGCTGCCTCTGTTTCTGCATCTGTCTGGGTCAGGAGCAGGACTGAAAAGTTTACAGTAGCAGCCAAAGGTGACACCAAAATATGCTTTCTTCCTTCTTCCTTCACCTCTCTCTCTCTCATGACCATGGAAACGGCTGGGTTCTTGGCTCAAGAAAGCTGCCTTTTTCTCTGAGCTCAGTTGAGGGTCAGCTACTCTCTCTCAAAAATAAAAAGCTGGGGGTCAGCTCACCTGTGGGTTGCGCCCGTGTGTGTGTGACAGCGTGAGCTGCTGCCGTCTTGGCTCTGCGTTGCCGTTGGCCCGTTGCAGGTGGCTCTGCGCCGGTACGCTCGATTCGAGCTTTCCTTGCAACCGATGGATTTAATTTTCTTTAGATCTCAATAACATTTTTTTAGATAATGTTGTTCTCAATAACATGTTGTTTCAGAAGTCTGTTATAAAATTAAGGTTTCGATATTCTTAGTAGGTGCAGTTTTTTTAAAAAAAAAGAAATGAAGATTTGAAATCTACAGTAGTTCCAGTACAGATACGATTCGGACGCCCTACAACTACAATGGAAACAAATTGCTTCAGAAGTGCTTCTGAAATGTTGTTTCAGAAGTGCGTCTCTCTGAAGATGCCCTGCCAACTACGAATATCAACCGCTGTAGAACACGCCGGAAACAAAGCAGCAGCGACGCGGCGGCATACGCAACAACTGTACAGTGCCTTATGCGTGCCATGCATCACTTTATTTACACTGTCCTGAGCTTCGATTCTCTTTGCAATTGTACGTTCATAATCAGGTTCGAGTGATTATGAAGTCGCAGTTGTAGAGCAGAGTACGTTCATAACCAAGTCGCAACAATGCCAGATTCCGGCCAAAAGTTGCACCGCTGAGGAGGAGGAGGAAGCACGGCAGAAGAAGCCAGCAGAAAGGAGAGGGCCGGGGCCACGCAACAAGTAAGCTCGTCTGCACTTTCCGCGTCTGGGAAAGGCGCGGGGGCGGCGCCACGATTAGCTCATCAAGGCTAGGCTTCAACCGGTGAATTCCATCCCACATGACATGATACTGACACCGGTGCGGAGGTGGAGGAGTCCGTCGCGATCGCATCACGCGGCGCCGTATGGATAAATTCTTTACGTCCCCCATCGCAAAAATCGAGTTGGTGGTGGTGGTGGCGGCGCGAGCGAGCAAGCAAAGCGAGGCCTTTCGGAAGTGGTCCAATATTCCCGGGCGGCTGCGCAAAACTTTTGGCCGGGCCGCCCCATCTCCCACACATGATGACTGCAGAATCCAACATGCTCATCTGCGTACTTGTCCATGTTCCTCCTCCCAGGGCCACAGCCACGAGCAGCCTCGCGCTTTGAGTTTTGCAAAAAGGGGTCCCGTTATGATGGCGATGCTATGATTTACTCATGGCGACCAAGAGTAAAACTAATGTGGATCTGTACTAGATATGCTCGACCTATGTTTGGCTGACTGAAACTGAATCTTATCAATTCATCCAGAACAAGGTGGTACAGATTGTAGGAATATTCTCTTGAGGTGACAACTCGATTCATGCAACCAAACAGTCCGTCCTGAACAGCGACCCTCTATATCTATATTTTGGGGAGTCGCATCAGCCATCAAACCATTACGCAGTCACCGGTTACGCACCCGGCTAGCAGCCTAACCATTTGATGAACTATGAAAGCCAACCTTTGGAGTCAGCAAAGCACGGCAACATGCGGCTAGGTGAACAACTCAAAAGTCGATACCAGGAAGGCAGGGAGAGCATCTGAAACGTAACAGGCGGTTATGTGAAAACCTCAAAACTCTTTTCTCCAGTACATTAGGCATCATCACGCAGAGGACAGGAGGAGCCGTGAGGCCATGAGATCCGAAAAATCTGAGAGTGAGCAGATGGCTCTGGAGAAGCCTCGAACAAATTGAGATCTTCGCTCATTTCTTCTTCCCTGCATCACCGGCCTTCGTCTGCAGAAGCAACGCCAAAAGGGTTCAGTTACAGAAGCGAAGGACGACATAGCCAGTCTTGTCTGCAATGTAGGCACTACTAGAGAGCTTTTCCCCCCCACATTCCAAATGGAGCTTGATGCTACAACACGGCAGTCTGATTAAAGCGCGGCACAAATAAGTGTACCTTCTTTACACCACGGATCTTCTTTGCCCTGTTCTTCCTCTCCTTCATCTGCTTGCGTGACTTCTCTACCTTGGTAGCAAGACCGTTCTGTGGAAACAGGAGTACCATGAAGTCAGCAATAAGCACAGCAGAAGCTTCTGTCTTCGCAGTCGAATTTTCGTGCTCACTATGTTTCCCAGTGTGAAATTTGACTAAACAAAACACTGCAAATTAAATACTTGGAATGCAAAATCACTATCAGCTAAAAGAGCCCCAAACAACGTCAGCTTCCAAAATAGCATGTTAATATGTTATGAATCAAATTATTCTTTTCAGGCTAGACTTTATAATAAGCATAAAGACTATGGGCACACAAAAACAGCATGCATACAATGATACAATGAAATGCTAGGACACAGTCAAATGGATGGATGACGAACAGCATATGCCAATTTGTGATGGATAGTTCTTGTAAATTAGCATACTTGAGTAACTAATGTATGAGCACAAACAACTTAATGTCGTACCAGGCAACACATTCAAACATGACCAAATTATGGCAGGGTACCCAATACACAAAAATGGCAAACATGACAACATATGGCAATGGTCAACATCATGGGACGATTTTAGAGTGTGAAATAGCAACATTACCAGTCAGGACCTGATGTAAATCATAGGGCTCCGTAGTGTAACGATTGGAAAGGCTGCCCATATATTAGCCACAGGTACATTTATCATCTATCAGACACACCACTAACATCGAGATGACTAGATCACTATAAATCCCGATGCAAAGGCAGACACTAAAACCACGACGCAGGGTAAACGGCATTGTCAATGGATAAAGACCTAAATGAACTAAGCCAAGACTTGAGCTTTTTTACAGGGTATGGATATCAGCTAGAATATCATACATGGAAGCCCAAAGATAGAATTCAGAACCTGTTAGCGCAAGGGGAAGGACCAAAAGACGCATACCCTGATGAGCCTGTACATGGGCTCGAACTTCTTGGCTGCCTCGAGGTTGTCGTAGATGAGGCCAAAGCCGGTGGACTTGCCCCCTCCCAGTGTTCAGCAAGGCATTAAAAGGCGCCCGCCTAGGCGCGCTTACGCGGTAGGCGTTGCCCCGACGCTGCGCCCCGCGGGGTAGGCGGAGGCCGCGCCTAGGCGGTGCGCGGCGCTCTCGCCCAGGCGGGCGGAGGCGCGAAAACGGAGCGCGCGCTCCCGCGGAATCTCCCTCGCCCCCCCCCCCCCCCCCCCCGCGCTCCCGCCAAATTGCTCCCCCGCCCCCCCCGGCCCGCACTCCCGCCGAATCGCCCCCCCCCCCCCCCCCGGCGCGCTCCGGTCGACTCGATTCCGTGCGCCACTCCAGCGCCCGCTACGTAGGGTCCAGCTACGTGAAGCAACCTCCAGCTACCTCAAGCAAGGTGAGCCCTTCCAGTCTCCCCCCTAGACTTCTGGCCATGTATGAGCTGCCCCACTTGTTATCACCTTATGGGCAGCTACCTCACTTGTTATCACCTTTGCTGAGCTCTTCATGACCATACTAGGCTTTATCAGCGTTTATAAGGCTTTGTGTTGTTGTAGCCTGTAGGATGTCACTGTCGGGGGAGATGAGTGGGACAGCGGCAGCAGAAATTGAGAGTGTGGTTATGCTGAAAAGAAAGTCAGGTGACATAGGATGGGAGTATGGAGTTCTAATTGATGTTAATAATAAGGACAAGGTTCGGTGCTTGCTTTGTAACCATGTCAGCTCAGGAGGTATTAACCGTCTGAAGCAACATGTAGCACATGTTGGATCTGCTGTTGCTAAGTGCAAGAAGAGCTCAACGGAGGCAAAAGAGAAGTGCAAGAAATCACTTGAGGAGGCAACAAGGAAGAGAAGGGAGAGGACTGTTCGTCTTCTAAATCTTAGAGAAGAAGTGAACGTGTCTCGAGTTGGAGCAGATGAGAATGAAGTTGTGTTGGCAGCTTGGAGCCTCACAAGTTAGGACCCATTGATAAGTGGACAAAGTCAAATTGATCCAACTGCAACTCAAGACGAAGCTTTGAAGCAACAAAAGCTTAACAAGAAGCTTTGGAAGCAAAGAACAAATGATGTTCAAAAATATATAGCAAGATGGGTGTATACACATGGTAAGTAAAAACTGAACATTGCTGCCATAATAGTCTTTTATTGTAGATTTTTAGCGGAGTGGCTAACAAGTATTAATATATATTGTTTTGCAGCCATACCATTCAATGCTATCAATAATGATGAGTTTGTACAAATGTGTGAAGCAATTGGTCAATTTGGTATAGGGTTTGAGCCGCCTTCTCAAGAGCGGCATCTAAGGGGAGTTCTGTTGAATGAGGAATTTGAAAGAACTAAGAGTTTGCTAAAAGAACGTGATGCTGAAAAAATGAAGAATGGATGCTCTATCATGACGGATGCAAGGTCAGATACGAAGAGGAGAAGCATAATGAACATGGTAACAAATTGTGCCGAGGGAACAAGTTTTCTTAATTCTAAGGATGTGTCAGATGTGTCACACACGAGTGAACTCATTTTTGAGCTAGTAGACAAAGCAATTGAAGAAGTTGGGGAAAATGAAGTGGTCCAAGTTGTGACAGACAATGCTTCTAACATGGGAGCTAAGAAGCTAATGTTAACTAAAAGGCCTAGCATATTTTGGACTTCTTGTGCTACGCACACGATCAACTTGATGTTGCAAGGAATTGGTAACCTACCAAGGTTCAAGAAGGTGCTTGATCAAGCAAATGCATTCACAATCTTTGTGTATGAGCACACAAGAACCTTGAAGTGTATGAGGCACTTCACAGAGGGGAGAGAGACCATAAAGCCAGGTGTGACTAGATTTGCTTCAGCTTTTCTTACTTTGGGCAGCATTTTAGAGAAGAAAGATCAACTAAGAAAGATGGTGGTTGATAGCAAGTGGGACACATTGAGAGATGTGAAGTCAAAGAAAGGAAAGGATGCAACCGCAATGATGATGAGCCCAACTTTTTGAAAGGATGTCAAGATGTGTTGAGTGTTTTTGAACCCCTAGTAAAGGTCCTTCGTTTGGTAGATGGGGATGTGAAGCCATCTATGGGTTTCCTATTTGGAGAATTAATCAAGGCAAAGAGGTTCTATGCCATCTATTGTTTAATCTCTCTCTTTGCCTTGATTAATTCTCCAAATAGGAAACCCATAGATGGCTTCACATCCCCATCTACCAAACGAAGGACCTTTACTAGAGGTTCAAAAACACTCAAACATATCTTGACATTCTTCCAAAAAGTTGGGCTCATCATCATTGCAGTTGCATCATTTCTTTGACTTCACATCTCTCAATGTGTCTCACTTGCTATCAACCACCATATTTCTTAGTTGATCTTTCTTCTCCAAAATGCTGCCCAAAGTAAGAAAAGCTGAAGCAAATCTAGTCACACCTGGCTTTATGATCTCTCCCCTCTGTGAAGTGACTCATACACTCCAAGGTTCTTGTGTGCCCATACACAAAGATTGTGAATGACTTTGCTTGATCAAGCACTTTCTTAAACCTTGGTTGGTTACCAATTCCTTGCAACATCAAGTTGATTGTATGCGTAGCACAAGAAGTCCAAAATATGCCAGGCCTTTTAGTTAACATTAGCTTCTTAGCTCCCATGTTGTTAGAAGCATTGTCTGTCACAACTTGGACCACTTCATTCTCCCCAACTTCTTCAATTGCTTTGTCTACTAGCTCAAAAATGAGTTCACTCGTGTGTGACACATGTGACACCTCCTTAGAATTAAGAAAACTTGTTCCCTCGGCACAATTTGTTACCATGTTCATTATGCTTCTCCTCTTCCTATCTGACCATGCATCCGTCATGATAGAGCATCCATTTTTCATTTTTTCAGCATCACGTTCTTTTAACAAACTCTTAGTTCTTTCAAATTCCTCATTCAACAGAACTCCTCTCAGGTGCTCTTGAGATGGCGACTCAAACCCTATATCAAATTGACCAATTGCTTCACATATTTGTACAAACTCATCATTATTGATAGCATTGAATGGTATGTCTGCAAAACAATATATATTAATACTTGTTAGCCACTCCGCTAAAAATCTACAATAAAAGACTATTATGGCAGCAATGTTCAGTTTTTACTTACCATGTGTATACACCCATCTTGCTACATATTTTTGCACATCATGTGTTCTTTGCTTCCAAAGCTCCTTGTTAAGTTTTTGTTGCTTCAAAGCTTCATCTTGAGTTGCAGTTGGATCAATTGACTTTGTCCACTTATCAATGAGTCCTAACTTGTGAGGCTCCAAGCTGCCAACACAAGTAACTTCATTCTCATCTAATCCAACTCGAGACACGTTCACTTCTTTTCTAAGATTTAGAAGACGAACAGTCCTCTCCCTTCTCTTCCTTGTTGCCTCCTCAAGTGATTTCTTGCACTTCTCTTTTGCCTCCGTTGAGCTCTTCTTGCACTTAGCAACAGCAGATCCAACATGTGCTACATGTTGCTTCAGACGGTTAATACCTCCTGAGCTGACATGGTTACAAAGCAAGCACCGAACCTTGTCCTTATTATTAACATCAATTAGAACTCCATACTCCCATCCTATGTCATCTGACTTTCTTTTCAGCATAACCACACTCTCAGTTTCTGCTGCCGCTGTCCCACTCATCTCCCCCGACAGTGACATCCTACAGGCTACAACAACACAAAGCCTTATAAACGCTGATAAAGCCTAGTATGGTCATGAAGAACTCAGCAAAGGTGATAACAAGTGAGGTAGCTGCCCATAAGGTGATAACAAGTGGGGCAGCTCATACATGGGCAGAAGTCTAGGGGGGAGACCGGAAGAGCTCACCGGAGGTTGCTTCATGTAGCTGGACCCTGCGTAGCGGGCGCTGGAGTGGCGCACGGAATCGAGTCGACCGCGGCGCGTCGGGGGGGGGGGGGGGGGGGGGGCAATCTGGAGCGCGTGCGCTTGGTGCCTCGGGCGCGAGCGTCGGGGGGGGGGGGGGGGGGGGGCAATTCGGCAGGAGCGCGCGGGGGGGGGGGGGGGGGGGGGATTCGGCGGGAGCGCGCGGGCCGTGGGGGATTCGGCGGGAGCGCGCGGCCGGGGAGGGGGGGCAATTCGGCGGGAGCGCACGGGGGGCGAGGGAGATTCCGCGGGAGCGCGCGCGCCGTTTTCGCGCCAAAATTTCTTCACACCTCCGCCCGCGTGGGCGAGCGCCGCACACCGCCTAGGCACGGCCTCCGTCTCGCCTCCGCCTACCCCGCGGGGCGCAGCGTCAGGGCAACGCCTACCGCGTAAGCGTGACTAGGCGGGCGCCTTTTAACGCCTTGCTGAACACTGGGCTCTAGGCAGTGAGTCACCGCCCGCCTAGCGCCTTACGAGACCTGCCCCCTCCGAAGTGGGTGCGGAACTTGAAGACGAAGATGCAGCTGGGGTCCTTCACCTCGTAGAGCTTGGCGAGTCGCTCCTTGAGCTCAGCCTGCAACCAACCGACCGCTCTCGCTCGCGTCAGCCTCACGTCGCTGAAGAGGAGGAGGCCCCGCCAGGGCTCCGACGAGCGCTGCTGACCTTGGAGACGTTGGCGCGGCCGGGGTGGATGACCTCGAGCAGGAACTGCTTGCGGGCGAGGAGGCGGTTCGTCATGAACTTGTGGGTGCGGAGCGTCACCGCTGCGGACGCCTTCGTGTCCGCCATGACCGATGCTTCCTGCCTGCCCTGGTGGCGGTGGCGCTTAGCGGCGGCGGAGGAAGCAGGGGCGCGACGGGAAGGAGAGTGTATATACGGTGAAGAAACCCTCGGTCTCTGGGCCTGGGGAGTGGTGGGTTCTCGTGGGCCTTCTCGGTTCGTGTTATGGTTTGATGGGCTTTTTAACGTTTTAACGGGCCTTGGTTCTGGTTGCGCGATGATGGGCTCGCATGTCTTCACTGGGCCCTTTTTGGAAGACCACGACCTTCAGTTAATTGAAAAGAAGGAAAACGTATGATCTTTTTTTTAAAAAAAAATGGAAACCATTCTTCTGAAATTTTAAAAAATAAATTTGTCGACTTTTTTATTAGCGAAACTTTTAACTGATGAGTTGGGAACCAGCTGTTCAACCGTGCTCGTCGATCGGGACGCCGAGGAGCCGGCTGGGCCGTCAGAAAAAAATACCCTGCACAATAATTTGATGTAAGGTGGCGCAAGATGCCGCCCAATTATCGCCGGGACTCTCACCGGCAGCCGCCGTAGCTCGTCGCAGAACATGGTTCTGAAGCGCGCTGTGTTGTCTATGGTGATACTCCTCTCTTCGAGTCCTGACCAACCTCGCTGCATATCATCTTGCTGATTCATTAGATCCCTTGGCAATGACAGGTCCATGTATTGATGTATAGCACCAAGTCGAATACTTGCTGCAGGCCCCTGACGACACCATGGCAAGTACCATTTGTTCGATTTGCAGCCAGATCCTGACGGGCCCCTCGTCGTGTTGCCGCTTTCAGTTTTTCAGTCACAGATTCTTCTGGACCACTGATCATTTCGGGGCATCTCCTGTCATGAATGCTGCCTGTAGTTCTGTTCTTGCTTCTCGTTCTTCCCCTTCTTCAGCCAAGATTGCCTTTTCACTAGGTTCCTTGACGCTAGAAAAATCACTTATCTTTACATCAAATTTGGAGCAAAACTTACTATTTTTTGCAAAAGTTTACTTATGCTTCACACGCGATGTTAGCAGTTTCACTTGACCAGACGCCCATCAACAATACATGCTAACCAGTGTCAACAAAAGAAAATAAACATATAAGACTTCACACCGGTTAAAATGAACACGGATTAATCTTTTCTTTTCCGTTTACCTTATTCATCGTCGTCCAACTTCGGACCGTTGATCTCTACCAAACACGGATTAATCTTTACTGAGTAGTAAGTACGGTACTACTGTAGATCATAAGACATGGACAGTTAATGTTCTTCAATGAACTTGACGCCATACTTCGCTGTATTGTATTACATATTCTTTTTGACGGCTGGGGAGCAGTCATGTCATGTGTACCGAGGACAAACCAAGCAGACAATGCACGCGTTCCTGCCGCGGTTTTAAAATCGCACTGCCGTTATGCCCCGTTTCGCGGCTGGGAAGGGCGGGGATCTTTGGGTGCGTTCCTGAGGGGATCTCGCCGCCCCGTCGCGGGAAGGTGGGATTTTTTTTTTGTTCTCTCTTCCCTCCTCGTCCCCATGTTTCCTCGGTGGCGGCGGGAGCGTTTCGTTCGCTGTTGCATCTCTTTATTGCTACAGCTGTCTGCACTGCAGCTCCTTGCTCGCGGCGTCCCTCTGGTGCCGTCTCCACGTGGCACCTGCGCACTTGCTTCTCCTCCCACTGACTGAGCCCCTTTGTCCTCACCCGAAGGGACGCTGGTTGCCAGCTTCTTCTTCTTCCTCCCCTCCTATTCTATCACCCGGGAGGCCTCTTGGCTTCCATTCGAGCCGTGCGTCGCCTCTGAGCTGGACAGAAGTCAGCGGCTCCCTCAGTCAGTTCTTCTTGATAGGTACTAGAGTTCTGCAAGAATCGTGTTGTTCACTGTTGCGGTGCTTGTTTCGAAGTGTTTGTTCTGAGCTGAAGTCTGACAGTTGCAGGCATTGTTGAGCTCCAGGAGGCCGCGTTCTCTTTGCTCGAGGAGAAGATGGCCGGGGCTGCTCTTGTCGCGATTGCGGCTTCCATCGGCAACCTGCTGCAAGGGTGGGACAATGCCACCATTGCAGGTAAATCTCGTGATTCATTTGGATCGGTTTGGCTACATGTCACCTCTTGTCTAGCCTGGTTCTATGATTTTATCAGATCCATTGTTTGGTCCTAGGACACCTCAGATCAGATGTCGTTCAGTACTAGTTATGTTCTTGTGCGACGCCTCAAGTACTCTTCTGCTCAAAGCAGCTGGTCGTTCTTAGATCGTGAGGAAAAAAATCAGCTCTAGATTTTATAGTGAAGGAGATGATTACCAGGATTGTAATTATTACATACTTCGGTTTCATCTGCACTCCTGAGGTTTGAACCGCTCACGTGTCAGTTATGTGGAACTGTTTCTGTTGCTTTGTTTTGCTGCGTGAGCGCGCTAGGAATATTGTTTTGTCCAAGATTTTCTGGGATAAAGATTGACAAGACTCGTCTCCAGGTGCTGTTCTGTACATAAAGAAGGAGTTCAAATTAGAGAGCGAGCCCACCGTGGAGGGGCTAATCGTAGCCATGTCGCTGATTGGTGCAACTATCATAACAACATTCTCTGGGCATGTATCAGACTGGATTGGCCGGCGCCCTATGCTCATCCTCTCTTCAGTTCTGTACTTTGTCAGCAGCCTCATCATGCTATGGTCCCCGAATGTCTATGTCCTACTGCTTGCACGTCTTATAGATGGATTTGGTATCGGTCTGGCTGTCACTCTTGTGCCTCTATACATTTCAGAAACAGCTCCTCCAGAGATTAGAGGTTTGCTGAATACACTGCCACAGTTCAGCGGGTCAGGAGGGATGTTTTTGTCCTACTGCATGGTGTTTGGGATGTCACTGTTGCCATCACCTGATTGGAGAATTATGCTTGGGGTCCTTGCGGCACCTTCTTTGTTTTTCTTTGGATTGACCGTCTTTTTTCTTCCTGAATCCCCAAGATGGCTTGTTAGCAAAGGGCGGATGGTGGAGGCAAAGAAAGTGCTGCAGAGATTACGTGGGAAGGATGATGTCTCAGGTCTGTTTTGTTAAAAACATGATGCTATTTTTACTTGTTTCCTGGTTGACCTTTCAAGTATTTGCCCCACTGCAATATTCAAAGGACATTTGCTTTCAGATATCATATGTTTAGCTCTAACTGTCAAATCATTCAAATGAATTCAAATACACAGTGAACTGCAAGGTTTTTTTGTGACGAATTTTCAGTTACATTTTGCTGATTGCTAATTGCATCACAATTTTTTTCTCTCTGATTTGAAACTGTTAAAGTGGTTTATGGTGGCATGTCAAAAATAAAACTTTACATGTTTTGCTTGT
Organism: Neostapfia colusana; assembly: GCA_030760725.1. Classification (NCBI taxonomy): domain Eukaryota; kingdom Viridiplantae; phylum Streptophyta; class Magnoliopsida; order Poales; family Poaceae; genus Neostapfia; species Neostapfia colusana. Next base: position 2,964,923 of record JASWHV010000014.1, on the reverse strand, counting down.
TCAATAAATAATTTCATTAAGCTATGGCTAATCAATGCAACTACAGTTTAAAGCTTATGTAATCTGCTAACAGCAAGCATACAAGTTCATCACGGTTTCATCTTTAAAGCTAAAATATCCATGTTTCACAGCTCAGTATAATTCAGATTCAATACTTGCTAGAGG